>CM060478.1:14372726-15053559 GCA_030544235.1 Lepturacanthus savala
TAAAACACACACACACACAGGTGTAAATGCAACAATTAATCTGTGGTTTTATGGAGGGATTATATGTCGGAGTATCTCTGGCCAATGACCGGTTGCCCGGGCAACCAGCGGAGACTCTTTAAAAAACATTCAAATACACTTCAGATTTTGATTTCATGGGAGTTCCTTGTTTATAGTCAGTGAGTAAACGGGGCTAACAACAACTGCTACACATTTACCAGACAGACATGAGAGCTCTATCAATCTTCAGTTAATGTCTCTTTGCAAGAAAGTCGCATTTTTTAATTCAGTCGTTGCGTTTCCCAAAATGTCCAGAAGCTAAAGCCTGCAAAGACCGCAGCTTCACATTTAACAGACAGAAATGGAAGTAGCGTTGACCCTCTTATATAACTCCCGGTAGGAAAGCAAATAAGCCTATTTTCCAAAATGCCATACTATCATTTATCCCATGACTAGATTAGATATGGGCCTCTGGCTACTGGCCTCCCTCACTGGGAACCACCGCGAGGGACAATGCTATCAGGGAGCGAGAGGGACACAGCTGGATGCTGACAGGCTCATTGTTTCAACCATCAAATCCCTCATACGCCCTCGCAGACATCAGCACAGCCCCCTATTGTTTGCTGGAAAACGGCTTTTCCAACCAACTAAATAACTGACATTGATGGACGCACTGATGTAAGCAAACACGGAATCGCATTCTGCACTGCTCAGTTATCCGTTCAAGATCTCCTAATGATAGCCTGTCCGCGTGTACCTTTTGTGCACGTGTCGGTCTAAAGGCTGCGTAGAGTCCAGCCAGGCTGGCAGAGCTGGCTTCTTGTCTTTCTGTCTGCATTGCGTAAGGTTTCAGAGGTTGGCTGTGTGACTCATTAAACTCTGCACTCGGACAATGCCCCAGACATGAGGTGAACTTCTGGCAGTCCAGAATCAATGCCACCCGATGTGACAGAGTATGTAGACGCCGTGTTCCTGTCAACATCGCAGGGCAAAGGTTACATAATCACATAATGGTTGTGATTAATACAGATTGTTATTTTTGTTTGTCAAGGAGGTATCGAGTTATCAGGATTGTACACATACATGATCAAATACTTTATGTCTCATAACCATATTTAGCTTTATTCTGCTGCTGGTTCTTAGCTCATGGCAGTTTCTTGGCTCTCGTGTTAGTTAGTGAAGCCTTTTGCAGCAGCAGATTGAAGACAGGGAATCTATATTGGTTTAGTGAATCAGCATTAATAAGCTGCGTTACGGCATCTACTTGCATTTGAATATGTCATCTTTAATTGGACACGCCACTGATTTGACACATGGAAGTCACTTTACTCGTCACAGCAAATACTACTCAGCCTATAAAAAGTGCTGTTGATGTCATCTTGACTGTAGAGAACAAAAAGCCTTATTCATATCCTTATCTTATACATTTGACTGGTCCAACACTCCTTTTCTTTTGCGTGTATATATATCTGTCCTGATTGTTTATTTGAACTATGGTACAATACATCAACGGGTAACATTTATGTTTAATATTGTATGTGGTCTCTTACAAATAAAGTGAATAAATCATTTAGTTGCTCTATGGGAAGTGTGGGATTCAGTATTTTTAGACCTAGGCTAGACTAAAAGTCAGAATATCTAAGTGCAATATTGAATCACTGAGTTACCACTGTAGTATGCAGAAGTACAGGAGCCATACACAAGCAGTTCAGGTTTTCTGACTTGCTATCTCCTTATGCATGTGTATATTACATATATGATATATCATTTAAGTAGGGGGCAAAGGTTATGCTTTACAATATCATATTTTTACATTTAGTGTTTGTGCACTTATTGAAAAACCCATTCATCGGCCTTCTCCATGTCTTTTTCTGCAGCTTGTTACAGCCGTGTGGCGCGGTGGTTACAACTTCTACTGCCAGGACACACACAGTGCACCAGAAGAGGATAATAAGGTGACTCAGTCAGACTTACACTTATCTTTATTGCCAGGGACATTATTTTTTTTTTTTCCTACAATCGAGTCTCTGACGCCAATTCAGTACAAAGTACAAGATTGAACATTCCGTTTCTTGATATTATAAACAGAACAGTAAAGATATGAACACCAGTTACTGTCGGGCAAGCGGAATATAGAAAATCCTGAGCAGAATGTTATAAATCTACTGCTCTGATTTCTATAAGCCAGTACCTGTAAATCCCAGCAGATGAACCGCAGAGACAGAGAGTCAATTTAATCCGACTCATGTCATCATCTCTCCAGTGTCCCCGCTGAGCACTGCAGTGGAGGTGAAAACAAGGTTGCAGTGATTAAATACAGAGTTTTAGCAACTTGTCTCATTGCTAAAGATAGTGCAATTGTTTTGTGAGTTTGGGAAGCCTTCCTTGCTTATCACCCAGCGTAATATCTAGCTTTGTTTTTTTCTGAATTACCCTGTGAACTATGATGAAGTAAAAAAAAAAACAAGATTTTCTCTGTCGATGTTTCTCCATTATCTCAATTATATCTTTTTTTTTTCTGTGTCAGATCATATATGTCCTGTGGTGGTACTACTTCTCCAAGCTCATCGAGTTCATGGACACCTTTTTCTTCATCCTCCGAAAGAATAACCACCAGATCACATTTCTTCACATCTACCACCACGCTAGCATGCTGAACATCTGGTGGTTCGTTATGAACTGGGTACCCTGCGGCCATTGTGAGTGTTTGAGTGCAACTTCGCCCTCCAGTGACTCAAATCACTCCACTAACCGCGTTTACTGTTCGGCCTCTGCGAGATAAATAATTCAAGTGCTCTAACGTTAAACCCATTAGCCTCTGAAAACGGCCTTTTTCCTCACAAAGCTTTAAAGGACGCTTATTGACCTGAACGCTGCATGCATCTTTTTTTTTTTGTACTAAGAATATAGCGTGAAATTTCTGATCTATAATGTTTTATTATTCATCAGATGTTCACTATATTCTTAATGTATCCCTCTACTGTTAATGTCTCCTATTGATTTGACATGAAACGTGTAGTAATTGTTCCAAACAGAGCAGCCTAATGAAATGATGACTGGCTTGTCTGATGGTTTCCATCCGGACACTTAGTGTCTCTGCTTGTGTCTCCTCAGCGTACTTCGGTGCCACCCTTAACAGCTTCGTCCATGTCGTGATGTATTCCTACTACGGCCTCTCAGCCGTCCCAGCCATGCGGCCGTATCTTTGGTGGAAGAAGTACATCACGCAGTTTCAGCTGGTGCGTTCGTCCCGTGGTTCCTCTGCTTATTTCGTCATCTTTCTTTTTTTTTTTTTTTTAATTCAAGGTTATAAAAAAAAGTGCTTTTTCACGAGCTAAGCGACAAATCTTTTGGTTTGTTTTTGATATGGTTAAGCTTTAGCTCTAACACAGTGCAGATGACTGGAGGAAAGTGATGTTTTCAGCATTCTTTTCATTTTAAGCTCCGGATCAATATGACCTTTTCTATGCACCATCCGTCACCTTCTCACTCTGTCTGCATGTGTGTCATATTTCCTCCACAGATACAGTTCTTTTTAACCATGTGGCAGACAACGTGTGCAGTCATATGGCCGTGTAACTTCCCCATGGGATGGCTGTACTTTCAAATAGGTTACATGGTCACGCTCATTATCCTTTTCTCAAACTTCTACATTCAGGTCAGTGGTTTTTCCTTTTCTTTCATTGCTTGTTGACAAATTTAAAGGATAAGGATGCCAATATTGTCAACAAATTCAATCAAGAAGCGAAAACCAAAAATAGATTGATCATACTGACACATTGTTGTCCAAAAATGTTAAAACCACAATAGGGTACTTTTGAATCAGCCCCATTACATATAGAGTAGTGCAACATGTGGAGCAAATTCACAAATTTTATATCAATCAATATCAATTCCATATATATTCTTCCGGCTGGATGCATATTATTTATGCATATTGCTTTATTTACACAGGTGAAAATAGCTATTTGCTTGGCAGCATATTTGCGGTGCATTTCAGCTCGTTGTGGGTGCTTTGTGAATAAAACCGTTTCTTTTTGTCCCATGTACTAAGAAAATCCACACAAGCCTGTTGTGAATTCACCCCCCGTGTGTTTTAATCTGCAGCTGAGTAGTCGACTAGTACTCCACAAATGCACTATTTACTTCAGTTTGAGGTTCAGTAAAAACCGCAGCACCCAGCTGTTAAAGATTTGCATCTTCAGTACGAACAAATTTGGGCCTGATTTCTCTGAAGATATAAAGTGAATAACATTATAAAATGAAGAGTCATAGTAATAGTAATAGTGTTTATTGTAAGTAATTGTTATTTAATTCATTCAATCACAAATCCAGTTATGTGATTGATCAGCAAATGGCCAATCACGTACATCACAATCACAAGCCAAGCATACGTCAGTCTTTTCTTTTAACATCTTTATGCTCATATGATATAATTTATCTGCCTTTTTCATATGGTTACTTAGTTACTGCAGGTATGCATGGATCTTTTATGTATTTGTTATTATTCGTTTTTATTTATTTAACATTGTACACTTTAGGTCTCCATACAGAGCCACAGTCATGGTAGGGAATTCAGAAAGGACTGAAGGACAGAGCAGGACAACAGATGAAGACACAGTTGGTTTTGGTCTCTTCGAGGGCATTGGTTGACAAGATGAAAATATAAATTAAAGCCATCCTCACAGATTAGAAAAAATACATACTTGTGTGTTTTCCTCCACTATTAATGTATATTTATAAAAACAGTTTATTCTGCTAAATTTCATTACCTGGCTCTATAACTTGCTGATTTAGCATTTCTGTGTGCTACATTTTGCTAACTACATCACATTTCTTCTGTCATGTTGCGATGGTGCTTAATCGTGATTCTATTTTATCTCCAGCCTAACAGCATGTTCTCATGTTTATTTTCCGCCTCTCTTTCTCTCCCACCAGACTTACAAGAAGCACATTGTTTCGCTAAAGAAGGAGCACCAGAATGGCTCTCCTGTATCGACAAATGGACATGCAAATGGGACGCCATCTCTGGACAGCAGCGCACATAAGAAGCTGCGGGTGGATTGACATTTGAGAAACCGCCGGAAATTCTCACTGTAGCGTGTTAGCTAATGCTGCTAGGAGGTATCTTCTTATCTAGAATAGTCTAGCGTTCACTTGAGATGAAATAAGCCATAGCCACATATATCCAGGCTTTCAAATGTTTTTGCACACAATGCTGCACAATGCATTGAATTAAATTAAAATAGTTCAAAGGAGAAGAGTATTGTAGTAGTGGTTAATATTGCACAATAGGGCCTCCCCGATCCCCGACAGGAAATTCACGCCAAAGCAAAAAAAAACTCTTACTGGGTTCAGTCAGCTGCTGAACTTTGCTACCAGCAAACACACACACACACACACATAATGAGTCATTTAAGGATGCTTTACATGCAGGAGATCCAGTGATGCCAGTGAGTGCGTTGGCAGCTGAAGGTTTCATCACACTTGATGACGTCTCTGTTTGAACAACCAAAGGGACAATTAAAATAACACAGTGCTTACTACTGTCCTTATTGTGCAACTAAAGCATGCATCTCGTGTCTGGCTTTATCCTACTCCTGCCTATGCTGTTGCATAATCCTTAGAGGACACGGCTGCTGATTTGATATCATTTATATGTAATAATTCATATTGTCAGCAAATCTCAACCAACGGGACAATTAATTGCTCTGATTATTGCGTATCCAAAGCCTAATTTATATTTTTCCTCTGTGCCGTAGGCCAACAAAAACTGGGTGACATGCTTCTTCACCCAGAAGCGTATATGCATGCTTAGTTTAGAAATGGTTCCAATGTATTAACAGCAATTTTTTAATGTTTTCAGTCTCTGGAGAGTAGTTCCTTGTATGGCAGGCTCTACTGGGTATGAACATGGTTCCATTCACAGAGCTTCACCAGCTTGTTGTGGAATATAACACAAACCCTTGGTGCTCACAGCAGATTTCGCGAAGAACTTCAATACAAAGTCAAGGGGTTGTGAAATGTAACACAAGGAGCTAGCAAAGCTCTGTAAATGGAGCCGCATTTCCTGTACATGCACAGTGGTTTCTGCCGTACAAGGATCTACACTCCGGAGACTAACAATGTGAAACGTTAAAAGTCTTTGAAGCCATTTCTGCATAAACGTGACTGTGGTCTGCATATTAGATTTGTTGACAATAAGAAAAAAACAGAAAATTCAATTAGAGCTGTAATGCATTTCATAGTCAGACTGCCTGCAACTGCAGAAGATGCATTTTACTGTATATTTGCAGAGCGGGATCCCCAACTTGGAATATTTAGCCATCTAGCAAAAGCATAACCAAAGCTTAGTGTATTGCATATGCTAGGATTCCTATTTAAAGCAGTTTAAAACAAACTTTCTTTCTTCTGTTTTTTTTTGCCCTTTGGTACTGCATTCCAGCTGCTGAAGCTTTATCCAGTTACTGCAATAAGAACTTGAATTTACTGACATTAATCGAGTAAGGCAATGCACGATACAGTAGGTCTGCAGTGCAACTGCTTATTGATAACTCTCTAGGTATTAAATGTATCAAGTGAATTTAATCGTACTCTAAAATTCAGTTCTGAATATGTTCTATTCAGAGAACGATACTCTATATTTGAGAATGAAAGCTCATTACAGACGTTGCGAACAGCAGTCAATGACACACACTCTCACCGCAATGTCCTTTCAGAAGATGCTCCGGAGCATCTTTTTCGATTGTGTCACATGATCGTCCTCATCACATGGAGTTTAGCCAGGTGTCACAAGAAGCCCTCAACATGAAAAATGAAATATCTACACTTTTTTGACTCCGCTCCATCTGCTGAAGAGGATTATGTGACACGATGAAGGCCACACTACTGCTACTAAATGGACCATGTGGTGAGATTGTTATTTATATTTTTGAGTCTTTACTTAAATATGGTGCCTTTTGGACCAGTTGATTTGGTTTCTGATGTAGCATTTTTTTTTGATAATTTCATCACACTATCACCTGATTCATGTCTGTCCACTTCAGACTGACATGTATAAAACTTTCTATTCAAATCCTGTGCCTGACTTTTTTTTTTTGCTGCGGCACACATTAAACACAACATTGATCTTTATCTTACTTTAATGGAACTTCCCATAATTTTCTTGGATACATTTCAAAGTAAAATCATCCAAAGTCATCATATTTGAACTGCAGTTGTTTAAGGTTTTTTTGATGGAGAGAAGGAGGTTTTAGTGATGTAGCTTTTTTTTATTCCTTTCACATTACTCATTTCCTCTTTGTTCCTCAGCTTTTTTAGTATTTTATTTTATGATTAATTTTTTTCCTCGCCTAAAACCGTTGTCAGAGACCTACACCGTGCATGTAGGTACAGAAAACAAAGCTTTTTGAATTCTGAACATTGGGAATCCAACACCCTCTTTGTGTAGCACTGCTACGCTGCTCCCACCATGCCGATTCAATTTAATGAGGAACTGAGTGGCCGTAACCACTGAATGAACATGACACATTCCTCAAATATATACAGTAGGTGACCTACTTATTTACATTCAAGTTCACTGCATCTGGAAATGCTGTAAAAATCTGAATAATACATACAAAGGCCACATTTTCTCTGCTCGATGAATCTGGTGCACAAGATAAACCACATCTACCCAGAAATTTGATTATAGTCAAATCTGTTAAATTTCCAGCCACATGTCATTCCAGTTGCGTGGTTGAAAACAGGGTTGACATTCAAGGCCAGCATTATAATTACTTTACATTATCCCCGTTGGATAAAGGCCAGGGATGCATACAGGCATGTAATTATGTTACATGCATTTTATAAAGTGTTAAAAGAAAAGAATATATATATTTACTGAAATCTGGGGTAAGTTGGGGTTAACATGTGACTCACGCTTTACTCGCTGTAACACATTAAAAAAAAAACTGAGATTGTAAAACTACTTGTCTTCAGACTGTTCTTTTCCTTCCATGAAAATTGTGCAAATGTCTTAAATAATGTTGGTAATGTAATTTTGCTTTAAATAAGTGGTTCATTACTACTGAAGCTTCACAGTTACCTTTTTTTTGTTTTCTTTATACTGTGCAAATATCAGTTTTCCCTCATAAAAGCGTTTTCCAGTAATATAGTCCATCCTTCCAAGTGAATATTTTCAATATATTTTGTTACAAAAGATGCAGAAACACACCATGCTGTTAAACAGACTCATATAAACATAAAGTAGAGATGTATCTATAGAGAAGGATTTAGGCTTAAACGCCATCACATTACCAATTCTCTTCTTAACCTTAACTTGTTTATGGATATTACTCAACTTAGTCGGGAATCGGTGCGGATTTCGACCCAACATGTTTGACTCCAAAAAGAGAAAAGATAAAGCAGAATAACACAAATTTCTCAGTTATACATGGACTTTTTCAGTTCACTTCTTAATTCTGATATCAGCTTTCAGCTCTTTTGTGAGAATTTTTGGCATCCTTGATAATAACAGAACAATCTTCGCTGTGAGCTAAATACTGCCTTCACTAATCCATGCATTGATTTGTCACATGCAGGGATTAGATGTATTTTCAGTTTTGTCTCTTGGAATAGCAAGCAGCAAGAGACAGATTTTCCTAAATGTGCTTTCCTAGAAAGCCGCCCCTCTTCTGACTGCTACTTTGACAGAAGGAGTTTAGTCATTTGTCGCTCTCTATCCAGTCAATGGTGGAAGTGCTTTCCTACTTAAGTGGTATCCCTCTGACCACCTCTCTAGTGCTGTCTGCAGACTTTCATGCACTGGAATGCTCTGTGTCACACACACAGCACGCATTTGCAGGACAGAGCGACTGTTTGTGAGCTTTGGTGGCGTGTCTGCCGGCCAGCCACTATACAAACAAAGCCTCACTCACTGATTTTCAGAGGCCATGGCCTGAGGGAGACCTAGAGGGCGGGGTGATGGTGTATAATCTTAAACACTACCCCAGCATTTGGACCCCTGCAACTATTTAATATTGGGCTTCTATTGTAAATGCCTCATTTCTGTCCCCACAACATGATGAACATAGTTTGAGCTCTGCTCTGTTCAGCTTCTCCAGCCTTAATGCAAACAAAAAACAAATGATACACTTTATGTTGCCATTATACTTGAAGGAAAACTCTCTTCATTTCAGCATGTTTTTGACATTTATCACCTTGATGTCAAAAGTAGTCATCAAAAGGTCATTAAAACTAAGTCTGGCTATTGATGGAAGTACTCCAGCTAATAGAATCCAGGTTGATTAATTGGATTATTGGTTAAAGATCATCAGAGCTGCAAATCAAACAATAGACTACAACTACACTGAAAAAAATGTTTTGTTGAAATTACTTAATTTTATTATGTCAAGTGGTTGCACAAAATTAATTCATCACTGTAGATTTTTGTAAGTCGTATTTAAATTGTTGTATTTAAATTGTTTAAAGTGATTGTACTTGTGTTTTCTTCATGTTTTGGTCGACTAAATTGAATGATGTAGATTCAGTTTAACTCCTACATATTAAAGTTAAATCCAATCTAATTAAAAATTGTTGGTATTTTTCTGTATCTTAACCTTCAATAATTTTTACATTCAGACAATCAACCAAACCAAATACTTTACTTGTCTGCACATGCAAAGAAGATGGAAATTAAATAGTACTTATTTTTTTCTAAATTACTTTTAATTGAGTTAAATTATCTTGTTTTAAGGAGGTACAGGCTTTGAGAATTCATTAAAAAAGAAAAGTATTAAATAAACCAGATAAAAACATGTATCATTTACAAGGGGTCAGAATATTTTTTCAGTGTATATAATAAAGTTTATTTCATTAGTTTACACCATCACTTTCATCTTTATTATTATAATAATTATTTAAATATATTATATATAAAGACATCCCTATACTTAAACATGTGCTTTGCTTTTTGTTACTTGATTTGGATGTTTGCGCTTCACTATGTGAAGAATGAAGTATGTGTGGTTTTGCATTCCTCTGCTGAAGTTAGTTAAAGGCATGTACCTATGGACTTGAACTGTGACATCACAACTTAGAGCTAATTGTGGAAACGTGAACCTCCAAAGAGGAAAGACTTTCCATTTAAGTATAAGAATACATCAGTTTAGATTTACATTATTTAATTAGAAAAATGTATAACAAAATTGGAAAAATTACATAAGACTAATTATTATTTGAAGTGGAGTGCTTTTATGCATCTTATAGAATATTATGAGGGGATCTGTAACAAACAAGCATGATCATGTAAAAATAACTGGCTACCGTGTTCTAAGTTTGATTTTTTATTGTGATTTCTCATAATTCTGCTGTAAGATCTTTATTTATACTCATTTTCTGTGAAGCCTTTAGTTATATTATATTTATGGAGTTTATAAGGAAAAAGCTGTTCATAAACATATAATTTACCATCTCAGCAAAAGATTTGCATATATTTACCTTTACTATTTCCAATGAGCAGCTACAGGAACGTCAACAGCCCAACAGTCATTGTAGCCTAATCCAATACAACCTTCACATTCATTATTTTTTTCCTCTGCAAATCCTGTTTGATCTGTCCATGCTCAGTTCCCAGAAAATGTAATTCGTGGATTATAACCCATGTGTCCTCAGCAAGACAAATGATGTAGAAGTCTAAAATGTCGTTTCACTGAGGTTGCGTAATAGGATCTCTATAATTTTGCTGTGATGTATCATATTTCCTGCAGTCATGAGCGAACATGAATACAGGAAATACACTGTTGAATCTAATTCAATCTAATTAAAATGCTATCCGGTTAAAAGTAGTTAAAACCCTAATTTTTTTTCTTTTCATACCTTTTAACGTGCACTTTTTTTATCCAAAGCACTTCCATGCAGTATTTAAGTCAAGACCAGCTCAAAACTTTAAATAAATAAAACAATAAAAGCACATTTAGTTCACCACTGTTTATTTGAGGGAGAAAGTGCACCATGAAACAAAAACAGTTTGAACATTCATATTGTTGTTGGAAATAGGTAATTATTTTAGCTTTAAGCACATTACCATAATTTCTGAAATCAGAAAAATAAGTAGTATTCTATCACGTAAACCTGAAACGTAAAACATGCTTGCGTGTAGGAAATCGTGAAGGTTCATGTATTCATTTTTAACACCATAACCCGGCTGCAGCACAAATCATAAAGGCTGATTAGTATGCATTTAGTTAAAAGTAGTGAATGAACTTCCGCTGTTGTCTCCAGACGTCGGAGGGGTCGTGTGCAGGTCACTGGGCTGTTTAGAGCGGCTCCTCGGAGAAAGCGGTGTAACTCTTCACACGAGCAAAGATGAAAGGTGTGTACATCCTGTCTATGTCAAACGTTGTGACGACTGTCTCCCCAGTTAACCTAAAACAACCAAAAAAAAAAAAAAATCATCTTTTATTTTAAGATCTGAAATCAATGTTTCTTTTTCCCCTTCTAATATTGAATCCCTTACTTGTAAGTGATGTGGCAAGAATGGTGGATCCACACCAGCTTATTGAAACTCTGATGCCCCCCAGAGGACAGATGCAGTCCCACATGGAAGGTGTGCTCAGCCTCGGGAGCTGGGTTCCGCCTGCAGAACCGATTTCTTTGAATCTCGGCCGCTTTCTGTGAACGTACAATGCAGCGTAGAAGCTTATGAGCCATAAATGAAAATGGCTGGTAAGTGTAGGGGGTAGTTATCATTCTTTTTCACTTTTTCATTCATTTTTTTTTCCCTGTAGTATGTCATTGAATGTACTTAACATCTACAAACTACTCACCTCCTCCTTTTTCTTGCAGACAACAGCAAAAACTTTGGTTTGATTGTCTGTCTCCTGCGACAGACGGAAATGACCGAGCATGACAGAATCCATTCTGTAAAGGGTGACAAAAATCAACTATTGTGAAAAGCAATACCTTATTAAACGACTTTGATGCCAAATTCAGGTAAAGATTGAGCTGAGATTGAACCTAACATAGAAGGTGTACGTGCCTGGTGTTCCTAGTACGCAAGCGAGGAACTACAGCGATAGGTTCCTCAGGGGTGGTCAGCATGATGACAGTGCCGTCAGGGAAGAAGCGCAGGTACCTGTCAAATATGAAAGACATTAACTTCTGATCTCTATACGAATTCACTAAAAAAATGTAATGGCAGGAGTCAATCATCCACCTGTAGAACTCAACGTGGTGCCAAGCCCTGTAAAACCCATCCAGAGATTCCTCTCCTTGACGCATGTATGATGTCTTGCTGATATACACACCTGTTCAAAAGATACGAATAGAAAGTTCAAAATCCAGTTAAATATCTTTCTTAGATGTACAGTGTCCAATTAGAAATGTTTTCTAAAATATGAACATTTCATAGCAGCAGTATTAAGTATTATTAAGAAGTTCAATGTTGATCTTTAGCCAATGTGTAAATGGAAATTTGAGACCGTTGGTGCTGGAGCTGACGTTTAGTCGTTATAACAACTACATTATAGTTTGTTTTAATGACAAATACAATAAATTATCCCTGTGTGGTGAGTATCATATTGTATAGTCGATCAGCTTGTCGTGTCATCAGTTTTTAGCCTTTATTTTGCATTGTCTTGCATTGACAACAAATTTGAACTCCGTAGTCTTAGTATTAACAGATTAATTAGAAGGTTTTTACAGTGACATCAACTTACAGGCATCGACTGCAGGGGGCAACATGTGCTGTGTGTTAGGAGTAGGTGCGTCTCAGAAAGGGAATGATAAGACATCAATATTCTTCTCACAAAGAGTCCTAATCTTATTTTTTTATATTATCTTATTAATCTCAATTGCATCAGTTGATTGTGTAACTACCCTCAAAACGGACACGTGGCCTCTGCAGAAACATCTCTCTCCAGGATATGAAGGGTACAGGTTTGGTGCAGTTCCGACCCCACACTCTTAAACAGGCTGAACGCCAAATCTCAGGGTCCCTGGTTAGAAAATTACATGACAAGAAATGACATTACAAGAGGGACTTAAAAAATAATACCGCAGGTGGCTTTTATATACCAAATCCATTGCAGGGCTGCAAATAACAATATTCTAGAATCAATAAAAACAGCCAGTTAATTCCTCAGTTAGTTGAAAAATAAATTGGGTAAAATGCCATTGGCAATTGGATTATGTCATCTTCAAATTGCAGATTTTATCTGACAAAAGGAAAGAGGAGGGAGAATCCCTGTTTATATCGAACAGATTAAGAGATTCATAACAGAGATCCAGTGTCTTCTTTTGCACTTCCATTACTAAATGAGATACAATTTCCTTCCCAGACACTGGGTGTGACTTGTCTTATTTGCTCTTGCTCTCTCTGCCTCTCTTACCACTAACACCAAAATCAGCAATATGGAGAAGCATATTCTGAAAAGCAACACAGTTACATATGTTATGACGGTGGGGCTGACCTTGCACACATGTAAAACCCACGGCAAACCAAAGAGAGCTGCTCCAGCGCTCGCATGTCCAGATCACTCGACACAACCCAACGGAAGATGTACATCAGGATTTCTCGTGGCAAGGCTGCAGTCAAAACAAAAAGCGAAACTTTAGGATTATACAAGGTGAGAATATGAGGCGATTAAGACTTTTTTGTTTTGTTTTTTTTTACCCGAGATGTGCATCTGACTCCTTTCCATCTCAGGAGTGCAGATCTTTGGATAGGAGGAGTTTTCCAGAGCCAGCTGATGTTCAAAGTAGGCAACAAGATCCTCGATCTCCCCATCCACATCGTTCTCCTCCCTGCTACAATGACAACATGCTACATTCAGCTTAGGAGGAGACAATGTACCATATTATAAAAAATATACCACATTATAAACAGCTTACTAGTTTCCTTCAACTCGTTCCGCATCTGGACGGCTGTAGTTGATTTTAAACTCAATGTCAGGCACGAGCTGCATCGCCATGCGATAGAACTTGATAGCTGAGAGTAAAAAACACAGAAAATTGAATCAAAGTGGTCAAATAATGCAGTCAATGGTTTCCTTTTCTCGTCTAGAAATTAGAAAACCTAATGGGTGGCCATTAAGCTTCCCTGAGAATTCTTTTCTCGTGGTTAAATCAATCAATTCCTCCTTTTATTAAGCATGTTTATCACTGTGCATCCTCAGAAACACACCTTCATAGCCAGCTCCGTTCTGCTCTTCCTGAACAGCTCTCAGGAACAACTCTGTGGCCTGAGGGGAGACGACTCATGTCAATTTATTCATTTCATTCTACGGCACATGTTAATACACAGATCATTTTACAACTTACTTTTTCCTCAAGAGCATTTTCCTGCGTACTCTGCAGACCTTTAACTCGTATCTGCTGGTTACTCACTCCACTTGCTCCAGAGCTTGGTTTGAGTTCAGACATCCACTGAGCTCTGAACGCATTCAGTTCCAGCTGCAGGCAAATTAAAAAGAGACAACACTTTAAATAGCTAGGATTTAGTATCATGATCTGTTTTGAACTTGGAAACAAGAAAAACAGCAGGTTAACGGGTTAAATATTTGTATTTGACAACCTGATAGACCGTAGTGGTCTCATGTCCTCATGAGAGCAATATTAGTTTCATACGCTGGTGTTGAACTGAACACCAGTAGCAATCATTCATAGAAAAACTTGAAGAGGGAAAAAAAAATCATGTTACTGGATATCTCACCTGAGGATTTGGGTCATCTGACCCTTCATCTTCCTCCTCAACCGTGCCTCCAATATCTGAATTTTCAGCAGCCTGTATGTGAAAGAGAAACAGAGTTCCTTCTTCAAAAATCAATTATGGTTGAACATTTGTTTTTTTTAATTGGCTGTTGATGAGCTCAGTGTGTCACATACAACCAAAGCCTCATCTGAACCCAGGATGGTGTGACAGTAGATGTTCAAATTTATATTTATTACAATTATTTGTTGTTTATGTCTTATTTTCTCCTGAGGACTGTTTTTTTTTTTTTAACATGACTTTTGTTGAGTTTTGCCTCATGTGTTCTGTTGATTTCACCTTTTTATTATTTAGCAGTATTATGTCCGAATTTAGCAATTTTAATAATTTAATAATTTATTGGATTTTCAGGTGGTAACTTTTAACCATATGAATGTGGAAATGCAGGCAATGAGAATAAAAAACAACCCAGGCCCCGCCCCCTTATTTATCTTTCGCTCTAAAGTGACGTTAATTATAATATATTTATGCCATATATTAAAATATCATTCAGAGGGACTCTTACACCCATTCAGGATTTTGATTTGCAATAGAGCATTTTTACATTGCTGTATTTATTTTTACTTATCCCAGCGCTGCATAAAACTCCTTCAGGAACTCGTATTCTGACTTCAATAGCAGGAAAACAACATTACTGCAAACATTACCTCATTATATAAAACATAAATGTCATGTGTATAATTTAATGCATGTATTCTCTTCGGTTTGAAGGACTTCAGCGTCATGTTTGGCTGCTCTGCAGCTAAGCTGGTTAATGGCCTAAAGACACGTCGAGCAGGTACTAAAATAAAGCAGGTGGCTACGTTAGCTTCGGCGAGCTAGCTAGCTAACGCTGTCTTAACTAAATTAAAGGCTGAAATCGAACCCGCGGACCCACCATGACAGCGGGGTCGTCCTTCCGTGTTCTCCAGCGGTCGACACTAACGGGAGCGTTTACAGGTCACGGTCGGAGAAACGGACAACACAGCGGACATATTTCCGAGCTCGCAGGAACGCAGCCATGACGCTGAGCAGCCCGGAGCTTTGGGGACACAGGAAGTCGATGCGGCCGGAGATAGAGAGAGAGAGACGGGGAGGAAGGAGAGAAGCGCCCTGCTTAGCTCCGGAGTACTCTGAACGCACATGTCCCATCAGAAAATAACTATATATATATATATATATATATATATATATATATATATATATATATATATATATATATATATATATATATATATATATATATATATACTACTGTTCAAAAGTTTGGGGTCACCCAGACAATTTAGTGTTTTCCATAAAAAGTCACATTTTATTTACCACCATGAGTTGTAAAATGAATAGAAAATTTTATTACATTAGGCTTCTGATGCAATGAGCAAACACGTTGTACCATTAGAACACTGGAGTGATAGTTGCTGGAAATGGGCCTCTATATAATCCTATGTAGATATTGCACCAAAAAACAGACATTTGCAGCTGGAAGAGTCATTTACCACATTAGCAGTGTATAAAGTTTGTTTCTGATTAGTCTGATAAGTTATCTTCATTAAAATCAGTGCTTTTCTTTCAAAAATAAGAACATTTCTAAGTGACACCCAACCTTTGAATGGTAGTGTATATATTTCATGGCGCTTTTATGGTTCAAAAACACCTGACCCAGCAATGCAGTCTGCCTTCTCACACACTCACTTAGAGGTGTGGCCAGAATGTCATGTGTAGGTGGCCTAATGATAACAATAATAATAATAAATGACAAAAGAAAGGCTAAAATAATAATAATAATTTTTTAAAAAAAACATAGCAGGTAGTGTCCATCACCCCTGAGTGAAAACTACTTTTTAATAGTAAAGGTCTTAGCAGTGTCAAATACCATTGAATGCCAGCTTTGCTGTTTCTTCTGTATCTGGTCATTGATTGTGACGTTTAACACATTGTTAAAGTGGGTTAAAGAAGATGCAAGCAGCTGTTTCTTCTCATACCTTTTCAAATTAAGAGATTTCATTGAATGTGTAAATTAAATGATGTTTTACAGGTTGTCTTTCTTTGTCAATTTGTGTATTATTTCTTGTTTTTGCTTATTTAATAAAGCACAAGACTAGTATCCACTAACTAAATTCCAGCCTTAACTATTCGATTTCTGCAAAGTACTCAAAACATAAGGATCAAACCGGAAGTGAATATATCTGTGACTTCCTGTATATTCTGCTTTGAAGGCGGCAGGATAATGTCCGACTTCACTGTAGTTTGTTTTTAACGCTGATGCCGCTGCTCTCGTTGACTTTCCAGTAGAGGAGCACTTCATTTGGAACGAGCCACTTTCGCACCGTTTGCTTCGGTGCAGGATATTTGATCAAGATGAAGAACGAGAATCAAGATAATTCAAACCCCCTCATTTCCGCCTTCGCTTTGTGTTGCAAACAACGCCCCCTTTTCCATTTCTCTTTTTGAATATCCTTCCTTTATATATATAATGTATATGTGTGAGCGTTATTTCGACTTTTAATTTTCCTCACGGCGTATTTTATCCAAGTATTAGTTTACATCGCGGACATTAAAACGCCGCTTGACGACGATGGCGGGATCTATTTCAGCCGCCGGAGGAGCGCTGCCGTGATTTGCTGCGATGAGACCGCAAGCTGTTTTTACAGCAACGCGAGATTACGACGAAAGGGCCTAGCTGAAATGTTATTTATATGTTGTGTGATGGACACGGTGGATGCGGTTATCAGCCTCATAATGGTGCCAGGCAGATGATTCTCCCGCTAAACCATTTGTTGAACGCTCGGCTATGAGGTGGTGTGGAGTTGACGTGAGGAGGGTGAGTCGCTGCCTGTTCTGTTGTTTGATTTGACTGTAAATGATGTTCAGTGCAGGTTCTGTCTGTAGCGTTTAGTGTTTAGTCAGCAGCTGGGCCACCAGCACCACAACACAACACACATTAGCCTTAATTGCACTTCGCTGTAATTAACTGCACTAAACACCCGCCAACAAACGAAAGGCTGAGCTACTGGAACAAAAGCACAAAACAACTAGAACCGACAGTGCGAATTCTGTCAGGAAAATAGTCATTTTGCTGCTAAATTGGTGTTAAATTGTCTTTTAATGGACAAATATTTAAAGCAGGAGTACAACAGTTAGCTGTGAAATGTGATGGAAATAAAAGGGGAAAGGTGAGAATGGAACGTAACGTTACTATAAAATGTCTCTTTTATAACCATTCTGTTGGTCAGTTAGCTCATGGGAGTCATTAACAGTGGTGGGCAATGTATTCAGATCATTTACTGAAGAAAAATCACAAATGCTGTCCAAAAATGTCCAATAAAAAGAAAAAATCCTGCATTTATGTGAGTGAAGTAACATTAGGCATACATAAGTCTATACTATCATTAAAATGTACTTAAACTATCAAAAGAACAAGTAGTCCCATATACAAACAGTGTTATGTTATTGCAGTATAATACAGTGGTTCTCAAAGTTTTTAACACCAAGGACCCTTAAAATCACCAAAACTAGATCTCGGACCCCATCTGATCAGATTTCTGCTTTTAAATGTTTTATACCTGAAAGTGTTGGAAACCCAAGGCCCAAAACTATAGACTAAAACTGCCTAATCAAGAATAAATAAGAAAATGATTTGGTGCACTAATAAATATACCAGTAAATGTCCCATTTATTTTCACCCCTTCAATTATGGCACTGCTCTGTTTAAATGGTTCAACTTTCTGTCATTATGGTAATATAGTGAATATAGTTTTTTGGGGGGGGCACCCCTATGCACTTCCTCAAGGACCCCTGGGGGGCCCTGAACCCCACTTTGAGAACCACTGGTGTATTATATTATTTATGTATATTACTAGCAAATACATGATTGAAACTTTTAGTTCATCATGTAGTTAGACTGGTTAGACTTTTCTTCAGAAAAGTCTGAACATGTCTTTACGGAAAGTACGTAACAGCGACATAGTTAACAAACCATTTTGTCGTTCATCTCGCACATTTTCAGCTAGTTGGTGGCGAGCCCATGACACCATGAGTCCTCCAGCTCTACCCGTGGTCTTCTGCTGTTGTCATAGGAAAATCTGGTTGCATTCAGCAGCAGGAAGCGAACACATCTCTGTTTCCCACCCAGTTATTATCTGCCCCCAGATGATGCTACGGAAGGACAAGCATAATGAATAGATACACGACCATCAGGCAGCTCGGTGATGGCACCTATGGCTCCGTCATCCTCGGCCGCAGTCTGGAATCAGGGGAACTCGTCGCCATAAAGAAGTGAGTATCTGGCATCTGTGAAGGTATCATCTATTGAGGACTCTTGCAATTTGACATTATGTTCAACAGATGAAGTTTACAGCGACGATATTTTTCAGAATGAAAAGAAAGTTCTACTCCTGGGAAGAATGCATGAACCTTCGTGAAGTCAAGGTTTGTATATCTGTTCTTCCTTTTTTAACACAGTAATCACAGCTACTTTTATTGGAGCAGATTTGAAAAGTGGAGAAATGTTATGGAAAAACAAACCCAAAAACAACATTCAGGAAATGCCTTACTACTACTACTTATCATACAATTTAAACAATCTAGAGTGGATGTTTCATCTTTGGGTTTGAGTCTGTGATCGTTCCTTATTTACAGATCGAAATAATGCTGACGTGCATGTTCCCATTAAATATTGTAGCTTATTGTAAATCTATTGGTGTTGCACATATGTTGAGGTCATCATCTATTGGGGAGCGCTGACATATTTATTATATCATACAAATGCAAAATGTTCCACTGCTCATACTGTGGTCAATTCTTTTTATTAGGGATTCCTATATTTGTGTTTTTCATACAGTATCTTAAAAACGTCCCCATTACCATAATAAGTTGTATTATCAGCAAATTTTTAAGTTGATATTGTATAGGAACTCAAAGAATCCCTTCAATCTTTATTGGACATATATTAAATTTAGGTATTCACTGCTGTATTATAATACAGTGAAGGTCAATTGACTGAATTGGTGTTAAGCAATAAACAAGAAATCCTCAAAATCAAAGTGATCACTACCTGTTATACTTATCCAAGAAAATCCAACTGAACACCTGATTAATAATTAAATACTGTTACTTCATTACTTGTTGTTACTTTAGTAACAACTAGTAAAATATATTTCTCCACAGTGATATTTAAAGTCATTATAGCTTGTTATGGATATCACAACTTTATAAATAAATAAAACCTGCTAAATGGGACACTTTCATATCATAACTGCTGCATTCTAATTCTCTTTGTTGATATTTGGGTTTATTTTCACCGTTGCTTTACATTATGTTGTATGATGTTATATCGAAGTATTGCCAGACTTTTGATGATTTGATGTTGTTATAATTTACCTTGCTGCAGATTTGAGTCCAGTTGTCAAATACTTTTTTTTTTTTGTCATTTCTTTTTGCACCAGTTCAGAGCGTTACTGTCTAAACTTTCCTCACAGCGCAAAGTCACACCGCAGCTCTAGAGAGTGGAAGGTGATTCATGTGTGCTGTTGGTTTTGAGCTCTGGTTCCCACCCCTAGCTTACACACCCCTTTTTCCTAGAGCTTGACCAGAATGCAGCAAAACATATTCAGCACACGCAGAGTCCTGCTAATTAGATTAATATATTCAGCATGTCAATCCATAAAATCTCGAAATCCTACTAAGGCTTTCCCCTTTACTAAAATTTAGCATGGTTAAACCTATATCAGCCCAATGCATGGGAAAAATGTATTTTTTCTCCATCCTGCTTTCTATTACTCTGAGTTTAAGCATAAATCCCACCTGTGCAGCATTTTCCCCCAAAACCACATTGTGTTCTGTTCTTACAGTAGCCATTTTTAACAAGAACATTTTGTAATTGTGGGGATATCGCTTCTGAATGTGCTGCAGGGACCTGTGTGTGTTTGTGTGTGTGTGTGTGTGTGGGTGCGTTCGTGTGTGTGTGTGTGTTGTATTGTCCAGCATGGTTACATTTACTGTAATTTATTTTATATATATATATATATATATATTTTACATTTAAGCCTTCCATGTATTCTTACATATTCTCTTTATCCCTCCAGTCCCTAAAGAAACTCAACCATGCCAATGTCATCAAACTTAAGGAGGTAATTCGAGAAAATGACCACTTGTACTTCATATTTGAGTACATGAAGGAAAATTTGTATCAGCTAATGAAAGACAGGTGGGTGTGTGTACAGATATTTGCACCATTAATTCTCTATTTAAGTATATTTGGTCAAAGTTTTCCGAAGTGATTGATCTTCCGTCATGTTCTGTCTTGCTGTAGGGCTCGGTTGTTTCCTGAATCTGCTGTAAGAAATATAATGTTTCAGATACTACAGGGGCTCGCATTCATTCACAAACACGGTGCGTCTGTTTACAACTCCAGAGCGCTGAGTCAACTGTGGCATGCCTGAAATACAACCTTAAATGTCCCACAGTTTTGTAGTTCCACATGTCAGGATGGTAATTTAGTGTGTCTCTCTTAGGCTTTTTCCATAGAGATATGAAACCTGAGAATCTTCTGTGCATGGGCCCGGAGCTGGTGAAAATCGCTGACTTTGGGCTCGCCCGTGAGATCAGATCTCGACCCCCATACACAGACTATGTCTCAACTCGATGGTGAGCGTCTTTCACGGTTTATTTTCACACAGTGTTTAATAATTCAACTTTCATCTCAAAGCAGCCATCTCTTTTTGATGCACCAGGTACAGAGCTCCAGAGGTGCTGCTCAGATCCACATCCTACAGTTCCCCCATAGACCAGTGGGCTATCGGCTGCATCATGGCGGAGCTTTACACTCTAAGGCCTCTGTTCCCAGGCTCCAGTGAAGTAGACACCATATTCAAGATTTGCCAAGTTTTGGGGACACCAAAGAAGGTACCAGCATTTTCCAGTGGAATATAATTCTTGACTTTGAGGAACAAAGCTGGAATGCTGTGCAATGCACCATATGCGTTCATAATTAAAAATTACATTGAATTTGTTGTTACAGGTTTATTACAACACATGATTGTTAATTGAATAAGAGATTTGTCAACAGCTTCTGAAAGTGCAGCGGACCTGTGGTTGAACAGGTCCAGATGCTTATTTCTTGGCGTCCTAGTATGAGAGAAGTCTTGAGTGCCATCTTGAAAACATATTTATTCTTGAATTTATCATTAATAATGTGTAATTATGGAAATGTGCCAATTAATTTGTTTTCCCGAGAGTTGGATAATGAGATTAACGCTGCTGTCGTGTCTATATGGTAAACATAAAACTGGAGCCCAGAGCTGCTTAGCTTAGCGTAGCACAAAGAGTGGTCTAGGAAAATCTGGTTTATTTATATTAAGAAATAGAAGAATTAACAGAAACACTTTCTCATAATGGAGATCAGTGGTTTTCACTGGACAGCAATGTATAATCATTAAATAAAAAAAAAAAATATATATATTTTTTCAATATGAATTGATGGTAAATACACTGTAAGATGGACTTTCCTCTTCCTATAGAATGATTGGTCAGAGGGATTCCAGCTGGCGAGCGCTATGAACTTCCGCTGGCCTCAGTGTGTTCCCAGTAATCTGAAGACCCTGATCCCCAATGCCAGCCCCGAAGCCATCCATCTGATGACGGACCTGCTCCAGTGGGATCCCAAGAAGAGACCAGCTTCTGCCCAGGTACCGTACGACTTCCCCTGCCCTCACAGCTGCTCATACGCAATATGACGTCAGGATGTTCAAATATCTCCTTCTGCAGGCTCTCAGGTACTCCTATTTCCACGTGGGCCAGGCTTTGGGCACTCCTCAGCAGATCCTGGAGCAGGGCAGGCCTCAGCCGGGCCTCGTGCCGCTGCAAGCACCGCTACAGTCCCAACAGACGCTACAGCAGCAACCCTTGCTGCTGAAGCCCGTGCCCCCATCCCAGCCTCCACCCCCCAACCAACACTGCTCCCCCTCCAGGCAGCAGATCCAGCCCTCCCCCATATCAGCAGCTGCCCAGGCGGCAGCGTACCAACGGCACACAGAGCTGCTGCGAGAGCAGCAGCCGAAGCACATCCTGAAGCACGAACAGAACGAAGGAACGCCACAGGGCCATCTTCCTTATATTGTTGACAAGGGCCTCCAGAGCAAGGTGAGTATGGAAGTTCTCTCTCTCTCTCTCTCTCTCTCTCTCTCTCTCTCCCCCTCCCCCTCCCCACATACACACTACTCACAATAAGTTAGGGATATTATTATTTACATGAGTGCTTTTCCGATTTCATGAAATAAGTAAAATTTCCCCTTGATATTACTAATAATGAATGAGAACAGCTTTTTCATTAGTTTAATATTTGTTACCCCAAAAATGTCTGAAATTCATTGAGTTTCTCACAATATCTTTAACTTATTGTGAGTGGTGTATAAGTTATGTTATATTTGTTATAAGTAATAACAAATTGAAATTCCAAAACTGGGCTTTAGCCCAACACTATCTTAAGTACTACAATGATAGATAGTTATTCTCCAATTGCAAATTGCTTTATTTTCTTCCGCTGCATAAATGCATGCGGTAACAGTTTACTTTGATGCGTCCCACGATGTAATATGCATATAGGTGCCCACAGGTGTGGTTATAGTTGATAATCTATCTTATATTGTGTTGTAACTAGCAAGCGATGTGTTTTGTCTGTATTTGCATGAAATTTTCCTCATGGATGACCATGCTTTCACCACTGATCCTGATTGATTGTATGATTGATTTTTTTTCTTTTAGCAGACGAGGCAGGAGTCGGAGAACACAAACCTGCTGAGCTATCAGTTGAAACCAAAAGGAGGGCGTCGCCGTTGGGGCCACGGCACAGGACACCTTAAGGGTGACGACTGGGATGACTACGAAGAAACTGATCTGACAACGATAAGTATTCTTGGAAAAAGTAATTTCCAAGAGAAGTCGAGGCAGAGCGAGGACGTGTTGAGCAGGTGAGGCTGTACGATGTCACAGTACCTTTAGCCCAGAGAGACTCAGAGGAATCAGCACTGTAACCATGTAAAAAGTAAATGTACAGAACACAGGCTGATGTCTATATATCAATATCACTACAAGCAAGTTACTCACCACACGTTTATCCCTGCAAGGACAAAATTTGTAATAATTAGGTGTCTATACGTTGGCTGGATCTGTTACTTGATATCGAAACCTGCTGTTAGCATTTATTTAGCTAAAGGCTGCGTTCCTTATTTAGGCTCACAGAACATGGTACCGACCATAAGCAGAAACACTGGGCTTCAAACTGGCTCTAGTGCAAACCAATGAGTGACTATGTTCATCTTTACGGTCTATGGCTGGAACGCCTTCTGTCTTTCAGATATGGAAATGCTCTGGATTTCAGTCGGCCGAATGCAAAAGAAGATGCACCTTTAAACCTGAACAAGTCTACAGCCTACCAGGAGCCATCGAGGACCGCCTCTGCCAAACAACATTACCTGAGGCAGTCCAGATATTTACCTGGTAATATGTTGAAAACTCGTCTTAGTACAAACAGGGGTGATAAAATTAAATGAATCTACAGGATGTCCGTCCATTTACTGTCTTTTGTTGATTTTTCTGATCATATGTAGGCCTTTTCTTTTTGGGAAATATTTTGTTGTGCAATGTCCCAAAGGTTGAAAATCTCCTTGTGAGCGTTTAGCTTTACAATGTTTTCAGAGGACAACGCATCTAATAAACACTGTTTCCATCAGGCATCAGCACAAAAAAGAATGTGGCCATAAATGCAAGTAAAGACTACAGTGGCAGCCATCTTTGGGGCAACAGTAGCATTCCATTTGGTGGGACTCTACCGAGCAGAGGCGCTCATGGTAATATCCCGGGACGTTCACTGTGCACCTTATTCCACTGTCCACTGAATTCCGATGAATGGAACCTTCTTTCTTTGTTTTAAATATCAGGTACAAATACAATCCCGAGTGGATACATGCCATCCTTTTACAAAAAAGATGTTGCCTCTGCTGGACATAGAGGGCATCAGGGTCCTTCATTGGAATCAACTGCATCAAGTGAGGATTCATTTTAGAGAGTTCTATATTTAAACGATCATCTAAAAACAACCTCACATAGACACCAAATTAACACCTTTTGTTGTTCATTGTACATCAACTGCTGTGTGACAATCGCTTTTCCCGACTGCTTTTCTTAGATTATGCAACATGGCGGTCGGGCCGGAGTCCCATGAACAGTTCTACCAACTTGCCATTGGCCAACAAGAGCACTTCTGGTCTGCTGCCACGCCCGCCGGTACAGGCCGTCCACGGGCGAACAGACTGGTCTGCCAAATACGGACACCGCTAGTGGCCTCCCCGGGGCTCCGATATACACCCCGGAAGAGAGATCCGCACTCATAAAAAACAAAAAAAAACTCTTTCATCTCCAAAGAGTAGGCCTAGTTGTTTTATAATCAAAATCTGTACATACATCTTATACAGCAATAAATTTTGTTTCATTATGTGTACTCTGGATGTTGTGAGTTGTAACATATCTTATTGTATAGTCACACGGCTAAATGCAAGCAGCCAATATTTGAGCCCAGACTTGCTCTTCTGTGTCTTTTTGTTTTTGTAATTCTGTAACATAACTGCTGTCTTGCTGAGGTTCCACCTGAACACTCAAGTTTTGTATCAGATTTATCATTGAATGGTGTTTGCCAGCCTGTATACATGATATGCATATTATAACTTCATGAAAACTCCACTGTGACTTGTTTCTGGTAAGCTAATTACTTTGCCTCAGTATATCACTCGTTGTTTTTTATATTCCTTGTTTTTTTTATGATAGTTGCCATGTCAATCAGGTAATTATTTGTGCATTTATATTTACAAAGAGGTTGAAGACAATGTTTTAGTTTCATTTGTGTAAGCTTTAGCAGCATCTAGTGGAACAGACTTGGCAAAAATATAATATAATGTTCAGAAGTGTGTTTAATTAGTGTATATACTTCAATCAAAATAGGAATTGTGTTTTTATTATCATAGATTGAATTGTTTTTATTTACATGGGGCACGGGTCCCCAATAGCCATGTTGCATCGCAATGTTTCTACAGTAGCCCAGAAAGGACAATCTAAATGCTGGTTGTAAAGAAGAGTATTTGCATTTGCTGGGGGCACTGTAGGTTTTTTGTTTTTTTTTCTACATGCTTGGGTACTCAGTCATTTGCAATCTGGCCACTAAATACCACCAATACACACTGTACGAGTGCTTTACGAAGCAGAATGACACTGACAGGACTCCTGACCAATTCACTTGACTACGCTTCTTTCACTTCTTTTTGATTCCACTTCCCCAGATTGTTTTTTAAACTTGTGGTTTTCAGCATCAACTGGTTTGCTCTCAGATATCAGACTTCATTTCCAGCTCCCTCTGGAGTCAACCTTTTTTTTTTTTGTATAAAAGCCTTTTTATACACTACTTTTTCCATACAGTAGTAGGAGTCCCTACTGAAATAATACATTGCAAATGGTTTCTACCTGCTGTACAACGTAGTTTCAGTATTAGGCAGTAAAATGCCATCCAGCAGCACATTCTAAATTTGTTAACTGTTATAATTCAATGACCAGTTATTGACAAATTAAAAATGTGAGTGCCAGCATGTTCAACGTGTGATTTGTCACAAAACACATTCAGCGAATTTAGCAACTTTTGTAAAGGTTAAAAAAAGGTCAAGTTAAAATCTTAAAGCTATCGATCAGATAATCAGGTCAGATAAGTTACTACACTAGAGGTTAATCTAGCCAAAAACCCTTATGTTGGGGCCTGGTAGCCGGCATACAAAACAACTGCAGTTTCCTGATTATTGCATATCCCTCTGTAGCTTTGTGTATCTTGTGTGTATTTCTACTGTCAACTAAGAAGTATATGTCTAAAATACTATAATAGTTAAAGATTACCATTTGCATACCTTATTCTTGGGTTAGGTTATGGTCAGAGGTATCAAGCAACAAAGTAGCGTACAACTATGTTTCTTCTAATGTAGAATTTATGGGCGTTTATATTTTACTTATTAATTACTTTTACTTTATTTTTCAGCCGACTTTTTACTTATATATTTTTTACGTTTTCATGCCATTATTTGTACTTTATACTCCTGACATTTTTGAAAATAGCCTCGTTACTCCTCTGTCATTCTGGCTTGTTGTCATGACAAGTGTCAAGTGCCAAAAAGTGATTTTTCTGCCAGAAAGTGCCCTCTGTCCACCTGAGGCCGTAATGTCGTATCGTCCAGTTCCTAAACGTCTCCAGCTACTTTTATCTGCATTAAACAGTTATACTCACAATTTTATGTCCTTCATGTCTTTGTGAAACTAACATTTCATGTAACCAAATGATAACAATTATGGCTGAATACAATATAAAATGTTTGCAATGCATAGAGATAGGCTCTGTGTGGTCGTCTACCTTTGACTAATATCCATCATTAGATCTATACTTTAAAACAAGACTGTAATTAGCATCATTAAAAGGACAATATGATGCATTAAATAGATTGTTTTTTTCTCCTTACAATACTTTTATGCTTTAAATGGTATTGAAATCAGTACTTTTACACTTTTACTCAGGTAAACAGCTCGAACAGCTGTTCATCTATTTTTAAACCATAGTATTTAAACTTCTACCTGATTAATTAATGTGAAAACTTTAGACAACCCTGCAAATGCCCCATCAAATTTGACAACGAATGAATGTTAGCGGGCTTTTATTTTGAAAAGTACGCAATAGTTCCTGCATTGCACAACAGCAGAAAAGTCTTTTTAATAGTGAAGTTGAATAACATTCAAAGTTCACCCCCCGATGTAAATGAGTACTTCGATCACTACGCACACCACCGATAACTATAAGGCTATACATTATCAATTATGATTGTTATTTACTACTTATAAATAACTGTAAAACCAGATTTTTCTTATTTTCCTTTCTCATTGCTGGCTGCTGTAACATTATAATTTCTCGTTGCGTTTATTAATCTTAAAGCAGTTTGTTTGTCTGAGGTTTTATGATGAATAAATATAACATTAAAACTGAACAAGTGAAGCTGATTTTGTTTTTCACGTGCACTTCGCTGAACTTGGTTGCGTTTCTATTGGCCAGAATGAACCAACCACACGTTCCTCGGTGTAAACTCCTCCTCTTCTTTTTAGTTTGTATCCAATATTGTTATGTAAAAACCTGTTATGTAAAGTCTTACTTGTAGTTTTATCCAGACAGCGTGGGTGTCTTAAGGGTACAAACTAGATCCTTCCCTGACTTTATCTGAAGCTTTTAATCATGGACTTATAATAATATATGAAAAACATTTATGATTTGTATTAAGGCTTGGACACGCCTTTTCATACGAGTGAATGGGAAGGTGTCTCTAAAAAGAAAGGTAGTTCTACTGTGTGAAGTGTAATGTTTGTTTTTCTTCTCAGCTTCACAGATTTGCAGACATCTCTAATACTTTAACCATGGCGGAAAAGGTTGTGCTGTACTATTTCAATGGGAGAGGGAAAATGGAGTCAATCCGCTGGCTTCTGACTGTTGCAGAGGTCGAGGTAAGTGAAGGGTGTGTTGGAGTAGAACGGATCATTTTCTCGAATACTGTGCCAATTCAAAGTACTTGAGTGTTTTAATTTAAGCCAACTTTATTCTCACACTCCCCTGCATTTCAGAGAGAAATGTTGCACTTAATACTCCACTATATTTGTCTGATTGCTGCATTTACTTATCAGTGATAAACTAAATGAGTGTCCCTTTGGGGGTTGATAAAATTCCCATTGTTTTTATTGATTATTCTAATTAGTTACAATTAAATATACTTTTGGAATGCTGAAAAATGTATGATTATATAGTTTAAAATCTGTGAAAAGTTGGATCTTGTGGTTTTCACCAGACAGCAAACAGCTACAAACATAATGATTTTATAGAATATGATGCATAACTGTAGATGAAAGTAGCTAACAGGATATAAAGCTGTTAAAAGCTTAAACAACATTAACAAAGCAGTAATATTAATGCAAAAACATCACGTGTAATAGTAAAACACTGATCATCATTTTTACTTATTGAAGTACATTTTGCTTTCATACTTTTATTATAATACTTATATACTGATATTTAAGTGAGGTTCTGAAATTTTACTTGTAGGGGAGTATTTATTTAGTATGGTATTGCTACTAATTAACCAATTAACTGTTCTCTCATTTACCCTCATGCACTTTTGTGCCATTGACTTCCATTAAAACCACATATTTTGTTCCTGGGACCAATAGATCATTATATATATATATATATATATATATATATATATATATATATATATATATATATATATATATATATATATATATATATATATATATACACGTGTGTGTGTGTTTAACTGTTGTGCAATCATTTTCATGTTCACAGTTTGATGAGGTCTACCTGTCAACCCACGATCAGTATAAAAAACTATTGAGTGGTGAGTTTTCTTTTTTAAAGTCATGTTTGTCTTATGATTCATTTAATTTTAACCCGCTTATGCAGTATTTTATGGGGAAGTAGTGAGGACAAATATGTTACAGTCATAAACTGGGAGTGTCCTACAGGATGTGATTCTTCTTCTTTTCTCTGCAGATGGAGCCCTCCTGTTTCAACAGGTCCCGATGGTGGAGATCGATGGCATGAAGCTTGTTCAGACAAAGGCCATCCTGAATTACATTGCAGAGAAGTACAACCTCCATGGAAAAGATCTCAAAGACCGTGTCATGTATGGTATTTTTTTTAAATCAAACAATGTTGGGAATGTTTGGTTTATTATGTTACTTGTGACGCGTGATGGTGTTTTTTTCCCTCCATAGGATCAACACGTACTCAGAGAGCCTGTTTGATCTCATGGAAATGATCATGATTTTGCCCTTCAGTACTGATGTGCCAGCAAAACTCGACAACATTGAAACTAAAGCAAAAGAGCGCTACCTTCCTGTGTTTGAAAAGGTGCCATTACACATCCTGTTTATATGATAAATACAACTTGAAAGACTTTTAAATCCATCCTGTTAATGATCCCTCTTAGTTTCTTTGCCGTTGTGTACAGGGTTTCTAAATAAGCTACTGTGTGTCTCTGGCAAACCCTCCAGGCCCTGTCGGAGCACATTTATCTGGTGGGAGGTAAACTGAGCTGTGCAGATGTGCAGCTGCTTGAATGCACCCTGATGTTAGAGGAGAAATTCCCCGGAATACTCGCAGACTTCCGCTCAGTCAAGGTAAAGCATGTAAAAGTAAAGAACCGGTGCACTTTAAGGCCGGATTTACAACAACTGTTTGCTGGATTTAATACACATCTGTTACTGAAACCTCAGCTTGACTTCACGTTCGTTCTTTCCCACCAGTCTTTCCAGGGCAGGATGACCCAGGTGCCGGCCATCAGCCGGTTCCTGCAGCCCGGCAGCAAGAGGAAGCCTCAGCCAGACGAAACCTACGTCAAAACTGTCCTGGAAGTGTTCAACGTTAAGTTACCGCTACGATGAATGCCGAAAAACAGCAGGAAACGGTGTGAAAAATTAATTATGTAAGCATAGCATATATGACACTTATGAACAAAGCTACTTTGAGAATCATGTATCTACTTCTCTTGGGCCGTGAGAGACGTTGTAGGCACTGAACATTTAATTTTGCTAATTTTGATGTTTTGGCAGCAATATTGAGGTTGTAGTTTGAACACATACAAACTCTCAGTAAAAACAATAGAACTTCAATAGACAAAAAAAAAATCAGTAATTTTCTATATAACAAAAATCTGCTGGTTTCAGCTTCTCAGATGTGTTGTTTTTTTATATTTTCTGTGATTTTACTGACAAAATGTTTTAATGATATGAATAATGAGAATAATGATTCTTGCTGAACAGTATCCTATACAAAGTTTATCTGCTGTTGTGCTGCCGGGTGGTACTAATAAATCTGTGGATTAATAATACAACAATGGTCTCAAATCATGAGGTGTACATTCACGCATATGGCAATAAACAAAAAGAAAATCATTTACCTCAGATATTTACCACTTCCTCTCAAGTCTGTAGCTTACGTGGATTAATAACATGAAAAATAAACTACCAGACAAAAAGAGAACTTGGGTCAGCATTCTGACTGGGAATGGCTGGTTGATAGACAGACGTGGCGTTCTCACTCTGGTTCTTGTTTCTTCAGTCACACCATGATGAGTAGTAAAAGTCGGAACACCATCAACAAACTGTAACGAGACGGCAAATTAGAGAATGTTAATTAAACCAGCGCATGTGCAATTGTCGGATCAGTCATTTAACAATGTTTGCAAATTTCTGAAATAGATTCTGACCTGAGCCCTGACATAATTCCAGCCGGTATTAATTTACCGGATTTCTTGTATCTCATTCCCATCACGACTGAGAGGACTCCACTGGCAACTGAAATAAAGAAAAAAACACAGCATTAGATGTTCTAACACATTCACTCGCTGACATTTATTGTGATCAGGAGTTTAGATATGAGTCACACTCACATAACGACACCTTGACGTCACTTGGGTCGTAAGAGACGTTGTAGGCGCCATAAGCGGATAATCCACCAAAAACCAAACCAGCCATCAGGGACATCACACTTCCTAGAAAGAGTCAGACACACACAATCACTGCTTGCTGACAAATTATTCATGTGGCAGAGAATTCCCTGCGGCTGAGCTCACTATCAGAATGAAAGGAGATACTTCTACCTTTTCTTTTGTATCCCATAAATCCTCCGAGGGCTATGGCTGCTGCATAGCCAAACCCAATCCAGTCAATTGCCATCATAAAGCTGAAAGCAGAAACACAGCATATAGTGTTGGGCAGGCTTGCTATTCATGGTGGACTTCAAATAGCGAAACACACGAAATACTTCAATTAATGTGACCTGTTACTTTACTGATACAGATTTTACACAAAAAACATATAAAATATAAAACAAATATATATAATATACAATAATTGACTGGTTGACATCTATTATGAGATAGCTACTTGGTTTCACTCATGGAAGCTCCACATTATTTTAAGACTAATTTTTAAATGCGTGTTTGCACGTGCAGGACGAGGCTTGTTTTACATGATCCCCCCTCACTTACATAGGAAGTGCATATGAAGGGATCTTCAAATAGCCAGTCTGAACAGGAGGAAGAATTACAGCATGAAAAAAATATTGCAATGTTCAATTTTAGTGACTGACAAACTTGAATAATTGTGAAACTGTCTTTTAATTCTTCATATAAATGAAAGAGCTGTAATGTTTTTTGAGTTCTGGAAAGGTTATAAATTAGTCATTACTACTCAGTAGTCACATTAAAATGGATAAAATGTGTTTTTATACACATCATTTCCTTCCTTCGTATGATACTGTGGAGAGTCTTAAAGCGACCCCTCAAAAATGAGAGGGGGGCTCCTGACATCTATTTTTCCCTTCATGCACCAATCATATTAAACAGTGCTTACCTTAAAGAAAAAGAAAAAAACGATTATAATCGTAGACTTCTTTTCAAAAGGTTTCTTTTATTTCGCGTGTGTGTTTAATTTCCCAGTCGAATTTCCGAGTTTTAACTATTATACGGTGAAACCTGGAATTACACATTCAAAGCAGGATTTTAGGGGAAATTAGTGCCACACGTGAAATAAAACAAACATTTATGAAAAAACGAACATACCGTAGACTCGGATAACAACCGTGCGTTTAAGGTGAACACTGTATTTATATGATTGATATATAGAGGGAAAAGCAGGGACGAAACGCAGGTAGCCCATGTTTTATTTTTGGGGGGTAGCACATGAGGCTAATCATTTATATGTTTACGCCAACACGCCTGGCAGACCGCTAGAGGTCGCTGTGAACCTGTTAGATATTAAAATGTCAAGGAAAATATTTACACACATAACGAAACAGGTGAGCTTAATGTTTAGTGCGAGTTTGTTCCTAATTATGTTTTATTTTTACATACCTTGATTCAAAACAAGTGAGAGACAGCGAACAGCATTCACTAACACCAGTCTACACTTCCTTGTTGCTGACGAACGTAACACGCATGCGCACTGAGGTTCATGTGGTGTTCGCTGACCTTGAAAAAAGTGGGAAAGTAATACTTCTGAATATATATTTGAATACATTTCTATAGCTTTTTCAGTTTTTAAAGAAATTCATGTAAAGGGATATAAAAATATATATAAACAAGTTCCTTCTCTTAGAAAATGCATTCAGATCATCTATTGGATGTTTGTTTGAGCCAAATTCAAAGCCTATCCAGTGCGAATGAAGCCTCAGCATATTTCAGCCTATTCAAAAACCTAAAAAAAACCTCTATAAATGTTGTTTTCATAAGCTAGACCTGTACTAAATTATTACAGATTTTTTTTTTACATTATCCTAGTGAAACATTCAATAGTGTTATCGTTATATCCTTTTAATCTTCTTGCTTCACCCAAAAGACCATTTAGTAATAAGTCCTTGGCTTTTGTAGATAGTAAATAATTGCGTAACAAATCACTGACAAGTCACCAGCCCTGACATAAGAGTGTAGCAATAAAGGGTTAAATGTTTAATATAAAATAATTCATAATAAATAAAAAAAATGCACAATTAAAAAGTATAATCATGTGAGAATTTAGAGACCGGAGGAGATTGAGTACATTTATATGATTGAGGTATTAACCTTTGGAATCAAATTCTGCTATTGATCTTGGGAAATTATGATCAACTTGCAAATCCATTTGTACCCATGTAGATATAATTATCACATTTATAAACATTTTGACTACTTTCAGACCTGCAAGACTAATATTTATGGCTGGATCAAATCCAGATTTATATCTTAATTTCTTATTTTTGTATTGTCAAATCCTGGGGTTATAATATGAAACAAAAACAGCATATGAACTAAAATAGATTCGGCAGCAGTACATTTTAAATTGTGGCATAGATCAGGAGGTTTTTAAACATAGTGCGTTCAGTATAACCTATAAGAAAACATTTTGTTTTTAACTTTCATTTATTTGATTCAATGGAAAAGTGGGTGGATTCCTGTTTGAATATTTATCTCTGTATATATATATGACACTCTGAAACACTCACGTAGAGCAGTATTATCTCAGCCTGGGTACAAAGGGTGTGTTCTGTGTGTTCAGGGAAGCAAAACAGAGAAAACATAACTCTCTCCAAAGAAAACCACTTTATTCCCCATTTCCAGAACTTTACACATTAAATCTTCATTTATTAATAGTCCTCAAAAAGTGTAAATCAATGCATTTTCAGAGCAAAATAAGCCACTATGAACTGTAGACAGTGTGACCACACTGCAGAGAGCAGCGGCAGCAGCTCCAGCAGAACACCTGCATGCAGTCACCGGGTGGAACGAGCCACTGTGGCCCCCTGGGTGAGGGCTGAGGACCGAGGACCAACTCCTCCAGAGAGAAGGCACACTTTTCCAGAAACAGTTGACATTTAAATACTGTCTACAGAGAGTTTCCTGATGAAATACAGTCAGATCTTGTCAGGATAAAAATGACTATAAAATAGCTGACAAGGGTCATTTAAGAACAGGGAAGGATTATTCAAGTGAGGTATTAGAGCGACATGTAAAAAGCATGAGATTTACTCTAACATCCACATGAGGAAACATATCTCAGACTAACTACAGGAGGATGAGACGGCAAATATTTAAAGTGACTTGTGGAAAATGCAATGGTTTTCAATACAGTAAACAACAACAACGGACATACAGTGCATTTCACAATACAGTGATATATATATATATAATACAAATGGCTTTGAGTGCACAGGAACCTGTGATATACTGTTTTCATGGCTTTTTGCTAGGTAGATACATTTGTGTGATCTGTAACATGGTATTCAAAGTAACAAATGCATATAAAAAAGTTTCTGGAACTGTGAAGCTCTCCAAACACAGAAACCATTATTAAAAAAAACAAATCATAATGTTTTTTGAGCCAAAAAAACAAAAGAAAACAAATAAACAAACACAAGATACATAAAAGTGTTTTTGCTGACATTGGGGCTGGCATTTTAAAAAAGTATTGCTCAACTCAACACTTAATGTATTGTGGAAAATACACCAGGTTTTGGCAATGATTGATATTTTAATGTTAAAGCCACATTTTACGTTAGTAGAACATTTTCATTTTTCACATGCATTCCTCCACATAAGCTCAAGTTCAATGGTTATAACAATCTTATATATACACATTTTTAAGGATGTTTAGGTCATGCTTTATTTTACTGGTCCTTTAATTTATGCCAATTTTCTGAATGACTTGCAGGTATTTTAATGGTTCATTTTCAGGGTGTTGTAATTTGGCACAAATTATAAAGAAATACAGGAAAACAGATGTTAATTTGGATTACTTGATCTCTTCATACAGATGTTAAATTACAAAAATGCTTAATAAATTTCACTTTTACTGACAGAAAATACTTTTCAGTTTAGTGTGTCAAACAATATTTTATCATATTATAGGTTGTTTCTTAAAAACTTTATAATGAGCACATTTACTGTATTACAGAAAGAACAAATGGATAATGTTGTGTTTATTGTAAAAACTTAATATGCTGATATATATTTTTACACAAAAAAGTACACGCTCCTAAAAGAAGCTGTTGTATGACGTTTTTTTCTGAATTTCCTAAAATAAACCAATAAATACCTGCAAATTACTTACCAATTATAAAACCAAGGGACCAGTCAAATAAAGCGTTACTAAATGCTAGTTCTTGGGTCTTCAAGAAATACAATAAAAATTATTTACTCTTTCATATATGCATAAATAAACATTTTTATGGCTACATTCATTATCCATGTAAAACAAAGTGATGTCTGTATATTTATGGTGAAGTGCAGCTGGTGTTAAGAACCTCTACAGGAGATGCATGCCATCAAGTATGTTCTAGTAATGTAAAAACATTACTTTAAAAAAAAAGGCCCTGCACACACACATACAAGTGTTTTCAACTTTTTCTGGCTCGTTAGACGTCCGCACAGGTTACAGGTGGGCGGGGCTATGCTGGGAAATTGCACATTGGTCACCTGGATGTCCCGATTAGAACGAAGGGGGTGACAAAAGCTGCATTTCATTAGTTATTTAATTTTCCTTGTTCACCTTCCTGCAGCCCCTGGTGCTACATAACGGCTGGAGAGCAGAGAGCAAGTGGATGATGGAGGAGAAATGAAACACATGTGCTCTTGTGCACTTTCAGCCCAAAGTATCATGGGCCGATATCTCGGGTTCACTTCAGGTTTTCAGATAATTAGAATAATACTTACGGTAGCAACGGGGATTCCCTTGCTCTATGCTGAGGGGAAGTGAATGAGGGAGAGTTAAACCACTAGCGAAACGCAGCAAAAGTCAGCGGAGTGTGAGAGAGACGTCGATCCAACACAATTTACACATGCCCACACGGTCCTGGGAGGAGGTCCAACTCAATAAGTGAAAACACTTTTATGTTTAAAGGAGCAAAGTGCATAATCCTTTTGATGTGGGACTTGGCATTAATCACAGACAGCATCACATCCAACATATATCCAATAGCCAGTGCAATACTAACCCACGTTGTTTTCGGAGTATCCCACACACTTGTGTGCTCAAAAATAAAATGTCATAAGAGCTTTAAAACTGGCCAATGTTTGATGGAAGTGAGCATGCAAGAATACAAATTTGGCTAAAGAGTTTGGTTGGGGGGTGGGGCAATGGGTTTGTAGCTATTTTTAAATTATGATAGAGACAAGGGATATTTCTGAGGAATTTAATTCTTTTCGACGAATCCACTCTTTTTTCTTTTTTTTTTTTTTGTTTTCATTTCAGGCTGCAAATCCAAATAACGCGCGGGAACAAGTAGCACGAAAAGCTTAACAGTCCGTATCTCGGTTCAGCTTTCAGCTCAAGGTCAACGGTGAGCCAGACATGTAGGATGAATCTCTGAGCCTCTTATCAGATGCTGTTCTGCATCTGGAACACACCTTGTATTGCGATGCAGGAAAATGGCAATAACTCTCCCATGTCTTTTGTGCGTCTCATCGTGGCAGCCTCCGACCTGTTCGTTAAGGGGAAAAATTCACCCACAGCCATCCGAGAAGTGTCCCGTACACCCAGGTTTTAAAATACAGTTTCCTGCCGCTCTCGGTTAGCAGTAATGGCAGTGTCAGGCCCCCCAGCATCAACACTGACGGGAGCGTTTTGGAGAGGTTCAGTGGAGAAAGTCGGGCCTCCCCGGGGAAGCTGCATAGTTTGTCTGCATCGTCCGACTCGTAGAAATCTGTCAGCAGCCTTTGAAAAGACAGAGAACTCTCTCAGGGATTCAGCCGATTTCGCAGATGTGCAAGGACATTGGATTTGGAAAACAATCTATTTACAGCACAACAAAAAAAAAAAACTGCAGTCAAATCACATCGGAGCTCCGTGTGGCTTGGCAAGGGTCAACGATGCTGGGCTCGATGGATTGATTATTTCTGTTATCAAGTAATCTGCCAATTACTTCCAAGATTAGATAATTAATGTATGTTTGATCTATGAAACCTAGTGACAAATTGTTAAAATTGCTTATTTTGTCTGTAACAATCTAAAAATGTTAAGATATTCAATCAACTGTTGTATGTGAAAATGAAAAACAGAAAATCTTCACATTTGAGAAGCTTAAACCACAAACTATTTAATACTTGAATGAAGTAACAGTTAATCAATTAGCAAAATAGTTGTAGATTAATATTCCGATTAATGATCGAGTCACAGTCTATACCAGTGACTTTTCCTGTCAAACTTCACTTCTGGAAATAAAGAAAAAAAGATTAACGACTGCCTGATTGAAGCCAACTTGAATGTTACTGAGGTAATATATGTAGAACACAACTTTCATGTTTCAATCATGAGTAGGAAATGTGCAAAATTGAACTGTCAAGAGCACTGTTTGGTTTTGACTGATGTTTTTCTTTCCTTGACTGTAAATATGTCTTGTGATTTACATGACGTGTCCGAATACATTTTTTTATCCTGAATTCTGATTTTGTTTGATCGCCGTCTTATTTTTCAGGTCTTTTAAGGCTCATACAGATGCCAAGATGCATATGTGGGATTAATTGGTGCCCTGTGGAATCAACACGTCAACAGCCGTGCCGCAGTTTGCTTATTGACTGAAGCGAACGCAATTTCAATATGATTAATAGTTCCACCCACACACTTACCGGTCCTTGATTTCAAACCGCTCGTGTAGCCACCTGCGGAAAAACACTGGCTCTGGAGGAATTTCCTCTATGTCCACGCGTTCGAAGTGTATGTGGATTCTGGGACATTCTTTGCACAGGAATTCTGTCAAACACAAGAAAAATAAAGAGACTAAACAAAAACAGGAAGAGCCTTTCAGCAAAACGGCACGTAGAGTAAGAGCTTAAAACCAACACTAGGTGACATTGATAGAGTGAGGCTGCTGTGACGCTGCGATGCCAAGGCTCTATGATTTAATAAAAGGCACAGCAGCTTGTTTGCTACACTGGAGCAACACAGTTACATGACTTGATGGTTAAAGCAGCACAAACACAGAAATGGATTAAAGTAAATAGTCAAGTTCTAGCAGTGTTCAGGTAGAATAAAAAAAAAAGGACAGCTTCAGACTCAAATCATCACTTAAAAATGTTTCATTTTTCTAGTGAGATAAAACCAAATCGGTTTCAACAGCAGCAAATGCAAACACCTCAAAGCTAAATTGTTCCAGGTGTTGAGTCTCAAGCCAAATGAAAGTGTCGGAGCTTGCTGCCAAGTCAGAAAAACCAAAGTGTCTGAGAAGGCCAGATATAAAACTGTAACCAAGTGTGAACGCTCAAGGCTACACGTGTATCCCCAGAGACCTTCGAGTTCCTGTTTCCACAACATGCAATATTATCAGGAAACCTGGCACTGCGGCCAAAAGAGGAAACTTGATCGAAGTCAAGCAGCGAAAAAGATTGCTTCGCCGGTGGAGAAAGCGCCTCCATCAGCTGCCGCACACGTTTACAGTAAGCTGACCTTCAGATACAATGAGCGCCGGTTAAATAAACACTTACGACGCTATGACAGGAGGTTAATGAGAGCGGACACAAACAGGATTTATTTTTGCCAGAACACACCTGAAAAACAGCCTTAAGGGGGAAAAAATACGTTCCCTTCCTCGTTTGTGGAGGAGCTGTGCTGGGGCTGCTCAGCACCCTTGAACCAGTGTTTGGCATCATCGAGCCATAAGATTCTTAAAGATTTTCATAAATCAAAGCTGAACCTACTAAAGGAAAGTTGAGCCTCCACTGCAGGTCATGTGTTTTGAGCAGAACAATAAAGCCCCCGAAAAACAGCAAAGCATTTATCAGTAAGCCTTTTAATTTAGTGAATGTAATGGATCCGTTAAAAAAAAAAAGATCCTGACACAAATGTATCAATAAATTCAATAAATTCTAATTGATTACATTTCTATCCTCACTTCGAGAATAAAAATACAACTATGTGCAGGGGTGATTTTCAATTTCAGTTAAATCAGAACATCTTTATCACACCGAAAATTATTCAACCTCAACGATGCTTTTGGCATTTCATCTAATTCAGAGCCGAGTTCCCATGAATCAACATTTCCGCTTTAAAAAACAAGAGTCGTGTTCTCTCAAACTGGCATCATTGCTCAAACATGATTAATTTCCATCAAGAGAAGGTCAAAGATTTCCCATTTACGAGATACAACCCTGGGTGCCGGTTGATTACTTACACCTGTACAATTAAAAGAAAAAAAAAAAACACAGCTAAGCCTGCAGAAGGAAACCATTCCAGGGATTTTAATTAATCAAGCAGCCTGAGGATGTGGGAAGGATATTACAATATTGAATCAGAAGTTTCAAACATTTGCCTTGGATGTGAAAAAAATCAAACATGTAAAAGCCTGTAAAGCCGATCTGCAGGCGTTCATTCAGAAGTGACAGCAGTAGATTTCCAGAATCTACAGAGAACTGTCTAATGCTGTTACAAGAACAATCTAATAAAACTCTTTCAGTCATTGAAATGACAGGTTTTGATTTTATTGAGAGAGTGATAGTAGCTATCAGGGAAGACAGGAAGTATTGTTTAATTCCTATTAATAATGTAATTGATATAAAAATATATGAGTAGATCATGGAGAAGATGACGCCTGTAAGAACTGCAACAGAAAATTAGCAGCTATTTTTTCCAAAAAAAACAACATTTTCTGGGTCCAGCTTCTTAAATGCGACAGTTTGCTCTCTTTTGTGTTTTGCAGTCAAACAAAACAGTACTGACTGAAAACATCACTGCAGCCTCTGTAAAAACATGAATTTCATATTTCTCCCTTGAGAGCTTGAAAACCACAAACCACATTTCAGCCCAGTCTAATGACATCAGATCTCTAAAGCTGTTGTGTTGTAGTACTGAATAGTCCTAGACGGTCTGTAGACCTGCAGACTTAAAAGGTTCTAATGAAGCCGTTAAATCAAGCAATGAAAACGCCTAAAGAAAAATATCACAATGTCCTTGTTAATAAACATAAATCTAACCCCACGCTTCACGTCAATGTCACAGGTTGAACATCAAGTCCACCCCCTGCTGTGTCAAGCCATTAACTCACAAATATGAACAGTTTCGTTCTTTTTTTCCTCTGACAAAATCCAAAACATCAGAAACAATATTTCATTTGTGGCCCAGACTGTCACTGAACTCTCGCTCTTCTGGCAGCCGACTGTACCTTAACTTCCTTTGATTCACTAACAACTGAAAATGGAACTAAAACGATTGCCAAAACGAAGAACTCCACCTCCTCTCCTGTATCATTCCCACCCACGTCTTCAAAGAAATGGCATAACCAATCGATTTCGGCTGGATTTATTCAACTCTTCCCTCTTATCGTGCCTTGTTCCTGATGTTTTAAGACGGTAACAGTACATCATCTCTTTAAAAAATCCACACTAGGCCCAGACACTCTTAGTCATTTTTAGTCATTAATGTCTCTGAGAAACCTCGTCAGGTTTTAAAGTTTTAAATGATCTTCTCTTATCATCTGACTGTTATCACCACACTAGACCTTTATAGTATAGTAAAATAATATCTTTTAGTTCCTATCTGTGAGGATCATTGTGCGTGAAAATTGTGAATTACAAATCTGATGCAGTAATGGAGTTCTCACTGTTTCCATCACTGTGCTACCACTTGGTCATATTATTAAAAAAATAATATCAGCTGCCATTTCTATGCTGATGTCGGTGTGTAAATCAATGGTTTCGTCATGATACAATATTATATTAAATGTTTGGACATTGCTATTTAATATTCATAAAAAACATCTAAGCGCCAAACCTCAGGCTGAAATCTTCTCACATAAGTTACAATCAAATTGATATGAGATTTTCCTACTGTAAAACCGAAAGACTGTCTATATCGAAAGAAACGGAAATCTGAATTTGGACTCGAGGAGCAGCGGTGTGAACAGAAGCTTGAGTCATTTCCACCTCCTTGTAAAATTACAAGAATCACCTTCGCCACATGAGACCAGGAAGTGAGTGCGTGATGAGGAATGCTTTTCTATTCTCCCGGTTGTTTTTGCTCAAATCACATTGATGTTTATTCCTGACAGAAACGGGATGTTTTTTTAAACATTCAAACAGCGTTTGTCCAACAACTGGGAACGTACATGGGTGAAAAACACCAAATCAAGGAGCCACGCTGTTTACAGGAAGTAAAGGTAATGTTTGCTTAATCACTGAGGGAGTACACCATGTTGCAGAATTGGTAATACAACAGCAGCGTGATTGTGGACACACTGATTAAGAGAAAATAGAGGCAGACTGCAGCCGCTAACGTATTTGCTGGTATTATGGTCTGCCAACATACAATTTTCGATTTGATTCAATTCAGGAGCCTGTGATCAATATGAGACGATATCATGAGCCTGTTTAAACCAATCAGTTTATTTAGATCAACCAATGCAGCTTAACTCAAACATGACAATTTTATTACTGAACTCTTGCAGAAATATAATTGAAAAACTATTTTTTTTTTATAAAAATAAACTAGTTGTGCCACATGTCTCATGGTTCAGTTATTTATCAGTTAAGTTACGTCAGGTCTTTGCAAATGGAACATAAAAATGCAAAAACAAAAGCTGGTGGGGCTGCTGACACATTAAAGTTAGGACAGGGAGGGGTGGTCAATATTATTTTTTTAATTTTTTTACATGCCCCGCCATGTTCGTTGTGCTTCCTGAGCATTTTATCTTGTAACGGCATTGTTTGCATATGCTTTGCCTGTTGACCGAAATCCAAAATGTTTCCATGCCGCTTGATTTATTCCCGAGAGCGGAGTAAATATCCTCTTTGTCTTTTTCTTGGCGGCTTGCCATCATCTGCCTGGCGCTCGGACGGAAACGGTAACGCAGACGAGCAATGGGAATTTCAAAATAAAAGCGGGCCTTATAGATGATGACATGGACAGATATTTTCACTTTGCATCAATCGTATCGGACCGTTGATGATTGAATGGATCATTACGCTCCGTCTTTGTTTGCAAATTTGTTTTCTTGCTAAGGTTTTGCCTCGACCAGGTAGGGATCTATTTAAGAAGTTGATGATGTGAGTAAAGAACGACAAAACACAGTGAAATCCTACACGAGCTGCATAAAGTAGAAGAATTTTGAAGTGTAAAGCATGCAAAGATATTCCGGTAGAACCCTCAGATACCTGCTTACCTGGCATTGAAGGCGCTGGTTTTCTTTGACCCTTGGATTTCAGCGTTACCTCGTAGGCGACTGTGACGTCATACACAGCCTTTAGGTGGCTCCTCATGGACTCGATGGCTATGTGAGAGGCCTTCATTCTGGGGGTGAGGGTGTGCCTCAGAACAGCCAGTCCTTTAGAAAGGATAAAACAGAACTGGTACATGTATAAAGTTTGACTGTGAAGTTTATCATATTAGCCTGAACAATAGATGTTTTTAAATATATATCTGGCCATCACAGTGATCTTTACAGTGCAGACCATGAAATCACACCTATTTTTTGTGCCTTTAAAACATTATGGCCCCAATATAAAATAGTAACATTTGATTTAAAATATCTATGTGCTGCTTATGTTAGTTACTGCACAGTTTCACTGTCAATGCGGCACCCTCCTCTGCTCACTAATACCTCACTAATAGCAGATAATGGTCATGTGCCCATGTTGGCTCCGGAAAGAGATTTATTTGGATTAATGGGGGAAGGTAATATTCAGAACTGTGGTTCAGAGATAGGCTTAATCTCTGCGGAACAGTTTGTGAGCCAACCTGAGCACCAAAATACACAATAGCATCGTGATAATCATGTTGACGCAACAAATGTAGTTAGCTGTAAAATCTTAAGGCCACATTGAAAAGTAAAACTGCGTTTAATTGCAAGCACCGGGTAGGTGTGTTTTACTTCTGCAGAAAAAGTAAAAAAAATTTCCACAAAATAATTATTGTTGGTACAGTGAGTGAGGAATGAATCATTTCTTACCAAAAAATACCAAATACAGGTTTTTTTTTTCTCAAAAATGAGCTGCACCAGCTGGAACATTGAATAACCAGTTTTGGACAGAAGCCGGACAGTTCTTGGCACCGAACTAGTAATCCAATGACGGTGAATAAATATCTTATTTTTTCATTCAATACAATTTGTACTTTGTCATGCATACTGTATGTCTATACAATATTAAACTTCGTTCAGTATTAAAACAGGATTTTAAAAAATGTTAATTTGGACACAAAAATTCTTAGTGTTGATGCTCTTTAATCAAACAGAAGCTTGCATAAGGTAACGCAGGTCACTTAGGCATTTCACAGACTGAGCGGGCGGTGTGTGTGTGTGCGTGTGTGTGTGTGAATTAGTATAGCAGTAAATGGTTGCTATCATGTCAGTACCTTCTTTTGTAGCAAAAGCCTGACTGTCAGCGATAACATTCTGGAGGTCTGGATTATACCGAGTTCCTTCCGGGAAAATGACAAGGTACATCTGTGGGAAGAAAGACGTATGAAATGAAAGCCTTTTAACTTTTGGTTCTTATTGCACAGGCCAAAATAGAACATTAACATTTACAGGATTTGTTGGGCAAGAAACATGAATCATAACCTCTGTTGATCCTTGAAGGTTTTCATTAACTTGTGCTTCAGTTCAGGCAGTTTGGTTTATGGCTGAATTGAAATGCGTTTGTGGTGAGATAGATGTAACCTGCACCTAATATACAGGATGTCAAATGCCTGAATGCGTTTTAAAATAACAGATTATGATGAAACAATGCAGCAATGCTATTATAACTTCTTCTTGAGTTACAGGAGAGAACAGGTAAGCAAGAGCTGAGTTTTATTTAAAAGTAGTATTTAAAAGTATTTCAGAGTTGATAAGAATTTCTGTTAAACTTGGTCGTTGGTAACGGTAACTTTTCTGTGAGTTGTTGCAGTCGGTTTAACAGTCTTTTCACTGAAAACAGCAGCGTGCTGTGGCCAAAAGCAACACCACGAGAGCACAGAGTGAACCAAAAAGTACAAATGAAAACAAAAGATCTGAAAGGTGTTAGAAAGCTCTGTAATACCTGGGGCTACTGTCAAGTGTGTTGTCAGTTCTCTTTGGATTCGACCTGTTCGCATTACATCTTTGATCCAATATTACAGAGCTGCCACAGTGTAGCTGCAGGACCACTTCTGTCCAATACACAGACCGCGTGCCCATGTATCCACATACCCGAGGAATAACACTAATCTCCCACAGTTTAATCCCAAAAAGTGATTAAAACAAGCCCTTCCAACACATTACACACACACACTGCCATGGGACCTTCGTGATCCAATTTCTGATTATCAATTTCATCTCATTTCACCATCAGATTTTTAGTTATTTCAAAATGTTTAATGTGAGACACCATTGAGGGGACATACACATTATTTATATACACAGTAATTTTTGGAGGACAGATGTTGGCAAAAAAAAAAAAATCAAATGCACTTTTTCACACTAATGGAACCAACCATATCTACACCAGCTGGGAAAATTATGATTTTTAATTCATAAAACCACAATTATTTGTAATTACCTTATAATGCATATGTATGTGTGTATAAATAAGATAAAAAACAGTAAGCGTATAACTGGGGCTAAAAAAAGTGTCAAGCGGGCTATTGAAGATAAACTTGCTATGATGCAACCTTACAGAGAAAATAATCATGTCATCAGGAAGCTAAAATAAAACATTAATGAAGCAAACTTACTGGTGCTCCTGCCTGAGTTTGAGCATCAAGCTTCTTCTTCATAGTCTTTTCATCAAACTTTGCACTTCGTTTCACATAGATTCCACCATGCTAAAAGAAAATCATCCAATTAGAAGAGCAGATTTCAAAGAAAGTTATGTTTCCAGCTGTAATTAACAAAACAACATCCATATACTCACAGAGTTGCATTACCTGAGAGAAGTACCACCCGTATAGCGGGAGCCACTTGAGTCCATCCTTAAGGACGTATCTGACGTGACCGAGTGCATTCTGCCTGATGGCCAGCATGTCAGCAATTATCCAGTCAGCTACGAGAATGGCAGCAGCACATTTACATTAAACTGTTCTCCAAGCTAAACTGTTTTGGCAGAATATGCACATGTTATACCTGTACATTGATGATTGGACAGGTAGATCACATTCTCTTTGGTCTTTGGTATATCTCCATATATAACAACCTACGGAGGAGAAAAAGCAGAATAAAAGACATTACAGTCCCCAGCAAGATGGTGGATGCCCTGGAATGTTATTACTTTGTACAAGTATTCTACAACAAACGTTTTTCATCCAGTTCCATTCACATGGATTTATTTTACACACTGTAAATGGTAACTAGTCTGCATTTGTAAAGCATTTTTCTCGTCTAGTCTTCACCCGTTCACAAACTGATGGTGGAGGATGCCACGCAAGGTGCCAACCACACATCAGGATGTAACTAAATCACACACCAACGGTACAGATAGAGCAATAACCCATGATGATCTAGTTTACTACACAAACCACATCATTTCACAGACATGGACTACAAACAGATGGCCACAAAAGGGAAAAGGAATGCAGATGTTCTTGCTGTGCAACTGGCTCATCAAGATCTCGTTTATCAGCCTAAGGGACGGGTTCATATTTTTTAAGTGCGTCTTCAAACATATGTCGGGTGCTCATATGAGCACTGAGAGAGGTCCACCTGTTCATACCATGTATGGAAAGACCCCGTTCAAATGTGCTTAAAATCAACAATAGGGCCTTTGCCACTAAAAAGATGTAATGTTGAAAGATATCTACTTAATTTGACTAAAGGCTTAAGCTTCAAATAAACATTTAAATATACTTTGCACAGAAGGAGGTTTGTGGATTTAGGCCCCCATCACTTGCACTATAAGTGCATTATGAAGAAATCTCATAATGGTTCTAAAGAAGGAATTATTACAGCAAGGGAAAAAAAGTTCCTGACTGGTTTAAGACAGATTTTAACCATTTTGAACTTTTTCTCTGTTGAAGACTTTCAACAGACAGCAACCTGCAGAAACACCTGCATGGGTTGTGCATGTCACTTTAATATTGCATATTCGAAAGGCTGCAGGACACTGACTCACAGCTGTCATGCATGTGTCATTTAATTCTATTATTAGACAAGATTACTGTGAGTCAAAGTATACACGGTGACCTCACCATCAACAGATCAGATCTGACCAGACATAGTGCAGCCGAGGAGCACTCACCTCCACTCCTGTGTAGTTCTCGAAGAAGAAGAGGACCATGCTTTGGTAGATGCAGTACAGGCGGTCGTCCAGCTTGTGGTACATGCTCGCTGGCAGGACACAGGACAGTAAACGCCAGGCCCCCCAGGACAGTAGGTAAGCTGGAGCTGTCCCTAGCATGACGGTGGCAGGGAACCAGTACCGCAGCGAGTAAGTGTGCACGACCAGAGAGAGCAGCATTTTCCCCACCTCCGACCTCGCTAAAGTAACACAAATCCCTGAGGTGGACAGCTGGACTGGCACAGAGCTACACTTTTATCTATCCCACGGCACACCTGGCCTGCTTAAAGAACACCTGCCCTGACAGGTCAGCATAAGAAAGTAAGTTGAGGAAGCTGCAGGACAAGAGTGAGGAGCAAGCTGCCTAAAGCTAATTTTAACCTTGTGTGCAAAACGCAGTTAGCCAAGCAGGCTCAAGCTCTGACATGCATTTATACTACCACATAGAAAAAAGGAAATTAACTGCTCTCGCTTCCGCAAACTAGCACACGACCTCAAGTTTAGAGAACCCGTTAGCTTACTATTTAACGTGTTTCACCGGACAGAAAGTCTCTACAAATCAATTCTATTCGGGGAAAAAACAGCCTTCTAACGTAGGTGCATTATAAATGTTGTCCGAACACTAGTTCAGTTCTTATAAGGCAAAACATAATGTATCCCCTTCCCCAGTTGCTCTTCTATATCCAGCTAGCTGCTCACAAACTAGCTTCTTGCAGCAAATAATGTCACACACACACGCCTCCCTGCGTAATGACGCACAGTGACGTCGACGAAGCCGATTGGTCACGTGACGTTGTCGACGCCAGCCTATGGGTAGTAGGTTGTTATATTAAAGGACAGTTCCGCAAAATACTATATTAAATATTATTTAATTTTTTATGACATTATAACTCTATTTTTTTAACTGTTTAAGCCCGGAAAGTGTCATAATAGATAGCAATAAAGTGGAGTAAAAACATTTCCAGGAATTAAAATAAAAACAAAAACAAATAAAAAGAACAATTAAATTATCTGAACATATTTTGCAAGAGGTATGGAGCAATTCATTCCTCAGTCTTGCATAAATCCTGGCTTCGGCACTGTTTACAAATCTCTCACAGTGCTGTTATCGTTTCCTTTTTTACATTGCAGGATGTATTTTCCTACTTTTCAAGGCAGTTTTTAGTTATTCTATATTTAGTTCTATTACACAAGACCAATTTGTAAACACTTATTCTTACCAATAGTGACGCAATGTTAGTTTTGGAAAACGTTGTGCAGTCATGCTTATCTAGCATATATACACAGTACGTGGTTCAGGGTGAATTATTATAAAAGTCACGCCCCACTCAATTTTTTTTTTATACTTGTTTCCTAATGTTGGGGCGTCACTGTGAGAATAATCTGTGTACAGAGTTTAACAATGTGTTCACATTAATCTCTAAAAAGTGGAAAGTTTTGAACATCTTCTGTGTGAATATATTTGCATATTCATAACCTATAAGTTTATTAGTGAGAAGAGTAGTGATTTAGAGAATTAAGAATTGAACTTTTTCACTTTCACTTCAAACATCATTATTAAAAATACATTATTAAATATCCTGAAGGGATATTTAAACATACAAACATACATATGGGTGATAAGATTCATATCCCACTGTTAATACTCCTTTTAAGGAGAGGAATTCAAGTGGACAGTTATATACAAGGTAGTAATGTTCATAATGTAGATGGGAGGATAATGGAGGGTGTAGGCCTGCATGCTATCAGCCATATTGTGTTGACAGAATGATACGATTCCTTATCATACTGGGCTCGGCCTGATAAAATGACTCCAAAAGTAGCGTGCAAAGAGAAAACAAGTAAAGTATACAGCTAAAATATAGTCAGTCAGTCAGTCATTTTCTATACCTGCTTATTCCTCATTAGGGTCGCAGGGGTCTGCTGGAGCCTATCCCAGCGCGTTACGGCGAGAGGCAGGGACACACCCCAGATGGTCGCCAGCCAATCGTGGGGCACACACACCATTCACTCACACACTCACACCTATGGGCAATTTAGAGTCTCCAATTAACCTGAGCATGTTTTTGGACTGTGGGAGGAAGCCGGAGTACCCGGTGAAAACCCACGCAGACACGGGGAGAACATGCAAACTCCACACAGAAAGGTCCCAGACCCAGGACCAAGGAGGTCTTGAACCTGCGACCTTCTTGCTGTGAGGCAACAGCGCTAACCCCTGCGCCACCGTGTCGCCCGCTAAAATATAGTAACTAATTTATTCATTTAATAAGTACAATTGTTGTACCTTATTTTATTGTGCATGTATTAATTGGTTCAGACAAATCAAAAGTTGCATGACAGACAAGTGTGACTACAAGTTGTGATGCATCAGTTTGTTCATTCATCATGTGTCTAAACACTGAAGCATGGATTCTGACAGCAACTCCTGACCATCACCACCATGTTTGTGCTTTTCAAAATCAAACTCAAGAGGGTGCTAGGTTGTTCACTGATTACCCAAAGAGGTGCAAAATGTCAGACACATTTGAATTAATCTCATCACAATTTAATTACATCATACAAAAAATTTATTTATTTTGGTCCAGAAACCATCTGCAGCATATAAACTGTTCACGGCTGATGAATCATATTCTGTGATAGTGGAACTGAGAGAAGTTTTTGTTCCATTATCAAATGCGACCTCCTTGATTCTTAAACAGAACATACAAAAAACATCACATTATTTTTTAATTTTTAAACGTTAGATTATTTATTAACAATGACATCACAAAACATTAAAACACAGCACATTATCACTATTAGAGTTAAATTGTCTTAACTGGTACTATTAAAGTCACATCACTAAAAGCTAAAAGGTTCATTCTCATTGTTTACACCGTAGTGGGTGATACTTCATGAAAAGACTGAAGAACTGCAGCTTCCCATGATTCACAGTAACTTTATCTAATGGTTGATAGACCTGAAAAGTTACAGGTTTCTATAGTAAACACAATAAAGGTCTTTGAAGATTTTTATACAATCCATGGTCACGTTTCCAAACCAAGATGTTAAAGCTGCTCAACAGAAACACTATGGTAAAAATAGAGGAAATGTGACTAGATATGAAGACAAGAGTCCAGCATCAAATTTATGAAAATAAACCCCATAAATATCGTGGAATCTTTAACCCAAGTCGTAGTTATCATATGACAGCTGCTTCAGGTGTGTGATACTGTCTGGAACACAAAATGAGAGGATCGGTTAGTGACATAATGAAGGAAGTAACGTTTAAAATTGGGATTAGGAGAACGCAACTTACCCAGCACCCACTGCTCAGACAGAATCCTGCTTCCCTCTGGTCTCCTGCCGCTGTACTTCCCTATGCAGATACCTGCCTGTCGCACGGTTTTGCAGACTGTTCCTCCACAGAGCTGGATCAGCTCCACCAGACTCTGAGTGGGCGGCTGAGATTGCTGCGACACAAACATGGCTGGCTGGTCCTGGAACAGGTCCTGCTGGTGCTCCCCAGCAGACAGGTGCCTCTGGAGACGGCAGATCTAGGAGGAGGAGTCGACAGTTAAAAGACGGCAATGATGGCACTTTTTTAGAAAAGTTGTAATCAGGACCCAGTTCAGTTACTGAGCAAAAGCTCAACATGCAAACTTTTCAAGAATTTTCAACAGAAAACACACAAACAGACAGCAAATGTTATGTCTACGGTTACCTGACTGCAAGAGAAATTTCCCTCATCCCCAAGTTGAAGTTAAATATTAATTATTTAACTTCAACTTGTTTGAAGTTAAATAATTAATATATATCTGCCACATTTCATGTGGCAGATATGGATCTGCCACATGAAATGGAACAGGCCTGAATTACTTTTGAAAAACATAATTTCCTCACCACAGAAAGACTAAACCTACCAGGAGAGAAGCTCATTTAAAACAGCATAATATGAGTGAACCGTCATTGCTGAATATGAAACCTCATGTTTAAATGTTACGGTAGAATAACCATCACTAAGACAACTCAAACCTAAGTATCTCTCAGTGCCACAAAGGTGAGCCACAGTGACAAAGTGCCTGGTCTCAGTTTTGCAGCCCACACTGTTTATAGTGTTGTTAGTTCTGTCTGAGTGAATGAAAGCATGTGAAGCTCTTTGAGGCAGCGTTTCTTTTTGGGTTTGGTGAGTGAAGCCCTAAGTGCTCACTACAGGCTTTCTCTGTATCCAGTAGGGGTCAGTTGCTAAACTGAAGGGGACAATCTGCTCTATTCTAAGATGAATGCCAGGAAACAAGCTTTAAGGCTTTTAGTATTTTGTAAATGTTCACACAGGTTTCACTTTACGGCACATAATCAGGGATTGGTTAGAGGGTCCAGAGTTGGGGTCAGGTTAACAAACATTAACCCACATTGTGCAGGTTAAGGGGAATGATTGAAGACTACGTGAGCTCCACTGTGTGAGAAAACAGGGTTTAAAAGCAAGAAACAACTATTCAACTCATGATAGCAACACAAATGAGAACAAAACCAAATTCTCAACAAAAAAATGAAAAAAAAGTATAATACTACTAAGAAAATTTTACCTGCAGTGACCTGATTACCAGCAGTTTGGATTAACCTTGATTTTATACCTACCAAAGTGCTTCACAAACAAAGTACAAATCTCTGTCCGTATTTTAAAGTGTCAGGATTGTAGAAAGAAATTATCAAGACATTTGTCTGTATACTGGTGTTTGTCACAGCTTTGTTTTCATTCATAGATAATAGATGCTAGTTACTGTTCAGATTTGATTATCAGACTCAGTTTTAAACTTGGACGAGTACCTTTATTTTGGTATTCTTTTCATGGGAAATCCTACTTCCTCACTACAAACTCTGTCAACATCCCTTCAGCCAATTAACAGTTTGTTTTTTATTGCGGAACATCCCCTATGAATCCTCTAATAAATTAATATTGTAACTCCTGTATAATTAAGAACATGTTTTCTCACAGCATTAGCCAACCTATTAGTGTATATTAGATTCACATACATAGGATGTGGTGTCGTAATTCAATAAATGAATGAATAAATGAACAGCACCTGGAAGTGACATCTATTTAAATCTATGTCCATGTCCCTTGTCTCCAATAACCATAAAAAAATTGGGATACAAGAACTGGTGCCAATGGATCTGCTGCACAAGTGATTCAGCCGAACACCTGAAAAGTCAATGTTTTTGGAATGACGACAAGTCCTTCCTCTGCGGTAATGGGCCTTAAATATGTTGCATTTCCCTTATACAGTAACGTATTACATCAGCCTACTTCCTACAATTCTGTTTTGGTATTTCTATCCAACTGCTGAGGGCAAATCTAAGGCCTTCCTGTCAAGAAATGAAATATGGTCCAGTTGACATAATTTGATTTTGCCGGAGTAAAATGGCTATTAAGTGTTACGTATAAAGCTCAATCTGCCTATGAACGACTAGCAGATGGTTACAGATGGACCAAGGTCAGCCTGTTTTTCAGAGACTTTACTGTTAGAGGCAGCAGGCAGTGAAGCTAATGAAGCAATGGCCAAGTGTCTGTGATGGAGACATTCCTGGATAAAAGGATAAAGCATCCTCCTGTGCCCTTCCTGCAGTGCACACCTGCACTCTGTTCACCACCGTGACACGACAGCCCTCAGACAGACAAACCTAAGGTTGGGATAATACAGCAATTAAAGGAGGAACAGCTAAAAGCCTGATGTGGCTGTACCACTATAAATTGCAGGGAGCCAACCCCCTCATTTTCTGGTAAACACAACCCAAGGGCGATTTATTTTCATGACTGTTTTCTTCTGAAATTTCCTTTTAGCCACAGAAAAACATGGAAGCAGCACAAGCATTTCAGACATGTTCTCAAAGGATTCCTGAATAATATACAATTATTTTAAGTTAATTAGCTGGTGACAAAAACAGGTTTTGGTCCAAGGTGCAGAAACACCTACAACATGCCCACACATTAAAAACTTGGTTGATCCTTCATGCCAAAAGACTGCATTTCTTGTATGAGCAGCCAAACGTCTTCTGAAAGGGTTTGAGTGAATAATGCTTTCTTGCAGGTATGACTCAGACAGCCATCTGCCAAATGTATTTAATATTAAGTTGCAATAATCTACCCTACAGCACATAGAAAGGTTGTAAAGTGTCAACTTGGGTTTGTAACAGTAACAGATAATGAGATTTTATGGAGCATGAGATAGAAGATTTGGAAATATTTGTTTTAGAGCTTTATGAGGACCTGGAACCCATTTGGAGAAAAATATTGAAAGAAAAAAAGTAAAATGAAATAGGGAAATGAACCTACTTCAACTCTAAAAACTGCTAAGAATGTCATCTAGGAAACCTTTTAATGTCTCAATAAAAGATGATGGTGTTTGTTGAAGGCCGCAAAACATTTTTCAATGGATGGGATGGAGACGGCAGCAGAATGTGCTGAAGGCAGACAGCTGCATCCTGAGTAGTTGTTAGACTCGGGGAGGGAAAAAAACACGTGGGTATTGTAGAGGATATAGTGGAAGATGTGTAGTTTGTGCATTGAAAGGAGTCTCCACTTCACTGCTCTTCACAGTGACTGGCCACAGGGAAGGAGGAGTGGTTTCAACTCGCAGTTAACTAATCAGAAAGGCCACAGCGGCTCAAACAAGTGGCTGGGGGCTTGATGAAAGGGGAACACATGCAGTCTGGCACCGGTAACCTACGGGAATGACACACTACCTCTAATTCCTGATCCTTTTTCTCTTCCTACTACTGAGTGCCGATAAAAAGGAATCAGCAGAGCCTCAAGAGGACTGTTGATGCTGTTGCTTCAACCCCTGAGAGAAGATAAAGGAAAACTTAAAAATCTCTTTTTTTATTTTCTCGGGTTAATACTTCCACTATGAAAATGTTGAATGTGGACTTGCTGCTTTTAAGTATCTGCCTTGGTCTGGGGACAGGATATAGGAAGAGTTCAGACACTATTGTCGGCAAGAGACAGTATCAGATCCAGAACGGCCCGTGCAGCTACACCTTTCTGCTGCCCGAGCAGGAGAACTGCCAAACCCAGAGCGGCAACTACGACCCGGTTCAAAAAGACGGACCCGGAGACAGCGACGAGTCGGCACAGAGGCTGGAGCAGCTGGAGATCATCATGGAGAACAACACACAGTGGCTACTTAAGGTAAATCATCATGTCCCACCCATGATACAACACACTTTATTACAGTGTTTTGGGTGGAAAAGCTTCAGCTGAAGAAGGTATTTAAAGTAATTATTGTGAAGAACTAAGAAAGCACCGACACAGGTGTCACAGGAGACATGTACACTTACTTTCAAATACTCAGAGACAAACGGGAGCCGTTATCAAGAAAACCAAACATCCATAACAAGTAATTGTCTTTTTTCTGACTGGTAAAGATTCAAGGGGTGCTGCTGTTTTTGTGTTCATGTGATGAGCTACTTTTTAACAACAAGCTGTCTTTGCAAACTGCCGTACGAACATGTGCAAAGACTTACCAGCAACACAAAGAAACATTGAGATATAAAGCGACTTACCCAACAAATCATTGCAAATTAAGTTTAAACAAGTAAAGTCTGGTCTTGATAATAATGATTCTATCTATGACTAATTAAGTTGAGTTGAAATTGAGTTGTAACATGACCATGCCCACTCTTAACAGCATCATATTTTACTTTAAGATAATTTAATACCTCAAACAACAGATTAATTTGGAACAGAAGTGAGACAAAATACTGATATTGTAATATATTTAAATGCAATATTGATAAGTTAAAACCAAATATGCTAATACATACAACACGAGTTCTGTGAAACTGACACTTCAGTGCAGTGAATAAATATATAACTAATATTTTTGCCTTATATTTTATATTGTATTTTTCTACTTTAGACACAGAAATCTTGATTGCAAAATATGAAATATTGCAAAATCATGATAGCACCGTTATGTACATTTCCTGAGTTACCCTGTGATTCCATCTCTAGTTGGGAATATATTAGAGTGGCAACTAATAATAGATCAACAGTTTAGTCTATGAAACACTAGAGAACCCTGAAGGGCAACTTCCTACAGCCTGTACACATATCATCATCTGTTTTGTTTGACCAACAGTCCAAAATTGAAAGAAATTGAATTTAAAAGCATCAAATTCAAATACTTGAGAATCTAAAAATCATCAATTGTTTGGCATTTTTGTTTTAAAAGCAACTATAACAACGAATCGTTGTGCGATCCATCCGCTATACTTATGCTTCAGTGCAGCTCTAGAATCTATTTTCAGACATCAAATGTGCACACAAAACAAAAAGTTTGCCGAGTGCCTGCAAGACATTTTTCTTCTTTGAAAAAGGACATAATGAGTTGACAAAGACTCAACACAGGTGTCTTCTCTTTTCAGTTTGCTGAGCCATTACTTTGCGCAGGAAAGAAATGAATGGACTCTTTTCTAGCTCCCTCTTTAGAGTGTGATTAATGATGAGAACTCTACAAGATGAGCCAGGCAAGAAGAGAACTCTCACCCTTGATCACAGAGTTCCTGTCTCGTAGCATAAAAACAGCCCTGATCCATCCATAGGAAAGCTCAGAGAACATTCTTCTTTGATGTTCTTCATGAGCGGGATGATGCTACTCAGTAACTACGCTCTCACACGCACGCACACACACACACACACACACACACACACACACACACACACACACTCAAGTGTCTCTTCACAAGTCTTAAGCCTCCTACAGCAAGTGAAGGAAAACCCTATGATATGGAATCTTTAAGGGGCCAGTTTACTCTTTCAGGCGTCGGATTAGGGGGGGCCCTTTTCTGTAACTTTCTAAACGTGACAATCGGGAGTTCACACCCACCTCACGTCGTGATCCCTGAGCTCCACAGAGGTGAGAATTAAGCCAGGGTCTTAACTTTTCTCTCGTCTCCTCTCTTTTTTTCCCATTCCTGTCACAACTGTCACTTTTCATGTGAATAATTCAGTGCAACACTGTGAATGTCTTCAAGGAGAGACTGAAAACGTATCAAGGAGAGACTGAAAGTGTACGCTGCTATCCTCATATTTCATCCATACCATGTGTTCTGCAGCCCACTTTTCACCTAGCTTTTTGAGTGTAGCCATCCGAAACAAATATAAACTGACCCTTTATCATTGAGCAGGGTACATTTTTTTTAAGAAAGCCACGATCCTACAGTTTATCAATAAAAATGATCATAAATAATAAGATTATACTCTAGATTATAAGCGTTGATGGATGGACGGCAATGGATGGATGGTAATATTCAGTTCTCAAATAACTCAAGTAAACAAGTAAATGCCAACCACTTTAGAGGACTCAGAAACCTGAAAGTGTTAATAACTTCACTCTGATGTTTCTGAATCTAGAAAGCAGCTTTCCTAGGTTCCATGTAGATCACGGATTACAGTAGACAACCCTCAAACAAGCGGAGTAAATTTCTGACAAATCTATGATGCGCCAGCTGCTGACAAGTGAAGTAAACACTTTTGTGTAAAAAAGGAATAGAGTCATTCCTCTCTGAACGCCTTTGAGGCAGACGGCGTAAACAACTGATTAGATCATAGACTGTCAATGGGACATCCTGCCAACTATTCAAATGACAACCTGACACTCATGCCTGTGCATATCCAAGAACTAGAAAGGAAGACAAACAAAATCAGCACTAATTGCAGCTAATAATGGCATTTGGGGAGGATGTTTGGAGTGGCGTTACTGATTGACGAGTAAATAACCAGTAAGTGCATAAGTGATTATGCAAACTTACTGTAGATGACGAAGATATTCGACTGACGCTGGTTTCCAGCTCTATAGAGGTCATACTGTCATGAAGGATGTAACTCCTCACTCAACACTTCCATCCTGTTTACGAGTCGAGTGACCTGATTGCCACTCAGGAACACCATGCAGGAAATAACTTAATGATTGGTCCTGGTCTAAATCTGGCAATACTGTAAGGTACATAAGAACCAATGTGGTAAAGATGAGACCTTGACCATTTGCCCAAGGTATCCATGCTATAAGCCGCTATACTACTCCTTTGGATGAAGAGGTTTCATCAGAAGTTTAAATGTTTTATATCATCTTAAGTTAATGATAACATTTCCTAAATGATTTAGGATTCCATTTAAAGAAGCTTACAAAATATCTGACAGGGACTACATCAAACAACTGAAAATCATACTCGTCGTTGGACAACTTGTCTCGACTTGGATCGCGGTTGTTTCAATAATGGAACAATGGTGCTCTATCATTATACCCTGCAAAAGTACCATCAATTTATTACAACTATGAAATATACATAATGTATCGTATGTGTGTATCCACAGAAGTTCAAGTTTGAACATAATCCATTGTATCTTTTTTTCTTAGTTTATTGTAAAAAATAGACACTTGATGATAATAATATTAATGGTGTCAGTTATCATAAAATTGTGTAAAGGTCTTCTCAATGATTCAGATGTTGTTAACTATATTCCAGTCAGTGTATAATGAATACTAAATGTCAGTCCCTGAACCAACAGAGCTAATTTGAAAAAAAAAAAAAAAAAATAGAACAAGTGACTTCTCTGGCGTGCCTTGAGAAAAACCTTCAAATCTCAAGCCAAAAAACAAAGCTGCTGTGTTCAACATCACAGTAGCAGACTGTCTGAGTGGCTCCGATCCTTGTGAAGCAGAACTGTAACAACCCTCAGGCATTAACGGATAATAATACTAATAACCGTCTTTATTCTGTGCTGCAGCTAGAGAATTACATTCAGGACAACATGAAGCAGGACATGGTCCAAATCCAACAGACTGCTGTGCACAACCACACGGCCACAATGATCGAGATTGGAACAAACCTGCTGAGTCAAACCGCAGAGCAAACAAGGAAACTCACCAACGTGGAGGCACAGGTGAGGCCGCTTGTGTTTTTAAACGTGTAAAACACATTCTGTAAATGCATAACAGATTTCTGAGCCAAAAAACACTCCATTAGAAATATGTAAGTTTATCGGTTGTTTTTTAATGTCTTGAATGTGTTTAACTTCTCTTTTTGTTCCATAAGAAAGCCTGAGTGTGCTCTATGATACGCCGCATTAAAAGGTGCAGCTTCAGGGTGTTAAAAAATAGGGAAAAAAACAGACATGACTGTGTCAGTTTATTATTGTGGCTACACGTCAATGACCTTATGTGAGCCAACTGTACAGCATTTCCTGTTATTAGCACACTTGTATTCCCACAGAAAGGGTCTATCAGTTTGTCACAATCAGACATCCGTCTGTTCAAAGACATCAACAGCTCCACTGGAGACACATAGCTATGATCCATGTAAACAACCTGCTTTTTGCTGAGTTCAGTTCCTCCGAACTGGGAAATTAGAGGCAAGGTCTGCAACCCCAGAATTTAGTTCAATACGTCCGTCTGTGAAAATATGTGCATTCTAGTTTCCCTTGTTCAGGTATGTCTGCTCTATTGGAATGTGGTTGTTTTTCCCGTCACTTTTTTCCACTTTTGATATTGCTGTTTGTTCAGTCTAGAGGTGTAGACTGAGCTGGTGTTATCTAATCCTAATGGTTAATTAATTATAAAAATGAAAACCCAAAGTATTATTTTAAAAAATGTCCATTATGTTAGGAGAGTTATGTTGTTTGTTTTGTGCCGTTTTACTTAATTTTGACTACATTGCTTCCAGCCATATCCAGTCAACAGTACTGAACATCAAAATTGAGAGATATGTCAGACAAGAGTCAGACATAATGGAATGACCTAGTTCTGAAATATTTGTGTTACATAGGAACATGTCCTGTTTTGAGTTGTGAATGAATGACTTGTAGAGGGTACAAAGGTTGACATTATCATGGACTATTTAAACATTTTCAGAGTATCTATGGAACACAGCCCAATTTAACTGTTTTTCCTTGTTCTTGTATTTCTAGGTAATTACTCAAACAACTCGACTTGAGCGACAACTTCTTGAGAATTCCTTGTCAACCAACAAATTGGAAAAACAACTCATAGTCCAAACAAACGAAATAAGCAAGTTAAATGACAAAAACAGGTGAGGACTCACAATCCCATGGCAACAAAAGTGCATTAATAAAGGCTAATAATTAGTAAGGGTATTTTTTAACACCCAAAAACTTTTTTTATTTTTCAGAAAAAATATTTTGTGGATTATTTCTACAGTTGTAGACTTCTGCAGAGAGCAATGGCAAAGCCCGATTCTGAACATGTCACCTGCTTTTTTTTCTCAGCTTTCTGGAGAAGAAGGTGGATGAAATGGAAGAACAGAGGCAGGTACAGCTGAAGACGCTTCGAGAAGAAAAGGAGCAGCTTCAGACTCTAATACAGAAGCAGACAGCCATCATAGGCCAGCTGGAGCAGCAGCTGGTCAAAGTCTCCTCCAACAACACCTTCCTGCAGCATCAGCAGCAAGACCTGCTGGACACCGTCAACAACCTCATCCACACCCTCTCTATCGGCACACCCCAAGGTGGGTAAACAGCACAGGCCAGGAGAACTGCTTTATAATATAATAACTAATGAAAGTAAGAATACGTTTGCGTTCTTAAGAATCATCGTTCATACGTTAACCTGGAGGCTGTACGGTATAATGCTGCTGTTGTACTGGGCAGCACAGAAGAAAGCCTCTGCCTCACTTTGAAAGCAGTCTCAGCTTTTCACTGAAAATCTTTTGACCTGTCACATTAAGTGAATAATCAAATTAATGAAGGCTGAATTCTAATTAGCTGCTTAAGTTTTAGGGTCTTACTGAGACACTTGAATAGAAACAAAGCAACACTCCTACTTTTCCTCCCGTGACAGCAACAGCGTCTAGGGGCCCATGGATGTGACCTTTTTTGTTAGAAAATGTGAACTTATCAAAGGAGGAACAATTTTGTGCTGACAAATTACCTAGACTAATTTATTCTCCAGAGACCAAACCCTCCATGATGCAGGATACTCCCACCGCACACATGGACTGTGCTGCGGTCTTCAAGTCAGGAAACACCCAGAGTGGAGTCTACACGCTCACATTACCCAACACCACGCTAGAGGTTAAGGTAAAGGAACTCTGTTCATTTCATCCTTAAACTTAAAAGCTATAGCTGGAATAAATGAAAGATAGTTCAATAATCTGCTACTAGAGGAACACTCAGCATGAGCGTGTGTGCACATGCACTTACACAACCTCATGAACGCATAAACACTGTGGACCCCTGGATGAAGTGTTCAAACAGTATTGTCTTTGAGGGCGGAGTAGCTCAATTAAAATGTTCTCAGGCCTCCATTAATGATGTGCATGCTTGAGCTAAAATGGTGATCTCCTTAGATACTTTTCAGCGAGTAAGACTTAAATCCTGTATCTCTTCACTGCTGCTAACATTTGTTTAAGTCAAATTGACAAATCGAAATAAGATGCCTTTGTCCCATTATAAATGAGCATGAATTCTTTACAAAACACTGATTGTGAATTATTAAATTGACCAACCCCCTTCCTCCTTGTGTTTCAAGGCTTTCTGTGACATGGAGACGGAGGGAGGCGGCTGGACGGTTCTACAAAAACGCTTTGACGGACATGTTGACTTTCACCGTACGTGGCAAGAGTATAAAAAGGTAAAAAGCTAACAAAAAAGAAATTCTTTCCTTAGAAAAACATAACCTAGGCTACGATATTCATGCCAAATGCACAACGCAGCAGACGCAGTTCAAAGAAGAGGCAAAACAGAAATACTAAGACAAGACCTCCCATATGATAACCATCTACTCATGGCTAAAACAGTGCCAGCAAAGTCCTCCAACATTTTGAGACATCATTTATTTTTTTAGCCATTTGCCACTAATGAAGAGGTCTGATCACAGCATATGGAGTATTTTTATAAATGTGCATGAGACAGTGCTTATAACTACAATCATAAAAGGATCTAAAGGATTTCCGGCTGTCTACACCCAGTATTTAAAAATGTCACGTACCTGCAGTGCAACACAAGTTCAGATCAAATTTCCATAATTTCCCTATTAAAATGTAGTGACAGAATGTTATTATGTTATAACTTTTTGAGTTCCAGTGGAAATAACCTTTCAATGCAGCAAAGCCTTGTGCAGAACATAATGTTCCACCTTTTGCTGTCTCTTGCATGCCTCCACTGCTATGGTTCAACAAGGTCTAATTAAATGGTCTTATATCCCTTTGCAGGGGTTTGGAGAAGCTTCAGGTGAATTTTGGCTGGGAAATGAGTTTGTCTCCAGACTGACAAATCAACAATCTTACAAACTGAGGATGCAGCTGAGTGACTGGGAAGGAAACTCTGCATTCTCTCAATATGACCAGTTTTCTCTTGACAATGAAGCACAGAATTACAGGTTGGTAGTACAGACAAGTTCACAAGACATTTTCACTTGATAATAAATGTGTCAGATTCTAAGAGCCAATTATGTGTTGTTTTGTTTCTCCTTTGAAAGAAAATTACACATCTCATATAACTCTGGCTTTACAGACACAATAAACCCGTCAGGAAATAATAACCACTTCTCTCATATAAGAGCACTTTTGATGTCTGCTGTCTTGAAAACATGCCAGAAACTCAATGAAGAAGCATAACTTCAGCACAGCCTCAAAACACAAAGCTTCACATTTATTATGAATAAATGAACAACTATGCTAACGACATTCAAAATCAATAGTCCTTTAAACATGATGCATTTAGGCAGCTCTTTAGGAGAACGTCATGTACTGTTCGTGGTACAACAACTAATTTCATGCATGATTGTCTTCCCAAAGATAAAAGCAGAAGAGCTTTGGATTGCATCATACAACATTCTGTACTAACCTGGATCCATTAAGCCATTCTAATAGAATGAATAATTTAGTTTAATGATTCACTCTGCAAATAATAAACTCAATTATTATTAATTATTAATATTATTAAAGTCAATTATCTACAATTGGTTGATTGACAGCAAACATAGTGACTGTGTTTGTGGTGATGGGGTTGTTTACCACTCATCTAATTCTGCATTTATTTCTGACACACGCACACAGCAAAATTGCATATATTTACCTCTAGTAAGTAAAATTTAAAAGACTAGTTCATTATAATGCAAACAACTAGTCTACAAGCTGCCTAAATTTCTCTGGAGTTTTTTTTTTTTTATAGAAATTGCATTTTACTTTTGGATAATGATGTACTGGTGTTGTGAAAAGAAAATGTCATAAAACTGGCAAACATACATTAAATGTCTTAGATTTCTAACATTAAATCTGCACCTCCTCTGCAACCTGCGCCATAACACAACCATCTGAATTCATTTCTTTTCAGAACCTAAGCTGATTTCAAAATTTCATTTGACAAACATTCCTCAAATGCTCTAATTGAACACTCACTTCAGGCCTCACGTCTACTTGTGTATGACTGCTGCGGTCTTCAGTCAATTCCAAATATTTCATACAAAGAAACAGCACAAATTCTGGTATAAATCTTTTAGAAAAAGATAAAAAAGCATAATAAAATATGTAGTTTTTAGCTGCTTGTTAAATTTACAAAAATCATTAAAAAATTAACATGATTAAGGGTTAGACAATGTAACAGCCAAAATCACCTTAATGTATTAGTATCCAGCAGCAGTGGAGCTAAAGCTAACTAACTGTATAAGTCAGTAGCCTTTTGAGGAACGGCAATCATAGACTTCCTCCTCCTCCTCCTCCTTCCTTCATTTTTCCTTTTCCATTCTACAGGATACACCTTAAAGGCTTCAGTGGAACAGCAGGCAAAATAAGCAGCATTGGGCAGCCAGGAAGTGATTTCAGTACAAAGGATGCAGACAACGACAAATGTGTTTGCAAATGTTCACAACTGACAACAGGGGGTAAGAAACACTCTTTTGTAAATAACTTGTGCTTTTTGCAATAGTGACCATCAGGAAAATATGATAATGGTATCAAATTTATGATCTGCAATTTTTTGCGAAACAAATTCCCACCCACCCACCCTCCCCCCAAAAAATATATATATATTTCTCGGCACTTCCTCCAAAAATCTTCAAGGACATTTTATGGGCTCCCGAACTTTTATGGTCAAAGAGCACAATTAGCTCAGAGTTAATCACTGATCAACTCATTAGGGAATTTAGTCTCTACAATGGCTGACATTAATAGCCTGGGAACAGAGCTTTTCCCTTTCTCCTCTTGTAGCCTTGAGGTCCTCCTGCATTCCCTTGAAAGTGACTCAGCTGCCAGAATTGTGTCTCCCTCTGTATCAGGGTCTGCCAAGGGAGCATGAAAGCATAAAAACCCTAACCCTATCCCTTTTTTCCCATGAGGGGTCTCTCACAGGGGACTCCATATGCATATTATGCACCATCATGACTGAGCGGCACTTATCCAGTGAACAGTCTGCTATTCAAAATATGAGGCTGCCCCTCATGAATGAACAAATGATTGGATGAATGTAGTTTATCTGAAAATAAATACAGAATATAAAATACAGAAGTCCAATATCACCAACTACAAACTAAAACTCTTTTACACCAGAGTTGAATCAACTCCTCTCATACTGGATCAGAAATAAGCTTCACATGGATACTTAACTGCAGGGTTGTTGCACTTCTATTGGACTTTATAGTGTACATATTAAATAAACTAATGATCTGAACTAAATTAACTGTTACACCAGCTCTACTGAAACTTCTCAATTCTAATTTACTAGTAGGTATGGATTAACTATTTGTAACTGAGCCCGATTGCACCGACAGTTCAGAAATTCAGATTTAGCTACAAATGTAAGTGTTTAGCAAGCAGAGATTTCTGCTTCATGTTAAAACTGGTTACATCACACAAATTAGTTGTACTAAGGACAAAGGATTTACAAAGGAATTTACTGTAAGAAAGACTTTAAACATAAAATTAGTGATGGTTTGATGATTAGGTGCTGAAATCTAAGAGTATAAACAAACACATATGATGCACTGTTAGTTTGCTGTTTGAGTTTGGAGCTTGGATTATTTGGAAAGAAGGTTATCTTTGATATTTGATTGCATCTGGAAATCCAATTCCACAACAGGACAGAAAACAGACAGAGCTTTTGAAATGAGCTGCAGTGAAGCTGAACGCTGCAGGTCTGAGGGACAGCTGCAAGAGAAAGGAAGGAGCCTGTGTGTGTGTGTGTGTGTGTGTGTGTGTGTGTGTGTGTGTGTGTGTGTGTGTGTGTGTGTGTGTGTGTGTGTGTGTGTGCGCGTTGGCTTGTTAATCTGAGCAGGAAAGACAGTTTTATAATACTGGGCAGTAGGATTTTGCACTAAACCTTTTTGTGTGTGTTGAGTAATGTTTAAGATTTGATTACATGATTGAAATAAATTTATAGGATAAATGAAAGAAACATTGAGTGGCTCTAGGCCGCTGTATAATCCATAATAATCATGGAACAACTTTTCAGGTGTTCTCCCTTACATTACTTTAGATGGCAGCTTTAGCTGGGTTCCTGAAATGAAAGACCATAGTTTTACACATCTTATGACCTTCTTATCTGTATTTTCTGAGCTGGAAAGATTCAAATTTCTTTTTTAAATAAGAAAAACATGTTTAAAAGATGTGCATATTTTTCACATGGTGAACGTTTGATGGCTCAGTTATTACTGCCTCATATGTTACATAAAGCTATGCAACAGTTTTTGAAAAGCCCATATTAATATAAATGGAAAAAGGACCCTGGGGACGTAGAACTAAAGTGTCCATGACAAATGATAATCCGTCTCTTTAGTATGCAGTTGTTGTGACTGAAATGCCTGCCTTAACACTATACTTTGAAGAGTGTACTGACTTTACAAGTCACGTAGTTACCAAATTTCACCTTCAGAGATGAATAACGTCATCCATTTATGCACCTATTTATCTATATAGTTGCTTAAGCGATACCCAACATATTCTAGATACAAAAGAATTCTTCATTTCTGTTCTATACCGACTCTAATGCATTCTCTCTGACACTGCTATTTTATGTTTAAGGTTGGTGGTTTGATGCCTGCGGCCCATCCAATTTAAACGGAATGTATTACCAACAAGGCCAGAACTCAAATCGCTTCAATGGAATCAAATGGTACTACTGGAAAGGCTCGGGCTACTCACTGAAATCCACCACAATGATGATCAGACCGGCAGACTTCTCAGGTTCCCTTTGAACTGTCACTCTCAGATTAAACACAGTGGGAAGCAAATTTCTGTCGGATAAGTGGCGACTTACACAAAAACCAAAAGTACAAGTTCTCAAGGGATCCAAAGCACTTCATGGTGATGTTTCTACAAACCGTTCATGTGGAAAGACACATTTTGTGCATGTCTATGTGTTTAATGATTTGAACCAAATGGGTTATTGCAAAAAAAAAAATGTGAAAATGGACTGTCAGATTGACAATGACAAATGTGTATATTAAAATTATTCAGACTGTGGGAGACAATTATTAGTAAGTATAAGTATAAGTAATTACACTGAATAACAGCTACTGTAGCTAACCAGAGAAGGATTTGATATAAACTAAGCATTAGTTTAACTATGTTTTCAATCATAGCTGCCAATGTCATTGTAAAAAAGAGACTATGGTACATCATGGTGGTTAAACAATTGGCTCCTTATTGTTATTCACTCTGGAAAAGTTTATGTTGAATGTTTAAAATGTAAATGCAAATGTAAAATACACATGACATGTTTCAGTTAAGATAACATTTTCTCACAGTATGTACATTTGTTTAATTTATGGGTAGATTCAGAGGATGATATTTAATGTTATTGTAAATGATAGAGGTTTTTATGTTTTTGTTGCATTTTCACTTAAGAATTTCATCCTGCATGCTAGTTCATAGCTAGTTAGCATTTACATTGCACATAAAGTAAGGATTTTTTTAATAAGACAGTTTTTCAGTATCTTTTGCAGTGTTTTGGAAACATATTTCTTTTTATTTATGTAATGTTCTATTTGAATCTATGACAAACTTTATGAGAGAATTAACAAGTTAGGAATCAGAATTTCTTATTAAACACAGACTTTAGGTTTTGTCTACCAGTCATTATACCTTAAGTTAAATATTTAACACAACCGCAAAGCAGATTACTGAAGATGTAAACCTTAACTCTGAGATCTTTCTCTACGCTACCACAAACAGCAGCCTGGTAAATGCACAGCGACCAGATCCCCACAATGTTTTCTTTATCTTTTCATGCATCTAGTTCAAAATAAATATTAAATTCAAAATGCTCCAAACTTGTATTTGTTTTTTTTATTTTTGCTTTTATGGTTACTAACCAGATGGGTATAGCTCATAGCTAATATGGATAAAATCAGCTATCACAATATTATTATGTATTATGATTTTGGATATTTTTTTTTTACCATTTTTGGAAATAAATTAAGAAACTATTAAGGATAAAATAACCTGAGAAACAGTTTTTTTGTTAATACAATGAATTCAATACCTGCTAAATTAAGATCTAGCACATCAGATTACTGGACATATTCTTTCAATCCAATTGTGAAAATTGTTTTGTGTAACAAATGCTTCTGAAATCAGTTTCTTTCATTAATATTGACAACAGCTAAAGGCCACATCACTCAATACGGGCAAACTGAACAGACGAGGGAGGCATGTGGTTTGCCAAAATGCTGGATACATCCATGAGAGTAAAAAGAATGATAAAGGGCCGTGGGGACATAAAAATATTTTGTCTGTCACAACAAAAGCCATCATTCAATATCAAGAGGAAATGTGTTGACATTTGTTCACATCAAGACCCCCCATGAATTCCCTTGCAGTGGAGAGGGTCTTGATCCTGGAGAGGACGGTGATTCATGAATGACGATTCAGGAAGAGGCAACATCCACATTTCACACAGGATGCTTCAGGAAAAACAACCTGACTGAAAATGGATGACTGGCAATAAAAATTGGCAGGTTTCCGACAGACTTCCCCTGCTTCGGTTTTACGAGCATATATTTGTTTGGGTGTCAGAACGGGACATAGCAAAGATGATTTGTGGAGAGAAAAATCATAAATTGTTCTTGGATACTTTGTTCGGCACCTGTAGTATTCTTTTGGCTCATTCTGAATGATCGATATTAAAGAGTTCCATGTATTAACAAAAACACGACTTACAAATGTTGCACTGTGAGTCTTAAATTTCTGGTACTGTAAATCCGTTTTTATTGAAATTATCTCATGGTGTGGATCCAGGACCATATTTCTCACCACTGTCAACTTTTGGCTCAGACAGGCTAAAATCCCACAGCATAAAAGGGCCTTTACTTCTACTACTACACTAGCACCGGTACTCACCTGTGCTGCAGGAAACTGGTCTGAGAGTTCATATGGCTCCTCTGGAATCCACTGCCTTTGCTCCAAACACCAGAGAATCTACTCAGGAAAAAGAAAAAAAAATTACAATATTTTGTATTTAAATAATTATATTATAAAAGGAAAAGCTTTGAAACATCTATAAATGACATACCCATTCAAAAGAGAGGATCCAGCAGCCACGAGCTATGCCCAACAGAATATTGAGAGTCCGCTTGTGCCCCCCAGACACCACGTGAGTTGTGCTCTCACTAACTCGGTCAACGATAGAGAACCCACCCAGTGCTTTCACCACCTGAATCACTGTGTTCTGCTTCCTATAGGAGGTGAATAAAAAAAGAGTAGAAGTTATGTATGATTAAACCAAACTTGTCACAAATGCATCAAACGTGTCAAAGTCAAACCTTTTTTCAGGTACTTACTCGGTCGGCATGCTCGTCATGACTAATGTTCTCATCTGAAACAAAGATTAAGAACAGGAGAGAGTAATTAAAACTTCTCTTAAATGTTCTTCAACAGTTCGACTAATGTATGAATAAATTGCCGTAGATGACAAGATTGTAAAGAAGTCTATCACACACAAGTGTTACTGTTGCTTTACATTATTTTAGGAAGTACTTCTATGCCTCAGTGTGTCAGCATCCACAGAAACCCACAGTGGATTGCGCTAAAACAGTTAAATATTGATGAGTGTAGATTCAGCTTCCTTCCTTCCATTATATAGCACCCATAAGTAAAAATGCCTTTAAAAAACTGGTAATATAAAGCAATATGTTTCTTTCTTGCGGGTTTGTTGAATGATGCAGCACTGAACAGGTTAAACGATCATTATTTAAAGGTCAGACAGAATGTGCGCTTTCAACACCCCTGTCGGATATATAGTTGCACAGAGAACAAAAAGGAAATCGAAGCAGGGAAAAACATATTCAGAACCACTGCAAATGAACTGCAAGCGTGTCGCCTGACGACTGTGGGCCATCCTGCTGCGTACTTTGTCCCCGATAAAACCTGCCGTCATCAACGCAGACACCTGAGCAGCGGTTACAAACAGGGCCGCCGGGCCCTTTCCTGCCAGACTCTGATATCTGGTCCTGCAGCTGAAAGTCAGGGGTTAAGGCCTGCTGAACGCAGCGGTGCCAAAACAGTGCATCAGCCCTGCTCACACCATTCAAACGTCACATCGTGAAACATCATCATCATCATTATTCCTGATGAGGAAGTAGGGATTACAATGAGTTGGTTACCGTCTCCCCGTAACTGCTGCCCCACATGTCCCGATGAGTTGCAGAAAAAAAATAGATCTTTTCATTGCAGCTATATTAAGATGAAATAGTAAGATAAACACAGGTGTTACCAATGATTGTAATTAAGGTCAGGTCAAACGGGGTCAGGTTGCTGCTATTGTGCATGCTGGCTCACTGGAAAGGCTCTGCTGCATTAAATGGAACAGAACTTTTATTAGTATCATAGATAACACGTATGTTTACCTACTAATTTTATGTTAATATGACTCCTGTGATAAAATTGATGACTGCTGATATTCCAATTTGCTAATCCACAGCAGGTTCATCCACCGTTCACTATAGTAGATGCTTGTTTGCCTTTTGAAGTAAGTAAAACAACTCACTGCATGTACGATGTTACTGGGAAGATTCTTCAAAGGAAACGTTGCCTTAGCTTATGCCCAGAACACGTTCTGGCAGCAGCACAAGAAAGCAGCCGTTGAAGAATGAGTTACCCATAGCGAGCCTGCGACAAAGAGTGAACTGTAGCACGGCCTCTGAGCACAAACGTTTCCAGCACAAATGAAGGAAATTCTTTACTGTATGACTGTGTCCTTCATGGCTGCTACTCTGCACACACTGGAGATGACGTTATACACAAAAGACTATCGTGATGAGAACCGGTTATAAATGAGAGCAGGGACTGTAATAACAGCAGATTAAAGCGCCCGTCAAAGAGTAGCTTCCACAAACAGCAACTGACAGATCAGATAAAATGCTCTGTGAACACGGCTGCAGCAGCTGCTACTTGGCTTTTGGCGACTTTTCAAAGAATCTTACACTTAAAAGGGAATTCACAGAAATTTTCTAAATGTTTAATTTCTAAATCAATTCAGGTACATCGTTGTTGTGCATGTATAAATAATATATGCATGTATAAATATATATATATATATAATATAAACTTAAATCATGAGGTGGACAGAATAGATGGAATGTAGATCAATTGTTTGTTTTTTTTTTCAAAAAAGATATTTATAAAGTGTCAGCAGTAAAGGAAGACAGGGCAAAGGTGGATAATATGTAACAAAGCTGTGTAAAAACACATTTAAAATGAACAAAATGAAACATTAAATTGATAATTATTTTGTATTCTGATCACGACTTCCAGACTATTTTTTTTAATCACAGATGACTGGCTTTATCAATGTTGGCTTAATTTGATTTGATCATTAATTTATTACCCTGATCTTCACAGAACCAGGACAATAACTGCAGCCTTCTTGTAATCAGGTTATGATAAATTCAACTTTAAACAGTTCCCTGGGGGATATGACGTAATGTTTGGCTTTTTTTTTTTCAACCTACAGCTTGTTGAGGTTACTGGCGTAACGAAAACAGAGTCCAGGTGCATTTCACAAGCGAGGAAGTTGTACACTACCATCACAGAGGCAAAACACAGGAAGCCCTCAGGACCAGACAGAACCTCTTGGCTGGATGCGTCAAACGCCTACAGATATGGAAGTGTATGACCTTACTGAGGAAATGCTGAAAAAGGAATTACACACACCGGCAGCAGCATGCTACTGATGGTTAGTTTACTTCCTAAACCTCTCATATCAAAGAAAAAAACATGAATGACAGGATTTTGTCATATCTTGCAGCTGCAATAGTTGTGGAGTGCGTAATACATAAACTCAAGTACGTGAAGAATGTTTAAAGGAGACACGGAAAAGACAAACTAAACACTTTTTATAGTTAGGTTTTCTGGATTTCTGTGATTAGAGGACAATGAACACAAGATACTTTGCAAAGTTTAGACTGGCTGGAAGGGAGAATTTCATTCAAATTTTAAAAAACATGATCTGTCTCAATGTCAACAACATACCTTTTAGTGAAAACACAGCCCTGAGCCCTGAAATTCAGTTCAAAGTTTTGCTGTGTAACATTGTGCTGTAGCTTCCATCAACATTATAGTAAGACTTGCTTGGAAATAGACAAATTCAGCAAATTAACACTTGAAATACAAAATTACAGTAGAGCGCAGCAAGCGCACAGTTGGACATTTAGATTTGAAACATGAAGCCCTTTTTTTTACCTTTGTCTTGTCGATCATGTTCTGAAGACTCAAGCTGGCGTTCTTATTCTGAATCTCGCCTTCAAAGGGGATCTCTGCTAAACCAGCTGCATCTGTATGTTCATTTCCTCTACCTACATTTGCAAAAAAGGAAAACAACTGAAAACAGTGTGTTTGGGGGGGTGTCAGTCAAGTAATCGCACAACAGCCTTTTTTGTTTCATGCATTTATATTTAGAAACATCATTTTTACTGGCCTGCTTTAAATATACTGTATTTAAATGTCATAATCTAAATAAGATCTGAAGAATAACAGACGAACGAACACTAAAGCAACTATAATTACTGTCAATACTAGATGTTTTCTGATAGCCAGAGATGTCTTTTTATGATCCAGAGTGAAATATGTCTTGTCTATAATTCCATTAATCAATATTCCTAAATTCTTCTGTTCCGGGTCTTGGGGCTCAGCAGGTGATTGGTGGAATTTATAACATGCTGAAACAAATGCCACTTCAAGTTAACCGTCTTTGGAGTACAAGAGAAAAGCAGATCGAAACCCGTTAAGACATTTAGAAATGATGTGTAGAATAAACCTGAAGTCGTCTATATGAGTTTTAAATAATGAATTAAGCCTCTAAAACAAAACAAGTTTTATATAACAGGGTATTACAAGAATAATCATTTAAAAGCCCTTATTAACATTATTGCTATTTCTTTATTTCCCTCTTTAAAACATGACAACCAGAAATTCACCTGAAAAAAACAACCTTTAAAATCACATACAGACCCAGGGATTACAAATATAGTTAAGATCAAACACGTAATTATGATACTATATGAAACTTGAGTGTTTGGTTTATTGTTATTAAACTCTGGCTTCATTACTACTCACTTTCCAAATTGTGAGAAAGGTCGATGACAGAGTTTTTCTGCAGCTTCATTGCTGCTTTCTCCTGGGTTTTATTTGATTGCACAGAAGATATTCTTCTTCCCTTTTGTTGATCGGTTGAAGTTGAACTGGTGCTTATAAACGGTAACGTGCTTTGTCTTCTGCTTGATTTTTTATCATCCTGTTGTGGATGACTCTTAGGCTCAGCATTTGCGTCGACCTCAGCACTTTTCCTCGGTTTCTTCTTCCTCATACTGCTGGGTTCTGATCCAGGGCTTTCACTTCTTTTTCTGCTTTTCTTCGGGACAGCATCCAACTCAAAAGGAACCTCAATGTTCTTCACAGATTTACTAGAAAAAATAGATCTTTGTGATTTCTTATAGTGGTTAGCTGGGGAGAAATAGTCCTCAAACACATCATCGTGTCCATATTTAGAACCGGAGGCAACACTTTGAGATTCGCTGGGCAAAGAGAATGATTGTACCAAGGCAGAAAATGATGATCTGGCTTGTGTGGGGGTTTTCTGTTTCAATTTTTGTAACGGAGAAGCAGCTTTTTTCAACAGTTCAACAGCAGCATCAGGTAACACGGTTGGTGACGAGAAGCAACCAGAAGAGTTCACAGTATCGGGACAAATAGTGGTTTTAGACTCTGTAAATGATTTTGTTTCCTTACATTTTTGCTTTCCCTTTTCACATTTATTAGGTGACAGGTCAGTTTTAACTACAGGTCTAGAAGACTTGACCTGTGTTTGACTCTTTTCTTTGCGAAGGTTCTTGCCAACGTCAGATCTCCTCTCCTGGCGAGGACTTTCTAATAAACCTACAGGCGATTGTTTATCTATCGGCTGGTTTCTGACTGAGCTCTTCCTTGACTTTTTTGGCCTATTCCCTTCTTCCTCTTTGTCCTTGAAGTCAGGACATTTCAAAGGACTTATAGATCTCTGTTTTGACACACGGTGGCAGGGTAAGAGGCGGGGCTTTTCAAAGTCGTCTGTGGAAGGTTGTTCAAGAATTTCATGGGCATTAACATCACGTTGTGTCCTCCCTTCTTCCTTATCAGGCGAGTAACCAAGATCAGCAACAGAAGCACTGGAATCATCATCCGACGGGTCAACTGCATTGAGTAAAAAATAATAATCATAAACTCTAGACAGACAAAAAAAAAACAACAACATTCATCATTTTAGTTTCCTATGCTGCTTAACTAGCCTTGCAACAGCAGGCAGCTGCTCACACTTCACAAGGTCACACAGGCAGATTGTACACCACCCATTTTCAATTTGTGAAGCACCGAAATATGATAAATGGAGCTGTTCAAACAGCAAGCCAAAGACAGAAGGATATTTTTCTTAGGAGCCATCAGAGAAAATTACAGCTTCAACGTGAGTAGATAATGCACACTCAGTAACCGATCTATGATGACGTTGGCCAAGTACGTCTTTAATATTTCAGTGCAGTCTGCGTGAAAAACACTCACCAGACACACCAAGAAATATATAAAGGCTTATAATGAATTTTCTTATTATTCAGAAACATATAGCAAAATATTTTGACAAATAATAGCTCTCAATTTTTTAAACTGTATATTATTTTTAATCTACTGACTAGAAATTGATCTTGGGGGTTTAAAAGTGTGTGTTTTTTTAACTACACTACAATCTCTCATTGATTATTAAGATCACAAGCAATTTTCTTACACAGTAGTTTCAAGGCAGTTGGTGTGCTTCCAAGAGAAGGCTTCATCTCAGAGGTCGAGCAGGATTCATACATCTGTGAGGCTGACAGAAAGTGGCGTACATGTGAATATGTGATTGCCGATTTAAAGATCTTGTCGGCTATTCTGTCCACCTGCTCTACATACCAGTAGGCGATAGGTTTTCCCGTTTCTCTTTCATGTCTTTTAGCCGCTGCGCCATGTAGTCTGACCTTTTCAAAGAGGGGCTATAGACAATTCCATTCTCTTCATCAATAAGGATGGGCGACACCTCTGTGACTGTGATAAGAAAAAAAAATGAGACATGCAAATTATATCATTTCATTTTAAGTACAATTACAAAACATGTTCTGGTCTCTTACTCAGAGGTTGTTTTGGCGTCAAGCCTCTCATCATTGCATCAAGCTTCTTCCTCATGCGCCTGTCATTTTCAGGCGTCCTCTCTGGAACATCTTTTGGCAGCATGCAACGATGCTGTATGAACCAAACACAATGGAAGTAAATAATGAGATAGAGGTGCATATTTAATCTAATATCTTAATGTGTGTGAATGTACTGCTACAGAATAATTTCCTTTGAAATGTATTAACACAGAGTGAAATAATAACTTTGATGGCATCACCATCCAATATCAAAATGATTGTACTCACTTTCTTGTTCTTCAACACAGGATTGCTCTCATCATTCAATGCTGGATACAACTCCTCATCCGCATGCACTCCGTCGTCATAACATCTTTGCATTATTTCACCACAAAAAAAGCCACATTAGGTCATGTAACATGCCTCCAACATATAAAAACAAGCATAAGAAAGTAGTAGAATTGTTCAAGTAAGAGACAGCTGGCAGTGGCACATAGTTTAATTCGTACCTGCTTATCCAAAGAACAGAAACAAGCTTCACAGGAATCTTCTTGGCTTTCTTCCATGTAGCCGGATGACCATTTTTAAAGATGACATGTGTGACTTGTTTATTGAATGTTTTTGATACCTGGAAAGAAATTAATACACATTCACTGTCTGTTAATGCTGTACAAGGTCCACAGTATGATGGAAGAGGATGTTTAGGTGCTCTTTACCTGAGCTCCCATTTCCTGTAGCTGCTGAATAAATGCTTTTGAATAATTTGCATTTTTGTCAGATGACCATACATCAACATAGGCAACGACATCTGCAGAGACACAGATCAAGATGTAAAACATTAACAGTCCTTAAAAACTCTGCTGTACTTGTAGTGCAGATATACATTACCTTTAAGAACTGAACTGTCATTGCTTGTCATTACTGGCTTCTTTGGCTGCAGGATCCACCTTCACAAAATCAATGAAAACTATATAAGATAAAAGCTTCACAATTTACAGGAATTATAGAAAGCTTCAACAGTCTCTATAAATAGAATGTAACCTTGAAAGATATCAACTGGATTTACCTCACTTGGACAACTGAAGCTTCATATTAGCTTCAGATAATCTTTTTATTATATTTTTGCACAGATGGCTTAAAGATTCTGTCCCCCATTACTTATAATATAAATGCATTATGAAGGGATCTTTATAATGATCAACAATCCCAAGTATGAACAGAAGAGATTATAATGGCAAAAACAAAACTATTTCAATGTTTTTGTTTTTTGGCACCTGACTATTGTTTTAAGACAGACCTCAAAAAATGGCGAATATCTACTTTCAGGGTACAAAATGTACCTTTTTGTCCATTGGTCAATTGATTAGTGAATGGCTAGTGAGTGATGATTATTACTATTAATTTATCAACATTTGGCTGGGAGGATGGTGCATATTGTATAAAAGTGTATAAAAGAACAGCAAGTGCCTTATAGGAAGACGACCTTCAGGTCTCAACTGTCAGCTGTAACGTTACATATTTCATCATGTGGTATCACAGTCCTACTAATACTGAACTCAACAGAGGATGCAAAAACAATCGAACAACCAATAGAAAAGCTGTTTCTGAAATTAATAGTTGAATTTATTTTAATAAGTCTGTAGTTAATAGATTAATCAATACCTGACTACCATTATCTGCTTTTTCAAAATAACCTCAAAAAAAGGTCTGTGAACATTTGCTGGGTCAATTATATCTCTGTTGTATTAGCATCATATCTTAATATTGGAAAGCCTGTTCATTTCCCTTTGCAGTGATGTCCTCATTTATTTATTTATTAAAGATTACTCAATTATGGGATGAGTAGAACAGCTGAGGAGTGGGTGAAGTTCCAAGTGAAATTTGCCAAACTTCCCTTCCATTGTCAAACACATTGCTGTCCTGCTGTATTGACTATTTTTTTTAGTTGTTTTGAGGATTGATCAGTAACAAGGAAAAAACAAGGCAAATTGTTAATTTTACACTTTATTCACTGTACAAACATTCAGAAGAACCATACGCTGCCACGACAGCCTGATGTTGGTCACACGTTTTCCACTCCTCAACCAGGCTTCATCACAGACTTGCCAATGTGGTTGTGTCGGCCACTGTAGCACATAGACCTACCCGAGCTGATCAATTGACAGCAGCCATACTGACTAATAGGGCTGTGTTGGTTCTTCCAGACACAACTGAGGCTCCTGAAGGTTTGTTCAACATATAAAGTAGTAAAAGTACTGATAGGGCTCATTTGTTCCTATCAGAAGGAGAAGAAACTGTTGGACAATGATGAGAAAGTAGGCAAATTTCCTTTCACCCACTTATCACCCATGCTACTCATCCCATAACTGAATGATCCTTACAAGTGGGACATAAAGAGAAATGAACCATATTTCCAAATATATAACATACAATGTTAATAATACAGTGACAACAGAGAATTCATCGACCAAACACAGATTTATTAAGTTGTTTGTCGAGTTTTCATTCTTTTATGTGAGTTAGTTTTGTTATAACCTGGTAACTTGTTATAACGTGAACTGTAACGTTAGTTACGCCGTGCAGTTACCGGACAACGTTCACGTGACGTCAACAGACGTTAACACCGTCAGCACTTGATAGAAACATTCGTGTTGAAGCTACTTTACTGTTAGCTAAAGCTACAATTTGCTGCTAAATTAGCTTAGCTTACTAACTTATAAGGTAATCACTTCCGTTTTTTGCCGAGTCGCGTACTACACATATTTTTCTCGTCAAATACCTGCGTGAACACGCGAATACAGACATCTAGCAGTAGTTTGGGAGACTGTCGTGTACTTACTTCGTGAGGTTTAAACTTTTAAATCGCGGAATTCCCAACAACAAGTGGCGACGACGGACATCGTTCGCGCGTACAGTTTGTGACGCAATGCATTTTGGGACGAAAGGCAACCATTGGCTGATAGTTAACAAACGTCACTTCTAATCCGGAAGTATTGGGAGAGGGAGCCACTTATGTATATACAAATATATGACTAGAAAATTACTTTGGTAGGAGATAAAGTTTCCTATTACAATATCTTTCGATTAAAGTCAAGTTGAAATAATTAAATTAAAGTCATAAAGTGTCTGATATTAAATGTACTTAGGTATTGAAAGTAAATAAGTAAGTAAATGCTGTCAATAAAAAAGCAAGCAGTCCGAATTTTTTTTAAGTTTATTCTCAGTGTTTGTGTATCATTGGAGGTTTCGGGTTTCCACATTATACTTGTGTAAACTGATTATTGAACAAGAATCGGCTTCCAAACTATTCTTACTGTTACAAGTTATGCTTGTACACAGTTTACACTCTGTTTCCACCAAATTTCGATTGTATTTTGTAATAAGTAATGGAGATGCTTAGGGAAAATGTAGTGGACTAAAAGTGAATGCTGAGAGAAATATAAAAAGTCAAGAAAAGTACAGATACTCCAATAAAATACATACATACTGTAACATCAGTATTATTACATTGTTACATTACAACACTGGGTCTATGTCTAGGATCCTATTATTTTCCTTTTTCCATCCTATGTGTATGGTTCCAAAGTAGAGACCTAAGGAGTCAATAGTGAGTTTCTGTCTCTCTGAACAGTCAGATAAAGGTGCCCAATTACTCATTATAATTATCTAGGAGTTTAGTCAGAGTATGTAGGCAGCAATATACAAATTTAAACAAATGTAATCCCTCTCAGTCATCACTTATCATCATTATTTATGGGCCACTAGAAGTCTGTCTGGTGGTGTGTTTGAGGAGACCCTGCTGCCCTCTGCCTGTATTTTCTTTTCGTGGAAAGGGATATCCCTAAACACACCAAAACGATCACTCATGTCTGTCTTAAAACAACAATCAGAGGCCAAAATGAACAATGATATGTGTTTTTCTTGCTGTAATCATTTCTCATGTTCATGCTGGCCATTAGACGATTTCATCATAATCCACATGCAATATAAGTGATAATAGCCAAAATCCACAGTATACTCCTTCTCTGCAAGTGTATTGAAAGGTTTATCTGAGGCCTATATGAAGTGTCAGATATCCAAAGTCGTCATATCAAGATATCACAACAACTCAACAGAGAAACTGCGTCCAAGGAAACAAAACAAGGGAATGTGATGCTAATGCAACATAAATTCAGTAGATATCTATTTTATATGAATATTTCATACTGCTGAAACCTTGTGTAAGCTTTAGATAAACTCTTATACTCAAAATGAGGACTGTGGATTTTGTCCCCCATCACTTACAATGAAAGCATATTTGAAGGGGATCTTTTAAAGCCAGTAGAACAGGAGGGATGATTAAAAGAGTTAAGGTTAGGTGTGATTTTTACAACAGATTTATAACATTGTAAACATGCTTTAACTTTAATATTAAGATGGCGGTAATAATTGATTCAGAACGATTTGTACAAAAAACACTGATTTGTACAAAAATTGTAGACTGGCACACTGTTTTTCTACAGATTATTATTATTATTATTTTTTATACTTTTCCTTTATTGGACAGAGAGCAAAGAGGCAGACAGAAAACAAGGGGAGGGAGAGATGTATAATATGCAATAAAGAGTCTAGATTGACACTTAAATGTCCATAAAACCTTTTGCATGGACTCAAATTACATTATTTATTAATATAAAGCAAATTCAGTATGTACCATCATAAATACTTACATTTGACCTCTATAAGGTTGTCTTACTCACAAAACATAATACACCTTGGGATTATTTTCCTTCACTGTAGAAGGTCACACACCAATTTCACAACGCAAATGTCATAAATACAAAATAGTAATAAAATTGTATGCATCAGTCTACTCATGACGGACATCATTTTCAAAGTGTGTCCAGTTTATTACATAATATATTTGCCACTTTTTGCACAAATATGTAAGGCAGTTCAGCCACCACAAGCTTTCAGAACAGTTTTGGTGCTTTGTAGCAAAGAAAACTACAAGAGGGATGAACAGCATTCTTCCAAATGATAATCCCTCTACTGTTCTCAAGCTCCAAAATCTATCGTAAATTCATCAGTTAAGATCTGATGACTCCCATCCAGCTGCAATTTGTATGTTTTTCTTCATACATGTTCATCTTCTATACCCGCTTATTCCTCATTAGGGTCTTGGGGGTCTGCTGGAGCCAATCCCACACACACCATTCACTCACACATTCATACCTGTTTAATCCGATTAACCTCAGCATGTTTTTGGACTGTGAGAGAACCCGGATAGAACCCACGCAAACACAAGGAGAACATGCAAACTCCACACAGAAAGGTCCCAGACCAAGGAGGTCTTGAACCTGCGACCTTCTTGCTGTGAGGCAACAGTGCTAACCCCTGCTCCTCCATGTCGTTTGTTTTTCTTCTCATTAATTCGATCTGTTTTTCTTGAATTTCTCACCCGTCTTTATGTTCATAACAATACATGTAGCTCACATTGTGAGAATGGTTCCAACATACTTTGTAGAAATGAATCGTGAACACAGTTGCACACAGAGTAGTTTAAAATTAGACATTCATTTCAAAGGGTACGATCTATATATTAATACACTTCATATAATTAGGCCATACTGTAGAGTAAGAAACCAAAAACTGTACTGCACACTTTACTTACAAAAACTGACACAAATGTTGCACTGTCAACCAACTATCCAATCAATAGTCTTTGAAGGTAGAAAAACTGCAGAAGTTCATCCCAGTTCATGTGCGACATCCGGTATCCAGAAAGATGCAGCATCACAGTTAAACAGAGAAGTTCCTGCAGTTGAGAGGCGCAGAGGTGCGGGAAATTTCCATGTGCACGGTAGACATGGGTAAACGCTCGCACTCCTCTTCGAGAGTGCGGCGGCGGCAGTGCAGGAGCACCTCTCTGACCTCCTGCCTGAAGTTGTAGTTGAGGAAGCCGTAGATGATGGGGTTGATGGAAGTGGAGGACATGGCCAGCAGGTGGCAGAGGGAGAACAGCAGATTGTGGTGGCAGATAGGCAGAGCCTCCTGGTTCCAGTCTGACACCACGTTGAAGATGGTGAGTGGCAGCCAGCAAAGGGCGAAGGCCGTTATCAGGGCGACCAGCATGATGTTAATTCGACGGCTGTGGGTCATGCATTGGCTCTCCGGGGTTCTGGCGCGGTCCAGCATCTTTTTGCGCTGGCGCAGGCGGATAAACACTCGAACATAACAGAGCAAGACAAGCGTTAGAGGCCCGCAGTACTGGAACAGCAGGAGCCATGTGGTATAAGCCAGCCTCTGGTTTTGGGACGGCCAGTGCTCTAGACAGGCCTCCATATGGGGAAGGGTGGGGGCATAGGAAAAAAGAGTGCGGTATGAATTTTGGAGCACCGATGAGTTTCTGTACAGGTGGGAGACAGGATGTGGTGGAGATGTGTTGAGATAATCCTGAGGAGAGGCTTGGTGATGGAGGGGAGGCTGCAGGAGTGAATAGGGCTCACTCGTGAGCAGCTGAAAGACCAAGAAAGGTGAAGAGGTGAAGCATGCCAGAATCCAGATGACAACGACCGCCATGTAGGCCTGAGGAACGGTGGGCTTCCACCCGGACGGGTTGATGATGAGCTGATGTCGCTCCAGAGCGATGAACACCAGAGACAGCACTGACACCGTGACAGACACACACTGGATAAATGGCACCAGCCGACATAACAGTGACCCAAACACCCAATGGTCCATTAGCGTGTAAATGACAGTGAAGGGCAGGCAGAAGACACACACCAGAATGTCAGAGAATGACAGGTTGCAGATGAAAATGCTGGTGACATTGGCTTTTTCTCTGCGACGGGCGATGATGCAGATAAGGCCGGCGTTCCCCACCAGCCCCAGCACCATTGTTACACTGTACCACAGCACTAAGAACGCTGTGAGGACAGGCGACATATAGCACTGCGCGTCATGCCAGAGCACAGAGTGGTCTGCGAGGGCCTGCTGGGTCTGATTCTGCGGCCACTCTTGCAACGACTCATGACTGCTTTGAACCTCCTCCCATGGCAGGGACTGTGAAGATGTGGTGCCGTTGAAGGGCAGAGGCAGAGCCGGCGTCGATGGAGAAGGCTGGCTCGCATTGCCACTCAAGGACATCTCACCAGGACTCAAGAGTCACCAGCCCCCCGGGATCAAACTGTCCATTCCAGCTCTCTGAAAATATGCATCTAAGACAAACGAGAGAGAATGAGAGAGAGAACGATGAGGGAGACGGTAGAAATACAGCATTCACTTTCAAAGCAGTTACTCATGTAGGTCAAAAGGTAGCTCAGGTAGAACTGATGCTGCTGTTGTCTGAGAGAGGAGATGAAAACAACATGGAGCAGGCAGGGAATCCATGGACCAGAGAGCAGACAAGCAGGGTCAAAACTGGCAGGCGAGGGAAAGCTTCAGGAAACACAGGTGGAGAACAATGTGGACTGATATTTCTGCTAAGGGCTGGGTGAGGGGATGGAGGTAAATCTATGTGCAGGAAATGAGGTGACTGCAAATAAGAGTTGTGACAGGTGAGCCTGTAACCAAAGCCCCTAATAGGGGTAGATTATGAGAAACATTTACACTCCACACAGCTAAAACTCAGGGGAAGGAATATAAGCCCTCAAATGTGATTATAGCGTAAAGTACATCTTTTTCCTTTGCTATTGTTTCGTTTTTTTTTTTATTTTATTTTTCCAAGAGAATGCTGGGAACTCAGGAATATTGTTCTCGACCAGTTACTCAACACTGCAGTTCTCCGCATCAACATGTGAAGAATTTGTATTGTTCTTCAATTTACAAGATGAATTCAATTAGAGCCGGCGCTATTGCTGATAGAAACACAGATGATCTCAACAAATCCTGAAAAAAAATATGTAACCATGGGAAAGTCCAACTGTATTTAGAACTGAGCCTAGGAGTCTTATTCACTCCTCCTCATGTACTGACCCCATGACTGCAGCATCTTCTAAGCAGGTACTGGATAATGAAATGGAATTCTCCTTTGCTCTGTGCTTCACATTAATGCACTGCAGCACTTCTTTTAAAATGTTATATTTCTCTTGATTTTATGCATTGCATATTCTATTTTTAACTATATTTCATTATGATTATTTAGTGGGTCATGCCATGTTATTTAGTATCTTATGTTATGCATTCTTTGTGTTATATTTTCAGTTTTATTTTTATAGTATTTTATTATTATTATTATTATTATTAACTGCATTTTATTTTCCATTTCATGTTACATTAATATGTTCATTTTTGGTATATAATTTCTTTGTTGAAAAGTTATTTCTATGCAATTAAACTTTATTATAATTATTATAATAATTATTATTAATATTATAATGATCATTATTAGCATGTTTATTGTTATGATTATTATTATTATTATTGAAGCAGTATTGCTGGTGCAAAGATTTATGGTTAACATTCTCTCTTTATCTGTCTCAAGATTTCAGACTTGCCAGATTTCCTCCCACAGATGAATCCTCCAGTCAGGTTTAAAGATTGGAAATAATAACTCAATGACACATAAATTACTATGCACCCATTCGAGCAGCGATGTCTTATCTGTTAATGACAGGATAAATGATGTAAAGGGCATGACATTGTCCGAATCCTAAAAATGGATTGTAGCCCCCTCCCCTGAAACCTCTTCCATGCGCTGTGAAAACCTTTCGTCGCAAAAAAAAAAAAAAGAAAAAAATGAGCCTGTCGTTTTCCATTAATGGCACACACACTTAGCTATCAGTCACTTCACAGTGCATCATTGCATGTACTAACCTACTCTGTCAGTGTGTTGAGTGAGCTGCGGGCAGGGTGGCACAGCATTGATTATCCTTTGTTGAAGGAGGAAAGGCAAGTGTAATGTCACCATTAATCACATGTAACATACAGAGGAACACCAGCAGGAAAATCGAGGCCAATTAATGAGCAAATTTGAATCCATCATCTTATAATGATGTGGCACTGTAGGAAGCACATCCAACACAAAGTAATATCATTATGATCATCCCCCTCAAAAGCGCAAAATCTCTGCAGCATAAGGAACAGTGTGACCTGGCATTGCTCTGCCCATCATATTCTTCTTTCTCAGCAAGAGTCCGACATCTCTGAGAAAATAGTGCTCTCCGACAGGAAATGAAAAAATGGCTGGATGAAATTTCCCTTGGACCCTGATCCTAGTTCTCTTTTTTTGTATTTTTTGTAGAGCAGTCATCCACAGCGTTTCTCCTGAATTTCTTCTTTAGATAAAGCATTTTTTTTACACCAGATGACAATTTGACATAGTCTTCCTCCGAAATTTTACGGGACCAGAATCATAGCATATTGCATCTCATACACATCTTATAATGTATCGTTTTAACTTTCCAGACATGAAACTTCACTGTGACTAGAATTTGATTTCAGCTTTGGATCTCATCGATCTTTTATCAAGGGGACAGTCGGATGGAACAGTAGGCTGCTTCCATTTTTGCTCATCTGGTTATTTTTTAAACCAATTAGACAATAAATAAATAAAATGTGCCTAAAATGAAAATGACAAGCTCTTGTCCATCTGTGTTCAACGGAGAAACAAAGAGAAAGCCAAACCTATCATCCTCCTCTCAGCAGTCACTGGGTCATATATAATACATACACATATATATATATTCATATAAAATGTACATTTCAAGGTGCTCAAGATTACTGTATTGCTTCTATTCTGTCATTTTAGTTTTGTCTGTGAGCTTTACGGCTTTCTGGAATCAAGTCAATGGAGTCAATGTGAATTCCCGTGCACACATTTCCAAGGCAGTAATACAGTATTTCCATATACATGGAATTCATGGCAGGGTACTGTTTAGAAACAATTCATCTTTCCTCCTGCCTCCTGTGTGTGTGGGTGGGATAACAGCATCAGCCACTTTATTCTTGTCATTACAAGCCTCAATATTCTTTCCCGGGGGTTTCAGGGGTCTTGAGTGCCACCTTCAAATCCATTTCCACACTAAATGAGATAGGTTGTCGCTTCAATTTCACACAGCATATGGAACTTACTGCAAACCAATTATATGTTTTCCCTCTTTTTCACAGTCCCCCTGCTGAAAGTGAATGTATATTAATAGAAAAGCCTTATGTACACTGCTACCTATTGTTTGAAGATATCATCCAGTGTCAAAGGATTTACCAAACAGTGCACCTGCATATATATATATGAACACTACAAGCAGCAAACAGTGAAGAAACAACACATCATATATCTCATTACAGCTTCACTGAAAACATTTTCTGACTTTTCCTTGACAAAGATAATTATTGTGTCATTATTATCTGTTTTAAAAGCAAAAAAAAAAAAAAAAAAATCAAAAAACAAAGCACTCACGTGGTGGATTGAGGCCAAGATGAGCGAGGACATAATTTTCTGAACAAGTGTGAATCCACAGAGGTGGCAATTGGAGAAGGAGCGGAGAATCATGACAGACCAGAACGTTTTCTGTGAGAGGCAGTGATGAGGGGAACACGACTGTTATCAGTCTGTTGGAGCCTTTAGGTGCCAGAGCCCCTCTGAGCACCGAACTCTGCTGTCACACAGTGGTGGATTTATTCAATTACATCATGAAAATGACACCTGCTGCTAAGTGCTGTTAAAGAGACAGTGAGAATCAGACAAAAAGGAGCTGAAGATGGGGAGTGAGGTTTTTTTGTTTTTTGTTTTTTTACTTTATTGCCAATGCAGGTTTTAAGTATAACAAAGACAAACAGCACGGCTTATCCGGCAAACATAAAACTGAATTATTCCAAAATTCTGCAAGTCGGTGGTCATCGGTCTGTAGCGCTTTCAGTTGGGGCTGCATTCTTTTGTCTTGTCTGACTTCATCACTACTTTGAAAGTGCAAGTCTTCATTTCCACAAGCATCTCACATTCCTCAGGAGTATCAAAGGTGTTTGCTGACGGGATTCTGAAAGACATAAGGAAAGGAAATTACCTTCAGATGTACGGCCCTCTCAAAACGATGCAGATTGGAAGCATAAAAAAGCCTTACTTGGAACAGCAGTCAATACCGCCCTCACTGCAACTACACGCCATGCAGTCATGAGTCACCCAATCAGAGCCGAAATCATGATGCGATCCATCCTTATACACACACCCTACATGCAAATAATACAAAGCACAGTTGAGAGGAACTGGTGACCCACTTATCACACTCTGAGAGCCTATCAATGTGTGCATAGGGTGTGTTTTTGATAAGACTGAAGTCAGCTGGCTGGTGTGAAGTACAGTAAACACACAGCAGGGTCGTATTCTGATGGAATACTTTTACAGATAAAGACGGACCCATGTGTCCACCTGCTGTCAAACAAGCAGCGAGAAGTTTCCGTTTCTACAGCGTCTTTTGCTACAGTGCTGCTCTAACTCACCTTTTGGGGGGTTGCTCGGATCTTTGACCTCTAACCCCATGAAGAAGCATTGAGAGTGACACAGGGCAACCAAACCCAGCAGACAAACTAACACATGGAGGGAAGCCTAAGAGAGAAATTAAAAGACATGTGTCGTTAAGCAGGGTTTTTCCGATTGGTGTTCCACAAATTCTGTCAAGTAGCTCAAGCCAAGGTTTTTTTGTTCCCCATTATCCCAGTAAAAAATGTGTTATGTGCAGATGTGGTTTCTGCTGTTACCATTATTATTATTATTATTTAATTTTAGTAGTATTAGAAGTGGTAGTACTGGTTATACACACAAAAACACTGAGAGACAGACAACAGACAGATGAAGACAGAGATTATTAGTTAAAACAAACTTCTACTACACAACAATACTACACTAGGTAATATATTTAATTTTAATCCAATTAACATAATAATATATAAATTCTAAATTAATCATACTGAATTTAGCCTGCAGAAGAAATGTTTTTACTGATTGACAAAGGTACAGTTTACATTAATCAGGACTGGATATATTTATCCTAAAGACATAATCTGCTGTATTTAAAGGTGTGTAATTATCTTAATCATTATGTTGAGGAATCATTTTTAAACTTTCATTAAATGTTATTGGATTATTTGATTATTATTTAAATGATTCATTTAAATGTTCAAGATGAATTAAAAAAATGGCAATGATGTTACTATTACTACTATATACACTGATTTAGTAAATGTAGTCAGCCTATAATGTGATTTTACAGCAATTTGAAGCATATCTTCAAGCTAAACTCTGCACTGAATGAACGTCCTGTGAATGTGATGTAAGTCTGTGAAATACTTACCATCCTGAGCTGTGATGTGAGCGGGCCTGAAGATGATGTATGAAAACTCTTCCTGAATAAAGCCTTTATATGAAACCATAGACGCTTCTTATCTATACTCATATATTTTACAAAGATGTGGCAATTATTTGATATTTGCTTAAAAGGTGGGGGACAGAAGGTGTAGGCGTTATGTGGATACAGTTCATAAGACACGCCTCTCTTAATCCTCAAAACACACAAGGAAGACCGATTTTTTTTTTATTATATTCAAAATCAACTTTATTTAACAAAATCCACATAGAAATGTGTTAGTGATGAAGCAGCCAAGGAAACAGTCGGTTAGAAATATAAAAACTGTTTTCCTTCTCTGTAAACCTTCATTGTTGAGCCACAAGGCAGCTTAGGTCACTTACATTGCAAATAAAGCCACAAATTGTAAACAATTATTATAAAATATATAGTTTGGATCAACTATGACATAGAAAAACGATATAAACCTTTGGAGCTTTGCTATACAACCGTTTGTCAACAGCTGTGATAGTTTAAAAGTCGTGTGCAATAGAGGACAACTCACTCTGAATAGTAATGTTTCAATGAACTCCAGTTTCAGACATTTCTCTGTGTGTGACATAATTAACAAACTTTAAAAAGAAGATAGTGAAGACGAGAACAAAACATGAAATTAAGACAAGGGAATCATACATCACACAAGTGCTGATTGGCAGAATTGAACATTACAACATATATGTTCGTTTGTTTGACTGGTAGTTTAGTTTGTCTGGTACCGTATATATAAATAAACCATCCATCACAATGGTGACATTATTAAATATAACACTGTAGAGTTTGGTTCATAAAAAATGGAAAAAAAAAATGTTTTCTGAGTCACAGTTATTTCTATTTCAGTGGAGAGAAGATGAAGTGTTTTTTTTCCCTGTAGCACATCAAAAAGAAACTCCTTTGGTAATTGTTACCAAACAGGCATGTAATCTCTCTGCAGCAAGACAACAATCCCCCCCATCACCATAACGACTGATAAAAGGTGACAACTACATGATGGCTGTGTGAAGCCCACAGTTTATTATTAGAAATGTTGAGTGAGAATAAACCCAAAACCCACAAGCAAATCTTAAACATCACCAAAGTGGAGCATGAATGAATAATGTGATCACTTTAAGGCAAACACATGGGTGTGAATGTCTGAACTCTATGAACTCTTTTAGCCCTCTGACCAGGAAAGTATCACCACCTGCAGCTTTTAGTCCCCAAATAAACTACAATTCTTTGTTTGAGTGTGCGCCATGCAAATATATCTTAAAAGAATATTTAAACAGCTTAGGAAATACTCTTATTTGCTTTTTACCGAGTCTGAGATAAGAGGATCAATGTAGCCTGTTAGCTTAGCATAAAGACTGGAAGCAAGAGGAAACCGCTAGCATGGCACTCCAGGTAACAAAAAACACACTTAAAGCTCAGTAATAAACACATTATATCTAATTAGTTTAATTTATATACAAATCTAAGTATAAAAACAACCATTTATAAGTTATGTGTCAGGCTTTTCTTTCCTAGGAGCAGTGACTGCCTGCAGTCACAGTCTTGAGAGTGGTGGTAGGTGGGTTTTTGCTACCATTGCTCAGAGCAGGATAGAAGTTTCCCCGTGTTGCAAGTCTTTATGCTAAGCTAGGCTAACTGCCCCCTGACTGTAGCTTAATATTCAATACACAGCCATGTCAGTTTTATCATCCAACTCGGCAAGAAGGCAAATGTATTAAGGTAAGCTGACAAAATGAGGATCACCAGTTTCTACGAATGAGAACAAATCTAACAGATAATGAACTCAGAACCATTCAAAAAATAAAAAAGCTCAAGTAAAAAGTTTTTCATTCGGGCTTTACAGTCCACACACTCTGCAGTTGCTGTTCTTTGAAAACATCCTTTACCCAATCAGAGTTTTCATGAAGGCAGGTTTATTGAAGGGCCAGTTGTATTGGTTGGGGACAGGTCCATTCACGTTGCACTCAAAGAAGGAGAACATGGGGAACCAAATCCGTGCCCTCCGGCTGTGTTGGTAGGCACGGGTGTTAGCTAAAGTGTGGTAGTAGAGGAAGAGGCGGGTAGTGATGTAGAAGGCGATGAACACGTCGATGGAATAGTGCTCATGAGCCGCGAGGATGAAGAAAATCCCAAACAAGTTTAACACCCAGGAGATGGTGTGAATCAGATTCCAGGTGCGGGGAGTGTCTGCAATGAAAATGAATAACAAAAGGGTGAAGCTGAAGAAGAAATCTATAAATACCACAAAAAGACCAACAATGAAGCAATCCTACTAATCTTATATAGAGAATTCCTCTTTGCCAAAGACCTCCAGTAGTGTGCAAAATGACATCTTCTGTTCCATTACAATAAATATGGGCACTGTAGTTTATTTTGAATCAATCCCACATATGCCCTGCTACAGTGTTAATGTAAATACTCACTATTGCACTAAATGTACTGAAAAAAAATTGTCTTGCGTTTCATAATATTAGTCCAATATTGAGTAGAATTATCTTATTCCATTGGCAGATAATTTAGCTTATTTCAAGTTTTTCTTTATTTTAGTCAATTTAAAGAAAATGTTAAGAAAACAATCTGACATAAATCAGGAAAATATTGAAATAAGCTAAATTATCTGCCAATGGAATAAGATAATTGTACTCCATATTGGACTATTCGCTCAAATACAATACATTTTCCTGCTAATATTTCAATCTTTGCAGTGCGATTACTACAGTTCTAAACAATTGATGATGATTATTATTATTATTAGAGATTTTTGTCTCTCATAGGAACAGATACAGTTCAGATTAGGTGCCACAGACACCTAATCTGAAGTCAGGAGATACAACAGATTACTCCACTCACATTCAGTCACAAAAAAGTTGAGCAATGTGATGACAACCGTATGTCCGCTGAACATGTAGTCTCCACATGTTTGGACACCGGTCAGAGTCATCCCAAATCCACTCCAGATCGCTACTGCCCTCTGTATCTTTTCCAAGGTATCACCGTATGTCTGGGGAACAGACGACTATTGTTACTGTCATGCTATGAATCATGGAGTAATGCTGAGTCAACAATAACAAACTGTAAGGCGCCAACAACAGTGATAATTGACCAGCCCAGACCAAAAGGTGACAAATGTTATCTAATATGCACAGAACCTCCGTGTGGGCACCTCACCTTACTGGCGCATTTCAGGTGCTGCCCGGGCACCGACAGTGAGGTGACAAACATGGTGCAGCAACGCAGCAAAAATACAGTTCCCATCAAAGAGCACAGTCGTCTAAAGAGAATGGACCTGAAATAAAAGACGAAATAGGGTTTAAGAAGGAAAATATGTTCAAAATATTCCTATTTTCTTTCTTTCTTTACTTCACAAAATATAAAAAAAACTTAATTTGCAACTTAGTAGTAATGTGGTGTGGTTTTCGCTGAAACTGTGGACTACCTGTGTTTGTGAAGCAGCAGGATCAACAGAAACATGTAACACAGGATGAGGCCACAGGCTTCAGCCATTGCAAAAGCCCAAGGGATTCTGGGAACACTGTCAAAGGTAGAAAACCATCAGTATCAGTGTTAAGATTAGATAGGAGGAGAACATGTGAACATGAACTATGGCATCTGGATAGTTGCTCAACACACAGTGAGGTCTTCCTGCACATATTTATTTTTTTTATTATGATTTTATCAACCTAAAATACTACCTAGGAATAAACATAGAGCATCTGCAGCTTATACCTGTCCAGAAATATGTCAGGCAGCGGTGGGTACGTCCTCATGTCTGGGACGCGCTCGTGTACGATGACCATGACGAAGGACGTGAATCCGAACACAAACAACACATATATGGAACTCAGCACCGTCTTCCAGACCTCTGGGTCCAACCTGCCGGCCAGGTGCTGCCTGTACCTCCCGTTGGAGTGCGTCTGACACAGCACGGCCCCTGAACAGTGTCCGGACCGAACCCCGTTCCGAAGACGCAGCTCGGTCCCGTTGCATGGCCGGTCGCCTCCGTTGCTCCTCCTGTCGGCTCCATCGCAGCTCCACTCCGCCCTCGCGGCGCCTGGCGAGAGTCCTGTGGCAACGCCGTCCGCGGGCTGGAGACCCAGCTCCTCCAGCTGGGCCTGGTTCTGTCTCTGGAGCCGGCGGAGGGCTAAGGTCAGTCTCTTGATGTCTCCCAGCACGGTGAGGCCGAGCGGAGGCCCGCGCAGGTCGGCCTCAGTCAGAGCCAGCAGGCTGGGGCCATCCAGGCGGTGTTGGGTACACAGAAGCTCCACGTACTCCCCGAAACCTTCGTCCTGCAGCCAGCGGGCCGCCTGCTTGCAGTTCCAGGCACTCGCACGCTCCTCTGACGACGCCATGCCACCGCAGAACCAGACATATACCGTGTCAAGTCACATGCAGCAGGGCTTCCTGAGGAATGAAATAATGCAGACGGTCAAAAGTGACAATCAGGATACAATCAGAGACAGGGCGATGTCATCAAAAAGACTTCAGTGACCCTGCAAGTGGTCAAAGTCTGTAAACAGCTGATGATTGAAAATAATCTGGGCATTGCCTCCTCCTCCACTGTGGTGTCATCACTTGATTTCATTACTGTCTTTGTCCTCATTAGCCCTGTTATTTGAATGCAAATATAGGAACACGGTTCAAATGAGCTCCGCTGCCATCAGTCTCTCATCTATCTCATCTATAAGCTCACTCTCTGCAAAGGAGGAATGTTATTTCTTCATTGAGCTGCGACTAATGATTAGTTTACTATCTTTCTAATTATTAAATTGGACATTAGTCTATTTCTGTAGTCTATTTGACAAAAAATAATCATAATTGTCATTTTTTTTTCTTTTACCGTAACTGAAGGTAATGTCTTATACTTATGTTTTGTATATCCAACAACCCCCAAAAACAAATGGTATTAAATTAAAATCATAAAACTGAAAAAAAAACAGCAAATCCATCCGAGCAGCTAAAACTAACAATCATTTCAGCACTATAGCATAGTCACAGATACACTGAAGGCAGGCACTGCTCAGTTTAGAGGTAATCTGCTGAAGGGAAGCTTCTTTGTGCTCTTATTCGATGTGACCTGCTGCTTCACACTGCTGGCTACTTACTGCTATTACATCATCATCTGAGCTCAGGTCAGCGGCTGCATGGTAAAGCGGCAGCTTACAGCGTGAGCGTGCACCGACGCCCTGATGCACATAAAGCAGTCCTGCGGTCAGTGTGCCAAATCACAACTAACAAACCACAATACAACTTAACTACCCATAACGATCACCTCTGTTTCTAAATGTCACAACAGCAAAATAGAGCAGTCACCATCCCAGGTTCTTTCCTCTTCCGCAGCCGGACTCCGGTGCTGATGGAACACGCCACGGTCCTCTCTCTTTTTCTCTAGCTGCCTTTTGACCTGCTGATAAGCTCAGGACAGCACTGCTCACCCTGTTCCTCCCTGCTGCTCCAAAGGTCTGCATGACACAGACAACATGACTGTACTATCGCTCACAGCTGAACTGGATCAATACTTTCCATGCTGATCGATAATAACCTATGTAAGCAGGCTTGAGTTATCAGCGATTCCTGAGACTTTACTGCGTTTTAAGGGAGCAGTTATGTTAGACTTATGAAACACCATTATGATAAGATAAACCTATACATCAGCTTGGTAGTACTCAAACATAAACTTGGATAACCGTACACCGACTCTGGGAAAAGACATTATGAGAAATGATGATTGTTGCAGCCTTGGGATTGTGATACAAAACAATATCTTATTTGAAATTGTAATTATATCATCATCATCATCATCACACAGATTAAATGTCCTGTTATGGTCTTACAGGTTGCAAAAAAAATCCTCTTGTCTGGTCCACATTTCTTATAATCTATTTTATTAAAAATAACCTCCACTTTAGATTAACAGTCACACTTTATACAATATCACGTTAGATAAAAGAGTGCAGCCTCAACAATATCAGCTGCAATGTTCAGACTTACAGAAAGCTGTTGATTACCATCAGTAACGCAGATCACACAGTAGCTGGCTGCCACTATAGGATTAATTCTAAACTACAACTATCAAATTCAGCCGATCAGTATTGAATATCTAGCGTGTGTGAAACCTGAATAAACTCACCTGTGTTGCTGTCAGTTCTTACAGAGAGAGAATTAACTTATTTTTAAAATACCCTTTTAGATTTTACTGGCAGCATCATGCCGCCTCTCTGGCCTGATGGCTATACTTGGGGATTCATAAGTGCCATGTCAGCCTGTTTGGCTGGATTACAGTGAGTCACACAGAGCAGTGACACACAGCTGTGAGAGAGAAAGCCCTTCAGTGTGTGTGAGAGACACACTGTTTGACAAAGGGCTCACAGTCTGTCCACCCCTGGGCTTCAATGTAACACCAGACTGTTACATTTCAGCATACGACTCTGTGATATAAATGCTGTGGAGAAATCAGATATTTATGGCGGCGGAACAAAGTTTCACACATATTTCCTAACATAAACAGTACTACCAGGCACTGCAAGTTCAACAGAGGAGACAGGAAGAAGAGTCAGGTTTAAACCTTCTCAAAAAGATAACCCAGAACAGTAATTGCAGCTCTTACCAAAATAAAATCCACTGTTAGTGCTGTCAGAGAGTGTAGATGAGCTGTCTGTTTGTGCTCAAACTGCAGGAGTACTTCATTGCCAACATGCTTCTGACAACATGTGACAACTAGGCAACACCAAACAGGAAGAGACAATGAACAACACCAGTAAAGAAGATCTGCTGGCCTCATGCAGGGCTGCACTGACATCTACTGGTCAAATATAATGTAGTAACAAAAAAGGGTTTACAGGTTATGTTTATCTAAAGAAAGAGCCTTAAAAAAGTAGGATTCATGGTGGTTTAAACTTGACGAAACAGGCAACGGCTGCGGTTTTCTCATTCAGCAGCGTATAATCACATATCCACAAGGTAGAGTTTGACTGGGAGTGTTTGCCAAACTATCTGCACCACCTGTCTGTGACAGTCACAGGCTGAGTACCAGTGAAAGTGCCTCCACTGCCTGCAGCCACCTCCGGGGAGCAGAGCGAAGGCAGCAGAGCGCATTTATTTTGGGAAAAGGAAGAAGGGAGTATAAAATACCGTGAACTTTAAAAAAAAAAAAAACGAAACAAAAACAGAAATGAGCTCTGTGACAGATCATGTGAAGACACGAGACTCTCAGCAGACAGGCCCAGAAGAGAAGGAAGAGGGCACATGTGCCGCGGAGAGCTGCGATGGGACAGGGAGGAGGAGGTGGGACAGCCCGTCTCTTGGGGAGCTGGAGGAGGTTTTGCACTCAGCTCCACGCTCCTGTCGCCACGGAGACGAAGTGTGGCCCAACTTGTACCTGGGAGACATGTGAGTATGATGTGCTGCATATGAGCTCCATGTATAGCCCTCTTGTCGTTATTAACTCATCTCTGTTGGTGATCGTGAGCCAGGTTTATGTCTCACGACAAGCTCGGGCTCTGGCAGCTGGGTGTCACTCATGTGCTGAATGCAGCGCACGGAAAACTCTGCTGCAAAGGCAGCGATGATTTCTATGGAACGACGGTGAAATACTACGGAGTGCCGGCCAATGACTTGCCCACCTTTGACCTTTCACCCTTCTTCTACCCTGCGGCTGACTTCATTCACCAGGCTCTGACATCAGGAGGTACAGTACGCTGACAAACCTCATTACGCGCTATAGGAACTGCCTCTGCTTCTGTGTGACTCACTGTGTTGTGATTTACAGGAAAGGTGTTGGTGCACTGTGCTGTGGGCGTGAGTCGCTCTGCCGCTTTGGTCCTAGCCTACCTGATGATTCATCATCGCCTCAGTCTGCTGTCCTCTGCACGCTGGGTGCAAGAGAAACGCTGGGTTTTCCCCAACAGAGGATTCCTGAAACAGCTTATTAGCCTGGACAGAAAACTGCAGGGCGAAGGGTTGACTGAGCCTAAATGAAATAAAGCAAGGGAAAAACCATACCTAGTGAATGCATACATGTTGAGTCCTGTGATAGTGGAGCAGCAGCAATTTACACACACCAGAATGAATATTGAAATGTTTTTTTTTCTTGCTGTAATCATTCCACCTGTTCACACTGACCATTACAAAATCTCCAAATGTTCTTATAACGTAAGTGGCCAAAATCCACAGTCCTCGTTTTGTGCTTAGAAGTTTATCTGAAAATAATACGAGGCTTCAGCTGTCGGAGATGGTCAAATAAAGTGGTTATGGTCCACATTTACAGTTTTCAGGTAAATCTGTGTCTCTTTGTTTCTAGTTTAGACAATAAATTGCAACGATATTGAGTTCATTTGACAGGATTTAGATGGCTAAAGCTTCATATTAGCTTTAGATAATGGATAGTGAAAGGAGGGCAGTAGGTTTTGTCTCCATGATTTGTAGGTGCATTGAAGGGGTCTTCTAATGGCCCCAGTATGAACAGGAGGGATGATTACAGCAAGGAAAATATCTATCAGTGTTCACCCTGGCAGTCACCATTTGCACCATTTATTCTCTGCATATAGTGAACAACTCCCCTCCTTTGTTGCTCCCTGTATGACCTCAGTTTGCACAGAGAAAGTCTTTCTCTCCGAGGACCTTTGGCATCACTAACCAGAACAATCGGTACAACAGAAATGTTAAATAACTACATGGAGACACAGCGAGCACACAGAACACACGCCGCTAATTTTAGAGCGTTCACCCAACCACCTGCTCATGTCTCTCACTGAGCCAGCTCTAGCTGAGGGGACAGTGGTCACAGACGGCAGGAGTGTTGTTGGAGGAGCAGCAAACGTCCAGGCAGAATGTCAGGGAGCAACCAGCAGCAGGATCTGCTGCTCATTAAAAAGCTGGAGCTCATTTTGGACTCCTGCACACTGGAGCTCACGCCGGTGGACGAAGTCTGGCCCAACCTGTACATAGGAAACGTGTGAGTGCCTGATGTATGCAGCAACTGGTCCATTTTGGTGGTCGGTCAAAGTGCAGAACCTGCATCCTAATAGCACTCCACGAGTCTCACGTGACTCCCATGTCCATGTGTTTTCTGTGTTTTTTCCAGAGCCGTAGCACAGAACAGAAAGACGTTACGTAAGCTCGGCATCACTCACGTCCTGAACGCAGCTCACTCCAAGCAGGGCAGCATCGGCGACCAGAGTTTTTACGGGACCACCTGTGTTTACTGTGGCATCCCAGCGGAAGATGGAGACCACTTTGACCTCAGTCAGTACTTTAAACCTGCAGCTGATTTCATACATAAAGCCTTAAAGAGCAAAGACGGTAAAGTAAAATCACATCAAACCCTTGCATTTTCTTTTCATCAGCTGTTCTTTCGTTAATTTTCTACACATTTGCCTTTCCTGCTGTGCAGGGAAAGTGCTGGTGCACTGCATTATGGGCATGAGTCGATCGTCCACGCTGGTCCTGGCATACATGATGTTGCGGCAGCGTCTGTCTCTCACTGATGCTCTGAAGCATGTCGTCCAAAAAAGAGCCATTTACCCCAACCGGAACTTCCTGTCGCTCCTCCACAAGCTCGATGAACAGCTGACACGCAAACGGAGGTTGTGTCCTCTCCTCTGACGTCCGTTTATCTCTTTTCTCACTTTTTCACCACTCCTTCATTAGATCAACCAAGGTCATTTCAGACCTGTCCACACCCATGTGTAACCCATGGATTTGTATATAATTATTTTAATGCAATTTAGTTGCAGGTTATGTTTGAGTTTGATGGTGATGAACTATGAAGTGACATTTAAAATCCTTTTATGCACAATTTTAACTTCTACGTACTGTACATTAGATAGGGTCATGTATAATGAAATAGTCCTTTCTTACTTATTTTCATATTCAAACTATATTTAAATGTTCATTGTCAGGCATGTCTGCAAGCTTTGTAAATACGGTTTCATAACTTTTTGGAATGGCCATTAAATACCTTTTTATGAAATATAACTGAAATGGTTTTGCTGAATGGAAATTAAAAATAATTCATGGACATATTTTTTCCTTTACTTTCATATTATGCACATTACACATACACATCACATTATTCTTCTAAAAACATACACTTAACATAAACATAAGGTATGTCTCATGTTTAAGCAAAATGTTTTTGCATAAACAAAGACATGCCTTTAATTACCGAAATCGAACTAATCTAATTATTATGACAGCTGAATTTTTTGAGTGTCTCATTATTCCGAGGGAAACTGTGAGAGTGGCAGACACTATGCACGTAAATATTTTCAATAATCTTATTTTCACAATAATAATAATAATGTCAGTTTTCTAAATAGACACATGCATAGACATAAGTTTTAATTGAGCAAGTGAACAAGATTTCATATTTATTATGTATGCACTAAAAATGAGAAACTTTGCTTGAAAAATAATTTGAATCACTAAGAGTGAATTTAAGAAAAATAAATAAATGTGCCTTGAAAACCTTCTTATCCACTGTCTTATCATATAACGTGTAAATCCTGTAATGGCACAAGATGCAGTGCGTATAATCTACATATTTAATATGCACTAAATAATTCAGTGTGAGTTTCTCATCATGACAAATGCAGTCAAAGCAAACACGTCCCTTGATCATATTTCAGCGGCAGGCATTACATCGACTCGTGGGAGGCAGCAGAGAGACACATACAGTCACTGGTGTGTTACATAACAGTCTGCGCTCACAGAGCGTAACCGAGTTAGCTAATGTCAAAGTTCACAGGACAATGCTCCATTGTTTCCCATAATACATTAAATGAGTCCAGGCATGTAGTCAAAATGAAACAAATGTGTTTTAACAGGTTTAAACTGCGGCTGAATGCAGACTGCAGGGTATTTTAGTCACTAATGAGTGTAGAATTACTGAGTTATTAAAGGCAACAAGATACAGTTTGTGTGAGTGTGTGTGGGAGTATTTGTAGCGGAATAAGAGTGGGAGAAGCATTGGGAGAAGAGTTTGCACTGCATTGAAGTGAGGTAAGTTCATAAGATTTAGAGGGAAAACAGCTCAGTTTGGAGGTAGTTTTCTAAATCTAATTTATGTCTTTTCCATGTGACAAAAGCTACAGATCATGTTTTAGACACAGCGGATGTCTGGCTTATAATTTCTATTATTATTTTTGTGTGTCAGTATGTCTCTTAGGGATCCACCATATGAGCCTCCCTCTGTCTCCGAGCTGCAGGAGTTCCTGCTGGCAGACAGGCGACCTACTGGGCACGTCAATCAAGTATGGCCTAACCTTTACATAGGCAATGAGTACGTTCATACACACACACTACACACACATCTATATGACTATCTTTTCTCATATAGTGGTAAACGATCGATTGTGTTTCAGGGCTGCTGCTCGTGATAAGGCCTCTCTCCACGCTCTGGGCATCACTCACATTGTAAATGCTGCTCATGGACCCCCGAACCCTGGCCCAGGACCCCGTTTCTATGTCAACACCGGCCCACTCTTCTACCGAGACATGTCAGTGGACTATTATGGGATTGAGGCTGATGATGCAATAGATTTCGTCCTCAGTGTTTTTTTCTACCCTACGGCGCGATACATCAGAGCTGCGCTGGCGATGGGAGGCAAGTCCAAGTCATACCGATACTGTGTCCGATGCTGCATAATCTGCTGCAGGAGTCAACAGTGAATGTCTCTGTCCCAGGGCGAGTGTTCGTCCACTGCATGATGGGCGTGAGCCGCTCGGCGACGTTGGTGCTAGCTTTCCTGATGATCGTCGAGGGCCTGCGGCTGCAGGAGGCCGTGGCTGCCGTCAGGCCCCACAGGGACATCTGTCCCAACCCGGGATTCCTGCAGCAGCTCCGCGGCCTCGACAAGAGGCTGGAGAGGGAGAGGAGGAGACGAAGTCAGGCCCAGACACTGTAAAGACACACACAGGTACACACAAAAGTCATAAATATACACCGTACGCTCAGATATGTACACAGACACACACGTTTGTATTGCTACAGGGATGGATCGGCCCAGGGGAAGGAAACGCCATCTCTGACAGAGCTGAGGCAAATTCTCTGGAACAACAGGAAACCTGTGGCGCCTGTCAATCAAGTCTGGCCAAACCTGTACATCGGAGATGAGTGAGTAGTAATGATTTTGTTATAAGATATTACAGTGGACCAGGTGGTACAGTATTCGGTGTTTCCACAGGTCTGTGGCCCGGAACAAAGCCGCGCTCTCATCTCTGGGTGTAACCCACATAGTGAACGCTGCAGCGGGTCAACACCGCATCAACACGGGGCAGCAGTTCTACAGCGACCTCGAAGTGGAATACCACGGTGTCGAGGCCGCAGATCATCCCGAGTTTGACCTCCGACCTTTCTTCAGCGCCGCCTCTCAGTTCATAGACAGCGCCCTGAAGAGAAGCGGTCAGTGTGCAAATACAACGGCACAAGCTGTTCCTGGATGTAAAGAACGACATACAGTAGATGCACTCTATTGTTTAATTACACCTATTTTCCTCCTTTATTCCATTCATCTTTATTCTAAGCCCTAAAAAGCTGCATCATGTACTCTTTTAACATATATATTTCACTAAATATTTCTAACATTTTTTAATAGTAAAAATTGAAATGAAATGAAAACCAATAATAAACATTAACTTCTAGTAATTTTGCACTGTTCTGTAAAAAGATTCTTGTGCAACACTATTATAACACTTTGTCAAACACCCATTTAAGCCTGTATTATAATTTTGAGAGGTTTGAGTGGAAGGTGAAGTGAGAGCACTCAGGATGATCATTTATCAGTTGAACATAAACAGCCACACAGGCACTTAGCACTAAAACATCTCCGGCAGCAGGTAATTCAGGAGGATGGATTTAGGTTGGGATACTGGATAAGAAGATAAAAGGGTACAGGATAAAATACTGTATATATTGAACTGATTTGTCTTCCAGGGAAGGTATTTGTCCACTGTGCCATGGGTGTCAGTCGCTCCGGAGCGCTTGTTCTGGCGTATTTAATGATGTGCCAGGGCCTGTCATTAGTGGAGGCCATCCTCGCTGTGCGTCTGACCCGTGACATCGGACCCAATTCTGGATTTCTGGAGCAGCTCAGACAACTGGACCTAAGTCTCAGCCCACAGAGCGGAGAGAGCGCACTCCAGACTGACATGTCCTGACGACCAAGGAAATTGCCTTTTCACCCATGTTACACATGCCTGAGGGTTAGGAGACTGTTGAATCCAAGTATAATTAAATCTTACAAACTGAAATGTTCATAATGTGTCATCTGTTACAGGAAAGGGTTCAGGCTGTTAGATTATCTCTGGCCAAGCAACATCCAGTAAATATATAACAACTGAATGCTTTCCAGCTTCTAGAAATAACTCGGCAGGGACAAATGCAAACTGGACCTCACAGCTCTCTAAACTAAGGAAGATTATTATAATGATAATAATGTAAAACTCCACTCCCACTAAACTTCTGGTTTTGGTTGTTTATTAGTATTGTGCGACTTAATTTTGTGCATTAATTTACCGTACAAGCTTAAATAACAAGTCGCCTAGTGTTTGTCACATTAGAGGTCTGAAGCTGTGAGAAGCGTGTGTGCTATGTCTGTTTATGTGTGTGTGTGTTGTTGAAGTCAGGTGTTGTAGCTCAGCTGCCTAAAAATATCATCTTAAATGCAGAGACCGAGGGAGCAGATTTGTATTTCACACACACACACACACGCACGCACACACACACACGCACGCACACAAACACACACGTCCAGTGAGGAGAGACTGATCCGTTGGTCTGCAGTCCTGCTCAGTGAAGGATCCCAAACTCCAGACAGTTAAAGAAAGAAAGAAAGAGGTAGGTTATTTTCTCTTTCATAGTAGCCTACTCTATTTTAATTTTGATGTAAAGCAGCTTGATACTGAGTAAGAAAGATTGTTGTGGCCTCATTCTATAAAACACACTTCTCTTTAAACCATCATCAGTAGCTCAGACACACCCAAAGGCTCAGTTCACCTGTAGCACGTCCTCCACATGACATCAGAATACAAGCATGTGGACATGAAGTGAAGAAGTGCAGAAGATACAACAGGAGTAAAGAATAAAACAGTGGAAAAAAGGTGACAATGAGCGTACAATAATGAATAAGAATTGATTCGTTTATGTAATATGTATAAAATGCTGATAATACACTTAATTCAATAAATTGAAGACTTTATAAATCATTATTTCAGTAGTTAATAGCTCAAAGTAGAAATGTGAGGATTGATGAATAAACATCTAAATGAATACATACAGACATAGGTGTGTATTTTTTGAAATATTTGATATATATGTTTACATAGATTTCTTTAAAGAGCACACATCATCACTGATGAGATCCCAGTTGCTATTTCGTTTATTGGATACGCCATTATCATTCAGGTGGCAAAACTGTGCTGTACCGTCTGTCACAGCATATAAAGATAGAGATAGTACCAGAGCGCCGCGTAAAGGACAACTGAATCGGTTAATAAACTGTCTGTACTACTAATTTAAAATATATTTATTTTTGAAACCAGTATTTCTGACTTTATTCTAAATTCTGTTTATATTCAGTTTAAATGTATTTATGAATAATTTAGTTTTCATTTAAATATTTGTTTTTTGTACTTAAAATCCTTCAGTCACCTATATCTATATCTATATATCTCCATATATAGAGATATACACACTACAGTTCAAAAGATTTAAGTTTATTAATTCCAATGAGTACCTTATAGATTTATTAGACCCCTATATATATATATATATATATATATTACTGTATATATGACAGGAGAGTGTATTAATACTCAATATATATACTCAATAATACTCAAAACACTCAATCCACAGAGAAACATACACAGCCTGTATACAGAAACTGTGCCTTAAAACAAGCAGTCATGACTTACGTGAAGTTGTGATGTCACTATTAAACAGTCACCACCAACAGCCTCCACAGCCATTTAAGGAGGAGGAGAGGCTTAGAAAGAAGCTGGAGAATAGAAGTGTAAAACCATACTGAGATGATCTTTAATAAGGAAAGTCAGGAAAGTATAATATGGGACATTTAAATGGTACAAAAATAAACAGTTAATTACCCGACCCAAAAAGGAGACATCAATTTTCAAGAATCAAGTAATATTTAACAACTTAGACATACAGATTTTCTGCGTTAATGGATTTAAATAAAGTGTGGAAAGTTGATCGAATTAATTAAAAATAATTCTGTATATCAGCATGCATGAAGCCTGATGTCTGGGTCTTTTCTAGGACTAGAGCTCTAGAGCTAAGCAGGACCCCATGATCTAGACCTAGTTAGTCAGGAGTTCATCCTACAGCAAGATAATCCACATCGTACCTCTGGGCTGTCAGATCATCATATATATATATATGTTTTTCAGCTTCTCAATTCTTCATAATACATTGCACTCTGTGTGTGTGTGTTTTTTTCAGCAGAGGTGAACTATGTCCTCCTGTGCGGTGAAGTCAAAAAGGAAAAATCCGTACGCAGCGGTTCAGGTGGACCCAGACAGCGATTACATCACACCAGGGACATTAGACCTGGAGCAATTGTTCTGGACTGGCACTGGAGCCCCATATGCACATGTCAACCAAGTGTGGCCTGCTGTCTTCATTGGAGATGAGTGAGTCGACGCAAACACACACACACACACACACAGACGCCGTACTTGCCCTTTAAATCAGCCAGCTGTGTCAAAATCCATGATGACAGCTTCATATTGTATGTGTGAAACAGGAAGACGGCTCTGGAGCGGCCTGGCCTGCGGGATTTGGGCATTACACATGTCCTGAATGCAGCGGAGGGGAAGTGGAATAATGTGCTGACCGGTGCTGATTACTACAGCGACATGGACATCCAGTACTATGGCGTAGAGGCTGATGACAAACCCACCTTTAACATCTCCCAGTACTTCTGTCCTGCAGCCCAGTTCATCCACGAGGCCCTCAGTCACCCACAGAGTGAGTCCTGGAGGGGAGCAGGTGAAACCATCGTCTTTTATGCACTTCACTGCTGTGTGTCTCTACTGAATCGATAATATTTCATGCCAGACAAGGTGCTGGTTCACTGCGTGATGGGCCGGAGCCGGTCATCGACCCTGGTATTGGCATACCTGATGATGAAATGCGGCCTGACAGTGGTGGACGCCGTTGAGCATGTGCGACAGCACCGCTGCATCCTGCCCAATCACGGCTTCCTGAAACAACTCCGAGCTCTGGACATCACACTGCAAGAGGAAAAGCTGAGGCAAAAAAGACAGAGTCAAGGCCACTAATGTACGAGAAACAGATGAACCTGCCAGCGTTACTTTGTTCTCTCGGGGACACAAATGTTATTAAATGTATTGTATCATTAAAAATGTTTTTTCATAAATGTCATAAGTTTGACTTTTTAAAAGACTGAAGATTGAAGGACAGGATCTTTCACATTGTTCGGCGCCTTTCGCAGCCTCAAGGTCGCCTTACATGAGGTATATTAAAAACAGTAGTATTGTTTTAGGCAATACAAAACAGAATAAAACAGCAATAAATCAACAATACATCAAGTATAATAAAAAGAATAGATAAAATACAAAAAAGAAAAGAAAAAAGTGAACACGGGAGGGAGAATTAACAGCTAATAAATAAGTGTAATAAATAGGGGCGATAAAAATTGTTAAATGGCTGTGTATATACATTATACATACATATACATACATACATACATATACATAGATACATACATATACAAATACCAACACATACACATATACACAGAGGAGTCAGGCTAAGCAGTGGGGTAGGCCAAGGTGAAAAGGTGGGTTTTTAGTGCGGCTTTGAACTGGGGGACAGTGGAGGTGTTTCTGACGTGGGGAGGGAGAGAGTTCCAGAGGCGGGGGGCAGCATGACTGAAGGAGCGATGGCCGAATGACTGAAGGTGGGCAGCAGGGACAGATAGAGTGATTGATGAGGAGGAGCGGAGTGGGCGTGGGGCGGTGCGAATGTGGAGTAAATCAGAGATGTAGGGGGGGGCAAGGTGATGCAGGGCTTTAAAGGTGAGTAGTAACAGCTTGAAGGTGATGCAGTGACGGATTGGCAGCCAGTGGAGTCGGTGGAGGATGGGAGTGATGTGGGAAGAGGAGGGGGTTTTGGAAATGATCCGGGCTGCAGCATTCTGGACTAGCTGGAGTTTGCGGAGGGTTTTGAGGGGGAGACCGGAGAACAGGGAGTTGCAGTAATCTAGGCGGGATGTGACCAGAGAATGGACGAGGATGGAGGCTGAAGCAGGTGTGAGTGAGGGGCGGAGACGGTTGATATTGCGTAGGTGGAAGTAGGCTGTCTTGGTGATGTGGTTAATGTGGGCCTGGTAGAATAGGGTGGAGTCTAGGATGACACCTAGACTCTTGACCTGTGATGAGGGGAGGATTGTGGTGTTGGTGAGGGAGAAGGCGAGGTTATGGGAGGTGGAGAGTGTGGATTTTGTTCCGACGAGAAGAATCTCAGTTTTATTGTTGTTCAGTTGGAGTGAGTTGGAGGCAAACCAGTGGAGCGAGTGTTGTGTAGCTGATTGTGGATCCTGGTGATTTTGTTGTTGAAGAAAGACAGCATGGAGTTGCAGAGGTTATCGGAAATGAGGAGAGAGGCCAGGGGGTCCGGGGGGAGGGTGAGTTTGTTGACAAGGGAAAATAGGGATCTGGTGTGGTTGGTGGAGGATGAGATGAGACTGGTGTAGTAGGTGGTTTTGGCCGAGGAGAGGGCATCTTTATAGGCAAGGAGGTGGTTGTTATGTAATTCTTTGTGTATGGTGAGGCCGGTTTTCCTGGCGAGGCGTTCCAGTCGGAGGGCTTTGGCTTTGAGGCAGCGGAGGGCAGAGGTGAACCAAGGGGCAGAGTGTGAGAAGGAAACGGACCGAGTCTTTTGTGGAGCCAAGTTATTCAGGATATTGGTGAGGTTGGAGTTGTAGTGGGTGACCAGATATTGTGTAGTAGTTTTTATTTTTCAGAGGAATGAGACAAAACCATTCAATTGGGTTGTTTTAATTTTAGATCAAGACTGATATTCCCCGAGCTCTGCCTCCAACATCTTACATCTTACATAAATGACACTTAACATGCATATTATACATTATTTTAAACGCTGAGCAGCTGATTTGTAGGATTTAAGTATATTTTAATAAACACAATCACAAGACTGAGTTTGTTCAACATCTACAAATGTACTGCATACTGTGTGATCACTCTTAATACACATTGGCATTTTTAGAGCTGCAGCAGTTGACCTGTTATTTTACACTTTTATATTACTTATAAAATCCATTCAATTTGACCAGAATCATTTCCTCTACCACAAATTCTGATTAAATGAATAATGCAGTAATAAAGTAGATATAAAGTAATAAAAATGTGTCTGTAAAATAATCAATGAGACAGACCACAGATCAATCTGTCAGTTTTATTTGTCAACGTTAGGCATCATGGTCTAGCAGAGATGGGCAACTTCACAGGAAGAAAAGGTCACATATGGCTTTTTGGTGTATTGGAACATACAAAAACTGGCAAAATTGAATGAGGGACTAAACACGACATTGTAGATGTGAGTGTCAAAACATTTGGTAATAGATAGTGACTAGATAATGATAATGACTTCATGCCCGTTACCGTTAAATGTTAAGGACGCTACCGTATTCACGATAATTGTTTTCAAGTATTGAATGAAGTACAGACCACAACATAACACAAAGTATTTACAGATGGTTTGAAATGTTTAGCGCCATACCACCAATGCACAGACACTTTTTTGTACCTGAATTTAGGTCACGTTTTGTCTTCCCTCCCATTTAGTTTGTCGTTACCATTCGTAGTTGTTTTAATAGTCGCTGCCCAACAAAAAAAAAAAAGGTAAAATTGGATTCATTTCATTTAAACAATTCCCGTATGTATCATAAACCAACATGGTCCATTTAAATCTGATTTAGCACAGCTGACTGTGCTGAAATTGGGTTACAAAACAATACGCTAGATAAAAGGTCACGAATAATCCTCACTGTATTCCTGACAGAGAACATTAAAATATTATATTTCCAGCAATACCAGTTACTGTACATGCATTTTAGAGACGTCGTGTCCCTGTAGATGCCCATGAGCCACCAGTTGCCCATCAGTGGTCTAGCTTACAGGTTTCCCAGCACAGACAAATGCAGTTTGATAAAAACCTGCAGGCCTCTGCTCATCAAGCCTTCAGATGTTACAGATGTAACATTTGGAGAAGGAACAAAGGCACTCGTTACCTCAAACACGGTGATATTGTGGACACTGAAGCTCACAGTTATTGGCAACCACAGGACGAGCAGAGGCTGTGACACAATTAAAAAGAATGTGCTTAAAAGGAAAAAAAACACTGGATTCATAACTGGCCTGTTAAATTAAATCTAAACATATGACTGATAACCAGAACACTTTAAAAACAAAAGCTTAAAATAAAGCATTACTGCACATCACAAAACCCTCCCTTGTAATGTTATTCCTTCGTCCTTTGTTTAGATGTCCTCTCATTGCGGAATTAGTCTCCTGTGCTTTGATTCTGTCTCCAAAGGAAAGAACCAACAGGTTTGTAAGATGTCGATACAAATGCTCAGAGCAGCCAGACGCTGATGCTCAGACAGTGTCGGAGCTGAAAAAAATACTCAAAAACGGTCCAAAGCAAATCAACTGTGAAAACAAGATTTCCCTTTGTGTAAAGTAGAATTATTCCGTCCTGTGGCATTACTATGATTCCTTTATGGAATCATTACTATTCAAACTGACTGATCCATTGGCTCTATTGGCTGCGTGGTGCTCTAGCGACACCAAGTGGAGGACACAGAGACAGGCACACACGTCAGGATCTACCCAACCGACGATTTATGAGAATGGCATGTGAATGCTTTGAAAAAATAACCAGGACGGATTGCTGATGGAGCTTAAAAAAAAAAAAAAAATTAAGGTAGAATTTGTAGAAAATAGAGGGAATTATCAGGAGGGGCGGGTATGAGGTTTCAGGCTGAAGAAAAAGTTGTCCGGGACCATCAGTTAAAGTCGGGCTTCTCTGGGAAGGTGCAGCCTGCTTGCCTGATGATGACGTTGGCAGCGTAGTGAGCCGCCTTCACACACTTTTCCAGCGGTTTATCCTGGACCAGCTCAGACAGGAAACCTGCATCACAGAAGGAAACGTTTCCCACAAAAATTCGCAGGAAAGAGTGGCGACATAATGGAACTTGGAAATTATCGAACGCAAAAACACAGGAAGGACTTACCTCCTACAAAGGCATCGCCTGCACCGTTTGTGTCCACTATGTCCTTGGGATCAATCTTCAGTACAGGGAAAGTCTCGATTTTGTCACCTGATCACACAGAATGAAAGAGATATATATATACAGGTACTACTCGGAAAATTAGAATATTGTGTAAAAGTTGTTTTATTCATGCAATTCAACATAAAAGGTGAAACCAATACATTTTATAGACTCATTACAAGCAAAGTGAGATATTTCAAGCTTTTATTTGTTTTGATTTTGCTCATTAGGACTTGCAGCTTCAGAAAACCTCAAATTCAAAAACTCAGAAAATTAGAATACTGTTAAAAGCTTCAGTATTGAAGGCTCAAAGTGTCACACACTAATCAGGTAAGTAATCCAAAACACCTGCAAAAGGGTCCCGAGCCTTTAAAAAGCCTGTGTCTTTGGTTTAGAAGAATTCACAATCATGGGGAAGACTGCAGATCTGACAGTTGTGCAGAAAACCATCATTGACTCCCTGCACAAGGTGGGTAAGACACAAAAAGTGATCGCAAAAGAAGCTGGATGTTCTCAGAGTGCTGTGTCAAAGCACATTAATGGACAGTTAAGTGGAAGGCAGAAGTGTGGAAGAAAACGGTGTACAAGCCGGAGGGATGACCGCAGCCTGGAGAAGATGGTCAGGAAAGGGCCATTCAAAAGTGTGGGGGAACTTCATAAGGAGTGGACTCAAGCTGGAGTTGCTGCTTCAAGAGAAACGACACGCAGGAGGATGCTGGACATGGGCTTCAAATGTCGTATTCCTGTTGTCAAGCCGCTCCTCACGAGCAAGCAACGCCAGAGGTGCCTTAGCTGGGCTAGAGAAAAGAAAGACTGGACTGTTGCCCAGTGGTCCAAAGTCCTCTTTTCTGATGAGAGCAAGTTTTGCATCTCATTTGGCAACAAAGGTCCCAGAGTCTGGAGGAAGACCGGAGAGGCGCAAAATGGAAGATGCATGAAGTCCAGTGTTAAGTTTCCCCAGGCTGTGATGACTTGGGGATCCATGTCAGCTGCTGGTGTTGGTCCTCTGTGCTTTATCAAGTCCAGCATAAACGCAGCTGTCTACCAGGACATTTTAGAGCACTTCATGCTTGCTTCAGCGGACCAGCTTTATGGGGATGCAGATTTCATCTTCCAGCAGGACTTGGCACCTGCCCACACTGCCAAAAGTACAAAATCCTGGTTCAACAACCATGGGATTACTGTGCTTGATTGGCCCGCAAACTCACCTGACCTGAACCCCATAGAAAATCTGTGGGGCATTGCCAAGAGAAAGCTGAACGGGAAGAGACCAAACAATAAAGAAGAGCTCAAGGCCGCGATTGAAGCATGTTGGTCTTCCATAACACCGGAGATGTGCCACAACCTGGTAGCATCCATGCCGCGCAGGATTAAGGCAGTCATTCGTTCAAAAGGGGCCCCAACCAAGTACTAAGTACAGATGCAACATTTTATTTTCAGAGGCCTGACATTTTTGTATTTAAAATCCCTTTTTTAAATTGATTTCAAGCAATATTCTAATTTTCTGAGTTTTTGAATTTCAGGTTTCTGAAGCTGTAAGTTCTAATGAGCAAAATCAAAACAAATAAAAGCTTGAAATATCTGACTTTGCATTTAATAATACTATAAAATGTATTAGTTTCACCTTTTATGTTAAATTGCCCGAATAAAACAACTTTTACACAATATTCTAATTTTCCGAGTAGTACCTGTATATCTTATAGAGAATAAGAAACAAGTTTAACATAAAGAAAAAATAGAAAGTTGTACTTAAACTGTAAGTGAATTACAATGTCCCTTAAGAATAGAATGCCTTAGGAGTACAGATGTTTTGGAATTTTTGAAATCTGTCTTTTAATGGTTTCGAAAAAAGTATAAATGTGATATCAAGTGATATCAAATGTGACATTTTAATAATATAAAAGTCAAACGCTTCACAAAGTGGAGGAATTTGCACATGAGAGGCAGATAAACAATGGGCTTATGTCTTCGGTTCATTCGAGAAAATCCTTCAAATAGGGTTTAATATCCAAAATCTTTCACTTACTCTTTAAGGCGATAGTTGTTTCATCTTTTCCCTGAGTAATCACAACCATCCTTTCTCTTCTTTTATTGTCTTTAGGCAAAGCCTGGGCTTTCTTGGCGATTTCCTTAATGTCCTTTGTCTACAGACAAAATGCACATTAACACAATCAGTTGGAACATAAAAAACACAAAAAGCAGGGGAATTCATGTGTAAAAGATAAACGAGCATCAACTCACCTCAAAGTCTTGCTCCTTAGCGAACGCAAGTGCCTCCTGGGGAGCAAAATGACAAACAAAACAAAAAGATGAAGGTTTTTTCCTCCAAGTGATGCACTAATAAACATCTGTGCGTATCTGACGAATTCAGAGTGAAAGTCTGTCTCACCGTCTCGTTGCCGAACAGCACATCGACGTAGGGCATGACCTGCATGAGGTTGTCCTTGAAGAACTGGCAGATGAAGGGTGCGGAGAGGTTCAGGCAAAACAGCTTGTTATTTTCGGACGCGTGCTTCGCCACTTTCAGGATGGACTCCAGAGAGACAGTCAGGAAGAAACCCTGGAAGCAAAGAGTGACATTGGGTCAAGACCGATCTGCTTTTTATATTGTGATTGGCTCTAATGAATGATATTCAGTAAGGGTCTTGGACAGAAAATGCGCATGTCCGTGCTCATGTCACTGGAGTGGCCTCAGGACATGAGTTGACCCGAGTACTGCAACTAAGTATTTTAACTCACGGCAATATAGTAGACTTTAGCTTTTTCCACCAGCTTCCAGTTTTTTTCCAGGTCGAGATGTTTGTCCTTCTTATAACAGTTAGCAGCAGCTAGGTTAGCTACCAGAGACCTGAGAGAAGGAAATAAAAACACAAAAAAAAAGTTACAGACCAGAGACCTTGGTGTTTTTTTTCCTTAACCCTTTTTTCCATTTAAATTTTTCCCTTAGACTACTTTTCAGCAAGTAAAAATTTTAACCGAGTCAAAAAACCAAATACATAAAGCTAACCTAATTATCTTGACATCAACGTGGTCTCACGTGGCAGAGATGCTCATATATTTAACTCTCTGCTTTAACTCTCGTCACAAAGTAAACACTGTTGTGACGTTACTGCTGACTGCAGGTCTATTTTTAGACTGATGCATTTGAATAAATCAGAGGATGCACCGAGAAAAGGCAGAGGATGACCAGACAAAGAGGAGCAAAGGTGAAAAATAATTATAATATTCTAAGAGAATGAGAAAATGGTGAAGTAGCCTGCAGATGCATGCAACAGGTAGAGCCAATGAAGATGCTAACCTGTAACCTGCTGTAAATGTCACCGAGGCTAAAATGGGACATGCTATGAATATTTTAAGGTCATGTTCAGTCACAGTATGAATTATCCATCGATATTAAGCTATGATTTGGATGGATAAAAGTAGTAAATAATGTGACTAAACTTGACAATAACATATTAGCTCATATATAGCCTAATTATGACTCAGTATGCCAGTATATTATATATATATATATATATATATATAGAATGTTAACATCTGTATTTAAAAAATCCTGGCTACGCCCCTGTTATAGACAGAGTTGACAGAGTTACAGACAGATGAGCCCATAACAAGTAACATATGGTTATTATTTTAATTACCCACCTGTTATCTCCGGTGATGCAAGCAGCACATGTCCCCGTAGGCTCCTCGTCTTGCTCGTAGTACTGGGCGTCGATGTGGGCTTCCTCTGCCTTCTGCTTCAGGATCGCTCCGAACTTGTCCTTGCCGATGCAGCCAAAAAACGTGCCCACATTGTGGGGTTCCTGGATCATCCACTACAGACGACGAGAGCAGATTTCATCAGCGGACGTCAACAGTGACATAACACAGAGCGTCGATGTGGTGACGGACATTGATATTGATGAGTTTGTGGTGTCAGTGACTGACCTGGGCAACCTTTATGGAGTTCTGTGTGGCTCCTCCGGCATGGTACTCGACTTTGAACTTCTTTACCAGATCCTCAAATCTACACACGGACACATAAACCTCATGTAAATTCACATAATTCATCTTTCCTATGAAAAATGTCAACGTCAGTGGGAGTATGTTCACTTCTGCGAAGCCGAGAGATGAATTATCTTTCGCTGGAATCACTGTTGCAACGCTTTAATCCTCACGACACACTGAAAGCTTGTCGTCAACTTAAAGCACATCTAATAAGCTTTCATTTTAATCAACCAATCAGTCTTCACGGGTCACACTGCAGCCGACGCATTACTCACGCTTCATGCCATCCAAGATATCTTTCAGAGTTCAGTGTACATTTTCTTCACCTGCATGGACATTGTATCCATTAACTGGATGCTGATCATAAAACATTTTCCTGTGCTTGGTTTGACCATTTTTAGAGACCAACCTAATTTATTCCAAGTCAAACATACATGACTGAACACTCACTACACTTTTTGAACCATTTACACCTGTTATGTATACCTGTTAAAACAATATAACTGGAGCATGGCATTAATGTTCAGCTCGGGGCTAAACCATGTCTGCTTTTCCACGTTATGCAATCTAAATATAGCAGCCGGCCACATCAACCTACACACAAGATGTGTGTCTGTGTGTGTTATGCGAGTGTCAGAGACAGTGTGTTCAAATGGTTCATTGGGAACTATATCAGGCCCACTGCTGCTAAAGGTCCTGAGACTGAGCCAAAGGTTGCTGTGAGAGACATCTGGGGGGAAGGAGAGAAAAATGGAGACGGGTAGGAGGTGAAGGGTGACATTTTTGGTCTATTGCATAGTCTGTTGTGTTCCTTTAGTATTTTCATGAGGGAGAAATCATAATATTTGCCCTCTTCCCTCTGAGCAATAACACATGACTCTGCAGAGGCTTGAATGCAGGCAGCAACAAACGGGTCAAACGTGCAGACTTTAGGGATTTCAGCATTTATTGTGTTTTTCCAAAGGTAAGTGGTATAAAATAATGTATTCACATAATAAAATAATCTCCCCTGAATGTGATTGACCATTGTATTTCAGGACAATTTGTGCCCGGTTCAATGTTTCTGCCAAACAACACTGTTTCATTGCCAGAGCTCCCCTGCTGTGTCACAGAACTCCCCTTATTCAAATGAAGGAGAGCGGCTTAATCGGGTCCACGCAGCCTCGTACATAGAAACTGATCAGGGGGTTACCCACTAACCCGTAGTCCGCCCACTTTTAATTTCAGAATCATAACCACAATTCCCCCCGCCCAATAATTCTCCTAACAACATGTAACTTTCTTTAGTTGTTACATAAGATTTGTCAGAAAATTTTCCATTCACAAAAAAAACAAAAACGTAGAAATTGGAACTACTAAAAATGAATACATGCCTCCCTCATATTACGATATCATATACATCAGTATGACACGGTCTCACATGTACAACTTTCTTATCTCCTGCTGTTAAATGTTTGCTTTCTGGCTCTAGTCTCAGAGGACGGGGAGGTGAAGTGTCCTGGCTTTCTATTGGCCGACACTGGCTTTGTGTTGGATCTGCTGCTCTGTCATTGGCCGTCTATAAAGAAATGAGGTCAATCGTGGTGATTTCTGGTGTGCGCCTGTTTTGACTAGACAACTCCAGAACAGAGAGGAGCAAACTCAGTGTGAATTCAGGCTTATACAACTTTCCACAGTCCCTATTACAAGACGTGCAAGAGCCTCTACCACAGTTTATATTCTGAAGGAATCACTGCAAAATACATACATGTCGGAGATACTTACAGTTCCTTGTGTTTTTCCTCAGCCAGGATCTGGTCGTTGGGCTTCAGAGTGTACCTGCGAATTATTAAAAGAAAGAAAACAAAGAGGAGTTACTTTCTCCAAGTCATCAGAAAGAAATGCTAAACCAAACCCTGCTGATCCGGGATCTGGCTTAATCTGGACAGGAATTGTGCAGTGCTGCCAGTGCAAATGTTGTCACGCCTAAACTAAATATGATTAATGAAATTATTCAGCTATTAAATCGTAGACTACTCAAAACCATCTGAACACTGAGTGCAAATCAATATGTTGGCTAAACATACTATTTTCTTCGAAAGTGAAAGGTAGGTTGGGAAAGGTGAATTTTTTCCCTCTGCTTCATTCTGTGAGACTGAATTGGATTTGTTGTTGGCTGATTTAATCCAGGAGTTTACGCAAGGGGGTTTGAGGGTGGACTCTGAACTGGAGCCCAGAGGAGCCCTTTGTCCTGGTCACTTCAGCGTGACAAAGCTTGGACAGAAGAAGGAAAATGTTTAAGTGCTGACGGCCGACGACGCTTTCAAAGAAAGTAAATAAAGCAAACAAGATAATAGACGTCTTGGTTATTGCATAGATAAAGGTCCTGACTTCTTATGAAAAAGGAGGGAGAATTATTGAGTCACGCATTGAGTCATTTGTGCTCGGCTCACCTCATGCTGTACAGGGCTTTTTCTACATGATGGAGGCATTGATTGTTCTCAGTCATAGTTCTCATCTCACTCAGCCAGGGGAGGCAGTGCGATAAGTATCATCTCACTAATGTAATAAATCCACCTTGTTCCATCTGCTGCACTCTCTCTATTCTATTGTCTTCAATGATCAAATTACATCATAGAACCTGTGCTGCTTTTGATCAGCCACTCACTGTAGTGGCCTCAATGACACCCTTACAATAAATATGAATTAATTATCATATTTTTTCTTTTGTGTTATGGAACTCCTGGGTTTTCAGTGTGTGCATTAATATTTGAAGTTAAAAAATAAATCATCAAAATTAACTATTTAGGAGCTGGTCTGTGTTTACTGCACGGTCGATAACGCCCACTCTATTCAGCCAATCAGAAACAACCACTGATGACATTTAGGTAAAAAGAAGTTTATGTCGGTGCTTCAGGACTTACTTGTCCAAGAAGTCTTTGTCCACCACAGCACAGATGTCCAATAAGGGGTTTCCCATCCCAAAGAGAGAATTAGGGCTGAAATATAAAGACGGAATGTTAAAACAAATAAAACAAACCTCTGTCAATTTACCACTTTTCAGATAAACTCAACTGGCATGACAGTAATAAGAAGGAACATCTTGTCATGTCTGACTTTATGAAACTTTTCTTAAGAGCTTAACCAGATTTGAAATGAGTAATAGACTTAAACCGGTTGGTCGATTCATTCATTGCGAGAGCAGACGGCCCTCGTTTCAGCCGAGTGTAAGAAAGGCAGATTTATGTTTGTTCTCTCCTCTTGAGTGTGCCGGGGTTTTAAACCAGCTCTTACCGCTAATTTGCAATAACCCAGTTTTGTTTCCATAATGTGACTTTCACTCACATGACTCCTAAAACCTTCAGCTCTTGCAGAAAAAAAAGCAGAAATAGTGCACGTCCGAGATGACTCAACATTTGCCCCAAAACATCACAAAATTATATGGATGTGGTCGATGCTGCTGCTTCTGGAGGTAACCACGTTATGACGTTCACAGCGACAGCCGATGTGCATTGTGTCCTTTCCCTGAGGCAGCAACTCAACACAGAGCTCCACTATCAAAGCAAACTATAGTCTTGTGATGCAAAACAAAAATGCAAAATGAGATTGAAAAAGAGCCTCAGAGCCTAATGTGTCAGTGCATGAAATTTAACTAGGATTGTTCACTTCAATAAGAAGCAGTCAACCTATACAGCTAATTTCTTTTTCCTCTTTTCTGTAAGCAAACACACGACGATCTGTGCCTAACACCGAAAACGCAGGAGTGTGGTAGCATGAGATTTTTGTCTTTTGATGTCACCACAATCTTGTTTGTGTTCCTGGGAACAACCCAGATGGAGCAAGTCTTGGGATACAGCCCCTGGCAGAGGACGCACTCATAACATATTTTCCCATGTATCATCCACATACATTGCCTGGGGGGGAAGGATTTAAAGCACCGAGAAGCAGCAGCAAAGACAAATAGCTTTTTTTAAAAAAGCAAAGAGGATATAAGTATTTAGACGGTATGTCTAATAGTGTAAATTGTTTTTATCTAGAAAACACACTCACCCAACAGATGCCACACCCTCACTATTACTACTCGCAACATGCAGTCAAAGATAATTACTGGGCTCCTGCAGCCAATTACAATACAACATCCCCTGTCTTTAAATTCTCTGTATGTCAATGTATTCTTACCTTGCAGCAGACATGTTCTCTCCCTCCCTGTGTGTAGCGGCTAGAAGCAGACAGACCTGTTGAGCTACCCAAAACCGGCTCAGAAAGAGCTAAGCATTCAAAAAACTTCACAATTTCAGCCCAGTGTGCGGACAGATCGATTTTACCCTGCAACTGCGGCTCCTCCTACTCTGGACTGACTGGTTGGTGGCATCTGAAGGAGGAAGGGACGAGACAATCTGACTCTGTGTGCCGATTGGCTCGTTTTACCGACTCCAGCTTCCATCCACTAGCTCTTCTGGAAGCAGATTTGCACCGTGAGGAGGGTGCTAATGATGAGGCTGCCGAGATACTATGAAATAATGGTGGGAGATAATTAAACCCCCGCTGATTCAATATATAAGAAGGACCTGTGCACTTCATGTTCAGATCTAGGTTTGAGAGTTGGAGCAGGATGATTCGGGCAGTGGCTGCTATAAAAACAGCGGAGCAATCCTCGGAATTAAATATCTAGCTATTGATATGGCAGCCGGGGTGCACAGAGCAGCTCAAGCATTTCACCCGGCACACTTTAAACATGCGGGAGCAGCTGGTGATCTCACGTGCACACGCAGCCTCGCGGCTTCAAGGCCGCCGTTACTAACGGTAGCGACGTTATATAAACGCAGACGATAAGATCAAAGCCCTTTGTACCGCCCCTTCTCCCCCCCCCCTCCTCCTACTTCAAACCGGTTCAGGACTTCTAATGATTCCCAGACACCACAAAATAAATGAATAAACAAATCAACAAATACATAAAGAATTACACCCAACCGCACCGTTTCATGCACAGTCACGTTTCAACACTGCAAACTGAATTCATTCGTGCACGTTAACGTTACAACTCGTGCTTTCTTTGTCGGTAAAGAAGCGGTTTGTTTGATCTTTCTTTTCTTTTTCTTGTGGTGTCCTTCACCTTAGTTCGACAGCAGAGCTTTTGGCCGGAGACTCCGTCTTCTCCTCCTCTGAAAGTTTGAGTTTCTTCGCTTTTGGTTCTTCTGAAGCCATGGCTGACCGAGCGGAGCACGTTGCTGCAGGTTGCTGCTGTCACCTTAACCGGTGTGAAAAAGGCGGCCGTGCTACGGGGCTAACGGGAAAACCGGAAAACGCCCCGGGCGCTGCCTCGCAGGCTGCGTGACGTCACGAGAGCTACAGCCAATCAAAAGCCTCCTTCTCCACCTCTTCTTCGCCTTGTTCTTTTGAGATTTATTGACATTACAATAATAATAACAATATTAACAATTAAATTAAAAATAATAATAACAATATAATAATACTAATATGAGGTAATTATGTACGGTAATTATATGAGGCTCTAAGGACAGTGGATGTTGTACAAACTGTAAAGCCCATTGGGGTGAGATTGTGATGATTTTGGACTATACAAATAAAACTAATAATTATTGTTATCTCTTCGATCTCTGTTTATTAATGACTGATAAATGATTTTCTCATTCTAGCAGTTGCAAGCAATGTTCTTACTTTTTGTGGCCTCCTTTCCTTCATTATCTGCCATTTCATTCATTTTATATGTGCACATACAGATGTCACTGTGAGACCCATCATCTCAACATCTGCATGATGTTTGTTGTACTTCGGTAAGAAGACTATCATCAAATTCCCCTTTATTTTTTGTATTTATATATATATATATATATATATATATATATATATATATATATATATATATATATATATATATATATACAGGGTGAAATAACTGAAAACATGTTTTAGTTCATGTTTCTAGTTTCTTCAAAATTGAGAAATTGTAAACCTGTCAATGACTGAAAATGGCTTTATACAAGTGGATTATACAAGTAAATTTATTAATATAATTATATGATGCATGACAATATTACATAATATATGAACATAACCAGAAATGTTTCAATTAGTGAATCTGACACACGGATTAAAGTATTTGCAAAAAAGCAAAATGCTTGGCATTATTTTTTTTTTTGTATTTTTATTATTATTATTTTGTATGAGAGGAGGTGCTGCAGAAACAGCCTGAAAGACAGAGTTCAGGGCATAAATAACTACAATCAATAAACTAGCAGCTGCCCGCAAATGCTGCCTGACAAAAAACGGTGAAACTTTGCTCTAAAAGTAAATATTAAGTCGATATTAGCGTTGCTTAGTCTTTAAACTACCCAGAATATATTGCGACACTACAATAATAGTATTTGAGTCGTGTTCGGTCGTTTTACCGACCCGCTGGTCCGTGTTTACGTGTGCAGGTATCTGCAGGCGTCTGCTCAGCGAGTCGGTCAATTCTGCCATATTGGCATCAACTTCTTCTTGGTACAATCAAGTGGAGTTAGCAGGTAAAACTTTTAACTTCACATACACCTTCAATCCAAGGCTGACACCTTGCTGTTAATGTTATTGTTCTGACTTTTCTTTTAAAGCAGGAAACCGTAGATAATAAACATGTCGGAATCTGTAAACAGCCGCTTTATTTTCCTGAGCTAGAAGTTAGTTTAAAAATCAGACATGTTGACAACAAGTGGCGATATTTTAAGTTCATATTGCATTGTTTCGATTTGCTCAGAAGCAATTTATTGATTAGGACCTTTAAAAATGCTTAATTGACCTTTCTCTGTCTGTCTTCCTGCCTGTCTGTCTGTCTCCATATCTCTGTTTCTGTCTGTGTTTCCTTGTGTACCACTAACAACAACCTCCTCATTGTTTCAGTTGAAATGATCCACAGTCTGTTCCTGATTAATAACTCGGGAGACATCTTCCTGGAGAAACACTGGAAGAGTGTCATCAGCCGGAGTGTGTGTGATTACTTCTTCGAGGCCAAGGAGAAAGCCGTGGAGCCGGAGAATGTGCCCCCTGTCCTGCAGACCCCACACCACTATCTCATCTCCATATACAGGGGCAAGCTCTTCTTCCTCTCTGTCGTACAGACTGAAGTCCCTCCACTGTTTGTCATTGAGTTCCTGCACAGAGTGGCAGACACATTCCAGGTCTGACCTGTTCATCATGATAAAGAATATATACATCAAGCTGCTTATTAACCTATAAAACCTCATCAGAGCATTGTGTCTAGACGTGATCAGGTTCCATTTCATTTAACTGATTTTACTACTTTATACTTTACGTTTCAGAGGTAAATAGTGGAGTTTGATCTTGTTGTCAACAGGACTACTTTGGAGAATGCTCGGAAGTCATAATCAAAGACAATGTGGTGATAGTGTACGAACTGCTGGAGGAGATGCTGGACAACGGCTTTCCGCTGGCAACAGAGTCCAACGTCCTCAAAGAGATGATCAGGCCTCCCACCATCCTGCGATCAGTCGTCAATACGCTCACAGGTATACAGAGGTCACGCCGACCTCAACCGTCTTTCATCTGATCATCTCTAAACACATTTAAAAATCATATTAGCAATTAGATTTTGCACTTAAAGGTTGTTTCTTCTGTTTTCCAGGAGGAAGTAACGTTGGAGACACGCTGCCAACTGGTCAATTGTCCAATGTCCCGTGGCGGCGGGCTGGTGTTAAATACACCAACAATGAGGCGTATTTTGACGTGATCGAGGAAATAGATGCCATTCTGGACAAATCAGGTAGAAACTTGCTCGGTAAACATGTTTGGAGAGTCTTAAAATCTACAGTGTAGTTTTCGTGGTAGGAAGTTTATGTAATCGAATCAGTTTTTCCTCACTCATCTCATTTTCTTCACTTCACTCATCCACTTTATCTTTCATTCATGATCAGGTACAACCGTATTTGCGGAGATCCAGGGTGTAATTGAAGCCTGCGTGAGGCTCTCTGGGATGCCTGATCTCACTCTGTCCTTCATGGTGGGTCTCCGCTCTATGTATGTGTGTGTGTGTGTGTGTATGTCTGTGTGTCTGTGTGTCCGTCCACTCACCGTCTCGTTGTTTTTGACGACAGAATCCTCGTCTTCTTGACGATATGAGTTTTCACCCATGCGTGCGGTTTAAGCGCTGGGAGTCGGAGCAAGTCCTGTCTTTCATCCCGCCAGATGGAAACTTCACGCTCATGAGCTATCATGTCAGCTCTCAAAAGTAAGAACAGCCGGCATTGCAGGTCTTGTTTATAATTTAATAAAAAGAAAAAAAAATATTTCTCAATCACACACAAACTTGTGATTCTTGTGGAAACGAGCAGGAATTTGGTTCCCTTAACATTTTGAAATGAAACCTAATCAGTTTATATGTAATCATTCGGTAAAGCGTCAATATCTAGCGACAATAAAACCTTTGTCGTGTAGTTTTCTTGTGCTTTCAGCTCAGGGAAGTGGATTCACTGTTAACTGGCCTGCTGTTAACTGTCAACGCCGTTTCCTTCCTCAGTCTCGTGGTCATGCCGGTGTACGTGAAGCAGAACATCAGCTTCTTTGAAACGGGATCTGCCGGTCGCCTGGACATCACCATCGGACCCAAACAGACCATGGGGAAGACGGTGGAGGGCCTGATGGTCACCATCCACATGCCTAAAGCTGTGCTCAGTACCAACCTCACAGCCACACAGGGACACCACACCTACGACCTTGCTACCAAGGTAACCACAAAGTAACCCAAAGTAGCTCTGTAGTGACGCAGATGAGCATCATTTTGTTTAATTTCACCTACTCAGAGCGCGCCTGTCCTCGTTTTCGTAGGTTTTGGTTTGGGACATCGGGAAACTGAACCCTCAGAAGCTTCCTAACCTGCGAGGCAGTCTGAGCATGCAGTCAGGAGCCCCCAAACCTGAAGACAGCCCCTCGCTCAACATTGACCTGAAGATACAGCAGCTGGCCATATCAGGTAACCCGCACCGCACGGCCTCTGTAATCTTTTAACTGAGCCTCGGTATCTAGCTCAAAGTCCAGGGACTTAACTGTCAACTTTAACGGTCAAAGCAGCAATGATTTCTGTGATAAATGTTTGGGTTGAAACTGTCCCCTGTGTTGCAGGTCTGAAGGTGAGTCGTCTTGACATGTACGGAGAGAAGTACAAACCATTTAAAGGGGTCAAATATTTGACTAAAGCAGGGAAATTCCAGGTGCGGACCTGAATTCTCTCCGTCAAGAGACCAAAGGTCAACGATCCCACGTGCCAAATATGGGGCATACGGGGACACAGTCTGAAGTCTTAAGCATCCTGCAGCTCGTTGCTATTAATGAACCATTTTGCATTCTAACAGTTATTTATTATGTGTCTGGCATTACATATATGTAATTTATATGTATGAATGGATGTTATTTGTGGCCTGTAAAGGGAAGCCTTAATAACCAACGTGACCTTCTTAGTTTCTTTCCGAATCTGCTGCCTTTCTCTTTGTTTTTGGACTATGTCATAACATTTTTCTTTTCTTTATTTTGTTTCCCCATTTAACACTGAGTGTTGCTTAAGGGGAATATTTGGGTTTGAAAAGGTACTTTCACAAGCTCCCCGGCACAACGCTTCGCTCCTCACTACACCACCACACCGGGGAAATCTTACTTGCATGTTGCCTGTGAGTAAGCAGCCAAGCCATTTAAAAAGTGTTTTGCATATTAAGATATAAGGTAGCCGATTTTATACTTCTGTAATTGTGTATTTTTGAAATATCAAATGTGTTTAATTTCTGAGTGTCTTGAGACACTATACAGGTATTTTTGCACACATTCACTCTTTAATGTGGCCTTGTAAAATTGAAGTGCTTCGTAAAGCACACTACAGCACAATCTGTATTTTTGGAGTTGTGAGGGAAGTAGCTTATGAAAAAAAACAACGTATGTAAGGCACCTAGTTTGCCCCGAGTGATGTCTGCACACCAAGGTGGCCGTTCCTGCTGAAGGATAAGGACTCGTCATCAGTGTACGATTAGCTACGGGGCTGAATACAAGCAGTTACAAAGATCCTCACATAATCTTGAATGCAACTTCTTTACTCAGCACAGCAATTGCACAATCAATTATCCATGTGAAAAATGTCACTTAAAGCTCTCGTATGAAGTTGAATCTGTATTACAGTGTAAACGATGTCTTATTAAAGCTTTAAAATGATATGTGCGTTTTACTTGGCAATGTTGGTCCTTTTCATTTTTTCAACATTAACAAAGCCCAATGATTTTGGTCAGCTGACCTTTCAGCAAGTGTCACCAGCTACTCAAACTTTTCAGTTATCTAGAGAAACATTTGAATTTCATGGATTAGCAAAAATATTTGCAGGCATTCATAGTTCCCAGAGGATATTTTGTGAACCCTCAGGTGATCCGTGAAGCAGGTTCACTTGTATTCTTCAGTGTGGAATGGCTAAATAATAATGGGATGAGTTGCCATGAAATTCTGTACACGTATTCATGTTCTTCCCCAGGACGGATTGTAATTTGTCAGTTTTTCAATTATTATTGTGTTAATTTTAGTGTCAATTAGCAAATGAGAGCTAAAATGATCAGATATTAGCATTTAACTTGAAATCACTGAACATCTTCACAGAGTGTTGATCTTGTATTGAGTACCGGAACACAATTACTTAAGTCCTGTTAAACGCCGCAATAGAAATAGTCATTTACTATGTGAAATCAAATTAGGAGGCCAACTCTAGTCATCATTATAGTCTTTTATTCTTCCAAGGCACAGCAGATGTGTTGGCAGGGCTAGAAGCTATCAGAATACATTCATGGCGTGACAAATCAAACACACACAGGACTACACCCTGTTGACCTCTGAGGGGTCGGTGGCTGCTACATGCTCAGTAGGCTCAAATAAAACGGAAAATGTGGTTAACATCTGGTGCTGCTGCTTAGAGCTTTGTCGCCAACCGTCACGTGGACGGCTCACTAATTCCGTCACGTGAAGAGGTTTCACACATACACACGCACATACAGATTCTCCATTTAACAGTTAAATTTGCCCAGATATTGCAAAGAATATTTTTTGAACTTTAATGAAATGCTGTTTATGATCGGAAGCAACTGACAGCATAAGAAAATATCCAGTTGCACGTCGTGTTGACTTATCAATCAAATCGCTCATAACTACAAACGAAAACTACTTTGAATTAGTTTCCTCATTCAAAGCTAAAAAAAAAAAAGACTGGTTTTACATTAAAAAAAAAAGTTTTTGTTCACAAACCACCTGGGTTATCTTGAAAATGTGTTGTATCAGAGCATTCAGAGCGGAACGACACATGGAGAAGAAGAACAGGATGTTGGACGGCTGTCTTAAATCATAGTTTTTGATAACTTTTGAAAAAAACAAAATCCCAAACAGCTCAACTGTTCCAGAGATAGTGCAGAAACAAAGCACGACAAGTACATTTTTTTTTTTTTTTACAAAAACCTTGTAGAAAATAACAGACCTCAAAAAGAACTCCAGGGTCTCCAAAGAAAAAAAAGAGGTCTGCTTTGTTTTCTGTTTTCAATAACCTGGATTTAAAGAATTTACAGTGATGCAAAATAAATCCTTTGGCATTTTTCACTGTGAAACTTAAACTCCAAACACACGTTAAAACATCACAGCTAACCTTGAATAACGCCTTCCTGCCACACGTCCTGCCAAACTTCTTATCCAAGTATCAACCTTCCAGCAGTCAAGAAAACACGCCGTCGCTACTGACAACCATACATTGCTTTTCAAATTATATAATCTGTTTGAAACTGTATCATCGCTGAAGACATAACACTTTAAATTGAGAAGACCTTTTATTTCTTAGCATAAACATCACCGACGGCAGTGGTGATGCCTGAATCCACTGGCAGATCTTCAATTAAGAACAGTGTTATTACTAAAAGTAAACATGAGGAGAGAAGAGCTTGTCAGGCTCCGTGCTTTAGTGTCAGAATCAGTAAATAAAGCTCATAGCTGAGTGTCTTTAATAAAACAAATAATTACTGTATATACAAGAGAGGATAAGAAAATCTCACCAAAAAAAAAAAAAAAAAACTGAATCAAAAGTAAATGTCCTCTAAGAGATCATATCTTAATGTCATATTTTTGCCTTTTTAGAAAATAGAAAAAACATTTTCATGCAAAAAATATATATACCTGGGATTTGGACAAACTCTTGTAACACAACATACCAAAAATATATATTAAAAACTGTTTCTGATCAGCCTGCGTGATTCCACAGTTACAGATAAAAGGGAACTGGAGAGCAAAAGCTGAATTTTCCAATAAATGAAACCTGCTTGGCACCAAAGTGCTTCCTGGTACGAACTACAGCGAAGGATGGAAAGAAATCACCTGCAGGTTTCTCTTTGAGGAGGTGCACGCGTTCACTCTTAAACAATGAGTGCGCACGTTGCTACTTTTACACTTTTACTCGAGCCATGTGCTATTGTTGAGAGTGAGACCTGTTAGATTAACCAGGTTTTTTTTAATTTTATTTTTTTTACTGGTACCAGGGGGTCTTGCGGCACCAGCGGAGGGCGAATCCTGCATCCGTGCGGATTTTGATGGAAGCTGCTTCGGCTTCTCGGACGGTCTCCTTCACCGACTGCATCAGGTTCTGGGCGTTATGGACCAACATGTCTGTGGCCTGGTCGAGGAGACATTTGGAAATGTTGCACTCAGAGGTAAAACAAGAGAGAAACCAGCAAAAATGGACACCACCAATCTGATTTGGTGTAGTTTACCTGCTCTGACTCCTCTTCACTAATGTTGGTTCGTCCCAGCATGGTCGCTTTGACAGTCGAGAGGATCTTCAGTTGAGTGCTGATGGTCGGGATCCTCTCACACACCTTCAGAAGGAGCAAAAAAAATGAGTAGAAACTATTTTCCATGGGGTTCGCCCCTCTTAGAATAATCCCTCACCTGCAGCAGGTTAGTCCTGATGCGTCTGTCAGTGCACTGCTTGGCCACTTCTTTAGCCAGTCTTGTCACCTCGTCCGAGGCCTTGGCGATGTCCTTGGCGCACTGGATCAGCGCTCGCTTGTTCCCGCTGCCGCCACGCACCAGCCGGGACATTTCCGCCATCAGCAGGGCCATCCGCTTGGCTGCTGCGATGATGTCGTTACCCTGCGAAGAGGAGGGACGGCGTAAGAGAAGACGTGAGCAGGATGCCGGGCAGAACAGCATGGCTCTGGATAATAGATGGAAATGCAATGGAAACATATTGTGTGTGACATGTTTCCACACATTTTGCTGATAATAATGTATTATAATCATCTACTATCTGATTGTAGTATAATGAGTCTAGTGTTATCAAACACATAAGCAAATTTGAATCACAGAAGCATTAAAGACACTACAGTTAGAAGCATTTTCTTTTTTCCTTTTTTTTCTTTTTTAGCAGGAAGCTGCATGCAGTGTCAGTGCAAATTAGCGCCTGTCTTCAACCCTCGTGGGAGAAGAAAACTCAGAATTTAACATCCCTGTTTTGGAGGGAATCGGTGTGGAGAATGACCCACTTCTCACCGTCTCCCTCACGTCAGCGGTCAGCTTTAGGTTAGTAACCCATGAGGTGATGTTCACAGTGGGCAGCGGTCGGTACACAAGAGACTAAGAAGCATGAGCAGGTGATGAGAGCAGGCAAAGCAGTCTAACGTCAAAGCTACATCACCCAGGAGTCTTTAGGGACACTTTCATCCATGGCTTCACAGGTGCGCCAGACAACGAGTGACTGAAAACAGCGAGACAGAGCGACTGGCCCCTCCTTTAAACCACTTTACCTAATCGTGAACATAAGGGAGGGACTTGTGAAGCCAGTACCAGTTTATCCAGGTGGTGCAACACAAACAAACTTGCCATTCCAACAATTCCCCGACCTTTTAGTGCAACTTTTACGTTTAATCAGTGTGTCTGAGTGTGATGCAGCAACCGCAACAGCCACAGCTGGTTGGAGGTTCCCATGGTAGTGGCAGATGCAGAGCTCATCGACAGCTATGGTTCTCCAGGAGGGTGTTTCTGTGTCCTGCCGGGATTTCCGTGTGTGGGCGTTTGCATGCATGTACGTGGATGTGTGTGTGTGTGTGTGTCGACGGGGGTAGGGGGGGGCAAACAGCAGGTCAAACAACTGGGAGCTTTCTGTGAACCTGATCCAGTTGTTTGTGTGTGCGCCCATGTGCATGTATGTGCGCAGACCTTGCTGGACCACTTGCGCGCCTCCTGGTGCAGAGACTGGGCAGCTGCCAGAATGGGTTGATTGACAAGGCTGTTGGAGGGCATCATCAGCAGCTCTGGCTCATAGTCATCCTCACCATCAGTAAACTCATCTTCATCATCTACCTCCCTCTCCTCTACTGCCTCCTCATCCTCAGGCTGGGTGGGGCAGGGGGGGCGGGGGGGCATTGTTGGTGGTGGTTGGAGGAGGATCGATTGCGAGGGAGGAGGGAAAGGGAAAGGGGGACAAAAGGGGAGGGGGGTAGAAAAAAAAGGGAGGAGTGTGGAGAGGAAGGGGGGAGGAGAAAGCCCGGGATGGAAGGAGGGAAGGAAGCATGGGAAAAGGAGGCATTTAGTACAGTATGAGAGCTACTGGATGGAAGAACACGAGGACAGGAGATTTACAGGAGGTGGGGGGGGAGGGGGGAGCGAATACTTTGAGGAGCAGCGAGAGGGGAGGTGAAACTGCACCACGCACAGGTAAAGATGGTTTTGGTGGGTAAAAAACAAAAAAGAAGAAAAAGGAGCTGGTGTGGGCAGGTAGCAGGTGGAAGGTCTAACTGTAACTAAAACCAGTGGTTGGCATCCATCCTTCCAGTATTTTTAGAAATAAATGTGTCCTGCCGTTACAAGACACATGTTCTGCCTGGATTCCAAAGACACCTCTGATGTACTGATCATGAAACAGGTTTGTGAAAACTGTCAAGGAGAGCTACAGAGGGGGAAGACGGTTATGAACTTCACAAACAGAGCGAGACAACATTATTCCTGGACAAGTACACAGTTACACTCACATACAGAACACATAAAGACACCAAAAGGGATACAACAGGGGGGAGGGGACACAGTTTCCTTCCGCTTCTCGTTTAGCAAAGATGTGCAGTTGGATCATTTCTCCACAGATGAGCTTCGTGGGCTCTTTGGTATTTTTTTTTTTGCTTGTAAGTTTGCATGTGTATTAAACCTTTAATGCTCTCACATGCTCAAGTCTCAAGTTTTCCTCTGAAATCAGATTTGAGCCGCTTGAGGTCCACATTTCAGGATCAACACGATTTCAGAAAATTTAGATATTGACTGAATATGAGAGTTCACTTAACCACTGTTCCAGTTTATTGTAGTCAGTAAACAGAGAGAAAACATACAAAAAATATGCAGACTGTACATTTGTGTGTGTGTGTATGAGTGTGTGTGTGTGTGTGTGTGTGTGTGTGTGTGTGTGTGTGTGTGTGTGTGTGTGTGTGTGAACTGACCTTGCTCGACCACTTGCGGGCCTCATCGTGCAGCTGTCTGGCTGCCACCATCATGGGCTCACTGACCACCTCTCCAACCTTCTGCTCAGGGAATTCTTCATCCTTTTCCTCTGGAGGAGGCGGCCGAGGGGGCGGCACCTCACCTTCCGGCAAAGGCGGCTTGGGCGGCGCCTGCTCATCGCTGACCTGAAGAAACCAGACACACGGTTACCACACCGAACAATGTGAGCTACGAGAGGTAAGGCAGACATAAAATTAATAGATATTGGCTTGATAATTGTTTTTACTACACTGCTGGAATCAGATTCCTAAAATTAAAAATGTTCACTCTGAATTTGGTTCATGTAAAGTCTGGCATATGTGATACCCTCCATTAGTTAGAATTTACAGGTATTTATTTTAATTTTAGTGAAATATGTAAGAATCTGTAAATATGAGTGTGTGTGCATTTGGCAAACACACAGTTAAAGCTGCCCACTGCCACTACTCTGCTGCTGTTGAGACCCGAGATGCTCCATTAGAGCAGCAAGCAGCAGTTCAAGGGCACCTTCGCTGCAGGTAATGAGAAAATATTTCTTCACTTTCCCATCTGTATTAAAGCTTTAACTCACAGTGTGTAGGTCAGGGATGGACCCTTCACATGTTAATTGTAAGTAATAGAAAGCGTGTATATGTGCTTACATGGAGCTGGTCTAGGTCGGGAGGTGGAGGCGGGAAGTCAGGCTCCGGAGGTTGGAAGGCTTCTCTGACTTTTCCGACTGAAGCCAGAATCCTCAGGCAGGAGTCCAGATAGGCCTTCTGCAGAGCTGTGGAGGGAGCAGCACCAGGACATCAAGCGTGTGAACAAGTGGCATCAAAGTGAGACAGCAAGGTGCCATTCTGTGTTACACAGTGTCTTGTGCATGTATCTTTTCATATACCTTTATCTTGAATGTTCCCGGCCACGGCCTTGGCATCCATCACCATGGGTGAGATGGTGTGTGAGAGGATGTCTGATGCATGCTTCACTGTGTCTCTGAACCGCGGATCTTCAGAGTTCTCTACTTCCCTCTTAGCCACCAACAGGACCCGGTTTGCTCGTCTCGCTATGCTTGTTGCCCCGGCAACAAGCATTTGGGGCTGAACATTTGCCATGGCAACTCTGCACTTGTCTATGTCTTTCTTTATGGCCTCTTCAGAGGCATATAACAGGGACTTGGTGTCTATGGCCTCATCCACCAGACCTGGAGCCACAGAGAGAGATAGCAATATATATATATATAAATATATATATTGTTGAAGACAAAAAAAACAATTTAACAGTAACAGAAAAACGCACCCGTGAGTCTCTCCACATTGTCGATCCACTGGTTCTTCATGGTGTCGAAGTGCTCATATGCTGCCTTGTTTCCAGGATTCTTCAACAGGATCTGGGCAGCAGAGGTGACCTGGACATTGACACACAAGTCACACTCAAATTCCACCTGCAACGTATTTTCATCAATGCACGTAATCAGGCAGAACAGGTGAAAAGGACCTGTGGCGTGAGCTCCCGGGCGTGTTTAACAGCAGCGTGGATCCCCTCTACTGTACCCTTGTTGGCTGTTCCCACGGCTGCAGCCTTCTCTGCAGTTGCGCACAAGCGACCTGCATGCGTCTCAAAGTTACCTGCGCGCTCCTCAAACACCTGCGACAAACATGAAATATCAATGTAGTCAGACTACAGACATCACTGTAGCGGGTTTTTGTCCAGTGCTGACCTCCGCTCTGTTGGGGGCGTCAGGAGGAGCAGTCGCAGCCACAGCCAGCAGTTTGATCGGGGTGGTGGTGTCACTGAAAACGTCTGACACTTCTTGGGTCATCACCTCCTGCATGTGCTGCCTCAGGTCCTGGTGGAAGCAGAGCACGTTGTTATCCAGCAGGTGGAGCTCTGCACCACTTCTTTCAAATCATAATAAACGTGCGTGAATGAATTCTGCACCACAGTTTATTTTGCATTTTCCTAAAATTCAGCCTAACATATATGGAATATACTTGGACACTTTTAAGATCTGAAACACAAGTCTGATGTTTGGCTGCACAGCTTGAGTTTGTAATGACCGCGAGGCAGTTGAGCTACCTTGAGGCCGTCCTGTAGCTGTGCGGCTATCGCTCGTGCATGAGGCGCCTCAGCTTCGCCCCTGCCGGCCAAGTCTGCCAGATTTGTCATTAGGGCCTCTGTTCGGTCACAGCGTCCAATCATATCCTGGCGATACGGGCCCAGCAGGCCTCCTGCCAGCCGCTTCCCTTCTCCAACCATTCCTCTGATTGCTGCCTGGCCTGAGGAGAGAATCATGATATCTCCTTACCCTTCAGTATATCAACAATTACAGGTCCTTATTTAGGTGTAAAGCTAACTGTAACTTGTAGCACGTAAGTGGTAATGAGAAATAAGTGACTGTGGTTTATACTGTATATCTTTTCTCGTAAATTAGTAGAATGATGGATGGATGATGTATATTATGGGATACATGCTGAAAATGGAAAGGTTCATGAAGTGATTTATGGTTTGGTTGCATCTTCTAAAGAAGCATAAAGACAGCAGTGTACCTGTGTTCCACTGTAGTATTTCATATTCTGCTCCCATAGGGAAGCATGGGAGAAAGCAATCAAACGACAAAACAGAAATATAATAACCGGCATGAAACTAAGCATCAAATAGCAATACACTGCCGCCTGAATGACTAAGTCACTTTAGTCATTCCCGTGACTAATGTTTGAAATACATCAACGTGGGCATTAAGGAAACGGCATCACTCATCAGTCATGTTATTCTTTAACTGAGACAATTGGCAGCCTTGAAACACCTCCAACCACCTCATATGTTTACCTCACGCCTTTAACTGCCAGCTAATACACATAGGAAAATCTCCCGGGTGCTACCGTGACCACCTTCACGCACTCTCCATCTCCTCATATGCTCACAGAAGGTAACGGAAGGTCAGAGTGTTTTTGAATTAAACTATTAAAGCATCCCTCCCCAGGGCCATCATTCAACCCCACTCACCTACTCCTCTGTCGTCCACATCCCTCCCCAGGGCCATCATTCAACCCCACTCACCTACTCCTCTGTCGTCCACTCCCGGGTTGTTCACCCAGCGGAGGGCTTGCTCCATCTTGCCCTCCAAAGTAACAGCAGGCTTGGCAGGTCTCATGTTGGCCACAGCCCGGTTGGTTTTGGACTGCAGGGTGAGCAGCGCCGCTCCAATCTGCTTTGCCAGCGCACGGGCCTCTGGGCTGTCACCTTTACCCCTGAGACAGAAAAAAAACAATGAAAGATGATTAGAGGTGAAAATAAAAAGGCTGATTAATAAAGAAATAAGATGTTAAATACACATTTGTAGCCCATTAACAGTTAAAACTGGCACCAAACCCCTGTTAGACACCATAGGGAAATACCACTGTCAACATTTACCATTTGTCTTCCCATGAATTAAAATAAAAAACAAAAATGATGATTTCTACAAGGAGAAAGGATATCTTCAAGTGTTTTCCATAAACATGTCTGGTGCAGAACATTAATTTAAGGCTCTTCTAGCATAGTTCACTGTGAAACGTTTCATTACCACTGACACATCCAAGGCCAGAAGAATAAAATGATATTTATATCCTGAATATGGTGCATTAGTTTGAAATATAACAGGCTTCATGGCTTTCCAATCCTTGTAATATCATAGAGTGTTATAAATCTATAAAGCCAGATATTATACAAGTACCAGCACAGTAAAAGAAAGACCAAACTCATAGTTTTTGTACAAATCTATTGGTGCTTTTGACATGTTTGAGCCTGGTTGCCTTTTATGGCCAATGAATAAGCATAAGCCAAGTACAGACAATATATTCCAATGGTGACTCATCTTTTGCCGTGATTCACTGTTCTTCAGAGCCTTTAAGAACAATCTGGCTTACACATGAGGAATTGTGACACATTTAAAATATGAAATTCAGTAGGTCAATGTTCAAAGCGGTAGTTCCCTTTAAGTTTTACACAATTTATTACCCCCAAGCCAATAATCGACCCTCCACATGAATGAACACCACAACAACATCTGTTCCACACCGTATTCACAGCAGTTTAAAAACCTTATTGTGGGGCTGATGCCTAAGGTCGACAGACAACAACAGATTTTCCAGGCAGGCAGAATGTGCCACCTATTGGTGGCACAAGGTTGCTGTTTGAGCCTAGAAAAAGAGGGTCTAAGAATTACATCAGGTATTCACAACATCCTGTCGGTCATGCACGTGTCGGAGGACAGAAAACGCACTGTTTGCGTAGCTCCATGAGCCTGGCGGTGAGGCCTGCGATCTCACTGATGGAGCGCAGGATGTCGTCCCTCTCTTTGGGGTCCTCGCACAGATCGGCGATGCGTTTGGCCTCTGCTAGCAACGCTCTGATGTTCTCCTCACCCTCAGGACCGCCGTTAGGATCAGCCAACCAGGCCTAAGGAAAAGTGCAAAAAACATCACAACGGATACTAAGGGATAAGAAAGTAGACGGTTTCTATTTTAGGCACATCCATATCTATATTATAAAAGTTAGTCATTCATTCATCTTCTATACCCGCTTATTCCTCACTAGGGTCACAGGGGTCTGCTGGAGCCAATCCCAGTGCATTACAGGCAAGAGACAGGGATACACCCCAGACAGGTCTGTCGTGGGGAACACACCCACTTCACTCACACACTCACACCTACACTACCATTCAAAAGTTTGGGGTCACCCAGACTATTTTGTGTTTTCTATGAAAAGTCACACTTTTTGATACCATGAGTTGTACATTGAATAGAAAATGTTATTACATTAGGCTTCTGATGCAATGAGCAAACACATTGTACCTCCACTTCAACCACAATGCATACTGTGTATGCTTATGCTGGTACATTTGTACTCTATGTATATAATATGTATATTGTGTATTTTATTTCCTTTTTCTGCCTCTAGATATTTTCTGTTTTCTATATTATTTTATAAAACTGTTATCTTCTATGTCATTGCTTCTCTGTATCTGAGCTATGGTAAATTTCCTGGATGTGGGATCAATAAAGTTTCTAATCTAATCTAATTTAGAACACTGGAGTAATAGCTGCTGGAGACCCATGTAGATATTGCAGCTAGAATAGTCATTTACCACATTAGCGATGTATAGAGTGTATTTCTGATGAGTTTAAATGCCATCTTCAACAGTGCTTTTCCTTCAAAAATTAGGAAATTAACCTCAGCATATTTTGGGACTGTGGGAGAAAGTGAGAACCTGGAGAAAAACCATACAGACACAGGGAGAAAATGCTAAATCCAAACAGAAAGGACTCAAGGCAACCTTCTTTCCTGTGAGGCAACGTTACCCACTGTGTCACAGTGTCGTTATAAAAGTGTAGTTTAAATTACAAACACACAGAATGAGGGCATCTTTCACCAGAGAGAGGGTTCACAGGGATTACGGCTTGTTTTCTTTTATCTGACCTGCGCGGCGTCCAGCCTCCTGGCAATGGCTTGCTTGGCATTGATTAGAGCCTCCAGTCTGCGAGCAGCACTGTCCACTTTGCCAAATAACAAATCCAAGCCCTGTGAGCACTGGCCTGCGCGCTGCACACACCCCGGGGTCGGGCCCTGGCCTCTGTCACAAACGATGAACACACACAGCTGACACATGGCGGCAAAATACATTACATGAACATGGGGAGAACGATCTGCCGGGTGGAAAAACAGGTGATGACAGACACCTCTGTAAATAATGACTGTTGCAGCAAACAACCATAAATGGTTAGGGTGGTTAGGCTGAGATAATTGGATTGAAATCATGAGATGGAGAGACTGATGGACAGAATAGATATTTATTGAAAAAGCAAACATGATTGGTAGCTTTCTCCCTTCATCCTCACTGCTTAAATTACACTTCTGCTGCTGTATGCTCTGCCATAGAAGGAAACATTTATACCAATGATGTAGTGCTGTAATAGACTCACTGTCTATAATCCACAATTTATGAAACTGAATAAAACAATAAAGAAAAAAAATACACTACTCACAATAAGTTATGATATAATTTAATATATAACTTTGTGTGAGTTGTGTATATACAAATGACGCAGTGCTGTAATGGACGCTCTGTCTCTAATCTACAATTTATAAGATTGAATAAAATTTAAATGTTAATCAAAAAAACTAAGTAAAGATAATAGTTCATCTCACATTCTCTCAAACAAACACGCTACCTGACTCGAAGATCTGCGATCTGGTCCGTCATTTGTCCGAGAGCCTTGGCGGTCGCCAGTATATCCTTCCTCTCCTTCCCAGCACACAGCTCGCCCACCTTCCCGGCCTCGTCCAGTATCACACGCAGGGCGACCTCCCCGGGGTCTCCTAGGGACACATCGGGGGGTGAGATTGTGGAAATAACATCTAGAGAGCTGACTGAGAGCAGAGTGAGAAAAAAAAAAAAACTAAACAAGACAACAGAGTTACCCGGCTGTCCGTGGGGGTCTCTGAGCCAGCTTTTAGCGTGTGCCATCTTTGACTCAATCAAAGCCAGAGATCTCTTCAAAGCCTCCATATCCTGAGGAGATAAAACAGCATCGTGAAAAAGCTTTGTCAAGACACTACTGGGCTGTGAGAAGGTACTTTACACTACGACATTTGGTACGAATGAAGAGTTGTCAGTGATTACTTTAGTAATTTATTGTGGTTATATCCATGTTGCTTGAATTCGTAATAAAAATAAGCTTCGGTTGCTAGGTTGTGAGCCTGCAATAAAGAATAAAGCTCGTTATCTTCCTTTTGTTTAACTGTCTACAAATTTTATTGGATGAAAATCAATGATGTGTTAGTCTGTTTTTCAAATTTAAGATGTGGTTACATTTTATTTATTTAAGAACATCTCAGTCATTTTGTAGAATGGCTGGAAAAGCTGGTCATTTTTAGCAAACATTACTAAAACAGGAGTAAATAGCATCTTTATAACGGGACTATTTCCAGCTTCGGATGGACACACTATTTGTGCACAAGTTAGTGTTTGCAGCACCAGGAATAAACTACAGCTACAGTGTTCATTATAATTCAAGGTACAGTGTGTAAGATTGAGCAGCATTAAGCAGCTTCTAGTGGAACAGGCCTGGCAGAAACTGAATATAATATCCATAAGTATGTATTTATTAGTATATAATTCAATCAAAATAAGAATTGTGGTATTTTTATTCCCTTAGATCGAACCCTTCTTATCCCACCATGTTGCACCGACATGTATGTACAGTAGCACAGAACAGACAACGGCTCTAAAGAATTCTGAGTTTTGCAAAGCAGAAACTACACACTGTGCCTTTAAGGAACATGTGAGTTAGTGAGGTTTTAAAAGATTTTGGACAAAAATGGAATCAAAGCTTTGGCCACATAAACAATATTTGTTAATGGGATGAAGTCATAGTTCTAATCTTTTTGGGGGATTTGTGGACAAGAAGAAATAAACTAACTAAATATCGCCAGTCATATCCTTTAAACTGAAGGCTCCCATAAATATATGCATTTCATTATTAGCAATTTATTCATGAAAAAATGAAGAAAAAAAACATTTATAGCTGCAATCCTGGTGACTATTTATAAGCCCATTAAAATGGCAAAAATGGTTATTGGGCTGAACACTCTGCAGCCAATGGTGTCAAATTTATTGCAGACTCTCAACCTAGCAGCATGAATGTTACTTTAACTGATTTATAAAGCAATAGTAAATTTTTTTTGTCCATAAATACAATGCTTAGTAATACGCGTAATGCTGATAAAAGGGGAAAACGAGACATGTAAATGACCTTTTTTCAGCTGAAATGCCACACGCTCTTTTACCCGTTTACACCAGGTGGAGGAGGATGAAACGCTTAAGTGGAACCATTCAATACAGCCCATCTATAATGCATGTGTCTGGATGTCAACCAGATTATTTCTATAATTCATGACCTGAGAGGAGGACAGTCCTCGTTTGCCAGCAGTTCCCTCACACACGCTGGCAGGGACTGATTATCAGAGCTCATACACAAGAGTATGCGGTATGTCCACAGCAAACACACATACACACACACAAACACACACACATACAGACGCACGCACACAAAAAAACACTGATCATTGTCTAAGCTATTGTGTGCAGAGAAACATGCAGAGTTACAAGTTTGACTAGTAAAACAGATCTTTAACTTCAGCGGGAAATGATCTCATGGCACAGTCTCTCACTGATGTACCTAAAATATTTTCAAGATAGTTTATTCTACCCACATCATATTTTGATACTGACGGCTCTATTACACAGTAACAACATGAGCAACGAGTGGAAGAAAATACATTGATTTTGGAAGCAGTTATTGTTTAAAAAAACATCATCTGTTTCAAGCCATTTCATTTTCATGTTCACTCAAATGGACATTTCGAGACAAACAGGTAGACATATAACAGTAAAGTGATAAAGTAGACTGTATATGTGCACTACGTCATCACACCAGCAGTCAGTGGACTAAAAACACATGACACACTTAGTGTTAAATAAAAGCATGACAGATACAGTATATATAGCATGAGGACATTTTCCCTGCTCTCTCTCTCTCTCTCACACACACATACACACTTTGCATGCTGGAAACTGCAGAGGGGGAGAGAAAAAGGCTTACCTTCTACAGGGAGGAAAAGAATGGAGGAGGAAGGAAAAGAAAGAAAAGGAAAAGAAAAACCAGGAGTTATGCTACCGAGCAAAAAGAAAAGTGGACACAGAAAGTAAAGAGTGACTTCTTGGAGAGTATTTGATTAGTATGTGGGGATTTTTGACGTTCAGGGTGTTTGAATGAAGCAAATCTGAGTTTGCGTGTTAGTTTACCTTGTTCGCCCAGGCGTCTTCGTCCCATGTGGTGAGTTGTAAGACTCTTATGATCTCTTGGATTTCAGTGCTCATCTTTTCGAAGGTGAACCTTCGGTTCCTCTCGGCCTCTTCCACACCGGCGCCTCGATTGCTCTTGGTTGCGACAAAAATCTTGACGGCTGAGAGCAGAAACAGGGGCGTCACACAGCGATAGAGGCTCGTCACAAAAACATAAACCTGCTTAGATGCTATTTATTCGGCATCCCCACTATCAAAATGAAACAAACAGCAATGAAATGAACAAGCGTCTGCTTAAAACCAAAAACAATATATCTTGTCAGAGATATCAAATTTCAAATAAAGCCCAGGAAAAGTGTATAATATGTAATATGAGACCTTTAAATGATTTTCTTGGCAGCAGAACTAAGACGTAAACATGACACTGACACACGGTCACTTCTTAAATTTAAATGGCAAATACATTGACAGTTACATATTTACACAACCAGCAGAGAAACATTTGTGTCTCTATCTTCCTCGTAGGTGTAAACCCAGTATTAACTCTCCTTTTAAATCTGTCTTTGTCTGATTATTTAGCTGCCAAATGCTTCACTATATTCACTATCTGGTCCTCTTCTGTCTGCCGTATTTTTGCATTGTTCACCATTTGATGTGATCTTCGTCTACTATATGTACACATAAGCACTTTTTGTTTGATCTTGTAAAAACACACTTTTTTGCGCACTTTATTCAAGCATCAGCATCTGAATGCACTGCCTGTACGAGCTGTAACCATGTTCTCTTCTTTGTTGGTAGCATACAGCACATGAGATGGCAGCTTGTGGGCGATGCAGCTAATGACCGTAATTATCAGTATTGCTATAACAACTGTTGGACGCTCTGTGACCTGCTCTTTCCTGCTCACGCACACACCTGATATAAGAACAGGCAGCAGCTCTTTGATAGTGTTCATGGAGTTGACAAGCATCTGTCTGTGCTCCTGGTGTGTCAGCTCCTGCTGCCTCTCCTCAATCATCTTTGACATTTTGGTCATCCCTATGGAAAGAGAGAGAGAGAGAGACAGAGAGAGAGTTCATTGTCCTGTGAAAGTTAGAGAGGTCACAGGGATCAAACCACTCTGCAATTAGAATACAGCAAGCGGTCGTGACCTCGGGTTTGGCATTCACAACAAACATTCGAACAATCAGAGGCCTCCTCGAGTGCGCTCACCGGCTGAGTAGTTTCCAACACATCCAAACAGATCACTGCTTCGCGATCGACTGGTCTCGTACAATGACAGCATCAATTAAGTGTGGAAAAAGAAAAAAACCCTTGGCATCGGCTTTCCCCAAGCTCATTATGCCACAGTGCTGTGACAACACAATTTACCTTTTAGCCCTGATGATAAATAGCTCGTGTTTGGACGTGTTCCCCTGCCAGGCTGATCCTTAATCACAGCATCTTAGTGTCAGAGGAGCAGTCGGTAGTTCAATTCGATGAGTGCATCTTTAATCCCCGGGAATAGTCCAAAACGCAGGTTGATTTTTCATGGCTAAATCATCACGGCTGATGCTAAATTTTGTTGTGCATTTGTGATAGCTTTCTACTTTGTCATCTGCATTATTAAACTGAAAATGATGAAAATTAAACATGGTTCCTGCACAAATTCTGAGACGTTTGGCTTGTGTTGCTGATGTCTAAACACTGCATTAAGCAGATTTTTTTTCTGAGCATCACCAACTGGCAGACTGACTACTAGGCTACTTAAATATATACCACACCTAAAGTTAGACATTAGGAGCTTCTGAAATGTTCTCTGACTGGACCTCTTTAAATTTTAGTGGAATACCACAGCTGCATATTAATCCTGTAAAAGAAAAATCCAAATAAATTGGAACTGGGGCTTGTTTGTGAGCTTTTGGGAGGAACATGCTTTCAGTGGCACAGTTACAGGTCAGAAAAAGGTCCCTGCTGACCTGGTCCCAGGTTCTTGGTGTAAGTGATGAGGTCCTCCATGGTCTCCACCACTTCAGCCACTGCCAAATACTCCAGGATACCTTTACACACGCGTATAATCTTTCGCACCTGAAACATGACACAGACATAAATCATAAGCAGGTGAAATTTTGTGTACAGGCAAACAAAGACGGACATTGATTAGAGACAAGCCTCTGTGCGAGTATAATTCTTTCATTGTGAGAGAAAAATTCAATGTGTGCATGACCTTTGAGACAGCTTGAAGTTACCCTGTGTTTGTGTGGTGTCTTTGTGTGTGTGTGTGCGCATGCGTGTGTGAGTGTGTATGTGTGTGTGTGTGTACAGTCTTGTGATGTGTGTCTTGTGACTGTGGGAAGTTGAAGTTGGTCATTCAGAAATGAGGCTAGTGAGCATTATCACGTGCCCTATGTGATTCCACTTATGGAGTTGCCATCAAACATCCAAAACAGCCAACACACATACCTCAGATGCGCGCGCACACACACACACACACACACACACACCCTGAGTTCTGAGTTATGACACAGGGAAGTCATTTGATCCCAGTGATTAGATCTGGCTGCGTTGGAGACACCATTACAGACTCCTTCCTCCCCTGTGCAGCTATATAAAGCATGATTTCCCTGAAAGTTACTGCACCTCTGAAGCAGGAGTGATTCCTAGCACACATTCAGACACACTGAGGAAAAACACACACACACACCTCAGCCTCATCAAAGGTAAGGAGCAAGTCCGACGTTCCAGACAATATCCCTCTGGATCCATCAATCAGGTAATCTCGTGCAGGAACGGAATATGGATCTGCCTTCAGCATCTGAGCTGCCTGGACCAGTTTAGAAGACGAGTTCTCCACCCTGAAAAGACACAGCTGTCTTAGGTCATCTCACCTACAGCACATCAAAGTTTAAAATTTCCCACAATGGAGTTCTTGCAAAATTCAATTCTCCATCTAAAAGATACCGTCTTTTAATTAAATCAGGGGTTTTCGAGTTTGTCGTAGTTGAAATGATGCAAGCTTCAACTCATTTGTTATATGCAAAGTTTTGGTTTTAACAGTGTCACATTGGTGATAGATCTGTGCAATCATGTTCTACCTCGGATTAACCAGCATGTTATAATTAACTATAATCATCAGCTTAGCCTGAAGGAGATAATGGATTTTAAGAGTGCTTGAATAAAGCCAAGTACCTCCTCTTTCTGAACCCCATTGGTCAGAGTATCGATGGCTGCTGGTTCATCTATATTTAGGTGGGTTCACATTCCCACATGCCCCCTCCTAAGCCCTGAGAGTGAGATTTATGGTGTGCTGCCCTGTGTGTGTGAGCGAGTTTCAGAGCGGCGTGTCGACCTGCTTGAGATCTCGACTCTTTTTTTAAAAGTCGGAATGCAATTTCGGCATTGAAAAAAAAGTGACCTCAAAATTACAAAAAAATAAAGGATGGAGCAATCCTGAAAAATCAGATATTTATCACTAAGAAACGACCTATATACTAATGCGACACACGTACACAAAAGCTGACGTCTGAGTCTCAGCACCCAGAGTTCGGGTCAGACCTTTGGATGCAAGCTGGGAAACAACTAACAGCTTCTCAGCAGCCTGGATGCTGGAGCTGGAGAGTCACCCGGGCTCGGCCTCTGACAGCAGAGCAGATGCCTCAGAAGTGGCTCTTTGTTGAAGCTGGGAACGCAGCCACGTTTCCTCACATTAAACCGCCTGGAATCTTATTTTTTTTTTTTTTTTCAACAACTTCTCTCGAGATACGAGAGAGAGACTCACTTGATGAAGGCAGGAGGCATGTCTCTCTTCATCAGCTGATCCTCGGTGGTTTGAACTGTCTCCTTCCCAACCTGCAACACACACATGAATAGGCCATCGCTTTTATTATCATTAACTGCAGAAAGACAGGAAATTATTATAAAGGACCGGTGGCAATTCAACTGAGCACTATTAATAGTCAGGGTGAACGGGTGTATTTCAATTCGCACCTATTTCAACCATGCGTGCATGTCATATCTTTCAAGCTTCAACACACACTCGATTGTGCGGCTCGGCTCAGGTTGGCTCGGGGCAGGTCGCCGCAAAGACGTTTCTGCTGCTCTAACATCCACATGTGATTAACAGCTGGAGGTTCTATCGTGTATTCCTCAGGAACAATGTTTTTTTCACAATGAGTCAAGCCTGGTAAAGTTAAAAGTTGTTTTTTTTTTCACTGAGAAAATTGAATTTGACAGTCACAAGTGAGCATTGATTTTTCCATTAGTGCTGGTTGATTGTTTCCTCCAACTACAGTACAGTAATAAACATGCAGCTTTCTTTCTGGATTGGAACAAATGAGCTAATGTCTTCTTTCAGATTCACTGAGCACCTTGAACTAATTTCACTGTAGACTCCAGTTGCTCACAATGAATGTACACAGCATCCTCTTGTCTTTTACCGCTCAATGTCAAGCATTTTTCTATGATATTCCGTTCATTAGAAACTATCTCGTCTCCAGTGACTCTGGTGATTTAAAGAGAAATACGTAATTAGATTTAAACTTTATTTTTCTTTATAAATACTGCATGTAAATTTTATAATATATATTCACACAGTATAACATTATATATATATATATATATATATATATATATATATATATATATATATATATATATATATATATATATATATATATATATATATATATATATATACATACATATACATACATACACACACACACATACATTAGTCAGATATTGTTATATTTTGGGAACAGAATACACATATTTGTTGTTCAAATATATACTCTGTCACAATAAAATATGTTTAAAAACATTTTTTTTGGTTCAGTAACACTGAACCAATTACAAACACTGACTTCAATTTGCAGTGTTTTCATTTAAAAATCATAAAACCAATTGCATTTTATTTTAATCCAAAGCTCATGGAGGTAGAACGTGCTGCACCCTGTCAACACACACACACACACACACACACACACACACACACACACACACACACACACACACACACACACACACACACACACACACACACACACACACACACACACACACACACACACACACAGATACACAGCAGGGTGACATTGCTCATTGCTTTTGCAGATGTTCATATCACCATAGTGATGCAGCTGGGCAGCTGAAAAGACACAAGGAAACAACACTCTGAAACAACACTCACCACACAAGCAGAGAGCATGATTTCACACAACCACACACACACACAAAATGCAATTACAGTGAAATGATGACATCAGTCTCTTGCTGCTACTTTGATGAAAGTCTGTTAATAGACTTTCTGGCTCCAGAGACGCACAGAGCAGCCATCACAGTGTTCAAACAACAGTTTGTCAGAACACTGACATCTAATCATTCAAACCACTGTGATTTTTTTTTCAGCTCTTACACAATTAATGTTGTAGTTAGAGACATGTATGCTTCTAGTAATCCTACATCAAAACCCAGCAAGAAATCCAATTCCAACCACTGTATATTACATCAACAGTTTATTTAATTATCAGTGAATTTCATGCAGCACATGTTCGGAATCTTTTTCATCTTTGTGTAACCAATGTACAGAACTCAAAATTCCTCATTTTAAAGTCCATCTTTAGTTTTTCAGTATGAAGTTGAAGTAAATCTTTAATCTGTGATTCTGTATCAGAGCACTGACACTATGAGAGACAACACAAATATGAATGAGCCTTTACATATATGTCTTTATCATTTGATTTGCTAAACTTAATCCCAAATTATTTCTATTTTAAACTAAAATTCACCTTCCCCATGTTTAAAGTTAAAGTTAATACATCTAAATCTGTTTGATATTGTCTGTCAGGCAGTGCAATAATTTGTCACAATGAATTCCTTCTTTAAAAAAAATGCAAGGAGATTCCTGCCACCAAAATGTGAGGAATGCAACTTTACGAGTAGAGCACAGCCGGACGAAACGCTCCGGACAGCCTCACTCAGCCTCATCAGGTGATGGCTCAAAGAGCCAAAGAGTTTCCTGTAAGCAGCAACATTTGGCATTGATTATTCAATAGTACATAATTAATGCATAGTTAAGTGGTTTGCTGGGCACACACAGTGTGATGTGTGTGTGTGTGTGTGTGTGTGGTGGTGGGAGTACGACAGCTGCCAATTGAATGAACACAGACTACCTACTAAATCTTCAAAATGCCCCTCCTTGTTTTTTAATATATAAATATTTAAGATATGTTTTATTAGTAACCCAAATCATCCAAAGTCTCAAAATAGCTTTTTATCCCGAAGTTAATTTAAGAATTCAGAATCTACTGTTTTTATCTACTGTAAGATACTATGTGTATTATTATTATTATTATTATTATTAAATGTTACCATTTGATGTGCCAGAGTTATCTTGAATTGGCAGGTCACATATACAAAAGAAAAAGAAGAGTAAAAGAAGAGTAAATACTAAGAAATTGTAAAAAAGTAGCACGTCTGCAGATATGTATAACTGTACTCAGCTGTGGGAGCCATCCCTGATGAGAACTGCAGAGTTGGGTGATAATTCTCTGTGGGTTCTTCACTTTGTTTGACTGCTTTCAAATTGCACAGTCATTCAATCCATTGTTTGCACAATTTATGTTTTAGTGCATTTTTAACAACGTGAAAGCTCAGCTGAAAATCGGAAATCAACATGAGCATACAACAGATTCATCAACAAATCTTTTCTCCACTTGACGATACAATAAAAAGTTGAAAAATGGCTGTGATTTTGTGACTGTTTATTGGTGACATCAGCTGGAAAAGTAGTCTGCCAATAAACAAGAAGTGATGGAGAGCAGGCTGAGGACAGTTGGTGTGTGTGCGTGTGTCTGTGTGTGTGTGTGTGTGTGTAAGGGGGACGGGGGAGGGTTGGCAGTCTGGTCTGAAGACACCAGAGACACTTTCTCTCCCCCACAGGGTGACGGCATCCAGCAGAAAGTGGAAATATTTCTCCTCCTCTCCCCATCCCGACAGTCTCAGTCGACGGGATCGCTCCCTGCATCCCTCCCTCCTCTCCCTCCATTTTTACTCTGTTCCGTCAGTGTGTGTTTACTTCACACTTCACTCGACGGTAAATCTATTTTTTCCTGCCTTACCCCTCCCCCACCCCCACCCCCCCCCAGACATACTCGAGATCCATGTTCCCTTCTTCAGGAGCTGATACTTCACAAACGCCGGTGAGGCAGCTCTGTCATCAGCACAACTTCTGCAAGCTCACACATTCTTCATCAAAAACACCAACAGCCTCTTTCAGATATTTAGCCGAATCGGCATCAGCCCCTGACGGATCGATACAGACACCATCGTGTGTGTGTGTGTCTTAAGTGTATCAGTGACCTAGTTCTTAAATACCCCCCGCAGCCAGCCCTCCCTGGACAGGGTTAACAGTGTAATTGTATCACTGTGCAGTGGGACGGACGGTGGCATGTTGCTGTATACTGTGTTATATATTAAGTGTAGAAATAAATCAGCTTTCTAAAATAAAGTGGGTGTATTTGAGTGTCCAATTAAGTTTGTCTACCCGGCAACCAGCCGCCACTGGCTGTTCAAGCCGTTTACAAGCAGCTTTTGTGCTCTCTGCCAACACCTCCTTGTCAAGCACTTCACTCTGTCTAACTCTTGCTCATCTATCAGTGAACAACACACGTCTCTTGTTCAGCTACATAATTAGACATTTAGCTTGCGGTCGCTGTCCTAAAATCCTAAAAATCACCAAAAAACACAAAAAAAGGAAGCAGATAAGAGCTGAGAAGAGATAAGGGTCTTTTTAAAAAGGTTTCTCTTCACTTTGCATAGTGTTAATTAGTTTTTTTTCCCCATCCCTCCATCCCCACTAAATATCCTCTGTCTGGCACCTTTCGGCGTCCCCAGCTTTTATCCTTTTAGCCCCGCATCCCCATCATCTGAGACCCATCGACATGCCTGAGGATGCGAGCTTCCTTCTGCTCGCCGTCTGAATGGATCAACTGGAAGAATCAAGCAGAGACAGACAGAGGAGCTGCTCCCCTCCGTCGCATTAACATTCATGACTTGTAAGTGGCATTTATTTGGCAGTTAGTTGATATGTTATATTCTAAAAGGTCATGAATTGAAGTCAAATGCTCTCATTTTCTTTTTACACTTAAGTTATTTCGCGTTCACTCCACGCAAAGACACAGAGGATGATATTAACGTTGTGTTCATTTTTTAATTGTTTTTTGCAGTGAAAGCATGGTCTAAACTTTAACTTTAGACACTTCAATAAAGTGACAAAAAGAATTGTGTAGGAGGAGCAGCACCAGGACTATGCTCTTTAGCATTGTGCAAAATGTTTACTCAAAGGTGAAAATTAAATAATGCTGCCAGAGTGATCAATAAAGACAAAACTAAACATTATTTTTGACCAAACAGTAGAGCCACAAACTCTGCAACGACACCACAAACTACCATGGAAGCAGCTTCGTGTCTCCTTTCTTAACAATTGAAGTGGAAGCGAGTGAATGACAGTTTCTTTCTGTCTGATGCTGATTTGGCTTGAGTGAGTGAAGCCCGACTGCCCCTCCATCAATAACAACGACCCAGATCAGCATTAATGATGTGGTCCATATTGATTTTTCCGGTCAGTGCATATACAGACATCAGTGTCTGACCGAACCTCCTCCTCTCTGTGCAAAACCACCATTTATAGACTCAAGATGACAGAGAACAGATGAGACAGGCGGGGTGAAAATGACTGAGGGGTCAAAGATGTTGGACAAGAGAGATCAGGGGAGACAAATGGAGTGTAGGTGGGAGTCTGATAAATGGCCAAAGGGTCTTTTTACTCAATGTGGAGGTTTTATCGCTGAATGTTTTGGATAAAGTGCAAATTCTGCGCTAAATAATGAAGCATGAAGCACAGAAATGAAAGCCTGGAGTAGGCTGCACAGCTCTCTCTGGCACAAGTGACATTTCCTTACTGATGTGTGTGTATGTGCATGTGCATGTGCATGTGTGCATGTGCATGTACATGTGCATGTGTGTGTAGTCTTGTGATGTCAGCGTCAGCTGGGTAGGCTGTGTGGCAGTCTTATACCATTTTAATGGGGAGCAAAGATCAAGCTGGGGCTGCCATAAACCTATCTAGAAACCACATATGGAAAATAATAAACCCGCTGCTTTATTCGTTATAAGTGCACCTGCAGGACGGATGACCCGCCGCCTTCCTCCTGATAATCTATGAGGCATGACAGTGATTGAATGAAAAGCTGGACTGTCAGAGCATTCGGTGTCTCCAGAAATGAAGTTTGGGTGATGAATGCAGCCACTATCTGCGCCGCCGAAGGCTTCAAACTCGGGACTCACCCGCACAAGGTTGCTGACCGCCGCCTGCACCGCGGCCACCGGCACCGTCAGATCCGGGATGGCTTTCCCGTCCACCTCCCCCTCCTCGTGCATGATGACCAGGTGAGAGATCTGCTGGGCCACCGGCTCCAGGATACTCTCGATCGTCTTGGTGTGGAACACCGGCATCGTGAACGACTTTCACCGCAGCAACCAGAACGCAAGAAAAGGCGGCCGGTCGCTCCAGCCCAGCAGATCCCCTCCTTTTTTTTCTCCTCTCCTTCTCCTCTCTCCTCGCCGCTCCTCTGCTCAGTCCGACCCCTCGCGCGTCTCTCTCCTCCCGGTGTGCACCGTCTCCCCTCGGTAAAAAGGCTGGACTCAGACTCTCGGTGTCCTCCTGTGGGTGCTGCCCAAATCGTGACAGAAGGAATCACCGCCCTCCGCCCAATCACAGCCTAGAAATACAGCTGGCAAGCAGGTCGGTGCTGGTGCGCACTGACGCTTTGCCTACACACACACACACACACACACACACAAACACACACACACGCACAAACCAGACGCGCGCAAACACGCACACGCCGCAAGTAAGAGCTCTTCCCAAATTACGTCATGCATGCCAGTGTCCCCAATAAGGAAAGTGTTGGGGTAACATTGTGATGAAGAGGTAGTGATTCTGATGAAGATGAGATGTTTGGAGGGGAGGGGCGGCTCCTCTGTTGGAAGGTTTGTAACGTGCGTGTCTCGAACCTGCTGCAGAAAGGTCAGCTTCATGAGATCATTACAGGCACAGGCGCCTGCAATGAAAATGGCGTTGGTTGGTGGCTTCTTATGAAGCTCCAAACATATGACACATGACCTGTGTTCATTAAGAGGTGGGTCAGGAGTTCACGTCTCCGGGCCTCAATGTCCAGGTCTAAATTAAGACCAGAGATTCAGCTCGCTGCTGCAGCTCCAAGGAGGAGACTCTTTCTGTCTTCACCGACCTCCATTACTTTGACACTAAAGATCCACCGTAAAGTTTAACGAAAAAAGTAAAGACCTGATGGGCTGCTGCACATTCATATATTGGGTGTGTGAAAGTAAAAGCAAATTAATTAGAAATAAATGCAAAAAAGGTATTTTTTTTCTCCTGCAAATTCAGATTTAATTGCGAATAATTTGCTTTCAGTACATTTATATGTGTGTGTGTGCGTGTGTTTGTGTGTGTGTGTGCATGTGTGTGCATGCGTGTGGGTGTGTGTGTGTGTGAATGGGTGCTGGTATGATCCTTCTCCGAATATCCGAATCTGTGTTGGAGAAACCAGAGACTGCACCCGCAAAGTATTTATACACCCAAGATGTCGACTCCTGTGTATGTGTGTGTGGGGTGTGTGTGTGTGTGTGGGGTGTGTGTGTGTGTGTGTGTGTGTATCCAGTAGGTGTAGTCAAGAGGCTACTATCCAAACCAGAGTGACTGGACACTCCAGTCCACCTGGATGAACAGATCCTCTCCTCTCCTCTCCTCTCCTCTCCTCTCCTCTCATCTCATCTCATCTCATCTCATCTCTTCTTCCTTAGGAATTGTCCTTAAAGAGGAGTAAGTCTCATACTTGCGGCATCTCAATCCCATATATGGGTTGAGGCAGAGTAGCGGAGTCGTAAAGTAAACCAGTCAGTGTGAGTAATTGAGAAAGAACAGGGCAGATTGGCTCTCGTAGCTCTGCTGTGAACTGTTTGTATATGTGGATCTGTCCAAACAGACTTTGTTAGAAACCATTGCAGCAGGTTGCTTGGAGTGGTTTGGGAGTGTGCGCTCAGTGACCAGCTGGGTTGTTTATCACTGATTTGTCAGTCAGCAAAACCGATGCTCTGATCTGTCTGTGTTACTGTTGCATATTTGCATTAATTGATTATTTGTCATGAATGGAGCACTGGTTCAACAGTCCTGTGACATGTATCTTTTTTTTTCTTTTTCAAGGTATGGGTGTTTGAGGTATCATTGGGTTTCAAACAGAAAGGTGTGAGTCATTGGACAAATGGACACACTGTGGCTTTCCTGAATCACAACCCTCTGACAGGCCTTCCCCACTCTGCAGCAGAACAATGTTTAGTAGGTCTGCTTTTATTTGCACATCGCTGCATATGAATATAAACTGTTAACTTATTAAATTAAAAAAGGGAAAATAAATGCATGAAAGCAAAATCATAGAATATATTTATATATTAACTATGCATTCTTAATGGTTATATATTAATATACAATACTTCTACAATACAGTAATAACAGCCACATTAAAGGTATAGCCCACGACCTGGATCCAATATCTTGCAAGCTCTCAGATCTGTGAGTGCACTGAAAAAAAGTCTGATGTTCATAAGCACCATCCTGTTCAACAAATGGGAAACAAACAAAGTAGCTCTGTCTGGAACACACATCACTGGCCCTTTATGCAACCTCTCATTTCAGCCTCTGTCTGAAACAGGCCTCTTTAGCTCCTGTCTCTTTAAGGCCCCCATTCTGACAAGCCCACTCTTTTCAAATTGGTCAACTTCCCCAAGTTTCCTGCTTTTCCTCATTTAGTTTAAAAGGTTTTTAAATGACTAAATAATGGAACTTTTATTGCAAGTAATTTATTGGAAATTAAATGTGTTGTCCCAGAAGTAACAGCTAATTAACAGTTATTAACAGCTTTTTTTAGTCGTTATATAAATAGGTTGGCACATAAGATCTGGAGATGTTAACTGTCCAACAGGTTAACGACTTGAGTTTGAGCACCAAACAAGGAATAGATGACCATAATAAAGAAATCTGTCACAAGCTGAGATCAGAATAAACTTAAAGTAGATTGAATCATGAATATCTGACATTAATAGAATATGTGCCTGAAGAAACTAAGTGGGAATTAATTTTCTGCATATTACACCTTCTCTAAACAGTGCATCAAGTGCAGAATTTGAAGCTGCAGCCATCTTCACTCACAGATAAATCCTACTCCAGTTGTATGTGACTGTTTATATAAGAGTCACATACAACAATATAATAATTTCTGTGATCTGCAGCAAATTTAAGAAGACGGAATGACATAGAATGACTTGTGGATTATACTGTATTTACACAAGAGTCCCCTCTAGTGTTTGGCAGAGGGACACTGTCAAGACAAACTAATTTTAACTCCTGTCACTACAAAGTGTAATTTTTTTTTATAATCAGCAATGATTGGACTAGTTATTTACTGCTGCTTGTTTTCAAGCTTTTTTTCCGGTGTAGAAAGAGGTTAAAACTCAAACACTGCAGACAGGTGTTAAAGAAAGATAACTCAAATTCTTCTTTTTTGTCAAAATGAACATTTCATTTGATTCTATTTTTCTTCCTAAATACGTTATCCTCTATAGTAACTGTTCACAGCTGCAGCTCATCTGACATGTAGTATAAACACAGGGACAGAAATATGTACTTTGTTTATATGGGTGTGTCTATTTCTATGTGCAAAAGAGACAGGGAGCCATGTAATACCAATATTATTATTATTTATTACAAAATGTTACTTAATAACAGGGCCAGCCTTTTACAAGAGTACACTTCTCTTTAGATAATTAGATAAATATACTTTCAAATAGCTTTTTTGTACATCTCTCCAAATAACAACAGATCTATCACAAAGAATTGAAAAAGTAATGCAAAAATATAAGGAATATTAAATACAATATACAATTAATACATTTAACAAAACACATAGCAATGCAACATTAAATGCTTCACTTTGCATTTATAGCAGCTGCCACTCTCCAACATGGCATACACACAGAAAGCCTTCAAAACTGCTACCAAATTTTCCTTTAAAAAGGATGAAATGCCCGAATGATAACGTTCTGCCGCAGCTTCATTTTGTGGGATACATGGATCCTGCCGTGTATTCAAAAAGCTGCGTTTTCCTTCCAATCCAGCGGTTGTAGTTGCTGACCTGTGTGTAAACTCCTGGTTTGTTCTTCTTGGCACACTCGTCACCCCAGCTCACTATCCCAAACAGAAACATCCGACCAGACACTTCACACACCAGCGGACCACCAGAGTCACCCTGTGAGGAGAGGAAACGCCTGTCAGTCAGCGCCTACAGCACGAAGAGCTCCACTGGCTCCTATTGATCTGTCTTTTTTTAAAAAAGCTCATGTGGATTCTGACTGGTAGTAAATAAGAAAATGACAGATTTACATCAATAATCACAGATTTTCCACTACTTGTATATATCAAATCATCCATGCATTTAGTATGTACATATATTTTGTGGGGCTATAGTATTACATTTTGGAGTTTGGTAATGTGATAATACTAATATGCACGTTATATCAATCTTTTTTTGTTATTTTTGTGCACATCTGTTTGTTGCACATTATCAACAATATTCACAGTTTCTAAGCGAGGAGCTGTTTTCACATTAAATTTGTACACTGAGCTCTTTTTTATTCGCATATTCATTCATACACAAGTCTTTACTCACCCTGCAGGAATCAGTGCTCCAATCAGGGCTCCCAGCGCAGAACATGTTGTCAGTGATGGCATCTCCATAGTATGACTTTGTCTTACATTTATTCTGGGGGATGAGTTTCACATTGGCCTGTTTCAGTACCTGTGAGTAGTACCACGCCCCTGCAGACAACACACTGTCAGTCAAAATCATTCAAATGGCTGAAAAGTTCAGTCACGAATCTGTAGGTTAGATTTTCTGCAATGCATACCGAAACTCTCCCTCCCGAATCCTGCAATGGTGCATTGATAATCTGGAGGAAGCTGAGTGTGAGGTGGAGGAAGACAAACTGTCCGTGCAGACGCTGAACGCACAGCGCAGCTTCCATCTCTAGATTTGATCTTCAGCAGTGCTGAAATGTAAGAAGACAGTAATGAGTCCTGCTCGCAGAGCACCTTTACAGCTATATCCTCTTTCTCACTCTTATACACACACCGATGTCATTGTCGTAGTTGGAATCATTGTAATGTTGATGAATGATCAGTTTTTCCACTCTGAACTCCTGTTCCTTGACGTCGTCTGTTTCATTAATGGCGCTCTTCCCCAGGTACACAGACAGACGCCGGACGTTGGTGTCCTCGCTGCACAGGAACCAAAAACACACACGGTTAACACACACACGCATGGAGTCATGCATGAGTCACATTGCTATTATAGTATGACAATTGCTGTTGAGGAAATGACAGTGTGCAGCGTTTTGTCTCACCCATCAGAGAAGCAGTGTGCAGCAGTGAGAACCCAGCACGGTGCAATGAGAGAGCCACCACAAAGGAAGTCGTTCCGCCGCCTAAAGATAGCGGCGACCCAAGGGTTCGACTCTATAGGTGTGAAGGAACCACCTACAATTTTATACTGCTTCCGCTCGGACCTCACGCCACATGTCCGCTCTGCAGGGACACAAAGAAGAGCCAGTAAGTACCGTTGAAGGAAATCACAATATGTCATCGTGAGGAATATTTGAGACAAGAAAACCTACCTGTATCCACAGCTGGGGGAGGTTTTGTTGTTGGTGTTGAACCTGTACGGAAACATGGACATCATGAGGAACATCCTAGAGTGTTTCAATGGTTTTCAATTCATTAGTCTCAATCTTACATTTAGGAATGTTGCAGAATTCTCTTGAAATCCTCCTCCCTCTTTTGACACGGCACCATGGCATCAAGACCTTGTCAGGATTCCTAGAATCAAAGTGTAACAGTGTTAAACACAAAACATACATAATACCTTTCCCTAATATATTTATGTGCCAGATTCTATATGTGGAACTATAAGTATAAATATACCTGCAATAATTATGGTCGCCAATTCCCTCTGAGGCTCCCCAAGGGTTGTCAAACCTGTTCCAGTTTAGACACCTGGCACCGTATGCTGACTCGGAAACAAACCCCCTGTAACTGCTCCCATTGCCATCCCGACAGCTTTCTGAAAATCATATTGCAAACACAGAGGAGACAAATGATGATATCTTGTGTCAAAATGATAATATAAGAATATCTGAATGCCTTTTACAGTTTCACTTACCTTTCGGAATGCTTCGTGGTTTCGGTATTGTCTTTTTAGACCACCTTCTTGAAAAAGCCTGAGAGGAGCACAGACAAGGATTATATAAACTTCTAAATCCACGTGTTGTAAAACACGCGCAAAGCTACATCCGCTTATTGTTTCTCACCATATTAATGCTGAATGCTGCAAGGATGGTGAGGATGACCAGCGTGTTCATCTTCACTTCTGCTTTCACTTCTCTTTACTTGGGATATTTATGTTTAATGCTGGTCTGTAATAGAAAGATATTTTAAGGAAATGGGCCATGACGAGGAAAAGTAAATACGTGACCTTATATGGATTTTATCTTTCAACATGTGACAGAATGGACACATGATTATTGAACAGACGTGGGTTCTTTGTCTGTGCCCATCTACTGTAAATACAGTGGATTATCACATTTGTCGTGTACATTTGATGCTCTGAAGGATTTCAAAGTAAATGCAGTAGATCGTGGACATGCTCACTGTCCGTACTATAAAGACAATGCTATCCATATCTGTACAGTGAGTGCAGTATCAGTATCTGTGCAGGCTTGCTGATTACTGCACAGTACAGTTAATATTACTCAGAATACAGTATCAACATGATAATAACATAAGATATTTATTACATCATTAGAGCTGTGCACAGTTTCACTTCTGTATTTTAGCATAAAATATATGTCTTGGAATTGTTTCATTACTAAGCTTCATGAAATAGGCAAAATAAATATATAGTTAATGTTTGAGAAGCTTTGTAAGAGATCACTTTACCTTTCTGTCCAAACGGGTAATTCTGATGAAGGGCTTTGTCCTGTTCGTTGTCCTCTCTGTGTCCTCTGATATCCACCTTTGTCGTGGGAGGCTTCAGACTCACGCTGTCAGTTGTTCTGGTGCTGCAGTGCTGATCCTCCTTATTTAAAAACACAGAGGCAACAAGTGGGAGGGGTTTGTGAGAAAATCTGAAAATTCACTGGCTCTCAGTCACTGATTAGCATATTTGCCTTGACCAAAGAGTTTTGTCACTTCCTGAAAAATAGAAGAAATATACACTTCCAAAATTGGTCATGTGTAAAGTGGCCATAAGTGCAGATGAGCACATATGTCCTTTCAAAGATGACAGTGACAGTATGATGAAAATTCCAAAACAGCTCACCGTAATATAATTTTTGGAAGAGCAACATATTATGGGACTGTTTTTTCTTTATGTTGTATAATTTATATTATATTATATATTAATATATATATATATATATATATATATTATTATATATTTGTGGCATTTTACTTTTTTACATGGTTCCATGTTAGAGTTTGAATTTACAAATGCGTATGACTATGAATGTTTGGTTGCATGTGTCAATGCAGACTGCCGGTGACTCATTGTAAATGAGTCACAATATGGGTGTTTCTGACTGATGCAGAGCTATCAGCAGGGATTTGATTAAAATGCTTATTCTGATTATAGTAAAAACTCATTTTGTACCGTATTTGATGTTTTCAGATTGTATGTGTCTGTGTTTTGGAAAAAGAAAACTAAGGATGTTTCAATATGACCATACATATTTTATTATATTTATCAGTTAACTTCAAACAAAGCTCAGTAACTGAAACAAAACTAAATGTGACCACACTTTAATACAACAACAGTTCTTCTCAATATACCTGCAGTTGTACGAAGGTATTTGAGAGGTAGGTTGTTCCAAACTTCCTAGCCTCAGTTCTGCTATGGATTTAAATTGTCTCAGTTGCTTTGTCTATTCATCTAATCCAAAACTGGCTCCATGGTGTTGATATCAGGGCTCTGTGGGGGGATATTATCAGGTGCAAGACTCCTTGTTCTTATTGTCGCTGAAGAAAACTCTTTATGACTTTATGGCTGCACAAGAAATGCCAGACGCCTCCCTGATGATATTATATTATGGAGAAAAATCTAAATGTGTAAAGGGCCTAAAACTTTTGCACTATACCGTATGAGCATCACGTATATCCAAATGTATGTAATATGATTTTTTTTTAACTTTTGTTTGAGTTACATCATAACAAGATTTGTTTTGTGTTTTGTTGTTGTTGACCCCAGGAAGAATAGCTATTGTATTGTGGACAGCTAACTGGGATTCAAATACAGTAAATAGCTATAAAAATATAAAAAAATATATATATTTTAAAAAATAAAACTTAAAATTTAGTATTTTTTATTTAGAATCTCACAGAAGTGAGCTGAGATCTTTCTTTTCTAGTAAAAATACCTCAGCATTTGGTTTAATTTGAAACATTACACGCACTAACAAGAAGCCCAGGCACTTACCCACCAGTAAGTAACACACTCATTTCTCAAATGCTATTTTACTGTAACTATATAAAAAAGACCATAAATGTTAATAATAAATAAAATACAGACCACTGAGTGTGTTCGCAGAGATACAAAACAAAGTGATCTCACTTCTATTAGACCATGTTTTGCATCAACATCCTCAAATCATTTGTGTGTTACCACCAGAGACGTCATTTATCAAGACAGGAATCAAGAAACCATCTATTCTGGAGACTGACACTTCCTGAGAAGATAATGATAATATCTGATGAACTCATTAACCTACTTCCTTCATCATATCTTCATAGCTTTTAACACATAATAATAACACAACAGTGAGTAACTTCCCCCCCAAACAATAAGCATTGTGTTAGTCTTTGCATGTAAGTTTAAGGGGATTTCATGAATGAAATTTTTCACATACACGTTACCTACCACTGACGTCTGTATGAGTCACATTTCCTCTTCTGTGATGGCGGACAATAGACTTGAAACCTTTGTGTCAGGCTTTAACGGCCTGTGGTCAAGGAAGAGATAAATACTTGGGTACATGAATGTGGCCAAGTCTTTGGAAGCACGAAACAAACAAACAACTTTAATTTAATTATTGTGCCTATTGTAGACTTGTCTGTGTTCACTCTGATATTTACAGTAATTTAAACCATGCAGGTGTTTTCAAAAAAGAAGAACAATGAATTACGCAGAAGTTACCAAACACTGGAAAACCCATAATACTCTATTTGTAGTTGAAGCCAGCTGCAACTTGAAATGTTTCATTTTGATTAGACACCCTCCTCCAGTCTGGACCTCCAGGGGCTGTCAAAATAAACCATGAATCATTTTTTTTTTTTTTTAACCTTGCGCCTCAACTTGCCCCAATAACGTAGTGAAAAGTCAGGGGGTCAAATGTTAGAGAGGGCAATGCTGTGTTTAGTGGTGGAAGACTGTGATGATCTTTAAAGTTTTTCTATTGTTTCTCTTATTCTATTCTGGATGACTTTGTATATTACCATCATATATGTGTGTGCTGCATTCGTCTATGACATAATGGCACATATCATGTAGGCACTTCAGTGCGTGTTTGTTCACAGCAGCATCATTGTGGTCAAAGCAGAATTACACAGAAATAGAGCGTGAGTTTTCACACATTGCCTCACCATAAATAAAATTAATAAAATTACACTGAACTGTTTTGCCTTTCTCTAAAATTTTCCTTTAGTTTAATTTAGTAATCTTCCACTTACACATGTCAGTATATAGAATTTTTATTGTATTGTTTTATTCTTTCTGTTTTATACTATAGTATAGTATATATGTATGTATATACATACATATATATATATATATATATATATATATATATATATATATATATATATATATATATATATATGTATATATAGATAGATAGATAGATAGATAGATAGATAGATAGATAGATAGATAGATAGATAGATAGATATTATTTGGATACTATTTGAATACCATCATATTGATTATGAATATGATCAGATTTGGCTTATCTAAGCAAAGAACTAGTTTAGTCATTTTTTTTCCCCCTGGAATTTTACATCTACGTGACTGTGTGGTTGTACATGAACAACCACAACAAATGCACAGACAATTGCAATTTTTTCTTTTTCATTGGGGCCTTAATTGCATTAGTCTTTATTCATCATTTCCTGACTCACACTTCATGTTTCTCAAGATGTACTGTGTACTCATCTTTTGCATAATACATTGAGAAATGATAAGCCCTAATATGTCTATTTTCTATTAATACATAAAATGAGAGTGTGCCCTTTTCAATCTATGTAATGCAAAGTCTGTTATATATAGAATATAGATTAGGCTATGAATAAATATAAATATAAAATATCTGTCCACCTAAAGGCCTGCACTTCATTACAGGTTATGATTTCTTGACCTGGGTTTTATTTAAAGTTTTGTTATCTCTAACAAGATATATTTTCAGTTTTAAATACCAAAAATCACAATTTCAATACAGTTTTACATCTCCTCTCTTAAGCTTCTCTCTGGAGCTCTAGGAAGAACAGATTGTGTTGCATCTGTCTCATTAACATTAATGAGCCTGTCCGCTGATTGGCTGATGCAAAAGGTTGTGATGGGAAGTGGGTGTTGATTGTACCTACATATTGTAGGTCAGGAAAAAAATTTTGGGGAGTTTAAGTTGTTTTATCTTTGTATTAGCTTTTATCCCTGAATTTCTGGATTTTTTTCAGCCAGTAGCCTAAACAATGGATAATGAACATAAAAGGAAGTCTATCTATCTATCTACAACTCTGGAAAACAACAAGAGACCACAGCATTTTTTTCATGATTTTTTCAGCATTTCATCATGTTTCTTTGCATGCACTGCAAATAAATCCTCTAAATGATAATATTTTATTTGGAATTTGGGGGACATGTTGTCAGTAGTTTATAGACTCACATAGCTATAAGTAGTAAAATCAGAAAAACTGCTAATTTTGCAGTGATCTCTTATTTTCTCCAGATCTAAAAGCACATAAAATCTCACTTTCTACTATATGGGACCTTTAAACTCAGTTGTAACCCGGTTGTAGCCCACTACAGATAACACTGAGCGTAGAAAATGCCTTTAAACACAAAGTAGTTTGAATATACTAGTAATTGCTGTAAAGGCTAGGATGCTGGAGCTGTGCATATGGCACCATCTAGCGAACGAATGAAGACCCTGTGAAGACTATGATCATTATCATAGTTTTGGGGGAGTGTTCTGTTCTTGTAAACGGAAAAAAAGAAATAGTAGGCAACATTGTTCTTGTAGTATCCAGTATCTGGCAGTGTGTCTGTCTACTGGTCCACGGTGTGGATGGAGTGTGGATAAGATGGGAAATCCCCAAACAGAGGACGTAAATTAAACCGCAGCCTTGCTTCCATGTGCCCTCTGCAAACCAGACGCGCATGCGCAGACGCGACGTCTCCCTGCCTGTCAGTTACTTTCACTTTGCGCAGATATCGAGCCTTCTCCCGCTGTAGCTTTTTCGCCCAAAACTACGACAAAAACACTACCGGACGTATCTTTAAATCTGTGTTTGATGGATTTGGGGAAAGCTGAAAGTTTAATTTCGCCGCTTCACGTCTAGTGTTACGCGTAAACACGAAGAAAAGGGACCGTAAACAACACGGTTAGCTAACTTTGAAGGCAACAATGTTCTGACAGAAAGCGGTCGACATGACATTAGTCATCTCTGACCTTTGACCTCCTGGACAGGTGAGTGTATCTCATGGCGGAGGAGCGGTGTGTTTCTTCTAGTGGACTTTAGCAAGTTGTCTGGCTTCAGGGAATCTAAAATTGGCCTTCTGATAACAACAACATCAACAGCCTTTTAATCCTGGGAATACCGAGCTACTGACAATGTGATGGAATTTATGGAGAGCAGATGATATCACAAAAGGTGAAATTAAACTGGTAAAATGTAACTTTAGCAGTAAAATGTTATAATCAGCAACAGCAACGTGGCTGTTTCTGTGTGCACCACTGGAATATAAAATAAGACCTAAAAGTATAATAACATAATAATTAAATGCTATAATTAACTTTAAACAATCAATCAGTCACCTTTTATTTGTCACATGGGATCACAGTGTGATCGTTGGGAAATGTGTTAAATTGTGTAATAAAAAACAGCAATGATAATTAATTTGTGGTAATTAAAACAAACAAAATAATAATGTGTTAATATAATCAGAGGCCAATGATCTCTTTCCGGATCCTACTGATAGGAGGATAGGAGCTCTTCCTGTATGACGTATAAATATAAATAACTGAAAACATGCTGTACTGTCCATATTTGGACACATTTCTTTTATAATTTTGGCTCTACCTCAGCAGGGTACCTCTGGCCCCACAGCAGACCTCACATCATGGAGCGGGCAACACTCAAACAGAGCCAACTGTGTGGCTCATGGGAAATGAAGGAGAGGCTGGGGATGGGAGGCTTTGGCCATGTCTACCTCTACCAGCACCTTGTAAGTGCAGAACTGTAAACTCCGGAGAACATTAACTCCAGACATGATGTGTCTTTGCCTTGGTTTTTACGTCTGACCTGTGTTTGGAGCAGGAATCTGGAGAGAAGATTGCTGTGAAACTTTGCCGCCTGGAGCTGAACTCCAAGAACAAAGATCGCTGGAGCAGAGAGATCCAGATCATGAAGAAGTGAGTGTAGATCATCCGCTTGTGGAGCAATAATAAGCTTTACTATATATTTGCTTGCATGACTGACCACCTCTATTCTTGTCAAACCACTGAATCGTTCTTTGTTTTACAGGCTGAACCATGTGAACGTTGTTCAGGCCAGAGAAGTTCCAGAAGAGTTGAGCTTGATTGCTTTAAATGACCTACCTCTGTTGGCCATGGAGCACTGCTCCAGGGGAGACCTACGCAAGGTAGCACCTGGGTTTTCATAAAGGCCACAAACAATTTTTTTTCTTTCATACTTTAGAGCAATCACCTCATTCTCTGTTTCTGCTCATTTAGGTTTTGAATAAACCAGAAAACTGTTGCGGGCTACGGGAGAGTGAAGTCCTCTCGCTACTTGGAGACATTGGTAATGTTCCTCAGCTTTTACTTTTATTTAACAGAGACATTTAAATGTATATGATAATAATACATACGTACATAATGTACATAGTAGATGAAATATTTAAAAAAATAATAAAAATCTATGCAGGTTCTGGTATCCAGTATCTCCATGAAAATAAGATTATTCACAGAGACCTAAAGCCGGAGAACATTGTTCTACAGGATGTTGGTGGGAAGGTGAGCTAATTTCTTTTGTACTTACACACATGCAGCCTCTTCTGATTTTCCTTTTTCACTCCGTTCTCACTCTAAATCTGTTTTCCTCTAGCTTGTCCATAAAATCATTGATCTGGGTTATGCAAAAGACCTGGACCAGGGCAGTCTCTGTACATCCTTTGTTGGAACTCTCCAGTATTTGGTAGGTGTGGCAGTAATAGTACATTTAATTAGATATTGCACTAATAATAACAACGTATTATTCATTTAGCCCTGTTTTATATCTGTGTGTGCCAGGCTCCAGAGCTGTTTGAAAGCAAACCATACACTGTAACTGTGGACTACTGGAGCTTTGGGACGGTGATCTTTGAATGCACTTGTGGCTTTCGTCCCTTTTTACACCATATGCAGCCTGTACAGTGGTGAGTCTACAGTGGCTGCAGCATTTTCCTCTTCAATGTGGATGGGGGACTGTTGATATGATACCTTTCATTTACAGTAGATGCTGTGTCAGCTGAAAGTATTCATTCATATATACAAAAGGTCATGGTCTCAATGGGAGTATTAATATGTACCACAAGACAGAAATACTTAAAGGGTTGTGATAAATTAGCTATTACAAACAGATTCTCTATAAACCAGGGATATCATTCCTTCAGGCTGACATAGTAACCTAAAATTTATGTAAATCTGACTAATAATATCTTCAATTTCACGATCTGGAGTACTTTTCTAATATTCAACCTCTTTCTTTTGGGACAAATAAATAGTTTGTGGACAATTTGATTAATTTTCAGTCTTTTTCTCTGTTTGGTTGCTTTTGTAGGACAAGCAAAGTGAAGAACAAAGGTGCCAAAGACATCATGGCAGTAGAGGACATGAATGGAGAAGTCAGATTTTCGACACATCTTCCGTATCCCAACAATCTTAGCCGGTAGGTACAAAAACTAAAAAAGATTTTTCACTAAAGCAAAGCATCCACATCAGTTTGCTTGCATTTAACCTACAGCTCTGGCACAGGTAACATTTCCCTACTGAAAAGCGTATGTGTGTGCGTGCATTAGGCCGCTGCTGGAGCCAATCGAGTTGCTTCTGCAGATGCTTTTACTGTGGGACCCAGCAACACGTGGTGGAGGAATGGATCCTGACACAAACAAGCCGCAGTGCTACACCGCTCTGCAAGACATCCTCAACATGAAGGTCTCAAATATGACCTCTATATTTACCACATTCAACCGGAGCATATTGACTGCTTTCATTGTTTTATATATGCCACGGGACTAGATGACAGTAATGCAAAGCAAACCTCGCTTCCTTCCACCAGGTGATCCACGTGTTGGACATGACATCGGCCCAGCTTCACTCTCTGGTTCTGGGCACTGAAGAGAGCTTACACTCCCTTCAGCTTCGCCTGGAGACACACACTCAGTCGCACATCTCCCCGCTGAGTCAGGAACTTCTGTTAGAGACGGGAATCTCCCTTGACCCACGCAGACCGCCTGCACACTGCCTGCCGGATGGATTGGTATGTGACACAACCACACAAAAATATCTGATGTTAAACCAGCTCAACCACATGTAAATACAATAGCATCTACTGTTTTTGTCACTATATTTAAAAACACAGGACAGTTCTGCATCAAACTCATTTATGTATTTCTAGTAGAAGGAATGGGTTGTTGATTTAGAGAGTCGTGTGTGAGAGCTGAGAATGAAGGAGAGCTGTAGCACAATTTCAGCACTGTTGTTGTTGTTTTGGTGTAGTTACGGCCAACAGTAACTGTTGTGGTTCTAATAATAAAGAAAGGTGACACCAACTCTTCGTCATTCTTCTGACATCCGGTCAGACGCTACAAAAAAAACAGCCTATTAGTGCAGTCGAGGGAGAGGGAATCAACCATTAACCAATTAATTGTTAACCCGTTATCAATGACAAAATGTTGTTTTTTTAGAGGAGAAATGCTGAATAAAGGCATTGTGTAACTAAAACAATACTTGTTTAAATAATTGTGATTTCACTATTAACCAAAATAATCATTAATTCTATAACTGAGCAGCACTGTTGTGGAAACTTTTCCTGCTTCTGGTGAATAAAAGAAATACAGTCATGATTATGGGCTGCCAGTTTTATTTCCTTTGCAAAGAAGGTCAGACTGGCCAGACCAGCCTGTATCCAGGCTGGTTCTGATGCAATAAGACATAGAAGTGATAGTCAACAGCACATTTATACTATAGGACTGTCCCACCAAAGAGTCAAACAAAAGGCCACTTTCCCCCGACACCCCATCTGTGATAAATACACAAAAGCTCGGCCTTGAAATTTCCAAAAGAAGCCCTATTTCAAATATATTTAAAAGACCTTCACAGTACATAAGAAAAACAAGCTGATTTGGACAACAACCAGACATTTGACGTTAATTTAGATTTTTATGAATGCAGCTTTTTGGCTGAGCTGGTATTAACTGTAGAGGCAAATCTAAATGTGAACCTCAGCATAGATGTGCACTAATGTGTTGTAACCTTCCACCAATACATACCGTAGTATGCACAGTGATATTTGTTCTCTGTTTTCAGCGAGGATGGGACAGCTCCATTGTCTTCCTGTTCGATAAGAGCTTAACCAAGTACTCTGGACCACTGACCGCCAGACCTCTGCCAGAAAGCGTCAACTTTATCGGTGAGAAATTGACTTCTTATTGAGAACTATCATCTCCTTAATTTACTCTTTAACCTCTGTCTGTTGCTGTCCTCGGAATGCAGGTTTGAGAAAAGTTAAATAAAAGTTGTGTTTTTTGAGTGGAAGTGGAAGAATCTTTGAATTTGATGTCCAAGTAAATGTGGGAATGTGTGATGCCTTAGTGAGGGAGACCAAGACGCAGCTCCCACTGGCTGCACTGAGGAAGGTGTGGGGGGAGGCAGTCAGCTACATCTGTGGACTGAAAGAGGACTACATACGTCTGTACCAGGGACAGAGGGCTGCCATGTAAGTGCACGCAAACACACATTTATTCTATTTCCCCATACACGTACACACACTAGGGCTGTTGGAACTATTCAAATGCTGAAATTTGATTCAGATGTGTGCTTTTAAGTTTTTTTTAAAAATGAATATAAATATGTCGGGCCTGTTGAATTTGTATCAGAAGCAACAGCAGTCTGACTTTACTCTCGACCTTGTGCAGCTCTGATCAGTTTGATCCTGTTTGCAACGGACCAAAATATGAACTCAAAATGCTTTTGTCACGTCTCATGAACAATACATTTGTCTGAGTGAATCATGGATGTTAATGATGTTGGACAGAGCATATGACCACATCACATGCTGATAGTGGCATTGGCAATGCAATAAGCCTGATATATAGGTACATAGTCAATATTAATATAATAGGCTAGATTTAAGCACTAAATACTTAAATATAGTTCAGATATTTAAAATAATTACAGAAATTTGAATATGATTATAGAAGAAGACCTGCAGCCCTATTTCACACACACACACACACACACACACACACACACACAATTGTTGTTACTATTATTATAATACTACATCTATCAGTATTATTACTATCACCATGCTGCTGCACCTTATCTACCCACCCACTTATCTTGTGTATAAGTATTTTATTTAAATTTTTATGTACCTTTTGTATTTGTATTTTATACTATTGTGTTTTTATTGTAATTGAATGCACCGGCTGTTATGACAACTGAATTTCACCTTCGGGGATGAATAGAGTAATCTTCCTACCTACCCACACACCCAACCACACACTCACCTACCTACCTACCTATCTTAGTGAAGTATTCTTCCACTGTGTTTGTGTAGGCTGAGTTTACTGCGTTACAACACCACCTTGACACGGTACAAGAACCTGCTGTTCTCCCAGTCACAGCAGCTCCGAGCCAAGCTGGCTTTCTTCAAAACCAGCATCCAGCAGGACCTCGAGCAATACACCAAGCAAAGACACACGGGCATCTGTGAGTGGATGTTAACATGCTGCTGGAACACATACATACATTTAAAGTCATTATGGAAGTTCTAATTGAAACACTCTTCTGTTGTGGTGTATTTACTCTAAAGCTTCAGAAAAAATGCTAAAGACATGGCAGGAAAATGAAGACAAGGCTGATGGGTTTACAAAGGTAGGACAAATGCAAAGTATAACACCCGCAAAGTATAACTCGCAGTTATTTATAGCAATAAGTGATATGAGTGTGTTTTCTGCTGTAGGTTGCGGATGTCGGGTACTTGGATGAAGAGATAGTGGCTCTACATTCTGAGATTGTGGAGTTGCAGAGGAGTCCATTTGCAAGGAAACAAGGGGATGTAATGGAGCAGCTGTCAGTATTTCTATTATACATAGCAAATTATCATTTCAATAACTGAAAAATAAAAATTAATTCTATGTCTCTTTTCAGCGAGGACAAAGCTATTGAACTCTACAAGCAACTAAAAGCTAAATGCAAAAGTTAGTATGCATCATTGTCTAAAATAGCAGAAACCTTTTCTTTGGCAAAATGGTCGATGCTTGTTGCTATGGATACAATTCACTGTTATGAGATAAATACATAATAATATTTATTTGAAGGTACAGGTCCTGACCCTCCACATGGCTACAGTGACAGCTCGGACATGGTGAAGACCATACTCCAAACGGTTCAGAACCAGGACCGAGTGCTGAAAGACTTGTACACTCACCTGAGGTCAGTTATCCATCACTCTAAAAATAAACGCACAACCATGCAAAGCTCAACATGAATGAGGAATTATTTTACACTTCCTCTGAACTTTCTCTTTGTTTAGTACAATTCTGGTGTGTAAGCGACGCATCGTTGACCTGTTCCCAAAGTTGGAGAGGGCGGTAGAGAACATAAAAACGGCAGAAGCCGCAGTGATGCAGATGCAAATGAAGAGACAGAAAGAGTTCTGGTACCTGCTCAAGATCGCCTGTGTGAGTATGAAACAAGCGGAACAACAGGAAATATTCTATATACAGTGTGTTATGTATATGCATGTAGCTAATACTGTGCATGATTGTGTGTTAAGGCGCAGAGTAATTCACCATCACAGTCTATCATGCAACGGTCCGCCGACGGGTAAGATCACAGCCAAATGTTTCACAGAGCTCAATATGCATCACAGTTATACTCTATTAGAATAACACTTTTAAAGGAAACATGACGACATTATGTGACTGCTATTATTGTAGAAGCTGATCTGATGAAGAGTGTCTACTTTGTGCAGAATGAGTTAGACATTCTCCTAAAACCAGCTGCATAAATCACAATCTGCCACTAGAGGTCAACCAGAGCCAACGGGACTCATGCTCTCTTCAATTGCCATTGATTTCATGACTATAATATGGAGCTCCTAAACAACTGAAATCTAATATATAACAGAAAAACACAATTCAGAGTCTCTCTTCTCCTTTAGTGAAACGGTTCATCAATTACTGGATGAGAATCAGCGTTACCTGAGTCAACTCAATTCTCTGCTGCACGATGCCACTCAGGAGATGGGGCACAGTGTCATGGTATGGTATAGTGTGTGAGGGAGTGTGTTAAAAATAATCTGAGGTATTGTTGCCATTTCAGGGTGTTTCTGGTGTCTATGTAGTTTATTCATTGACTTTATCCCTGTTATGACCATACATTTGCATTCAGTATTTAACTAGATCAAAATATCTTGTCATCTATATTTTGGCAGAATGTGATATGGTTTTTGTGTTTTCTCTCCAGGATGAGGACTGGAGTTGGACTCAGTATGGAGACGCGAAAGACCAACTGCAGGAGCTGCAGGAGCTATAAAAACTGACCAAAGACTGTTATGAGTCAAAGATATATATTGTATACAAGTGCCTCATCAGAGTTACACTATCCGAAAGCCTTGTGATTCCATACTGTGTCATTTACGTATATGTGATACTGTAAGACAGATTGTGAATCTACAACACAAGAATGATGTGGTAAGCTATTCATGTTTTAACTTAGGTGTATATTTTTTAATTTTGAAATCTGTATCCAGCTAAACCAAGACTTATTTATTTCACCGGTAAATCAATTGGCGTGAAGGATTGCTGCTGACAAACTATGCATGACTGAATGTGAATAAAGCATACTGTATGACACTTATCCATGTTTTGTCCTGGTCATTTACAGTCGAGCAATGAACCAGACGGCCTGCACACATACAGGAAATTGCTTGTTTATAGGACCTTGGGTTCAAAATTCTTTTCCAAATAGCTGAAATCCAGGGAGCAAGGAGCAAAATGGAGACAAAGACACACAAAAATGAACAATACAAAAGTCGATTAAAATGCCAAAAATTCTAGGCTAACAATCAAATGTCAGCATCTGTGATTTCTACACATCTTTCATCTCTACTTAAATGGCTCAAATGAGGAAGAAGGACATTATAGTTCTTCATTTAAACCAGAGTCTGAACAAACATTTTAAATATATAGTACATGGATTTGATGTGAACACAAAGCACTGAAAAAATACTATACTGCCAGGTGTTAACCAGTGTAAGAGTGTAGAGGATTTGTACAATGTATTTTGCATTAAACTTTAATGTGTGCAGTTTTAAAGACTACTTTGTTTTTACAGTTGGTTTTTACATCTCTGCACATGATTGTATTAACTTCCTTTTTAATTTCACATGGAAATCACACACATGAATAGTAAAATATGGCAAGTTTAGGAAGTAGTCCCTGTGTTAGTCATGGGTTTATTCGCGCATTTAAAAAACGTGAGTTGAAATTTGAACACCTCACTTGAATCCTTTCAGAACAGCATATTGTTTAAAGTGGGATATACGTGTGTCTGAAAGCTTATATTTTCTAAGAAGATTTGTCTTATGCACAAGTGATGAATATACCGTATATGTAGATAACCCTGTTTGTAATAACTTTATGGCGTGTATGATTGTAAACAGAACCCAAACTGTCAAATGCTGTGGTTATAAGTTTACTGTGAGTGTGTCATGTAGTTAAACATCGATCAATGTTATTTATAAAACGCATTTAAAAATTGATCAAAGTGCATCACATGTACAAATGATGGAATTACTGACAATAGATAATGCTTTAGGAGTCACTTCTTATCTGGACAGAAATTCTGTATAAGTAAGCAACAATCCCTCCCTAAGTAGTTGACTCGCCGACAAGATCTAATTCTGAAACCAGGTTTGAAAGAAAAGAGAAAGTAAAACATGTGATATTCTCTATAATGTATCGTTGTGATGAACAGTTATGTTTATAAGCGTTCAGGCTAGGAAAACCTGTTTATGGAATACAGACAGTTTAACAGGAAGTTTATCCACATTATAGTTACAGCTTACAATAAATAAATAAATATAGTATTTATTGTTATTATTGTATAATAACAATAAATACAATATAGCGAAGGTCTTGTGTGAGACCTCGCGAGAGTAACCGCAATTCAACGAGATTCAAATCCAGAGCGAGCGATTGGTCAATTCTGGCCAACAGAACCGGGGCTAATCAACATATCGCCGCTATGCATCGTGGGAACATTGGAAACTATTCTATTTCGCTATGGATTCATCCGCTATGTCGCCGGAATCGTCAAGCGTCATGTAGACTTCGACAACTATTGTAGGAAACTCGCAGGATGTTTCCGTACTACCGCGCGGTCTAAATGTGACACCATGACAGAGGAGGGTTGCAGCGTAACGACCCTTATAAACCATGAGCCCTCTTCGTACAGTCGGATGTGAGGGCGATCTGGCTGCGACATCTGTCACCCCATTGATCGCTAGGGTTGATTCGGCTGATCTGGCTGGCTAGGCGGGTGTCCCCTTCCTCCCTCACCGCTCCATGTGTGTCCCTCCCGAAGCTCCGCGCTCGGTGGAAGAGGACGTGGTTCCCCCGGCGGACGACCATCCATCGGTATACCAGTAGCTGCGCTCCCCTGCTAGAACCTCCAAACAAGCTCAAGGCCCATTTGTAGGAGAAACGTAGGGAAGTCAAGCTCCAAGCTTCAGGCACATCCAAATGCGGCGCTGCACGTGGCAGTCTGCCTTCCTTTTTAATTTATAAACTATTCGATTGATTTAGTGAATGTGTACCAGATTCTTTTGCAAGTAAAACTAACTTAAATTAATTCAAATGAAATGTTAATATTCGATATGCAGCCCCTTTAAGAATATTATCGTATAGTGTCTGCTTTTATCACTCACAAACACATGTGAGATGATTTTAATAACAACAACTTGATACTTTGTGTAGATTACAATTTGTGCTGCATTGTTATATGGATATCATGTTTTTTAAATAATAATTATTATACTAATTGTATAGTTTTTTGGGTCTGTTTATTTTTGCTTGAGTATAACAAGTATTCAAAATCCCTCAGTACGTTTCACCTAAGCATTTTCTTTACTCACTAAAAAATGAAATCTAAAGTTAGCGTAAACCGACTGCAAACAACCCAATACGAGCATTTGCAATTGTGGCATCAACAATAATTTGTAGGCCAATTCTGATTCAATATTCAGTTTACACAAGTATGATGTGAAAACCTGAAGCCTACAGTGATGCACACAGAATAAACCTCGTTTCTTAAAACTGATTGCTGCTTACTTTTATAAACAATATTTAGACTTTTAACACTTGAGTACATTTAAAACTGATACATAAAGACTTTTACTCAAGTAATATTCTAATGGGAGTCGTTATCTTCTACCAAAGTCCGTTTCTTGTAACATATCTGTACTTTGACTCAACTGCAGCTTTCAGGTAATTCATCTACCAGTGCCAACTAGTGTGCCATAAAAATAAAATATTTCCGACATTCTCTGAAGGCAGCACTATGTACTAACATTGTGCTGCCTTCACGGCCCGTCTAAAACTGTGGGAGCCGAGGCGTGTTGAAGTGAGGGGGAGGAGTCGTTAAACGATACGAACAGGAGGAGACTATTCGATATAGTGGTAATTTTATCTGCATTTTATTCTCTGCTTATCCTAACGCTTAAATACTGATTATCACATTCACAGGTAAGTTAACGCCGCTTGCGTGACGCCGGCTAATGTTAGCATTGAGCTAAAACAAACTGACTTCCGAACCCACCCGATATAATGGGAGCTAGCGAGCTATAAGCTAACCCCGGCTAGCTCGGGTTTTGTGTTACAAACGAAACTAAACGGGGTGTCAGCATTAGCTGCTTTTGAATTAGAGAAGTTCAGACCTTCCGTGTGATATTAATTAATATAGAAGGTGTGTAACTGTTAAACTGTGTTTCCACCAATCATTCTGGGAGCTAATGCTTGTTAGCGTTAGCTGCTTAGTTTGGGCTACTTTGGGGGGTTCTAATTTAAGCAGCTCGCTGTAGATGAACTACTTTGAATGACTATGTTATCTGTTGCGTTCAGTGAACCATTTTGACTTGTGTGCATCTGTGTTCAAGTTGGTATAATGTGATTATGGTTGGGATAAATGCATTACATATACAAGCTCTATTAATCGCAAAAGGGAACTATACTGTTACAACAGGCTATAATGGGGCAAAACAAATAAGGTAAAATAAACAAATGCAATTAAAGGCTACATTTTATACAATGTCTAAACTAACAATGTCAAATATGCACAGTAATTAGAACAGAAAAAACAGCCCGGTTAGGTGGATTTAGTATTTATTTATAGTATATTTAAAAATACTATAAATAAATATAAAGTAAATATAATCTTTAAGTACATGTTTGAGGGACTTTACTTGAGCAATTCTATGTGATTCTACTTTAAACTTCCATTCCACTACATTTCAGAGGGAAATATTGTACTTTATATTTCCTACTATTTATTTAACAGCTATAGATATTTTGCAGATGTAGATTTTATGTAAAATCATTTTAATATTTAAACATATGTTATGCACTTCCTGTAAAATGTGCTATATAAATGCACTAAACAAACATGTGCTAAACTATTATATAATATAATTCCATGCAATTCGTTTACTATTAATCTACACAAAACATCTAAAATTGGCTCCAGATTGATGAACTGCAACATTAAAATGTGCATTTACGTGTTTGTTAGTAATAAAAGCAAAAATTATAACATGCTATAATAATATAATGCATTGTGTATAATTAGTACATCTACTTTTGAGATTTCCGTACCTCTACTGAAGTAACTTTTTGAATTCAAAACTTTTCTACATCATATCTACATACATATGATAAGAGCTCAAAGATGACCACACCATGAATCTGAAAAACAACAGATGTGATGACAATGCAATAAATAATTAAATGAAAGTTCAGGTGAGTAGTCTGTGAGTCTTCTCTCCTGACACAAAAGAGACTCATTGTACAGACTGATGGTAGCTGGCAGGAATGTAGCATTCTTTAACTGATTTAGCTGATTAGCTAGTCAGCAGGCTGAACAGAACGCTTTAAGAAAACTCTTGCCTTTCTTGCATATTCAGTCAGTGTAATGAAATATTTCAAAAATGGATTATTGAGTATTGTTTATAATATCCTGTCTCGTTAAATTCAATAATACATAAGTGGCGGTTGTCTGAATATCAGAAAGACCTCCTAGTATTATGCTATGAACAATCAACAGTGCCACAAATGCACACTTTAACACTTTATATTGTCAAGCCAGCACCGAACTGGAAATTATAGCCTTCATGAATGTAAGGTTTATTGCAGGGAAGTTGGAATAGACTGCAATTGTTTTGTCTAAGTAGAATAAATTGGCACTTGGGTGCAAATATTTGCTGCTAATTGCACTGAACGTTTATATACATGAATAAATCTTGAAGCGTGTAAGCACTGCTTTCTCCATCTTCAGGTGGATGCTTGTGAGGATGACGATGCCGCATGTAGGGGCAGTATTTGCAACAATAGCAGGACTGATGGCCATCCTGTTACACTCCTCCATTCACAAGATAGAGGAAGGGCACCTTGCTGTGTACTACAGGTATCATAACACTGACCTTTACATCTATGCCGGACAGAAACAACACATAAGATTGTGGCTCATTTCCTGGTAACGACAAATATAACTTTAACAGGAATAAGGAAACATCTGATTTGTTTGTATTTGTTTGCAGGGGTGGAGCATTGCTGACCGGTCCCAACGGCCCTGGATATCATATCATGCTGCCTTTCATTACCACTTTCAGATCAGTGCAGGTAAACTCACTTTTCAACCTTAAAGCATGAACTTTAAGCGGAAGCATGAATCACTGATGAGTGTCCTCTACAAAAATAAATAAATCTTCTACAGCATGCAAATGGTTGTCAGTGAACCATGTAGTGGCTTTATTTCACAGGAAAGGGTTATGCACCATATGATGTGCTGCTGAATATGTTTAAAATATAATTTATTCAATTTGCTTAAATCATATACAACCAGACATTTTTTTCTGGTTTTATAAAGTTGTAACATTCAGGTTACACACTGAGCAGTAGGCTTAACAATTTTGAAAAAGCGGGAACAGCTGCAATCTAACTACCGCACTGAAACTTATCTGTATCTCATGGTCATCATCAGTAAATGCACTTTACTCTGATTTCATTCATTTATATTTTGTCATTTGCAAGCCTAATATAAAGCTGTAGTGTGGAACGTTTTAATATAAATCAATCTGTAACATCCAGGAAATTCCATAGACTCAATGTCTAAAAATAAATAAATAAATAATAGTGTGTATGTGTAAATTGCTCTCACCACCAGCAGATAAAGACAGATCTTCTCTGCAGCAATATTTCCAATTTCAAGAAGGAACTAAATGAACAACAATATAGTATATGTTAATATTTAATGTAATATTTATAGAGAGAGGTTAGCTGTAAACAAACATGCACAACTTTATCTCAAATGATTGTCACATGTTGAATCAAGAACCATGATGTGTTGGGTCTCTGTGTTTCAGACTACACTCCAAACTGATGAGATCAAGAACGTGCCTTGTGGTACAAGGTAAAGAAAGACATAGTATATGGAGTCATAAAGCTGCTCATATATTGATCCATTCATAAACAAAACTATTATATATTCAACTGTTTTCTTTCCTTCACAGTGGTGGTGTGATGATCTATTTTGACAGAATAGAGGTTGTCAACATGCTGGTCCCCTTAGCAGGTTAAAATTGTCCAAAATTGCAAAAGTTCCTTATTTTGCCGACTCATCAGTTCTGCTGGATACTTGGCATTACGATAGACTAACTGTTTCTTCTGTTAATGTATTTATTTGTAGTTGTGGATATTGTCAGGAACTACACCGCTGATTATGACAAAACTCTCATTTTCAACAAGATTCACCACGAACTGAACCAGTTCTGCAGCGTGCACACACTACAGGAGGTCTACATTGAGTTGTTTGGTTAGTACACATCTGTAATGAAATGGAACGTTTTGGAAACGTGTGCTGTGTATTCAATCCTGAAATACCTGCAAATGTGCCACACGTTGTGTATTGAAACAGCTTTTTGTTTTGCAGACATCATAGATGAGAACCTGAAGACTGCCCTACAGAAAGATCTTAATGTTATGGCCCCAGGACTTACAATACAGGTAGAATAGTAATTCATTAGTTGACCCCTTGATGAACCTGGCCACACTTTACTGATTGTAAAATAATGATGGCTTGTTTTTACTCACGGCTTCTTAAATGTTCACACCATCACATGACATTATCACAGATGTATTAGCATATATGTTAAATGATGGGTATTAAAATGTTAAATATTTGTTTGAGATTATCTAGAAAAAGGAAGTTTTTCTGTGGATCATTATTGGATCAAGCTTATAACCTATTAAGTTTCCAAGATATTGACCAATGAACTTCAAAAGGGCGTTTCAGCAAATATCAAAGTCAACAACTGTTGGACCAGTTATCACAAAACACGTGGAATGTCCACGTTTCATTCAAATCTGCAACTAGAAGGTGTTGCAAATGCAAAAAAATGGGTGTGGTATAACACAAATTGGCACAAATTGTGAATTTGTAAACTCAAATATTGATGTCTGTATTGATCTTAAAAGTCTTTTATCAAATACTAAACAAATACCAGTAAACCAGTGTAAAACCTACAACTCAATCTCTATGAAAAACAGGAAATCTATTGGCAGTCTGGTTGTGTGCAAAAGGTCATTTTCTTTCTGTGTTTTTTTTCTTTCTTCTCTATTTAAACATCCTGATTAAGGCAGTCCGTGTTACCAAGCCAAAGATCCCAGAATCTATCAGAAGGAACTTTGAACTCATGTGAGTTTGTACATCTGCACATACCAGCACAGTTAATGTGTATATCAAATTCTTAAATGTGACCTCAGTTCAACTAAGACCACAGCGGAAAAAGAAAATATTTGTGGGAGCTTTTTATTTTTTTGTGTGTATGTATGTAGGGAAGCAGAGAAGACTCGTCTGTTAATAACGGCCCAGACTCAGAAGGTGGTGGAGAAGGAAGCAGAGACCGAAAGGAAGAAGGCTATTATTGGTAAATGTGGCTTTCTTCTGTTTCAGCCAACTACATTTTAATTTGCATGACTGCCATTAAGATTTTTGCAAGTTTTTCCCCTTTCAGTCATTCATGTGTAACTAATGTTCATGTTTCCTGCAGAGGCTCAGAAAGTCGCCCAGGTAGCGGAGATCCAGTTCCAACAGAAAGTGATGGAGAAAGAGACGGAGAAGAAGATCTCTGAAATAGAGGGTTGGTGTTCTTCATCGGCGGATGGATTTATGCGTTTTTGTGCATGAGTCGGTTTTGTCTTGTGTCCGTCTCATTCGACGTTGCGTCTTTCTTTCAGATGCTGCTTTTCTGGCGAGGGAGAAGGCCAAGGCTGACGCGGAATATTACACCGCCGCCAAGTTCGCTGAAGCAAACCGGGTAAAAGACGGCACTGACACAGTTTGATAAAACGCATGACCAAGTAAATCTATCTAATCATCACACGTCCTTTTTGTCTTTCTCCTCCTTTGTTACAGGTGAAGTTAACCCCGGAGTACCTGCAGCTGATGAAGTACCAGGCCATAGCTGCTAACAGCAAGATCTACTTTGGCCAGGACATCCCCAACATGTTTGTGGAGGGAACGAGCAGCCCCACAAAACGCTCGTCTCAGACGTCGAGAGCTGAGCCAGACTTGCTTAAAGGGAAGCAAGACGGGCTGTGAGTCCACAGCTCTGCCTCTGCACAGGACACAGAGAGCACTGAGCTTAAGATGATGGTTGGGATTAGCTTTGCCACTAGTTTGGTGAACAACACACTTCAGTCTTAAATCTAAGCGGCAAAGAGAGAAAATGTAAAGATTTGAGGCGAGGGACAAGAGGCGGTGAGAGGTAGAGAAGATAAACGAGATAAAAGGGAATGTTTTTTTTCACCTTCCACTCTTTGAGAAAAGACTTTTTTTTTTTTTTTAGGAATGAGAAAGATGCCATAGTTTTAAAAAAGCATATTAAATGCTTATGCCTGCAAGGCGACAGCAAGTAGTCGCCCTAATTTACATGTGCTTGCGATCAGTGCAGTGTTTAACTTTGCTTTTGGATCTGCATTCATTTTTGTTTGTTGTATGCAAGAGGAGTGTTTTTTTTTTGTTTTCTTTTTGCTGAAAACGATTTTGACTCTTGAGAATTGATTTCTGGTTTAGCCGAACTGGAATCCGACAGGTAACACTAATGATACGCAGGGCGATTTGTACGAGACCATAACGTGGAACCGTCATCTCTGTGCCATTTCTCTCATGACGGCTCACAAGTTGGCTCTACTCTCCGTACAAAAGTCAGGACTGTTAAATCAAACCCTGCTGGATGGATAAACTAATTATATACAGGAGTTTGCAGCATTTTAAACGTAGGGATTGTACAAGTCATTCACGACCAGGAGCCAGGAGTGAGCTGTGAAATATTTTTCAAAATCATTGCTTTCCATAAATCAATGGCTTAATTTAGATAAACTTTGATCTGAGCCTGCATGAAGAGAGATTACAGTACGTTTCTGCAGCCAATCAAGTCTTGAAGGGCTGTCTCAGTTTCTATAGTTAATATACAGTGGTGTCTAATTAGTGGTCATGTGGTTTATTTTCTGTTAGATTGTGATAGATTGTGGTTATTAGTTGTGGGTAATAGAGCAGCCATATCAGACAGACCTGAGATGCTGCGCCTGTTGTGGTGTTTACTGTGAAACCACCCGAGGAAAGCAAAAGTTCTAGTGCTGCTAAAAGCAAATCTGCCTTTCTACTCTAAAAATGAATTGATGTTGACTATTGAAATGAGAACAGAAAAAAAAAACAGTTTAATATCAGTGGGTCCTTCCACTGGAGGAAGTTGCGATCGGCATTCCTCACCAAGAAGTCGGTACCTCTTTTTAAACCATCCGTCTTGTTTTGATTATTTTGGCCGTGCATGTGGAAATTTACAGTGGCGTGATTGAGATTATTAGTAGTGCCTGTGACTGTCTGCCAACTCTTTTGTTTTAGAGCTTATTGAGACTCGGTTAAATGTTAATTCTCAGGAAATTGACTTTTATTTTGAAGGATAGGTTCACAATTTTTCCAAGTTTGCGCAGTGTAATCATTCCCCATGTGTATACTGGCCATTAAGACATCCCCAGGACAGCTGCTTATTGTGCAAGCAAATGAATATATTCTGTATATTTAACATACTGTTAATTAAATTGGGCGATGCCCAAATTGAAAAAGTGAGGTTGCAAAACAAAAAAGGATCAGGATATGCAACATTGTCAGCTAATTTAAACAACAATTTAGGGGGGAAAAAACAGCACATTCAACTAAGGTGAAGTTTTAATTGCTACATCCATCACCGTTTATTTACAGTAGATGTCTGATATTAATTATCAAGATACAAACAAAAGCCCAATTTCTCTGTAAATGTTTACATTTTCTGCACTTCCAGAGTCAAAAACTGCTAAATATTTCAGTCTTTGCTAAACAAGGCATCTCGGAGGACCGAAATGTCAACACGCAGCTCCTAATTAAAATAGTATCTTGCACTGCGTAAGAGTTTGTTTAACCTCTAACGTGTGACGGCATGAGTTCCAGTAGTACACAAAAACAAGCTTACTTATTTTTAAAGATGAATGTTGATAATGCTCGAGCTAAAAACGATGCAAGTTGGTGCTAGTTTTATTGTGTGGGAAGCTTTTCTTTTGATTTTGTTCTTCCAATATTCTGATTCAAGCCTTAAAAAAATCACGTGATAACCGAGGTTTAAAGTGATTCTTCTTAATTACAAGGCTCCATTTTAAACTTGGCATGTGACACTGTATGTCTAAGGAGCGTGCACAGAAACACTGCACGGCCTCACCATAGACGCCTGCGGGGAAAGACACAACTAGCAGCGGACACTACTGGTGTTTTAAGATGTCCTGATGTTTACTTGACCTCTGAATGGCAGTGTGAAGGCTGCACTCTTCATATGCTTTGGTGGCGGGTTCAAATAAAGATGCAAAAGAGGGGTATGAATCACTCGTGAAAAATGTTTTTTTTTTTTTTTTTTGAGAGGGGGGGGGTCAATATTTTGTACAATCTGTGAAATTTAAACATTGTCTCCTTGTTTTAAAAGGTTTATATGCAAAATGTTTTCAAGTTTTGACAATGTTCTTATGTAAAATAAAACCTATTTTGGTACCTCTCTTCTCTCTGTGTTGACTTGTGTGTGTGAACAGTGGCATCCAGATGTTCCCCTACAGCCGTGAGATCCAGATGTGTCTTATTATTTAACATTGTTAATTTGGCTGTAGAATTCAACTCATTTTTACATCACATACTGTATGTTCTATGTATCTTTCTGTTAAAAATATAATACACATGTACTTTTATTTTGATATTTTGAGTATCCCTACATTTTGCTGATAATACTCCTGCACTTTTACATCTTTTTTCATAGTTTTAACTTGTAATTTACTATTATTAGAATATTGGATTGGAGGTTTCACTGATCTAAAAGGTCTAAATATTTCTTCCACCACAGGCAGCTGCACAAGTTTCAACTGGAACACTAGTGAAACATTAGTGTAGTACACATAGATGCCAACAGGTGGAGAACTAACACCATGTGACAAATGCTCTGGTTTTATTCCTCAGTACAAAGGACAGGAAGGACTTTAAAAGTCTATATCATGTAAATTGCCATTTCATGGCTTTTTTAGTCTAAAAATAAGATCTGGGTGATGTATAAATACTGTACCATGCATCAAACACTAACTCCGGAGGCAAATGCACACATCCTGGATTCTTTGCCTCAACACGTTCGTACTTCTGTGAATTAATGATGTCATTCATCAACACTCAACTCAGTCTAATCGGTCCACCCACTTATTTTCAGAAACCGGCTGGCAAGCGTATTTAGCACCTACAAGAGAAATCTTGAGGAAATGCTGCAAAGTAGAAGGATGCACATCCTTTCCAAGGATTTCATTATAAGAGACTAGTGGCTTGTGCTTATTTTTTTTCCAGAATCGCTGAGGATTTTAGCAAGAATGTGAGTCTGTTGGGTTCATTTCACCACTGACTGCATCATTTACCAGATTCAGCTCAGTGCAGGTTTTTTTCCAAGAGGCTGGTGATGCGATGAAGGATAAACGGTCTGGTCGACAGCAGCCAGCCAGACCTGGAGCGGCCTGGGCCACAGGGACAACGGCGTCCGACCCTCTCGGTCCCGCGCCGCTGATGGCTGGGTGTTTCTGACAAAGTGAGGTTGACTCAGTGAACAAATACACAACCTATCACACAGCCCTTGTTGCTTTAACCCACATCATGTGCTGTAAACATTACAGAAACAGACATCTGGTGAGTTATGTCCCGAGAGGCTCCTAAACCTCGAGTCCTGCCCTCAGCCGTGCCAGTCAGCTGCTCGCGAAGCCTTTCCAGGAAGCACACGCAGTGTGTGTGTGCATGTGACCGCTGCCTGAATGAGGAGAAGAAGGATAGCTTCCTCTTTTGACCTTTTAGTCCTTAATGTGATCCCTGGGAACCTGAAACATCCGTCTCTGCTCTGCTCAGACACAGAAAAAGCTCAAGTCTGAGTCCAGCTCTGCTTCTTCCTGATGATTTGTGAGAAAAGGGATTACAAAGCATGTTTATGAGTGTAAATAAACTTCACTAAGCCTCATGTTGTTTTCTTAACTGAGTAAAGGATTTGTTTGGGTTTGTGTTCATTTAAATGGGTGGTCTGATGTGGTGTCAGCAGGACAGAGTCAGCAAGTTTATCCCTCTCGGGAAGTGAGGTGAAGGTTAGTTTTCCTGCTTCCTGGATGAGCCAGCGCTCCTCCTTCCTTCCTTTTTGGACTTCATGTCATCATCTGATCCTGTGTGATCCCTCCATCCTGCACGGCCCGGGTCGGTGCCTCCGCAGAGACGAAAGGGTGCGACCGCTCGTTTCTGGGAGAAGGGGAGTAAAGCTTAATCCCATAAACAACGTGTGATTCTGTATATGAATCATGAGCAGTCATCAATTGCTGCTCTGTTCAGCAGTCATCCGTCACATTCCTGCCCCATGTGTTGGTGCAACACACACACACACACACACACACACACACACACACACACACACACACACACACACACACACACACACACACACACACCATTATCACCCCTTTCTCCTCTTCTTAATAATCCCTCTACTGTAGGTGAATGATCTGGTCCTTATCTTTGGATAGATAGATAGATAGATAGATAGATAGATAGATAGATTGTGTTGTGTATTTTTAGTTTCCTTTAGAAAAAGAAAAGCGAGAGAGTGAAGAGGAATTGCTTTGTATGTAACATTATGCGGGTGAATTATATTATTCCGTAATTAATTAATTGAATTATGTGTGACCATTATAGATAATTCAGTAGATAATTATAATAAACAATTATGTTGTTTCCCTGAGAGATCCGCTCTCATCAGGGTAGAAAGGCCATTTAAATGGAAGCAAACACAAAGCAACGAGGTTAGGTGGTTCAGCAGCAGCTGTGGGCCAATGATTCTCTGCACGTATTCGGTGGAATGTGATATGTTTCTACATTCAATTTAAATTTAGAACAGAAATGAATGATGTAATTACCTTAATGTGGAAACAAAATTACATTTCACTGCAGGAGTTAGAGACTGCCTGGTCAATGTCAGCCCTTCAGTAAACTGCTATATCAGGCGAGCCCATATTTACACTGTAAACTATATAATATTGGCACTACAGTGGTTTTTATTAGTAAATGTATTATTCATTCCATTGTTAGGTTTAACCCTGCTTATGAACCATCCAGACCTCTTAGATCATCTGGGACAGGTCTTCACTCTGTTCCCAGAGTCAGAACTAAACATGGAGAAGCGGTTTTCAGTTTATATGCCTCACATATCTGGAAGAAACTGCTGCAACTCTCACTGATTTAAAGTCAGAGCAGATTTTTCACTGAACTGTAACATTGTTCTTGTTTAATCAACTGTTTTCAAATTATATTTGTTTTTAATTTCATTTTTTTTTATTTTAAATCGATTAACTTTTTTAAAAATGCATCTTGATGCTTTTAATATTTTATGTAAAGCTCATTGAATTACATTGTTGTTAAAATGTGCCATACAAATAAACTTGCCTTGTCTTTAGTGTAGTGATGTTGGTGATTGATCAGGTGATAAGAAGGTAGTAACGCAACAGAGCTTATATATGTTTTTTTTATTTTTAATCTTTGAATTAATTAATTAATCAATTAATTTCTTCTTTTTCGATTTTTAATTTCTCGTTTTAATCAACTTTTTTTTGTATCTTGATGCTTTGGATGTCTTATGTAAAGCACATTGAATTACACTGTTGTTGAAATGTGCTAGTCAAATAATCTCGCCTTGCCTTTAGCGTAATGATGTTGCTGATTGATCAGGTGATAAGAAGGTAATTAACACATCAGAGCTCAGTCACAGCAGCGGGCAGCTGGAGAAGATCAGCTGCTCCTGAAACATCTCAGCAGGTCACCATTCTCCTGTTGTTCTACACCAACAGAGAGGATCAAACGCAGGAAGTGACAGAGACACAGCACTGGCTCTTATCTGATGTAATCTGACAACACTGAGCAACCCACACAGACCAATGTCCCCGGCACAATCGCTTCATATATTTGGTCGTCTGTCAGCTTCCCCACGGGTTTGTTCTGCGGAAGTCATTAATTCTCGACTGCTATTCATGCTCTAAAAAAAGGAGTTTCACAGAAAACCAATGATGTCATTTCAGACATAGAAGGAATTAGCAACCAGCGTGCAACGCTAACACTGCATCTCATTTAGTTTGCTGCAACAAGCGTCCCATCTGTGCTCCATTTATTTATGTATCTGCCCATATTCAAAAAAGACAATTTGCAAAATTAAAGTGGTCGGTTGATTTATTGAGGACTTTGGCAATCAGCTATCAGCGGCTTTGTAAAGGCACAGAAGTCAAAGAAGACTAGAGGTACATTAAACACTACGCAAAACACATTTAACTCACATTGTCACAAAACAGGCTAAATATAATAAATCCTTCACAGTCAAATCTAGTATATAATATATGATAAAATATTATTATCTAATATTTAGGGATGCAAAAATATTTTCTAATATATAAAAGGCGGCTGTTGCACGGCCTCACACATTTCACATCATTAAACCTGTCTGTAATAATCATCTATCTCTATAATTTAAATATATCACACCTACAGTTCTTGATTTTGAATGGTGTAACTAATATTAATACAAATTCACCAAACCAATGCTTTTGCATTACAAAAAAATACAACACTATTTACTTAAACAAGACAGCATTGAAACATAACCAGATATTAAGCTGCTAGGACAAACAGTAACTATCTGCCGCCCTGATGAACTGAGGTTTTCTAACTGATAGTTTATTGCAGTCGATTAATCTGTGGTGTTACATATTATTACAGTAGCATCAGTGTGTATGGCTTTTAGTTTTGTACGTCTCCAGATGCCGCGTCAGGTCTTCAATGCGCATGTCCTTCAGGTGAACCAGATGCTCTAACCTATTCACTTTCATCTGGAGGATCTACACACACACACACACACACACACACACACACACACACACACACACACACACACACACACACACACACACACACACACACACACACACACACAAACACACACACACACACACACACACACACACACACAAACAAAAGGGAGAAAAAAGATGAGGTATTTGTTCTGAAACTGTTGATGATGTGATGATGTCAGCGTTAACGTCCTAAAAGTCCTAAACAAATGCTGCACTTTGGTGTCCTTATTCTGACTCCTACTTCTTCTTCTTCTTCTTTCTTTCTTCACATGCAGATGTGGCCAAAGACAGGAAAGAAAAAAAGAGGTTCTATCCGCTGAGTTGATACTGAGTCACTGACCACTGCTGACACAGCTTGTGACGCATATGTATCACACGCACGAACAAATACACACATGCACACACACCTAAGTGTCTTTCTTTGTCTTATATACACACATCTAGAGAATTACAGCTGGTGTCTGTATGACAGAGCTGCTCCCCTACAGAGCATCAAAATGGGTAGACAAGTTTGTTTGCAGATGTTATACCAGTCAGCAGCGTGTGCTTTCTGGATTTTAATGCGTATGTGTGTGTGTGTGTGTGTGTGTGTGTGTGTGTACCTCCACTGTCTCCTGCAAAGCCATCACAGCTTGCTCCTTTTCTTGCAGGATTAGTCGTAAAGCAGGGTCCATGTCTGAGTAAAACTGCACCGTGTGCTGCGGTTTTCTGCGCCGTAAAAAAAACAGACATTATTAACATTGCAACTGGTTTGTTTGCTTAAAGTTCAACTTCTTTTTCTGTAATTTACTCTTTAGTCATACCCATTTTTCTGTCTACTCTTTTCATCTTTTTTCCTCCCTTCTGCCACGTGAGCCAGATGTTTCGCTTCAGTCTGACGAATTTCTGGAAACAAAACAAAAGTATGAAATTTCCCCCAACAATAATATGAACCTAACATGGTCGCTGAAAGGTCTGCTGTTGTTGGAACTCTCACGCATTCATCCAACGAAGCTCATGGCACAAGTCTTACGGGGGATAAGAAGAAGCAGAAAGCGGGAGGAAGATTAGATTAGAAGATGGAGGAAGAGAGGCCTGGAGGTCCAGCAGAGGCCGCAACATAAAGGAGGTCTGGTGATGTCGGGGGCTGATACGAGGACCTGAGCTGCGTTTCTGATAGCGGATGAGGCACAGATGGGAGAGGAAAGAGCAGGGAGGCGGCGTCGCTGACCCCAGGTCTGCTTTAAAGGACAGTTCCAAGGACAGATGAGGTGTGGGAAACTGAACAGAGACATGCCGTCCATTCAATCCTTAAAGGTCGTGACATTCTCTAATCAGTCCTCGCAGTGATGATTGCGCCTGTGTGTGGTAACCACACTCAGCGACAGATCAGCATTAACAGAGAGTTGTTAACAGGACATAAAACGCTGACACAACAGGCAGAGAAAGCAGGATGAAATAATTCCAGAGGCAGAATCAGCTCTCAATATGCTGGTTTGTGTTTGTCAGCTGACCAGTAGATGCATCGTCATTACAAAAAAAAAGAGTCTAAAATTATACTCGCTTCCCTCCCTGTGCTAAAAAAAGTTTTAATTTGGACTATGCAGTTTGGATCGGGGTCAACGATGGACTGAGTCAGCAAATACACAAACTGAATAATATCCTGCACTGTTTACTGTGTTATATTACAGTCACATCCTTGTTAATTCAACAGGATCAACTAGAGCACGCCCATATTTCACTGACTTAATAGTTGTATAACCTCTCTATTTAACATATAACTTCTTATTCTGTCCTATGATATGATTTAGACACCAGGCATCAGAGGATCACGTTTACAAGATGATTATTAGTAAAGTGCGTTTGGGTCTATGTGAATTTAACATCATAGAAGCTACTCCACCTGTTTGAAGTTTCTCCTGGTTCCTGGTGTCATAGTATTCCAAATCCTGATTTAAGAAGGGAGAAAAAAAATGTTTTTAAAAAGTGGTAATCGTTCGTGCAACAATGGTTTTGCTCACATATACAGAGGAAACTTTGTGGTGCACATGGAAGAAAGAGAACCAAGAGGAAAAAGATAAATATAAAGTTCAAACACGCACATGCACATACACACCAGTATATCTGCGGTGTGCTCCAGTTTCTTGTCTATCTTCTCCCTGAGGGCGTTCAGCACAGGCTCGATCACTCCCGTGGTGTTCAACGCGATCCTCTTCACCGTCTCCTCGGGCAAGTTAAAGTTCAGCTTGGAAAACACCTTCCTGTTCACAAAAAAAAAATAATGAAATAAAAAACACACACACAACTGTTTCTAATTTACAAAAGTAGTCACAATAGGAGTTTGAATGTGATTTAAATGATGACGCATGGTGATGGAGCCTCATAAAATCTGTGGCTGGCCTGGTGCCATATCCAGAGGGAGGATGAATGAGTGTGTGTGGAGCGGTTCTCACGGCTCGACTAAAGTTCAGCCTCTACTCCCTCTCTGTCTCAGTGCGTAGAGGAAGGTTTTATTAAAACTTTTTGGGAAACGATTGCCATTCGCATTATGAAATATCAATTGGGAGGGACAGTTTTGGGAAGTGTAGTGTTTTTTTTTCCAGCTGTGGGATTATCTTTGTGCTGCTTTTTCTTTTTTAATATGTTTGTTGCAATATTTTCATAAGTTTTCATCATTTCTTGCATTCTGGGCCAATTTATTTTTAGTCTTTTCTGCACCAATTTATGGTTAAATGTCTTTATTTATGTAAAGGAAAACACAACATTCAGAAACCAGCTGACAATTTAAAATATAATGATATAATGCAGCAAGCTCTATCTTTCTGTATTGCTTTACAATCCTGTATGTGAACTTTTGGGTCAGTGACAAAACTGTCATGTGATATAACCCTAAAAACTTGGTACCAGATAGTTTAACTCTCTTAAAAAGTAAAAAAAAAACAAGTTTTAGTTTCATATTCTAGGTGGATTATATATTTAACATGTTTTTTCGGTTAGACCATTTGACATTTCGTGTCAAAGGATCACACAAACTCATGGTTTTTGTAAAAAAAATGACACAAATGGACTTTTTAAGTAACAAGAAACCAACATGAACACACAATGTACATTCTGAGAGACTTGATGAATGCTTCTTAAAACTGTATTTTAAAAAGTGTTTGCCTTTCTCATCTTGCAGACATTATTTATCGCTCCTCCTCTTCTTCGAGTTCCTCTTCAAAATAAAACTCCTTTACTTCTTTAATGATTTATTCAAATGCAATATTTAGGGTGACATATCCTCTACACCCACTATGAATATGCACCCAAATAAAATGATGTAATGTTGCAAATAAATAATGTAACTAAAACGTGTTTTCTCATAATGCAATCACTTTCTATCCTATGCAGAGCACATGCAGCTTTAGTAAAAAAAAAGTGTCTTGCCTGTTGAGAAGGTTCCAGTTACTGAGCTTCTGCTGGGTGGAGTTTGCAGGGATGTAGTTGTGCAGGTCGACAAGCTTTGGTAGGAAATACTTGACCAGCTCGGCAGCCATCACTGCAGATAAACAGATATGTGAGCTGGTGAAATGCAACCAAAAACACGATGATTGTAGCTGGAGATGGAAAGTTATAACAGCAGCTTAGTTGAGTCACGTCCCCTCTGTTTGCTGCTGGCCTAACCAAACACACACTTATCTACCTCCGTCGCTGAAGTCTCTTGTGATGTGTCTTTTGGGTCGGGACAGAGGGATCTTGTCGATCCATGCGTACAATTCCTGCAGTTCTTCTTCGGTCAGTTCTCGGTCCATTATTTACAAAACCACATCTGTTTCTGTAAAGATACAAACTGTCTCACCGAGCTAGCCCAGTTAGCTCAGTTAGCTTCCCTCGACGACAGGTTGTTTAGGGCGTTGCTAGGCAACCGGTGATTAACGACAGGCTATCACGGATCTATGGGTTATTACGATAAAAAAAATACAACAAAAACAAAAGATTCATTGATGATTGGCTTTTATTTTAAGCGCAATTTTACAGACATATCGTCATTTTAAATAAATATACAGTTTTTATTTCAGTTCAGAGTTTGCAGAAGTAATCAAAGCAGAGTCCCCTTTGTAAGGAAAAAACCACAATCATTGGCATTATGAGTGAAGGACAGTGTGATCATATCTGCTGTATAGAAAATACAATATAAAAATCCCTTGAATACAATCAACATGTATTTAGTCAACACACAAAAGATGAAAATTCTTCATACATAATCCCACAAAGTCAAGAATACAAGGCCTACAAAAAGGTTCAAGGCAATTTCATACAAAAGTCAGAAAAAGCACCCATGCAGGTGCTGCATTTTAAAATCCCTTAACAACTAAAACTATCTCTTATAAAAGCAGTACCAAAACCATGTGTGGGAATGGTAACGGTTAGTAAAACAGTTACAGCATCAATAGTGCAATTGCTCCATAAAATGTTCACATATCCCAGGAATCAAGGCGGAGACACAGTTTCCCTTAAAGAACACATCATCATGGCAGCAGAGCCATTTGTCATTTATAGCACGAAGCAGCTTCAGGTTTTCATCAGCATACTGAAGGCCTACAAAAGCAAGACACAGGCGGCAGTAATCCTCAGCGAGGCCACAGATTGACCGAAAGGCCCCGTCAATTATTGTTGCTGATCCTTCGGTGGATCTTGTTGCCCCGTATTAATACAGACAGACGTCTCCTGAGGGGATTTTGTAGGTGGAACAACAACAGCAATGTCCCAGTGTCAGAGGATCTCAGTGTTTACTCCAGGATGAATTATTCAGTCATCTGGGCCTGCTGGGGGGCACCAGGGCAGCTCTCCCTGCAAGCTATAAAAACAAATACTATTAGCAAACATACGACAGACCCGATCCTCTCTATGCAACTCTCTCATGTGGAGATAATGTTTTCCGTCCACTCGCTTTTGTGCACAGACTCTACAAATTATTTAGCGTTGGCCAGGAGATGTTTATGTGCTTACTGACACTGACTAACACTGAGCCACAGCTTGTTCATTACACTGCTATGTTGGAACAAGGCCCAAAACCACAGACATCGCTAAAAAACGTGAATCCTTGAATAACACTAAGGATGCTTGAATACCAGGATTTGGAGGATTTAGGAAAGGTCAGTTGACTCCTGCTTTTTGTCTGAATACAGTAGGATGCTTACCAGCTGAGTGTGTGGCAGTGGAGGCGGGCCGTCCGAGGGTTTCGGCTTCACCGGGGGCAGCGGAGGTTTTGGCTTCGTCGTCTGAGAGCGCAGATGATCACATGTTAAAACGAGCGGCAATGACGAAACGAGTAAAATAAGAAAACCGTGGCTAAACACGTGACTTGTTAAGTGACTTACTGGTTTTGTTGTAAGCGGCGGTAGGGGTCTGGACGGAGGTAGCGGCTTCGCCTGACAAGACAGGAAATGCAAAAGCCATCAATAAATAGGCCAATATGACCAAATTATGTATTTTTTTTTTTTTTTTTTTTTTACCTTAGTGTAGATTGGCTTGCTTGGAACAGTTGGTGGAACAGTTGGTGGCTGCATGAATGGTCTCATAGCCTAAAGAAAAACATTGTTGATTTGTTAAAATAAAGCAGAAACATAAGCATTCAATTGATGCTACATTTATTTAAGTGTGATTACCTGCTGAATCTTTGATGGTTCGGGTACAGTTGGAACCTTTTTAGGGGGCTGTAAGGGACAACAACAGAGAAATAAAATAAAATAAATAATAAATAAAATACATATATATAAACTGCCATAAATTAAACTCTCATGTCTAATGTAGAAAAAAATGTTTTTGAAAAACAACTGATGAGGTGCTCGATCACCAATAGATTAAAATATGAACTGACCTCTGGGGCTGTTCTGCTGGGCCTGACTGCTCCAGCAGGTGTTCTGACAGCAGCAGGAGACAGCGGTCTACAGGCTTGAGTGGCTGAAGACCCCACAAATGTAGGTTGGCTGATTGTTTTGGACCCGAAACGAGGGCTGCCCCGGGCATTGCCTGACTGAAACAATGGGTTGGACTGTCCTGAGGTAGACTGGAGGCATCTGTGAAAAATGACACACAGAATCGAGAATTAAAATGAGCTAGACAAAGGGATTTGTCTACAACGTCACGCTTGTATTTCTGTACCTCTTTCCGGGTGGCTTTTTTCTGAAGAAGCACATCAAACTTCCAATAACCAGGACCAACAGCAGGAGTGAGCCGACAGCCAGTGACACGATAAACACCGGATTTGCTCCTGCGCACACAAACACATACACACACAGACACACAATGATTGCGACAGCATCCTTTTATTACCCTAGGACAAGCATGTAACAGCATACGTCAAATTGACTGTAACAACATTACTTTATTTGTATGGACTAACGGGGGAAATTCCATTAAATCAGGGTCTGTTTGTGTTCACCAGAACAGAGCACAATTGTTTGAGAGTCCATGAGAAAGTTATTACAAGAAAACAGAGCACAAGAGGAGCGGACGATAACAGTCATGTGTAAATCATGGTGAGTAAAAGGTCAATATGAACAGGAATGTATAGAGACACTGACTATCCCTGCTTACATCAATATCGATATCAAAGAATGAAATCCACTGTACCTTCAGGCAGCTCCGATAGCTGCAATTCACAGAAAGGCGGCGCCCAGCCGGGCTCACAGTGACACTCAGTCTTATGGTTACAAACCTGTTAGAGATACCTCAGTCAGTTATGCTGCATTTGTTATCAAGTACTCCAGCGTTTTGTTAAGCATTACTAATTTCTTACCCCGCGGTTGTTGCATTTGTCAGAGCAGTCCTTTGTTCCATACGTGCTTATGCTTTTGATGTCCTGACACCGTTGATTGTAGCAAACCTGTCGGACAGATGACCACATTGTGAGGACAGTGTGCAGGTTTTGAGTCCATGGTGGTTTTGAGTCTATTGTCAGTTTTCTTACCATGTCCTTGCCACACTCTGTACCAGTAGGCACCATGCCCAGGTCTGCAGGATACTTGTCTTCAGGGTTCATAGTGGCCTCATTGCACATATAATTTCCTACTTTGTATAAGGACTTCCTGGATGTGACAGGGAACTCCCAGCCTCCAGAACAGAAAAGTGTCCCGCAAGATTTATCTCTGCAACAAAAAACACCACAAAAAAACATGATTCCACCAAAACCAAGGACATCACACTGTTAATATGTGCTATTAATATAGTGCTGTTTCATTTAACAACATACTGGCTTGAGCATCTCTGACTAAACAGCGTCTTTCTGCAGCTTCCATAGTGGTAGAAACAGTCATCTTTAGCCACTTCGGCATCTTAAGAAAATCATATGAAAAACACAAGATTGGCTTGAGAATCTTGATGTGACAGAATGAAAGTGATAAGTTTGAAAGCAAAGTGTGACTTGACGTCATTTGTACCTGCTCCCCAAAGCCTCTTGCAGTGTTGCTGCCGTGACGGACACTGCCCGTTGTAGCAGTATCCTGTCCTGCGGTTGCAGGGCAGCCCGTTTTGGGTGAAGGCGTCAGCAGGACAGGAGGCCGAGATTCCGGTGCAGTATTCTGCCAGATCACAGTCTCCTGCCTTCGGTCTGCAGAGGCTGCCTGTCGGTTTTAGCTGCAGAGCAACAGAAAACACAGATGGTGAACTACTGAATACCTACACTCACACAGAAAGATGCCAGACAGCATAGTCAGAATGTGTCTAGCTATATGGTAACACAATTAATATGAGTGTGACTTTACTCATCTAGACAGAACAGAATCAGTTCCACTCACTTGGCAGTTGTAGCAGCATTCGCCCTCTGCGCACTGAGCTCCTGTATTAAGTTTGCAGGTAGTTGCATTGCAGCAGGGATTCTTGCATTCCTACGAGGCAGACAGCGTGGCACAGAATATTATGATCTAATCTCCTTTGCATGATTTGTTTATGTAAGTGCTTGTGTGAGTGCGACATACCGCTACAGTGCCACAGTCACACTCCTCTCCACGCTCCAGGAAGGCGTTTCCACACACGGGCCCTCCGTGGATGCGATCGGTAGAGGGAGTATCCAGCAGACAGGCAGGGTTGACCTCCTCAAGGAACAAGCTGAGCTGCTGCTTGCTGCAGCTACTGAACGACTCAGGATAATCCATCCTAAGAGAAGAAATAATAAGAAAAGATAAAATTATTTATTTGGGGTTTAGGAATAGTACATTTGGGTTAGTCTGTGGGCAGATGAGAAACTGAGCTTACCCAACACTCTCAGCCATGATGCAGCCTTTTTTCGATACAACGGAGCTACAGACACAATTTTCAGTATCATGGGACAAGCCGAGGTTGTGACCCATTTCATGGGCAATAGTAGACGCCACTCCTATTGCGTTCTTGTTATGATCCTGTGTATATAGCGGACAAAGGGGAGTAAATTAAAACTGGAATGAATATTATCAGAAATGTTACGTTTATACTCTACTATACTGTAGTGAATACTATACTAAAAAAGTGTGCCTACCTCGTTGACTGCTCCAGAGGTAGAGGTGCACATTGCATTTGTGTTTGCTAGGCCGACTGTGGAACCATCAAAATCCACACCTCTGAAAGAATGAAAGAGAAAATGTTAAGATGGAAAAATGTTAAAATGTTAACAGAAAATGTTAAAATGTTAAGTCAACATCTGGCTCTAACGGATGTTGACATTGGTCTTTCTAGTGGGGAGTTAAAGACATCGTCGCCTTACGTGATGAACTGCGCGTTGTCGTGTTTGGTCCTTGGTAGCAGGCTCTGCTGACGCCATGTCAGGAAGCGGCTGAGCGTTAACTCAGGATTGCTGCTGACCTCAATCTGATCTTTGTACGACCAGATGTCCAGACCGACCAGCATCACACGGACGCCCATGGGACGATACAGCTGTAACAGAGCAGCAGGGAGCACCGTTAGCAACAAGTCACATGGGAGTGATTATCAGGTGAACCATTAGGTCTAGTACCGGCTGATAATGCAGTGATGTAGGCCCTCTTCTTTCAGAGTATGCAAAGAGGATAGTGTGATGCGTGTGAAAATGTTCAGCTGAAGTGTGAAGACTCACAGTTAAAGTTACACAAACTGTTCACAGTGAGAGAACGGTTTGTTTCTCCTTTTAGCGGTCAGATTCCATTCAATAAAGAACAGATACTATCAGGACAGATTTCCTGCATTTCTGTAATCCACAATGAAAGCCTTTGAAGTGCCTGCCACGTGGAATTTCTATATTGTGACAAATGTGTGCCTTTTTTCAGTCGCTAAAATATATTAGAAAACTAAATTACTGGTAAAAATAGATGCCATGCTTTATGAATCTAGAAGGAAAATTCTATGAAAATTAATCTAATATGAACTTTAGAATGCCTATATTTCACAGACCTGGTTTTCTCACTTTGGGAGAGATTTATTCATTATATTTTAGCACATAACACAATGATTTAAATGACTGACGAAGACGAACAAGTACCTTGTCAACGTGGTTTGCTACTTCAAGAACTCTGGCCTCTATTGTCTTCCTACTGCCAAACTTCTTATACTGGAAAGAAATTATATTTTTATATTAGTAATACAATTACCAACATCTCAGATATAAAGACAAAGATCATTACTATTGACAGGCTATAGAAAGAAAGGTAAGGAATCAAACCTCTGTATTGTCAACCACCACAACTAGCTCCACAGTCCTGGGTTTTACTCTGTGGTCTTTGGTCTGGGCTCTGCTTTTCTGAGCAACACACAAAGGGGAAGTTATTAACAGAGTTGAACGTACTTTTGCATTGATGTGTGAGCGTTGTGGTTAAGTAAGTATTGATTTGATGATCTATAGCTTCAAAGGAGAATCCAAATGGTTTCAGAGCAGAAGCTCCTCTCTGTTCCTGCCTTTCCTTACTTTGTTAAACTGTCCTGTAAGATTCCTCAAGAGGAACATGCTTGTTTTTCATAATAATTTCGATAGAGAGCTTTTGTAATGTGATAATTGACTGAGCTATGTTAGACCTGTTTTTTTGCATGAAAATGGTCAAATATAGGAATATAACAAAGTATATCTAACAGCCTGAAGATTTTAGCTGTAGGCATGAAACCCCGGTGCATATCAGTATCTGTCCACGCTGTGTCTTTACCAAACTGGCGAGCTGGAACAGTCCAGACGGTCGAGCTCCGTGATCGTAGAACGTGGTTGTGTTTCCATGGGAACAGGAGCTCCTCTTCCTCCTCAGGTGTTTGTAATTGTAAACAGCATGAAGACCTTCCTCACTGTGGCCTCCAGAGCTCTGTCTGTGGGCCTGTCCAACTCCTGCACTGGCCAGAGGTTCAATAAGGTACATTTGGTCCTGGAGATGGACAAACCCCCTGCAGTGCAAAAATCAGTCAGTCAGTGGAGGAAAGTTTGATCTTAATGATGATATGATAATATGATCTTTGTCATACTGGTCATCAGTCACAGCAGGACACAGACAATCAAAACTGATTAGGAGTTATAATACATGTGATGGTTAGGGAAACTTTTTTTGTATTTATTAATACAGGATAAATAAAAGGACTCACTTTATTCCTGAGCACATTTCCACGCTGGCAGAGGAGTTCTCCATTCCCACAATGTATCCATGGTAATAGCAGTGATCCTGAATAGACAATTGATAGAGAATAAAATTCAAGATTTTAAACTCTTTAAATATTTGTCCTTAAATTGACAAATATATAAAAGAAAAAAGGCAGTCTTATTTGAAGAAGATATATTGTATGTGTCATGAACAACAATTTTGCCCTACATGTCGATGGAGCTCAAAACCTCCAGTGTAAAACGTCATGTCTCATAATGAGGAACTGAGCAATTGAGAAATGTAGGTTTATTACAGAATCACACATTTCGAAACAAAGTGGAAACAGTCAGTGATTTTCTATACCCGATTATTCCTTATTAGGAATTCCTTATTGCATGGGTCTGCTAGAGCCAATCCCAAGCATTACAGCATTCACTCACACACTCACACTTATGGACAATTTAGAGAACATGTAAACTCCACACAGAAGGTCTAGAACTTGCGACCTAAAATTAACTGATGAGAACATTTTTTTTTTTTTACAAAACCACATTGTCAGAAGAATATAACGAAACCACTGAAACAGGGTGTGGAGATGATGGTACCGGATATCCTGCATGTGAAGCCTGTATGCCCTGTATGGTAAGACAATTTGCTGCAGTATAATTATACTGCCTGGTTTCAAACCTCTGAATCACCACCCACATCTCCTATTGAGCCAGCAAGTCAAGTAATATGAATGAAGTGAGTATAACTGAATTCACCTAACCTGAATGAATGCAAAATATTGTTTTTTTTATTAATGTGGAGAGAATCAGCAACAGCAACTAAGTAAATTACTTTTCCCAAATTGAATAGTTGTAGTTGTTCCCCAGTGGATTTTTTAGCAGGTGTTATCTTTAGGCTTTATGAATATTTTTTATTTATTATCTACTATAGCTTTATCAACATTATTTTTTAAATGTAACATTTCCTTAAGAATGACCCCACCAGATACATGCACCCAACATTGAAGTCAGCCTTGTCATCACATATACATATATTCTCATAATAAATTTCCTGCCTTCAAACATTCTTATCAAGTAAAAAAACACATTCATGAAACACAGTAGGCGATTTGGTGTAATCTATAAATGAGCAAATATTACAAATGTATAATCTGAGTTTTAGCAAAGCTGAAGTCTGCTTTTGCTTCAGCTTCATTGAGAAAACTGTTTTTTTAATGTTATTGAAAAAAAAAAATAGACATGCATACCTGAAGATCTGGAGTAGTTGTGATTTGGGTGCCCTGCTCTGAATAGTGTGTCAATGCAAAGTTTTTCCCAACAAGATCTCTGCAAAGAAAGTTTTTAGGTTGAAATGATATGAACAATTGTATAAAACAAGTATGTTAAAAAGCCAACACTAAATATACAAATATAATATACACATTAGATTCTCTCACTTGTTTCTTTCCAGGTGCAGTGTGTAGTTTTGTCCTGCAAGTGTCAAAGAGTACTGGAGGACATCAGGGTATGTCTACACACACAGACGGACAAGACGATGGATGAGACTTCAGTGCTTTCTTCTAGAGGTTAAAAATGATCTAATGGCACATTTCAGTAGAGTTTGTGTGTTACCTGATGTGTAGCAGCATTGTTGATGTGAGAGGAATCCTTCAGCTTCTGAGGTATCACTGTTTGGTACTTCATCACATGAGGTAGAGTCCTCGAACTGCCCCCAATTATTCCTGTAAGTATCAGATATCTTATAAGACAAGAAAAAAAAAAAGAAAATACAAAGAAAAAAGTGAAAAAAACAAAGAAAGAATGCATAAGAAAGAAGGCTCGTACCCCATGAGGAAAGGAATATCCAAATAAAATATCCAGGATGTGGCATGTTGCTCTATCGGATGGGCTTTATCATTGTGTGCCGTCTTTCTGAGAGAAAGAGAGAAATACTGAGAGCTTCCAGCTCTCCGCCCCTCTCAGTAACATGCTGAAAATTACCATTTGAGGCTGAGAAAACCAGATGATGAGTCACATCCCGAGCCTATAAAAAGTTAAACGTTGTTCCTCCTAAATACATGTGAATTTTGTCAAGCGCTGCGAGGCAAAATTTAATTATAGACTAGACATGTTTTTTCCGCTGATCAAGAACGCTGTGATATTAAATACTACATAAACTTTTTTCGCAGTAGTGTTTATTGAGAAAAAAAACCCAGCTGTTTCAACATGATTATATAGCTGTCTATATTGGAGTTAAAGATTTAAAGGTTGCAGACTTTATTCGCCGCAATAAAGTGACAAACCATTATTTAACCTACTAACCTATAAAATGTCCGGTTCGCAATAAAATCACATCAGCAGAACATTGGCCTTTGTTGCCATCTACTGGCCGAATTGTTAAATAGCCAGAATATGCAGGGCAGTGCTCCCAATCAATCGATCAATGAATCAGATTTATTCGTTAATTGCTGTATTATGTATTTAAAACAAAGAAATTAAAAGAAAATATAAATAAATAAAGATAAACAATATTTTATTTAGAAGAGGCATTGTGAAAGTGATGTTTTGCTACATTATTGCTAGACTACATCCAAAAATAAGACCATGCTTTATAATAAGTTTTAATTATTAAACTATAAAAAATGATTATTAATTATTAATTTTTAAATAATTAATACGACCATTCAGAGAATAAAACTAATGAGAAAGTACTCAATCCAATTTCTTCATGTTGAGCCTATGGATGTATTCTAAGAAGAGGAATACATCCGTGGTCCAGTCTGGCCAGTTGGTGGCGGTAACGCGCCATTTTGTTTTGAACAACCGCCAAAACAAAAGCGGACGTCATCATTCCGCGACAACTGTAGCTCCAACAGAAAACGACTCTCCCTTCACAGCAGTAAGCCTTTTCTCTAGTATGTAAACGTCGGAAATCAACAATGCTGCAGCCAGACATGGTCCGACTTCTGACAGAGGGAGATGTTTTAATAAAAAGCTGTGAAGAAGATGGTGTGACAGGAGACACACGGTGGCAGAGTGAGGAGGGAAACCCGTTTAACTTCAGCCCGCAGCTCATCCACCTACACAAGGACCATCCACTGTTGGAGGTAACCTAGCAACAGCTGCCGTAGCTCCTTCTGTTGGACAACTGTAGTAAAAAACACATAGTTTATTAATTTATTCGTGTTTATTTTTTAGTTTTATAGGTCAAAACTGGAAGTACACAAGACACAAAACAAACACTCGAACAAGTCCATAACACAAATAGCCTTACAGCTAGAGACACATAATATATAGCATATATAGAATAATATATTTCAAGTAAACAAACCGCTATGCCAAAAGAAATAAGAGAAGTACAGACCGTAAATAAATAAATAAACATGGCATGTATTGTAGAATGAGTTAGTTCTAAGAGTCCAGACTAAGACACTTTGGTGTTTCTTTATAAAGACTACAGGTGTACATAAATAAATTCATTCATATAACTTGTTGTTTACAGGATGGAGACATTCAGAGACATATGTATATACAAGACCTTTATATCCCAGAGGCCGAAGAAACACCCAAGCTCAGGTATGACATTTATATCCAATGTCTCTTTTTTGCCACATTACACTGTAAATACATATGATGAATGATTGATTGATTTGCCAATTTTGGAGAATTTGGTGGTAGCAGTGTCTGCATTCTTGGCTTGTGGTGCTTAAAGCACCAGGAAAGTACATTTAAAAACTCAACAGCAGTCTCTTTTAATTATTCAAAACCCAGTTACCCAAGAGAATTCAGAGACCCTGATGCAAGCAGTTTCATAAAGGGTGTATTTTGATTAGGGCAAGAAAAAATACTTCATTTGGGCACCTGACTATTGTTTGTGCACCTTTCCTTTAACCTCCCAAACTAAAAATAAATCTGTGTATGTCTAACTATCTAAACATCTATGTAGCACATTATATTTCATTTGGTCTGTATCTTTTACAGAAAAGAAGAGAACATTTACTACACACATGTATACATATAAAAGAACAGCTAAGACAAAAATTGCTATAGTGATTTATAATTTTTTAAACTCTAAAAAAAACATTCTACTCAACAAGTCCATTGTACTTTATTGCACTGTAATAATTGTTTCTCACATACAACAATACACAGTAAATGGCATTTATATAATGCTTTTAAAATTTCTGCTGCTCATTCACATATTTTCTTTAACCAAGGTTGATTTTTCCTCCCTCTCTAACACCAGTGTTGGTCAGACTGTCACTCACTCATTCACCCCTCTTGTCCTCTTTCACAGTATGTCGGAGTTTGCCTGTCACATCTCTGGATGCAGTGCCGTCCATAGCACGTTGGAGGAGTATGAACACCACTACAACTCCCTGCACAGACATGTGTGCTGCTCCTGTCGTCGCTCCCTGCCGACTGCCCGCCTCCTAGACATTCACCTTCAGGAGTGGCACGACTCTCTCTTCACAATCCTCGCCCAAAGGCAAGATATGGTAAGATAAAGAAATTATCAGAGCTTATATTGGAAGGATGTCATGGTAAAGATACTGTGACATTTTTATGTGATACTCACCTCATCCTTATAAGACAATTTCCTCATGACGCTTCCTACATGTTTTTCAGTACCAGTGTTTGGTGGAGGGCTGTGGACAGAAATTCAGAACCAGTAAACACAGGAAGGACCATCTAATAATGATTCACCAGTACCCTCCAGACTTTAGATTTGACAAAACCAAAAAAGGCAAAGGGTATGATTGCACTTACCTCAAGTTGTTCACTAGATGGCAGCATAGAGTCATTAGAAATAGCACATGAGTATAAGCCTAAGAATTTTATCTTGGAGCACTTCTATTTGTAATAATCAACACGTTTAAAGTTATAGAGTTAAATGTTTTTCACATGGTATTCTGAAGCCATGTAACTATTCGGCGTAAACTAGTTCCAAATATTTTCTTTAAGATAATAGGATATAACTTGTCTTATTGAGGCCAGTTAAAGAGTGAGATGCTTTTTGCTGTTTCAGTAAAACCAATGAATAGATTTGTTATTTAATTCACTTTAGCTTTATAACTCTGTGTGTGTTGATTTAAATGTATATTTTCTCTCCTAATTTTCTCCTGGCCTTATTTTGTTTCTTAAATACCCCGTTTTGTGGGTATGCTGTTTTTTTTATTCATTCTTTCTTTTTACTTTGACATTATTATCTCTGTCAATAGAGCTCAAGAGAAGAAGCGACAGCAGCAGAAAGACGCAGCAATGGAGGTAGTGGGCGATGTGTGCGCGTCTGAGGGTGTGTGTGAGGTTTTGTGCGATGTGATGTCTGACCAACCCGAGCAGGGCGAATCCATGGAGACGCATGTGTCCGAGGAAGAAGCTGCTCAAATGGCAAAATCTGCATCTGCTGAGGAGCATGCAGATCATTTGTCTTCAGTTCACAGCGCTGTGAGCACAAGTGCAGAATCACCAAAACCACAATACTCTTACAGGTTAGTCTTGAAACAAGCTTGCTGAAACACACTTGATATATTTTCAGGCTGATTTATCTCTGTGCACAGTAGTTGAATAACAGAGAATTATTCAGCTACTGTGCAACTGTTGACTGGGCATTTTAGGGCACATCTTTTACATCTGTGAGATAAGATTCCAGTATTATCTTACTGGATAACTTTGGATTAAGAGAATAACGTATTAATTATTTAGGTGCAATATTGCGCATATCTTCATAATATTTACTGTGGTCTTCTTGTTTTAAATGACACATTATCTAAGATGCAAAACTCAGCAGCCATTCATTTTCTCTTAGGGTCCCAACAAACGTGTGCTTCGGTCACGGCTCAATCCGAGGCTTCAGAGGACGACGGGGAAGGAAGAAATGAAATAATAAACAGATGTTTAACTTGTACCATAGACTTTTAAATATCTGCTCACACTGTCAAATGTTTTCTTAACTTAAAATAAAAATGGTTTTGCACAGAAGTACGCGATGTCCTCCGATGTTCATTCAGATGATCAAGATACTTTTTGCTGCTGACTTTTTTTAAATTAAAAAAAAAAAAATACAAAGTTCTCCATATGGAAAGTTTTGTGTTATTTTGAAATGTGTTGATATGTTGGTGGAAAGAGCAACATTACAAACAATTGACATGGAAATTATACTGGATGACCCTTTAATTTAAAAAAAAATGAGACAAATGCCAGAATTTCCATAATAGACTTTAATAATTATACAAAACACTTTTTTTTCACCCCTCAAATATAAAATACACTGTACATTGACTGAAAGCCATCATCATTTTGAGTGTTTTCAAAAATAGTTGACTTTTATTTACAGAAACTGCCACTGCCTGCTGTAAGAGCTCTTTGTAACACCTGTGCAAAGAAACGTTTCTTCTCTTGAGGTAAAGTATAACTTAAAGGACAATGATAAAACACATTTACAGTTAAGTCATAATTTTAATCTGGGGAATAAAAGCAAAAAAACTAAACATTAAATGGATATAATGTGGTTCAGATTTTGATCTTGATCCATGGTGAGTAGAATAAAATGTTTAACAGCGCCATAAAAATATCAAAGTAACCGGATTTATAAAGGCATGAACTGCAAAAACTAATTTTTATTGAACTTAAAAGTTTTGGATTGGCCGTTTATAGCTTTTGGTCACAATCTTAGAGATGATAGACCAGTCTGACTTGGTACCGTTTCGCCAATAAACGGTCTGAATTAAATTCCCAATATAAAAACGGTGCCAAAAAGGAACATTTGTAGAATCTGCTGCTCTAACGGCAACGTGTGAAAAAAATAAATGTATGTTCTTGGGTATTTTTCCAACAAATTTAGAAATCCCATTTCTAGAAATATTCTAAGGCCTCTGTCTGGATTTAACATTCACATGGTCACTGACATCGCGATTTACTGCTTTACAGGCCTATAATAATCCCTCCATGTCCTCTCTCTAAAAATTGCATTTTAACTTGACCGAATACCTATTTTGCAACACAAAAGTTTAACATTCGTATAAAATTTGATTTATCCGCAAAATGAGCCCAGTGAGACTCCGTCATTTAAAGGAAGATTTTTACTGAATATACTGCAAAAATGACCATGTTAACGAGTAACCGCTGAGTAAATCTAATAGAAAATTCAATAAGAAATGGAAAATTGCAAGAGTTCCATATTTATCTTTAACAAAAATATTTATAAGAAAGCCATTTTTAATATAACTAGGCTTCTTGACCAAAATAAATATTCCTCTCGTACATTAATTAGTGTTTTTCACTGTAACGAGAAATATTTACCAGCTCGTGTTTTCAGATAGCGTGACTCAATAAAATTGACATTGTTGCAGTATATAATATTTGCTGTATTTATTCATAGTTTCTCTTTTAGAGGCAGCTTTCCCGAAGAAGCAGTTAAATTAGTGAGCGTTAAGACAAGTAGTACATCCCGTATGGTCCGCTGAATAGTCCTGGGACAGGTAGGGCCGGTTGTGGTCCGTTCAGGGCCCCGTACAGGGACGGTGCGCCCATGGGTGCGCTCAGGGGGAAAGGGAAGGCGAAGGCCGGCAGCAGCGGCTTCGCGGCCAGCTTGAACTTCTCCAGCTCGGCCTCCTGCAGTCTTTTGGCCTTGGCCCTGCGGTTCTGAAACCAGATCTTGACCTGGGTCTCTGTGAGGCAGAGGGAGGTGGAGAACTCCGCTCTCTCCGCGATAGACAGATACTGTTTCTGACGGAACTTCCTCTCCAGAGAAAGCAGCTGAGAGGTCGTGAAGGGAGTTCTGGGTTTCCTGTTGTTCTTGTGTTTCCGCAGATTGCACGGGGGCGGGCTAGGAAGTCCTGGAAGTAGGAAATCACATCATTGTAATAGAACGTAAGCGATTTAGGATATTTAGGAATCGAACAAGTGACGTTTCCAGTTTGAATTTTCCATTGCGCATGAAAGCATGAGTAAGTGCATCTCGACTTTAAATTGCAGCATTCATTTCTTAATTTCTTATCTATATTTTCCTAAAAAAAAACATAGCAAATAAATACAAAGATCTTTGAAGATTTCCATATTCGTTTTAGACTTTTGAACGGATGGAAAATAAACTAGAAAAAAAATATATCCTACACTCACTTGTAGGGGATGTGTAAGGAGCCTGAAACCAGGGACTCGACTCCTTGTCGCTTAGGTCCACAGCCTCCGCTTTGGACTGAATGAGTCCTCTCGGCGACGCGCACTCGGTGTCCTCCGGCCGGACGCAGCCAGACCCGGGCTCCGGGGAGTGGAGGCTTCTCGCCGGCGTCCTGTCCGATATGAGGGATTCCACGCTGAAAGGCAGATCTGCACTTTTCGTTTTACATCGCCTGACAGGTGACAGCTCGAGCTCCTCAGTTCCCGTACCTCCAGCGGCGCGCTCCTCCGGTGAGGTCTCCCCCGGAGCAACCGAGGGTGGCGATCCCTGCGCAGGATTCATTACGCACGACTGAGGTGCCATACAACCACTTTTCCTGCCGCGCTCTCCGTTGCTGTTTTTTGTTGTTGTTGTTGTTGTTTGTTTTTGTTGTCTTCGCGTGTTCACTCTGAGGAAATCTTGTGTTGCTCCTCCAACGCTGCACAGCTGCGCTGCAAACTTCACTCGTTACGCACGGACTTGACTCTCCCACAGCGAAGTGCCATAAGTTCCTCTCTCATCTTGCCGCCTGCCTATCTGACAGTCGACGTGTCCACGTGACTCCGCTCAAGCCGTTTCTGATTGGCCAGGCTTTTTAATGACAGTGTTGTGGTGCATTTCACGGTGGCTCGACTGATGTAAACCTCCGATCAGGGGCGGAGCTCGGAACTCCAAGTTCCCAAAATAATGTCATATTGCACGCATTGCTGCCCCCCCCCCTTTCCCTTCACAGCTGAATTTTTAATTTCCCCCTCTCCTGCTGCTGCCTCGTACATCACCTTCCACTTACTGATGAAACTGACTTGACAATCACATTTATATCAGTAATAATAATAAACAAATGCTCAATGTCCAAAATAATCATGCAGATTAAAAAAACATGTGACCCAAACTTCTCCAGATAGACACCATAGAGAAGTCAGACCAGGCAAATTTATTACAAAAATGTTGTTGCTGCCAGGTTCCATTCCTTTTTATTCCTCATCTGAAAAGTTGTGCATGAGTATATGTGGAATAAAACTTTATCACTGTATTTCAATAAAGCAGTTAGGAAATCCAGGTTGTGATTTACAGCATTTTTTATACAGTTAAGAGTTATTAACACTGTAAATTTCTTGTCTTGGGTGATCAAATTATCTAAGGCTGCGTATTGGCCGTATTTCAACCCACTGTGTTCATGTTGTCTGTCCTCTCTTCCAGAGACAGTAAAAACCCCAAATAAAGTTGAAGAGGCCCATTGAGGAGGCCGGTTCAAATTGGTCTGGTTTTGCAGCTCTACTTCAGATCAAGTCAAATCATTTCCAGCGAAACCCAATATGTGAGAGTTTTTCTTTCTTATGGGAAGTGTTGTCGGGCCTGCAGCAGCACACTGGCTGCCTGTCTATAGGACAATTGGTTAAATGGAGTTAACTGCTTCTCTCCCTGAGGTACATTTCTGCTTTGATCCTGCTGCGACTGGCGCCTGTCTGCTCTCTCTCCCCCTCTCCCTCTCTGTGTGACAGTAATAGATCGCCGGGTAACCGTACAAGCTTTCAATGACTGTAATTTAGTGTCCAGCAACATTACATTCTTCCCCACTTAATGTGAATATTACCACTCTCGCTCTGATTCCTCCTCGTTCGGAAAGGATAAGGCTGTCTGTAATGTTTTGATTATGTTCCATTGTTCTATAATGAATGAGTAAATCATATTTCCTGTTTCTCTCAAGAGTGGCACGCAAATGCCAGACAATTCAACAATGAATATGTGGTAAACAAGGGAGATGAATTTATAATTTATCTGTCGTATATTTTTGCTTTTCGATAGATTTGGAAACTAGTGAAAATTATTTTTTTACAATTCTAAGATTGGTTATTAGACCTGTCAGCTGAAATATTCAGATCTAAGGAAAAATATCTAACCAGTTCCATTCTTGGCACACTTTGGTTTTACAAGATGACATTAAGCTTTTTTCTTTATTTGAGCTTTCCTCTTTATTTAGAAAATGGGAAAAGGAATTATTATATCCATATCTATATCAGATAGCAGTAAACAACCCCTCCCTCCCATCCCTTACCCCATACCCGATTACACTTTCATCACATTTCATTTCCACCTCCTGTGCCCGTTTTTTTTTCTTCTGTCTTGTAAAAATTGTAAATTAAATATTGTAAATTACTCATTAATATTCCAATATAAAGGTTCCCTCACATATCTATCTTTGCAGTGTTACACACACACTTACACACACTTCTCTAAACCCTGCTGGCTTTCTAAAGTGGAGGATTGTTTAAGGAGGTAATTGTGGTTTCCAAAAAGAGTTTTCCTTTCAGTCAAACATGTTGAAGCAGGCTTTATATATTTAATTTTTTTTTTTAATTCTTCTTCTTTCATGAGACTTGGCAGGGGTTACAGCTATCCTAAGCAAACGTTGGGGAGGGGGCCGGAATCATGTGGGATAAACATTTATGAAACACACAGCAGGGAACTCTGTGGTGAAAGTGTATCGTCTTTAAAAGAGACGAGAGGCCCGCCTGGTGAAGCATAACAGAACATTATCCTGTGTCTGAGTGGACCTGCCAACATCGGTATGTCAAAATGTTAATGGGCTAGAGATCACAAAATTTTCTTTTCCATGCTGACATTTACAATAAATCACACTATACGAATGCTCTTTATCTTCACAGCCAGAGTGAAGTGTCGGTTCACATGTAAGTATCGCATTAATGATTCGGTCAATTTCATGCGGAGATGTGACCAAGTCAACTTTGCCTGTGTCCTCAAAGTCCAGTCACAACTCGAGCCTCAACTGAAGATATTCCAGAGATCGCTATCCCGTTTAACGACTGAAATAAGTCATATCTTGATATTGTAATGGATATTTATGTTTTAAAAGGAACAAAAGCTCATCCTCACTTTGTACACCGTTGTAAATTAAATCTGTAAAACTAAATCCCAGTCAGACATGAGTTTAAGTCACGTGATTGGACTCAGAAGTCCACAACTCTAACTTTACAACCCATGAGTTGCCAAAACCCATAGTTTGCATCTTATAACACTATCATTGAAGATTATTACCTTAACTCTAGTACTTAATTTTCCTGCCGTCACATGATAATTGTGTCACATGGCAGAATCAAGGGGGAACGAATTGAGAACTTTGATAGGTGCAAAGCCGAGGCTTCCATGAGATAAATTGGGATCGCTGATTTTCACGGCAAATTATTTTGTTCAACCTACTTATTAAACACCAATTATTACCTATACATGGCGCCATTCTTACAATGCTTACCTTGTAAATTAGAGTGATTGATATGAGTATTACATTAATTACTGAAATAATAAAGACAGGCATACATGCACATTTGGCTCCAGCTCAATTCCACTCAGGCACAGTCATGTCAATCATGCTGAAGAGTGCCTGAGGTCTTCCAGCGTCGTCTGCCCTTATCTGATCTGAGCTGGAAGGGAAGAGCCTTGATTAGTTGTTTCATCTTTCCCTTCGTCAGCACATTGTGTCATGTGAGCTTCTTCTATTTGAGCCCATTTGAAGTCAGGTCTATCGTGTCAACCCTAATTGTGAAAAAGGTCACTGATTTTATGAGTTGCAACTGATATTATGTACTTAACCCTCTCTCCTTTTTCTAACCAGCCCTCTGGTTAGAAAAACCTGAAATATCACCTGAGAACATTGTTGAGGGCGTCACAGAGGAAAACCAGGTTTTACTCAGATGGACTAAAAGTAACTAACAAGCATTAGTATTATTTAACCAAAGTGCTCGTCAGATTGTCTGAAAGTGCCTCCACTGACAGCTGTCTAACATCATAATAGGGAGAATTTCCAAAACTGATAATCACACCCACTTTTCACAGTGATTCGCCAGGTGTGCCGTGTTGAGAAAGTAGTCAGGGCATGATCGTCTCTCTCAAGCCCTTTTTTCATTCTTCAACTGCTTCTTTCAATTTTCCATGTACGTGAATACAATACCATGAATGCCTTTGAAGAAAGATTATCCAAAAATGGGCATCATTATCCCAATTTTAAAGATTATCATGTTCCTCCCTTCTGTATGATGGCAGGCTTTTCACTGTGTCTCTGAGTGTTGAGTTAGGAATAGTTGGGAACAACTATGAACGTTTTTTCCTTTAGATTTGTTCAAACAACATGCCGCATGAACTAGTTTTCAACAGGTTAATAATGGTACATAAAGAGGATAAAGGTGACATTCAGGTCACTTCCAGGCATTCTCTTTTTAGGGTGTAAAACTTATTTGTACATATGAAAAATTGTGGAAATCATGTCAAGAATCATGAAAGAAGCAGGCTTGAGAGAAGAGTTTGACTGTAGTTACTCTCACTTCATGGTGTAAAGTGGGCACAGTAGTCAGATTAATGGTTTTGGAAATTTACATCATTTGTCTTCTTATATTATCTATGCCTGTCAGACCATGTTTGATGATATAATAAGCACTTTGATTAAAGTACACTGACAAGGCCTTGAACAAAAGAAAAGCAAGTAAAAAAGTTGCGTTTCATTCACATATAGCTGGTGCCTACAATATACTTGATGATTGTTTAGACAACAAAGGTTGTGGATATTCCTGATCTTGGAGGTCTGTATTGGACCACCCTACTCCATGATAACTAGGTTATGATAAACGGCCAACTATGATTGGTCATGGTTCAAGATGTAGTCTCAGTCAAGGGACAGCAGGACTATGATCACCTTAACATCTAGTGATCTGAAGACGTAAATGTCTAAATGTCTAAATTAAGGCAGGTGAAATTCAAAATTCAGGTGTGCTACAGCCATCACCCTTTTTAAAGAGGACAAACTGGGACATACATGGCGGATGATGCTTGAAACCTTTGTAATTACCTGATGGGTCGTTGATTGGTTAAGTGCTTTTCATTTATCCTCTGTATGTTAGCATGACTCGGCTGGCGGGCGAAAGTGTTGACAGGCGAGCAGCGAGCGTGTTGTCATGCCTGTGTGTCTTTTGTATGTAGGATATTGGGTTTGGTGACAGGAAGGCGCGTTCCACATGGCGTCTGACAGAGATGAGCAGAGTGTTTGGCTGACGGGGGCCTCGGCAGTGAGTCTCACCGGCAGCGCCAGATGCCAACAGGTGAACACAGAGATATTGTTGCTGTATTGTTGCGGTCTGGGAGGAAAGGTGGGGGACAAATGGAACCGGACACCCTATCTGGACCTGGAGCGAGCCAGGGGTTGGGGTGAGCTCAGTGACGGTGCTGACAGCAGGGGGGGACTCAGATGGTAGCCTGCACTAAGTGATGATATGATGATGTTAGAGAATGACCCGCTAACTGAGGCTAGGGATGTCATATTATCATAGGCTCTTTATTGTCTGGCCACAATAGAAGATGTAGGCGTCATTAGTATGAGGGTGATGACAGCAGAGGAGCATGGGACATCACAGGACTAATGCAGCAGGAGAAACCTGACACACACACACACACACACACACACACACACACACACACACACACACACACACACACACACACACACACACACACACACACACAAAGGTACAACTCTCCCCATGCAGTGTCTGAGTCTTGAAATACAGAGAGGCTTAACTGTAAACTATTGAAAAGCTCAGAGTAATGAGAGCAACATTCCAGTGGCTCACAGTGGGACACAGCGGTCGGGTCTGGCCCAACAATGCTTGTTGCCATTTTGTGGCTGACTGGAAAATGTTACCACAACATAAAATGATGTTCTTCACTCGTTCTGTTTTCTTTTCCTGTTTTAGTCCATCGTTTCTGCCACAGTATCGAGATCTACACTGATTAATTTTCAAAACAACGTCTCTGCCACAGCATCGGTTTCCCACTTTGCTTCCCAATGAGGGAAGGCCACAGCACAGTGAAAGTCAACAGGGGACAGAGTTTGGTCTTGGCCCGCTTGAATGGATTGAAGCAAAATGATTTATATAAGACAGCTATGCTCGATTGGGCTATTTTCAAATTAGGTTAAATATTCGCTGAACATTATTTAACTTGACTACAGAAAACCACTGTTTTGCAATTGGGACACATCGTGACAAATCAAACTGGGGTAAATTACACAAAGAAAACTACTTGTTGGTGAAGAGAAAACTGGTCCACAGGGAAACACACCTAATTCATAAAGACTAATACACAGGTGCTTTCAATTACTCTGGCTGATTAGACCTCTAGTGGTGAATTGGGGTATACTTTTGGTTCTGAATACCATTCTGAAGTGGTATTAGTGTGTGTTGGTATTTTTCAGATGCGGGACACTTGCCTACTTATCTGGCGACGCATGAACGCACATTAAGGGCTCAAAACAACAAATGTGAGTATTTTGAAAGACCCATAGTCCTGAGAAGAGGCCTAATCAGTTAACATGAGTAAAAACACCTGGCTGGATTCACTCACTCAAGCTTCACATTAGCTTAAAATATCATTTTAAATCCATTTTTGAGCAAAGCGATTTTGTCTCACCCAACAACGAACATACATTTTTAACATCATTTAACATTTATATGGGCACCTGAATATTGTTTTAAGAAAATATTGTGACCCAATCCTTTAAACGTTTGAAAAGTACTATAAAGTTTGCTGTCTGTTGCTCCAACTTAATTAAAATATTGTAACTATATAGTTCATTGTCTATATGGCCCAGTGTTTATGTTGCATACTGATTACACTATAAAACAATGGGAATTTTTAATTAAGATTTTCACATTATTGTTTGCAAATTGTGCATCAAAAAGAAATCATTTGACATGTAAGATAACTTGCTGTGTGTGAAAGCCATATTTCAATATCAGTATACCTTTTGTTGGCTATTCTGAGTAAATGCAACCAATTTCCAAGAAGGGTTAAATCGGGGGGAACTGGACTTGGTTGTAGATATTTGAAACTGATTTCATCCGGATAATTTAATGTTGAGAGCGACTTGTCTGGAATTATATATAGCATTATTGCTCACATCGCCCATTGCACAGTTTCAGAATGGATGTGTCCTTATTTTACATTTCCTGGGAGCTTGTGACTCACATTAACTTCAAAAGATGTTCTGACTTCAAAAGATGTTCTAGGCATGTTATGTCAATAAATTATGGTATCATCATCTACCAGACCTCTGATAGTGTTGGCCACAGAGGAGCCGAAACTGTAACAAATTGGGGTTACATGCCTCGCTCAGGGGCATTTTGCACTAGCTCTCGACGGTGGGAATATCCCTTTGCATTCACTTCCCCTCATGCAGATTCATTTTAGGCCATCCGTGGATTTGAGCCAGTGTGATGTTCTGGTCACACGTCTGCCTCTGTAACATTCAGTCAAATACTCGACTTGTAAATCTCACACACAAATACAGATACAGATATGAAATAGTGTTAAATTAAAAAGATATTTAGGGCAGCAACCTGTGTTTGTGTGAGAATGTGAGGCTTGTGATCTTAGCGCATTGACAACCTGAACAAATACGCTGAGTTGATTCTTCTGAGATTACAATAGATTCCACGTCGTTTCACGAAGCTCTGAAAGAGATGGGAGGGCACAGCAGAGGCCCCTGAATAAACAACCATTAAATTCTCCCTACGCCTGTATGAGGGGAACATTTAGACTCGGGGCTGCCCTTTAAACAAACCAAAACACAAAGCCAGACAGAAATAGAATTAAATATAGTATTAAGGAAGCCCATTTTACCTTCACTACTTAATCTTTTTAGATTGGATGCTTGGAAAAAAAAAAGAAGCAGATTAGAGGACAGCAGGATAAAGGGAGGAAGATGGGTGGAGGGAGAGACGAGGGGCATGAAGTGGATGAAGGAGAAGATGAAAGCTTTGTTGTGTTGATGCTTAATGAGCTGGAAAACACAATTGAACTTCTCTGACTGTGGAAATCGCTGTGAGGGCATCGTAAATTAGCGCCAGTGTGGGAGCTAGCCTGCTGACAGAAAAGGGGCTTTGTGTGGTAGGCTCCTTCACAGATCTGCAGCCTGTGGGATCACACAGCAGTGTCATAGCCGGATCTGTTGGACGACAAGGAGGCTCGGCACTTTCTCTCAAACATGGCCGAACCTGCCTTTTTGTGACTTTTTGTTTTTCCTCTCCACCATCCCACCTGTTGATCTGCGCTTTTCCAACAGACTTTACTTTGCTCACCTCATCCTGGCAGACAATAAACAGCAGGCAGACAAAGATAGGAGTTAGGGAGTAAGGGAGAGAGGGAGGGAAGATGGGTCTAACTCTGATATTTAGTGAACTCTAAAGGGTGACTCTTCATTCTGGCTTTGCAGGCTTGGCACATGCCTTCTGTTACTAAGTGGCTTCATATTGAAAGGCTCTGCGGCCACTATTCTCTCTCCCACTGGGTGCCAGCCTCTCTGCCCTGGCAGCTGCTGGGCTTTAGAATAGACCCATAGTTTCCCCTCTGCAGGTGAGCTGCACAGCCAAAACAGGGCCCCTCAAAGGCCCTTTCAGTGCCTCAATAGGAAACTGACTCGGGGAGAGAGGAACGGGCACACAATGGCCGCCTTCTCTGGATACAGAGGAGATGGAGATGAGCTATTGGGGTGCTGCTTTAGTGTTGCTTATAGCCATGTCGAAGAGAGGTGATGAGAGAAGAGAGGAGAGGATGAGTTCCCCCTGTTAAGTTTCTGAAGGCGTGGTCAGCGCTTTTTTTCCCCCCCCGCTTTGTCGTTGCCGTGCAGGGATGTCCTGTCATCCTGCGACTCCAATGTAATTGTTGTGTCTGACGAAATAAAACGTTTCTCCACATCCAGGGGTGACACTTCTTCTTCTCCACACCTCCCCTCTCTCCACCCGCCATCCTCACTGCCCCGTAGCAAAACTCTCCCCATACAGGGAGGAAAGAATGCACCTCCCTCTGCTGCCTCTCTCCTCTTTTTCACACTTTGCTTTTTTGACTTTTACTAGCAACAGCTTTCAGTGGCATATGAAGAGTTGGCAGCGGAGAGATAGGGCGAGGGAGGGGATGAGAGATGGAGAGAGGGTTTAAAAGTGTCGGGATAGAGAGGAGCGAAGAAGGAAAGAGGGTGAGGGGTTATCCTCCCTCTCTTTGTTGGTAAGTGCAGCACTTCCTGCCAATTTAGAACCAAAAAAATGCACATGTTCATCATTTTACCATTTACCCAAATATAAAATTGGGACAGAGGCAATAATTCAGGATTATTATTTATTATCTATGTAATCTGAGTAGATTCTTAAATCGCAATGAATTCTTTGTTTTCTTATGGTTCTTATATCTAAGTGCAGTTAAGTTTTATTAAAATTTCCCTCAACATGACATTTATTATTATATTGTAATAATTAATGATTTATTTATTTTGATAAAAAAAATCCTTCTTTTGGCTCATTGAATGAGCCTGAGGTTAACATTTTATTAGTCACGTTGTTGGCTATAGCAGCCAGTCGATCCAACACTTTCATCCAATCAGAATATCTCTTTGCAATGGATTGACAAAATATGAGATAAAATATATTACAAACATTCATGGTCCCTAGTGGATGAATCTGACTTTGCTGATTTCCTGATATTTTCTCTCGCACAGCCATGAGGTTGACATTTATGGGTTTTCTTTTTTTTTTTTGTAAAATAGAAAGAATTCAGTACACAACCATTAGTGTAACTGTAGTCCTGCTACCATGTGATTATTACTAAGAGCTGGAACAATTAATAAAATACTAATAAAATACTAAAAAATTAAGACAACGGTTTTGCTAATTATTAATGGCTTTGGGTCATTATTTTAGAAAAGAATGTTGTGTTTTAAGTATTTTTCTGTACCAGTGAACTGGTAATTAACAGATTAATTTATAACGAATACAATCATTATTATTACTACTTTAGTGAAAAAAAATCATATAAATATTCATGATGGTGATTTTAATTTTGCAGCTTCATCTCACCCACTCCAAATAGCAAAAATATTTCTACAGATTATTTTTTTGTTATTGTTTACATTTCACATGAGGTTTTAAACACGCGGCCGTCTGAGGGGTTATGGAGTCTTTATCTGTTTAATATAATTAAGTTTGGTGAGGAGATGCTATCAGTCCCTATCTCATTTTTCTTCTTTTCTTTCTCGTGCCTTCCCTCCTTCCCTCTCCTCTAATCAGTTCCACTCTGTTATTGCTGGCCCCAGGCTGTTTGCTTCTTTCCTAAACTGCTTTCACAAGCATGAGACCAAAGCCTGCTCAAATGTCTATTAAACCCTTTTAATACCCTCTCAGACCCGCAGTCACTGTGTGGCTGACCTTACGCTGGTCGTTGCCATCATTATGGCATCAATGCGAGCTGATCTGGCGTCGCTCACACCTTCTTAGTCCAGGAATCGTTTTTCCTTCTGAAGTTAGTCGACCGCATTCGAAAGGTTAAGTGGTGAATGGGGACTCTAATGGCAGCGGAGAGGCCTGAGCAGACCGACAGAAAGAGGCTGTGACCGCATCCCAGGAGGACATTAAACGCTATGAAATCCAGGACAAACAGTTCAACGCAAGTTCTGAGGACAGACATGCTTATGAATGCACCATGCTTCATGTACTATTTGCTCTGAGGTTTTGAGAAGAAGGAAGCATTTCCTGCAGTCAGGCCAGCTGGTAGTGATTTAGTGACATTAGTAAAATCCCATTCTGGCAAGCGTCTTTCCTCAGGGATAAGTTCATAGGGCTATGTAAACCAATAATGTAATAGTAACTCTCTTTAGTGAGATTCATCTTGTGGTGGCTTATTTGAAGAGGACACAGTGGACATCATTACTGTGTTAGTTTAATTTGCACCGAACAAAAAGAAAGTCACAGAACACAGATCACAGTACATACTGTCTGCCTCCAGCAGCCAATAAGCTTTTACTTTGCCAGATGAATAACTGAGGAGAGATTTCCTATCATGGTAAAATACTGTGAGCGGTGAGCTGGAGTTATTTTATATATGATTGAATAGAATTTGCATTTTTATTATTATATGACTGAAACGTGGGAATGTGGTAAAAGTGCTCCTTTCATTTGAGTTTTATATTATTACAAGAGAGAAAAAAAAATTGCTCTCAGACCTAAAGTTGTAGACAAAGCACCAACGCAAAGGTTTAACTCAAAGCTGAACAAACAAACAAAAAAAATATCTTCTTCCAAACCTGCTGCTGAATATATTATTAAAAAAGAAACTTGGATGTTCTTTTGCATTATTTACGTTTTCATCCAATTCTTTGTTGTCGCATTGAACAAGGGCTGAAATGGTTTGTGGTTTAATGGACCAATAGAAAAGAAATCAACAGACATTTTTATAAACATTCATCTTAATTGTCAGACATTGCCAAAGATTTGCTGATTCCAACTCTCCAGTTTGAGAATTTGCTGTCTGTATATTATTGTAATCTAAATGTGCGTTATTGACTATTGAATGGACTATACAAAGATGTCATAGGTGTCACTTCAGCCTCTGGGAAACCTAAAGGCATCAATTCTCATATTCAGAAACATCTCAATCACATGGAAAAACTGTACAAACATCACTGCACCGTGTCTCCTTATCTGCTTTTCTGTCTACTTACACGCCATTTCTATTTCTGTCCTGTAGGACTGTACAGTATCTGCAGCTGTTTTTATCCATGTTATGTAAACATGTCCAGCGGCAATAATCTTATCACTGGAGGAATAAGTTACGGTGTGACACGCTGGTTGCTCGCTTTCTGCGTGGAGTTGTGATGACTCGGAGGAACTGAGGAAAGAATCAATGTTCCTGTTACTTTAGCTTAATCAGGCAAAACAAAACTTTGACTATCTGATGTAAATTAAACGCAGCAGCGGATGCCAAGCCCTTTCATGCTGCGTCTCTCTCTTCACTCAGTCTGCGTTCTGCAGGTATGTAATTATGGTTTGAAAAGGTTGGAGCCAGACTTTCCACAGGGCACAGCGTGGGAACAAAGCCTGGTCTGGGAGCCGAGGTCAGGGAGCACAGTGACTGCACGGTGGCTACGAAACTACAGAGATACACATCTAACAGTCATCATCATCAAATGAAAGTCTGCTAGTGGAGTCAGAGGCCTGACTCACATCCTCCGACTGTGCTGGGCATAGTTTACGTGGCATTGAATGATGTGTAATGAGCAATTTGGCATGAATGAAGGTTCTTATATTAGCTGCAGTTGATGAGCGATGCATTACTGTACATGTAACCGGATTCCTCAAATCCGAATACAATTTGTCACCGTGACGCGCTGCAGTTACTGAACAAAAGAACACAATCAAATTGAACAATAGCGAGGATTTCTGACACAAATATTGAAAGAAGACGGGCACATTATATTTTCTCTTAATAATTATCGATGTAATATATTCAGGTCTTTAATTTAGTTACAATTTTAGAATTGAAGTCTGTATGTATTTTAAGGTGTTTGGAGGTAAAGTCATTGACAGAAACATGCGTTGATCATACATCAAACTTCAAAGAGATCACATATTAGAGATTTTAAATTCAATTAGTCACTGTAGTGAAGGCAAGTTTCAGATTCTATATTTTAGAATTGTATACACATTTACCAATAATTCAGCATGGCAATAGTTATCAATTTAAAAATACTTCTTTTCTAATGATTTCTAAGGATTGATACATGAAGGGTTAAACATTCAAACTCTTAGAAATCTCCCACAGTCTTCACTTCCTGTCCTCATCCTGACATCAGGACGGCCCCTCAATAATCTGTTTTATGTTTAAGACTCAAAACAGATGATTATTTATTTATTTTTCTTTTCATCATAGTTCTACACATTCAGTGTTGTGTGCAGTCATTGTTAAGAAAACTTTGGGGCAGTGTGTTAACATTAGGAGGCAACGAAATCTCAAATGTATTTTTTTTTTCAGAAATTGAAGGTTTAAGGATAAATTGGTCCCTCAAAGGTAGGAAAAGAATAACTGTGATGCCGAGACTAAACGAGAACAGCTGTAGTAGTAGTTCTCCAATTAGTTGGATAAATAAATCTTCCTCAATGAGTTGTTTGGTTCATAAAATGCTGTAAATGCTCCCTTCTTATAAAAGTATGTATAAACCTGAGATAAATGTGAGATTTATTTTGTCAAGTGATCGTGTACGTTAAATAATTTTATCCGTATTGAATAAAAACAATAAAAGCAGAGAGCACAAAAAGTTTCATCCACTAACATAACTGCACAGAGCGGCCACATGTTTCTTTAATAAGGATGAAAGCGCGGTGCTCTTGTAACTGGATCTCTCTGTAGCAAGCAGCTTTCCATCAAGGAACAGCAGGATCCTCTCTTTAACCCAGGAGCATCGGGACAGATGGGACCATGACACGCAAAGCCAGACAAACAGACCCAAATTCAGAGCGTGACAGACATTGAGAGGATTTCTGGGATCACACAGACGCATTGTGCTATGAATTCTAAGCGACGGAGCAGCAAAGAAGACGGTGTAAAGAACATCTGTAACACCTGTACACGTTGTTTACACCTGCACTCCTCTCTTTTCTTCACAGCATGTGCTCCCTGCTGAGTGCAGGGAGCGGACGGGTCTGTGGTGAATTCTGTGATGCAGGGGGTCAGAGGTCAAAGGTTAGGGGTACTCCAGCTGGCAGACAGGGCCGCAGTGGACTCCAGTGAGGAGGTATTCAGTGGCTAAAGCGGAGGGGGAGGCTGGAGTTGTTTCTCTTTCTGTTTTGTTTGTATACTCCACCCCGAAGGCATCCTTCTCTCTAGCAGCTACTATCAGTATTTTATTGTTAACAGTGGATCTAATGATTACTTGTTGTGGAAAGGCTCCCTCGTAGTGACGGACCCACAGGTCTTTATCACCCAACTCTGCATCGCGATGCTTTTTAGCAACTTCTGGCTCATTATTTCACTTTTCCCACTCTGTCTGCTCTCAAAGTGTACACTTCCTGCCCAGTACCAAATAACAATCAAAGGTAGTGAGTAGCTGGAAAACAGCTTAGCAGCTAATGAACCAGCTCTTTCATCCATGGATTTTTCCCTCGCTAGCTATGCAGACCGAAAAGAAGAGGGAATATTTGACTTGCAGTCATCAGATGCACAGGAACATGACTCCAAATCAATGCTAATGTTATACTGTATGCACTCAATGTTTAAATATGCAACTGTTTGCTAACAGCTTTGTAATATAAACTTTGTATATCAGGTTTACAGTTTCCATTGCTCCCAATTAGCCAAAAAAAGTGATATCACAGGTTTAAAATTCAGCAAAGAAATGATTTTGAAGGCATATCTGTGAGGTTCTGTGAGCATGTTTTCAAGTCTCTGCATTTCCCTGTTTTTTCCTGTAGAGGGCACGTCTCTTAATTAATAAGCCACATGTGTCAAGTGTTGGCATAGCGTGTGATACGTTTAACAGAGTTTTCCAAAACATTAGTTCTCCTAGAGTGGAAACTGTATTTAATGAGAAGCGTACAAAACACAGTAAATATCCATTAAACTTGATTTAACAGCTCCCACATGTTTACTAAGTTTATGAGTGTGTATGAGTGTCTGTGTGTGCGCGCTTTCCCTCTCATTAGTCAGTGTGATAGTGTGTCTATAATAAAATATTTCCATGGTTGATACGCACTGACAAGGCAGAGTAATGGCTCTGTGACTAGCATTGCTAATGGGCAGCTTTCACACGGATAGTCAGATTAGCTGCCCTGGATAAAAAGGTCAAACATATTCCCCCGCGTCTCCTCTCGGACAAAAAAACATAGCAGACAGAAGAGAAAGTTCCTATTTCCGCCTGTCTCCTGCAGCTCCTGGTTCATCTTCCCTCGTCTCGCTCGGCTGTCATCGGCGCTATTGTAGCTGGTAAACTGTCTCAGGCATTACCTCAGGAGCCAGAAAGTCAGGTGGCTCCAGGCCCCAGACTGACTGGCTCATCCCTCCCCGCATTTTAAACATTCTATAATCCCACCTGCTCATCGAGGAAGACAATTTATTCATAGTTCCCTTTTCTCAAGACCGGAAAGTTAAAACATGTTAAAACGTCTGTGTCAAAGCTACAATGCCTGCGTGCAACTGTCGAGCAGATGGCTCGCTAATTCTTTTCTGTGGCAGCTTCGAAAAGTCTGACAGCTCAAACCCTCGTCACAACATCTCATGTTTGCCTCCGCTCTTCCATGGAGGTCCTCCCCCAAGCCCTGTAATTCATGCGGTTAAACTCCACCGTGAGCTGTCTAATGTGTGTTTAATGGGTGTTGGTGAGGCATCAATTAAGTTAATTGTAGATCATTGAGTTAATTTTAGTTATTTAGAAAACCCCAGCTTTCCTAAACGTCGTGAGTGCGGGGGGATATGACGGAAGACTGTGAGTAAAGACAGAGGAGGTGGTTAGCCTCAAATACAGCCCTGAGCCTGGAGACGACCTTTATGGGATTTACTGATAGTAATGACGGTGCTGATGAGGATTTGGTGCTGATGTGATTGCGTTAGTGTGGAGGAGTGACTTCTCTGTTTTCATCTGAGGTGTACAACATGTAGATTATTACATTTCAAACAGCGCTGCACTATGCGTGGAGGTTTTACCGTGGAGTCTGATGTCTCCGGCTCATTGTCGCCTGTTGAATATTCTAGTTTTCTATTTGTTTCTCTACCAGTGAAGAAGTCTTGATAAAGATGACACTTTGAGTCAAGTAGAAACACGATGGCTGCATTCCTCTCAGTCTCAGCAGTAATAAGCTGTTTTTGGTTTGGGGGCAGAGCCAGGACAACGGATCGTGCACTTGAAGTTACAATTTGAAGAAAGTGCTGTCATCTGTGGCAATGACATATTAATCTTCTGTATCTGATCACACATTGTGCATGTGTGTAAGCAAGTGTGACAGAAGACTGCACACTCCTACACATCAACAAAACAGAGCCATGATGTAAACTGAAGCCAAGTTCATTAATTTTAAAACGGAAATTTGGTCAGATATTCATTTTAGTGGTTTCCACCATAAATGTCTCAAGCTGTGACATTTGGACCATGTTCTGTATCTCAGAATTACAGGCATGAATCATGATTTAATGCTGCATTTAAATAGTTACAGACAGGCAATTTATTCTTGGCCAACTCTTTGAATTTTGCGCAATAACTGTCTCTCTCTCTGTGTGTGTGTGTGTGTGTGTGTGTGTTTGTGTGTGTGCGCACGTGTTTTACACAGTATTGGCAGGCAATCATTACTTACTAACAACTCCCATTCGTTCTGATCTCTATGCTGTTGCACTTACATTTTCTAAAAGGCCTGTCATTCACATGATGCATGCACATTCATACATTGCACTAGCACACACACACACACACACACTCACGAAGCACGAGTATGCACTGTGACGAGAAGAGGAAAACATATTTGCTCATGCACTTGGCACATCAAACTGAGCCTTCAATGGCTTCTAGAGGTGTCGGGGCACAATCTATACACCACAAAGTATAAAGATTCAATTATCCTCATATCACCTGCAGCCAATCTGAAAGAGGAGAAGTTGGGGGGGAGGCTTAGAGGCTCATTAAGAAATATTCCACCACCTCTTCTGCTTCTGCTTGTTCTGGTTCCAGGCCTGATAATTACACTACATAAACTTCTTTAGGCACCGCTGTGGATACAAATTCCTACATATCATCCCAGTGATATACAATATGTGTTTGATTTATAATCTGTGAGCTTATCAAAGTGACAAAAGGTCATGTTGACATTTAAGTGGCTACAAAATACAAACTTAAAAAAAGACTAAATATAAAATAGTTCCAGACTCACACATTAGTGTCCATACCTCGTCTGTGTCACTCAGGCAAACTCCCTTTGCAAATGTTTCTACTCATGCTACTTTTGCATTTAAACTTTCCGACACTTCATCCCTTCGCTCCTGCGTCTGATACGTCTTTCAGCGTAGTGACCAACACACCTTTCTTTCCAAAGGAGACTCGTTTGTCTGAGCCGCAGCACTCCACCAACCAAAGGCCGGTTTTAAACCTCAGAGGAGATGTTTTTCATGTAAGCCTGCAGGACCATCGGCGGTTCAGGGGAGCACCGTCCTGTGGTTAATCCACGCTGGTCGCTGCTGGGCCTCTGGCCTTCACATGAAAGCTGTTTCACTGATGTGTGCAGGACATGGGGTGGATTGGTGGAAGCTGCAGCACACTTTATCCATCAAACCTCACTTTCAAGGCTCGAGGCTACGGGGTTGTCTGCTCACATGGTTGTGGTTTCTAGGAAACTGACAGAGCATTTCTATAATGGCCTGTCAGTATAACAGCCAGTTTGTAGAACTGCAATATTGTTTCTATTATTATCTTCAAGAAGTCTCATTTAAAGGATTAGTTTGACATTTCTGGAAAAAAAGACATTATCAGCTTTCTTACTGTGAGATAAAAAGGGAGGTTGATACCATTTCTAAACCAGTAGCCACTTGGCTGAGCACAATTATTATTCATTAGTATCTTGGTAAATAGACAGAGCCATGCAACATGTTTCCTTGCTTCCAGTCTTCATGCAAAGCTGACTAACTGCTGGCTATAGCTACATATTTAGCATATAAATACGAGACTGGTACCAATCTTCTCATCTCTCAAAGAAAAAACGAACAAGCGGTTGTTTCCCAAAATGTTGAAGCATTCTTTTCAATGTGGAGTCTGAATAAAGTAGTCAAAGTGGTGTCAAACGTATTAGTATTTCACAGACAATCATGTATATATAGATGTCAGGCATTTGCATGAGCAGCATGTTTGGGTTGAAGACAGTAGACCACTCGGTGACCTGGGGGTGGGGATAGGCGACGGGTAACATTGGACTTGTACGGACACATATGGATCTGATAGTGAAGGCAGATAACCAGCAGACGCGGTGGAGCCATCCCTTCAAAAGGCAGGAAGTGTGTGGCGTGACTGTCTGCTCCTTTTGTACTATATAGCGTCTGAGTGTGTGTTTGTGTGTGTGTGCTTGGTCCTTTTGTCACAAGGCATTATTAACCCATATGTTAACTTAATGACTCCTACTGTGGTATGAAGAATGAAAGAGGTGAAGGGAAGAGTTCTCACGGCTGTGATGGTACCTTAAGAGGGAGGACACTGCAAACTCTACACAGCTTGATGGGAAGGACTTGTAGCACTGAAACACTGAGCTGAAATTAAATTACATCCCTGTGGGGTGTGTGTGTTATATTAGATTAGTTTAAATTAGTTTATGGTTGTGTATTTTAACTTAGATACTGTATGTTTAACATAGTCTCTTTTAAAAGTTTCTTTTTTTTTATCTTGGCCACATTTCAGAAAAAAAATGTACTCGGTGAACTCGGTTATAATTCAAACAACTTCTGTGCATCAAACATGAAGCTATTTCATTCTAAAACTGGGTTTTACAGCGTGATAGGATCTTGGCATGGACATGAATCAGAGCTGACACACATAAAGGTAATTAGTTGTTTTAATTGATTGAAGCTGTACAGTAGGAGGGAGTTTGTCTGCGTCTGAGAAGTTTCCTGTGGATGTATGCCAAGCACGAGGAATATGGTGTATGCTGTTAGCATGGTAAAAGCAACAATAATATCCATAGACTATATTTAAAAAAAAAAACACATTAAACACAGGAAAGAAATTATTGATAAATTATAAGATAAATTATGAATTAATGCTTGTAAAAAATAAAAGGACATTTAAAAACACAGATTTAAAAACCTAAAATGCCCCAAATGGATTTTGTTTCCCTCAATAAAGTTGCTTCTAACAAGGCAGAAAACATAATAATAATAAAAATAATACACTTTATTTAAAATTCACTGTAGTGAGATGAAGAAACGATTATCTGATAATATCTCTCAGCCTCACATTAATGCGAGAGCGCAGTATTACACAAAATAAATAAGATTAATCACACATAAATTGTGCATAGCCAGAGTTATTTCCACAGTGCTGCAATGTAGTTATAATGCTGATAATTAATTATAATTCACTATTGTCTCTGCATGTCAAAATGAGATATATATTCACTTTTAATCACCGAACTGAAAAATAATATAATTCACACGTATCTCATTCTGACTACACATATGCACTATATTCAGTCTTATTAGACTTGATGACAGATTGATTAATTTGGATTTGTCAGAAACGTTGGCTCAGAGACAGTTGAAAAAATGTTGCTACAGGCACTTTTTAAAGAAACGAACCACTTTGTGCAACACAGGCTAGATTCCATTATCTAGTTATATAATTACAAAGCACAGAGGTTCCTGCATTGAGAGGATTCAAAGGTCAAGAAAACTTTACTGGTTTATTGGGGAAACTTTGGTCCCTTGTTGTCCAGAGCAGGTGAACCGAGGTAAAGATTTAGGTTTTAAATCCAAAACGTTGAGCTGAAACAGCGACGACATGTTCAGGTGAGGAGCTGTATTGATATTAATGATGGTTTTAATGTCTTAATGTGTGTAGATTGTTTCCTTTTTTGTTTTGTTTTTACCTTTCAATCACTGACTGTATAATGTCTGAGACCAATGTCGTCTTTGAATCTGAAGGTTAACGCTGAGTTTCTTTGTTTATAGGATTTCTCTAATAGCGTATATCTCTCTGATAGTCGGCATCTCAGCAAAACCGTATAAACCCTGGGTATGTACACATTCCTCCAGGTTTTCCACAATATTACTCTGTATAGATTCTACAGCTATGAATCATATTAAACGTTTTCCTGATGAATATAAATTGTAGGCTTTTTGTAAACGATTGTGTCATATTTGTGTTTCTTTTTTCTCAGAATAAACTCACAGATGAAGCATTCCAGGATACAGTTATGTGAGTTGTAAAAACAATGAAAGTGATTAATCTTCTCCCTGACCGGGGAAACACAGAGTGAGATTGCATAATATTTATTTCAGGTTAGACGCCATGGGGAAGATCTCCTGGGGTGTGGAAGTGGAGCCTCCGGAGGACATGGATGAGACTCGGTATGACATCCACCCCGGCATGATAATCTGGAAGAGTGCGACAGGCGCCGGACAGGAAAAACAACCCTGGAAGGCAGAAGAAGACCTGGATGAACTGTACCATCCTTCTACGGGTGATCTTCATCTTCAAATGCAAAACCAGGACGCCCTCTATGCTGCTGACATCCAGTCAGAGCCCTCACAGGAAGAGGCCAACACAGAGTACAGTCAGGTACCAGAGGAGGATAAAGACGACATCGATCACCCTGATTTCGGTCCTGTGAATCTCGCCCCAGAAGCTGCACACCCTGAGCCTCTCACCCAGCTGAAACGCGAGGTCAGAGTTCACCTGCAGCCAGAGGAGGACATGGACGACTTGTACCACGCAGACCTCCAACAGCAGATCCTCAGCCAAGGCCACGCTGAAGCCGCCGCTCCTGCTGATCATTCATCTCAGAAAAAGTACAGTGAACCCGAGGAAGATCTGGACGATCTGTACCACCTCTGATTTTTCAGCCATTAAAGCACAAGAAGAATAAATAAATATGAATCTTAATATCACTTTCATGTGTCTTGATGATAAAGACACTTGAACACATAAAGTGTCGGTGTTTTATTTATTTAAGTTGTATTGACGTTATTTACAAAACCATTTCTGCCTCATACACTGGGGACAATATTTACAGTATCAATTACAAATTGAAAAGAATAAATTATGTTTTCACACATTTTTGGTGGACAGATACAACTGAACAAAATAATTATGGAAAAATAACCAGGTTCTCTTGATTTTTACCAGAATGAGGTTTGAGACTGATATCACAGAAAATAAATGTAACTCTTGAAAACAGAAAAGGTGAGGGAATACATATCGCACATGAATCATTATCTTAGATTATCATTACTTTAAATGCGTCCGTTTGTGTATCACTCTAGCAGCTCAGCAGGAATCACCCCCTTCTTCAGTATCAAATTACCATATAGAGCAGTTTCCCTGCAGAGGCAGAACAAAGGAAATTATTATTTATTTATTTATCAGCCATACTTTTGGAAAAAAAAATTTTAAATTCATGAAGATTTTATAGTTTTCTATTGTACAAACTTTGATCTCCAATATTTCAAATCCCACAGAACATATTCTGACTAAAATAAAAGCTTGAGATTCTTCTGCTAAAGGCTCAACTACTGGTGACTGTCTGTTTTCTTTGACATAACAAAGTGAGCGTACTTATTGTGCTGAAACAAACACGTGGCTATAGCAATGAAGACAGAGAAAATTACACACCCTGTTGCCACAACTGCGTAGGCTTTCTTGGCTCGTTCATAGAACGCAAACCTCTCCACCTTCTCAAGAGGAGCCTATATGCAAACAGAAATCAACACAAAGATAATCACAAAAAATTAAATAAATCTAAATTGAATTTTCTTTAATCTTTTAGAGTGAAACGTAGTTTTACCCGAGACCCAGCTTGTTCCAGGAGCTGCATGTAGGTGTCCCACACAGGGACAGCTAAACATCTCCGATTGTCACTGTCTACCAGATCCATGACTGCAGCCTGTGGAGACAGATCAGCACAGATTTAACAAAGAAATAGAAAAAACAACAACGTAGAAGCAGGTTTATGAAGTAGTTTATGGAGCCTACCGGAGTGGGGACGTAAGTATCTAGAGGAAACAGCTTCAAAACAGCCTCCAAAAGCTGTGGGATTCCCAAGCCTGGATAAAGATCATACACAGTTGGGGAAAATCCTTTCCAGTACATCATACACTCATCCAGCATTTTCATTTACAGATAGATGCATCACCATACCATCGGCTCGTATCTCTTTTGGGCCACAGGCACAAATGGAAGATGCTGGAAAATTTGCATCCGCAAAAACTGCAAAAGACACACGGTCAACACAGTCAGTGCATTACTGAAGGAGCAATCTCACAGGATCAAATCTGTCTACAACACACAGATGTCCATATGAACAATGCATTTTTCTTTCTGTGTTCATTTCTTCTGTTCATACCATCTCTAAAAGATCCCCTTACAACATGCTTCGTTTTTATTATAAATGTATTAAAGAGTTTATCTGGAGCTTTCTTTTCAGGTGAATGTCTGGCACATTTACAGTCTTTTAGCATCATATTCCCATGCTGCGTTTCCTCAGACAGTTTCCGTGTTGATCTGCAGTGGAAGTTACAAAAGTTGAGTAATTTGGACTGCTGAAGTTTCATATTAACTTTAGAAATACTTTAAAAAATGCACAGAAGGAGGCGTACTCACTTATTGTGCATTATGCAGAGACCCTCTAATAGTCTGTATAAACAGGAGGAATGGTTACAGCAAGAAAAAAAATCTATATGCATAATGGACTTTAAAAATTGTGAACCTATACTTTAATAATCACGTGACTCACTCCTTGTATTGATTTAGCCTGCTGCTGCCCTCTGAACAGATAGAACAGTTATAAGCGACCACTGTTTGGGCTGCTGACCAGAAAAACAATATACACACATATAGAGAATTAAATATCATACCCAGCTCGTCCCCATGGCCCATTTTAGCAAGAGCATACAGCAGCTCTGGGGATAAAACAGAGGGGATTCCTTTAAGTACGACCATACTAGCAGTTACAGAGGGAAGAGGAAAAAGAGAATAGCGAAATGAGAGGAGTCACTCCATCTACTTCCGGTTTCGGCTAAACCGCCCGGCATGCTAACATTAGCCCCTAAAGTAGACAAAAAGCCGTTTACAGTATGAACCTATGCTAATATAGGTTTACAGGCACTGGGATATAACACATGGGCGTCCAGTTAAATCCCCCGATAGCCGGAAGCTAACAGCCAGACTGTTATCGTAGGTTATCGTAAGCCGAGGTTACCTATCTTGATATTTAACGTCTTTGGTGGCACCAGGCAACGCGAAACAACGTCATGTGATCACGGAACGTAATTTGATTGGTTAATTGCTTGGTGAGAGGCACCGCCACATCCATCACTGCCACATACTTAAACACTGTCATTAATTAAACATAAGTGAGTATTATTTATTTCAGTTTTGTAGATAACGTAAATATAACGTTTTGGGGTCTGACCACAGTAGAAAAAAGAACCACAAAAAATGTCATGGCTTAGATAATAACAATTATTATGTGTTTAATCGTTTTCTTTTTTCAAAAACGTAACTTTTATTAATCCATAAAGTAAAAAAAATCCTACCATGACATTAAATGGGCATATCTGCTTAAAATAGGTCAGTGTCATTAATCCAATAGGCTGCAGTCAGTTAATGTTATGTCCGTGTTGTTTCTGACACCCTTGGGTGGGCATAATTCAAAGCAGAGACCGGTCGACGTGTTATTCCGACACGGTCTCATGGTGCCAAGAATGTGAGATAATGAAAATATTTGTCAGAGGAAAACCACTCCACCCGACTGGTTTCATCTGAGCCAAAGAAACACTCAGCTGGATGGCAAAAATGCTGAGGAATCCCTATTTTCACGACCGCAGATCCTGGTTCTGTAAAAAAAGTAAAAAGTAAAAAAAAAGCTGTGAAATCTGCATTAAAAAGGGATTTTTAAAATAAAAATCCAATCGAGCTTTGGCACATAGGCGTATATAACTGAATTTATAATCAAGGCAGATGGTGTTAATTATAAGCGTCGAAGAAAAAGCACTGCAATACTCCAGGAGAATAATATGCTTATAGCATTTCTTAATTTCTAAATATTACAAACACATATATTGCAATTGTGTCGCATTCAGATATATTTTCTTATCCTGTTTTAACGATGTTAAAAGTATCTACTACACGTTAAACAGAAGGAAAAAGAACTGCCCGTGTAGCCTATGGATATACAACTGTAGAGAAACCGTGTGATGTGGCTGAGAGCGGTGTATTTGAGGAACAGAAGAGAGTTTTGGTTCAGCTGGAGGCTGCTGAGCAGGAGAAAAGACGCTCGCAGGAGCCAGGCCTGTCTGCCGCTCTCAAAGCCCCTTTTCTCCCTCTCTGGACCCATGCTGCTCTCTCTTTATTCCGGCTTCTTTAAATGAGTTTATCACGCTATGAGGGTCTGCGCTGCCAAAATGTAACGTTTTGCCCTCTTTGTCTGTGTGGAGAGACTCAATTGAGTCTACATTTATTATTTTGACCTTTCGGTAGCCTCAAAGAGGAGCTTCTTTTCGGGGTTCTCTCCGCAGACTTTTGTGCGTCCCGCGGAGTGAGGAGACGAGTTTTTTTTCTCTCCCCCCTCTCTCGCTCTCTCGCCCCCTTTAAAAAAAAGTTTTTTGTTCCACGGGGGCTGACAAGAAAGCGAGCTCCAGGGGAATATTGAATGAAAATAAAAATCAATTAGGCCATGGCCTTGTGAAGATATGGGGCGCCGCCGTGTGAAGATCACAGAGAGAAAAAAGGTGCCTCGCCATGATTGGAGCGGCCAAAGAAAGCGCACACTAACCAAATTTGTTCTGGTGTTTTCTTTGAAGTCAAAATTATGGTTTTATGCGCTCCTGAATATTTTGAGCTAATAGACGATGCGCATGCCTTAACACACACACACACACACACACACACACACACACACACACACACAGCTTACCAACACGTGCACGCCAATCTGCATCATTATTACTGAAATTACCAACCTATAAATTATATTCTCCCTGTGATGTGATCTCTGTAGAAAATCTTCTTTTTTGATGAAAAAAATATGACCAAGTATTCTAAATCTTTTCCATTTGTTGGCTTAGGATTAAAATAGATGCTGATAAGAAGCAGCATTAATAATCAGTTTTGTATTTTCAGTGGATGGTGACTTTTCCATAGTAATTTTATATAACTTAACCTAACCAATGCCGTTTTCACACATTTGTAACTAAATAAGTGGGCAACTGTAGACTATATGACCCGGCCTCGTGAATTGGTTGTCTGGTTTCTGATTCTTTATGTAACAGCACAACAGCGCCATCTAGAGGAATAAAGTACATATTGGTGGAAAGTTATGTCAGTGACAAAACTGCCATGTGGTGTATAACCATTCACACTTGGTTTAACTCTCTTAAAAAGGTTTTTAAAAATTAAAAACACGTTATCAAAAGGTTTTATATTCTAAGTGTATAAATATTTAAAATGTATAATTCTTTTTCAGTTACATCATTTGACATTTTGAAAAAAAAAAAAACACCAAATCATCTTTTTTGTAAAATAAAAATAAAAAAAAAACATGATACAAATGGACTTTAAATAACAAACACAATGAATACACAATGTGCATTTGAGAGACCTAATGAATGCTAATTAAAACTACATTTTAAAAAGTTTTTGACTTTTGAACATGTTGAAGCCTTATAACCGTTTCTAATAATCATCGTAAAGATGCCAAAAAAAGATTCTCCAACTCATATATATATATATATATATATATATATATATGTTTTATAACATGTCTGGAGGGACATTTAACATCATAATAATGTAGTAAGGAACACCAATATTTTTTAGTATTCAAATCCATTCAAGAGCTTTATTTGTAAAATGTACACAGGAAATAAAGTTGCCTACAAAACGCAGACGTAATGCTATATTTGACAGTGAAAATGAAAAGGCAAAGTCATCAGGGCTGATTCCTCTTATTACACATTGGCTGTAACGCGGTTATCAAATGGCATTCACACACAAACCCACTGCACTCCTGCACACAGACTGCTTTAGATTTTGATACTGAGCCCCAGTGGGCGGGGCTTCACTGTGATAAGACACTTGTGCACTTCACTCGGTGCCAGATCCAAATTTAAACAGCTAGTATGTTCTACTACCATCAGGGTTTATGCATCGTCGCTGTTTGCAGAGAAGGAAATGATCCGTTGATTTCGGTATCTTTTTGTTAGTGGCTGAGCTCTTGATCAGCTCGGTTTTATTTGTCCTGGAAACTGGCCTTTCTCTTCTCCACAAACGCCGTCATGCCTTCTTTACGATCATCCTAGACAGGAAAAAACAGACACAGACATGATTTGACACTTCAAACCAGAGCAAACCCCCCCTCGCTCTCTCTCAGATGAGCTCCTCCACTCACCGTAGCGAAGGTCGCGTGGAATAACCGCTTTTCTAAGCGATTCCCTTCAGCCAAAGTCAGTTCGAAGGCTGCAACCACACAGAGGACCAAGTCACCCAACAATGAACCATATCCAATTAAAACAGGCTTACAGTTTATTTTAATAATTTGCATGAACTAAACACACCTGCATTAACAGCCTCTTTAGCCATAGCAGACACCAGTTTGGAATTAGCAGCGATTTTCTCCCCACATTTCACAGCTTCAGACACCAGCTGGTCCACAGGATAAATTTTACTCACCAAACCTGAGAAACACAAAAAAGCTACTGAATGAAAAGTGTCCAATTATTTATATGTATGTATTTTTATGTGCATGTACATTTCATGTCTAATTTGTAGAGTGACAATTATTTAACTTACTAAATCTTCAAACTCAATTTCCTCTGGATAATAAAATTTAGGTTTGCAATGTCTGCAGGATTCTAATTAGCATATGTAAATAGCTGCTAAATTACTGTATGTAGTCTATAGACAAGAAAAATAACACATTATTTCCTAAAATAACTGTGCACATCATTTATACACTGAAAGGATTTCCTCTTCCTCCTTAAATCAACATTCTACATAATCTCCTTTTAAAAAATGCTTGGGGTTTCTGTACATTCATATTTAAAGTTTTCATCTAATGCAACATTTAGCATCTTTAATACCTGACTGCTTGGCGTCTTGAGCGTTGATTTTGTCTCCCGTTAGTACCAGCTCCATAGCGAGGGACTTTCCCACTGCGCGGGTCAGCCGCTGGGTGCCGCCCGCACCTGCAGGGAGACACACGTCATGGCAAGAGCTCCAATCAAACATGAGAAACTTGTCACCTCAGTATATATCAGGGTTCCCGCTCCTAAACTGAAATTATTGTCCAGGACATTTTTAGCCGCTACAGAGACAAGTTATGTCATATACTAATGCATTTTATTCATTAACATGTACCTTTATTCTCTTCTATTTATTATTCCACATAGAGATATTTCTTTATTTAAGATAATCCCTTATTCATTCATACTTCATCCAACCAGTTGTGTACACTTGTAGTAAATGTAGATCTTTTGCATATTAATTTGTCATATTTAATAGCATATTTGTCCATTTACTGCATAGCACACCTGTAAACTTGTCTATAATAATCATATACTCATATGGCACATCTGAATATTTCTTAATATTATCATATTTAGTTCATATTATTTTGTTCATAATATCCTATTTATGTACACAACTTACTTTAATCTACACTGCGCTATATTGTATCATACTGTAAATACTATATATCTAGCACTTTGCTGCTCTTTGCACTTCTGCTTAGATGCTGAACCACATTTCGTTACCCTGTATTTATACATATGTAATGTAGCCCTGTTAAATCTAATCATTCACGTTAACAACAGTGAAAATAAAAACCGCCAGCTGTTCAAATGAATATTTAATAGGATGCTTTAAGTTTTCACTTTTCACTGCCTACTTTTCAGGATAAATTAATAATTTCCAGGACGTTTGACCTTTTTTCTTATTTTCCCATATATTTTCCATGACTGGAAAACTGGTCAATAATTTTCCAGGTTTTCAAGGACATGTGGAAACCCTGCATATAAAATGAAGTGTGACAAAGAAGTAAAGTAGATAGAGAAGGAATCTTTACCAGGAATGGTGCCCAGCAGGATCTCTGGTTGGCCGAACTGTGCCTTCTCTCCGGCGTAGATGATGTCACACATCATGGCCAACTCACAGCCTCCACCCAGCTGAAAACAGCAGGACACGGCATGAAACACAAAAACTGAACAAGTAAGAGAGAGGTCTTGATCTAATTCAAACTAGAGTTCAGTCATGATGTACATGCCACTGTTTTATTCTTCTTCAAACACAACCTGCAACCTTTGATAGAGCATCCTCACATGTTTTCCTCAGCTAAGGTGTTTCAAAGGAGATTAAGGTGGTTAAATAATATCTGGACATTACAAAGATTAGTGATCCATTGGAGAAACAGATGTAACTACAGTCCTAGACCTGGAATGAGACACTCACAGCGAAGCCATTGACGGCTGCGATCACAGGCTTCTTCACCGTGGACACTCTGTTCCAGTGAGCCAGGAAGTTGCCACCATAACACTCCTGGAAGGTTCGATTCTGCATCTCTTTTATATCCGCGCCCGCTGGAAAACAACACAAGTTGAGCTTATTTGATGCTGGAGAAAAGAGGGGAAATCACAAGCACAAAAAAAACTAAACAGTGAATCGCCTCACCAGCGAATGCTCTTTCGCTCCCAGTGAGGACAATAGCTCCGACTTCTCCGTCAGCCTCAAAGTCGTCGAGGGCCTGCCCCACCTCCCTCATCAGCCCGTCACACAGGGCGTTTAGAGCCTTAGGTCGGTTCAACTGGATGAAACCCACATTTTTCTTCTCTCCTCGCTTTTCCACCAGGATGTACTCGTACTGACCACCTGCACCGAGGAGGAAACCAACAAGATTATTACTCATTGTAAACTGCACAGCTTGTTCTGTTAACGAGGAGCAGTGTGGTCATTTTAAACCAGAGAAACCATCACAAAGGTGGTCTGAGTTGAGCCGCTTCATCCTCATAAAGACTGATATCGCACAGCAAGGTGAAATCCTGGTTAATCATTCAAGGACAAACAACTTGAGACTGAATAGAAGGAGGTTTTTACAAATCTGAAATTATGTATTGATGAGCCCTTGGCCTCATTTATCTGGTCCAAATTTGACGAGTCTAAGAAAACCCCCCCTCCCTTTTTATTAACAAAGGATTCTTAAATTTGAAAGCGTGTTCAAGAAATATTAAGGATTTTGCTCTAATATTTAACATTTTCTTAAAAAGTGCAAGTGGTTAAAAAACAGAAAAACAGTTTCCCTTATGTCCAAACCACAGACATCTGAGCTCTAAGATGGAAATCAGAGCTTTACAAGGATATTGACGTATTGGAGCTGTGTCATGGTCTTTGACTCAAAGTGCTGACTGACAGTGTGCAAAAGTTCAACTTCTTCTTCTTCTTCTGCTAGATTCCTCTGCACCAGTCTACTGGGTGAATATTAAAGCACTTGTTTTAATTGGTTTGGAGCTTTGACAACAAAACTGAGCAACTGGCTTGTAGTTTCTAACTTCCAAATGAGTTTTATATGATTAAATGAATGTTTTTATTATATAATTTAAATAAATATGGACCAGGTATATTAATAAATAAATGTAAATGCCCAGGATTAGAGCCGGTGGCTAATTTGCATCAGAAACACAAAAAAGAGAACATCTGGACACAATACAATCTGGAACAGGATCATTATAAACATTATAAAGACATGTTAAAGTTAAAGTGCATGTGCATTATTAATATTTTTATTAGTAATTACTATCTATTCTGTCAAGCATTCAACATTGTTTAGACAGCAGCATGGACCTGTATATGCTGCTGTCTAAACATATCATATATCAGCGATACTAGAGTCCAAACAAGTCACATAAAACATGCAAATTATTCAACCAGTCGCTATTTTGGTTCTTTGCGTCCTTAATGAACATCACTCATTAATCCTGTTTAATATTTGGAGGTTTGGCTGTAAATTGTCCTACTACGGCGCACTTTGAATGACGCACGCGCTCTTGACATTGAGGCCGGTTGTTGACTCACGTTCCAAAGTGACGTAAAGACGCACCTGAGCTGTAGAGTCTGGCCGCGGACAGGACGGCCGGAGCCGCTCGGTGCGGCTTCAGCAGCGCAGCAGCGGTTCTGCAGAGAAGAGACATGACGGAGAAGACGAGCTGCTGCTGCTGCTGAGTGTGTGAACTTGTGTCAGAGCTGCTTCCTCCTCCTGCTTCTTCTGTTCTGCTGTTTCCCCGCAGATTAAGTCGCTATTGCGCCCCCTGGTGTCAGCGGAGGACTTCTCTGAGGCCAAGAATGACACAAACATAAATACTAAATGCAGGAATAAATAATTAAATACGAACAAATTAAAGAATACATTTAATTTGTATGTCTGGAATTCCGAATGTAAGAATTTATTGTTTAAATTTCTGCTTTTATTGACTATATACTTCTGAATTTCGTATTTAATTGTTTATTTTTATGAGTTATATAATTTCCAATATTCCATACTTCTCGCTGTTTTGTTAGGGCAAATTAAATTATTAGATTTAGTTTCAGAACAAACTACCCAACAATCATCAGCTATTACAATTTATTCTAATATATGTATGTACTATATATTATATATATACACGTGTACATATATACATGCATGCTATATTACAATGCAAGTAAATTAATCATATTTTCCATTACAAATCTATATTATATGCTTATGGCATCTATTGAACCTAATAAAGTTATTGTTTCTGTTACTTTGGGCTTTGAAAAAGTATTTAGGACAATATTAAGCAATTTAAATAAAAAAAAGGTTTTAATCAACTAGTTTAGTTTTAACTGCTTGATATTAGTCCGTTTTAATGTGCTTCTTTCAAATCTAACATCTTTAACTTCACAGCTAAATCAATAGACGTAAATTCATCATCACAACATAATAATATAAAGAGAAGATATTCAATTATATTCCGCTGCTGGGTTAACTTATTAGCTCCATCATAGGCCCACTTTTATTCACTAATCCAATCATTTTTTGACAACTCCCATCCCAGTCTGACAGTATCCCAGTTTTTGTGACGCTCGTGACTCTTCCGACGCGTCCTCGTGAGCGCGCCGCGCTTTCCCGCATCTGCGTGAACGAGCCTGCATCGCCCGTTCATCCTTCCCCCTGATGCCAAAACACAAACAAGGATAAAAACGCACGGAGATAAGGTAAGCACCAGCCGCTATCATACACTACTAATCACATTCTACAATGCATTTCATTACAATGTAAACGCTGCGATTCCTTCTGATCCAGGCTACAGCACAGCTGCACAGTCTCATTTGGAGCCGCACTAATCAACAATCAACTCATTTGGAAAACATTGAATTAAATAATGCGTGCGTGAAATGATGAACATTTCTCCCCCACTATATTTTGTATTTACAGCCCATACAGCTTTTCCAATGAAGGGCCTATTGCTCCTAACAAACATGCCATCTATGCCCTTTTATTCACAACCAACCACAGGCGGAATATTATTTCATGTGTATCAGCAGCGCTCAAAGCAACAGCACATTTCTCTGGTGAGCATCTTTATTTTTAAACTGACCTACTTAAATAAAAGAGGGCAACCTGCATTTTATGTATAAGAAGACGCACGCATTAACAAACGAAAACGCCCCCCTGGAATCATCCATGATTTATAAGAGAATGGGAATGTCCACATCTGTTTTATGACCCGCCATCAAGAGGATTCTTCTTTATTAATTTATTATAGTGTTTCCTAATCATCATCATCACCTTCTTCCTGCACAGATGCCAGCGATGAACCAGATGTTCGCAGCGTGCTGGACCTGCCTCCTCCTCTCCGCCTTCCTGTGCGAGCCCGTGCTGTGTAAAGGCGGCCGCGGCGGGTCCCGTGGCTCGTCCCGCGGCTCCTCCTCCTCCTCCCGCAGCTCCACGGCGGGCAGTTACCGGGGAGCGGGCGCGTACGGCGGCACGCGCTCTCGCTTCAGGGCGGCGGGGCGGACGTCCCCGGTGCGGGTGGCGGCCGGGGCAGCCGCGGGCGCGGCGGTGGCGCTCACGGCGGAGAAATGGTACGCGTCCGCCTACCGCCGCAGCAACGCGGACAGCTCGGAGGAAGAGCTGGATTACTACAACAGGACCAATTACTTTGACGCGCAGATGTCAGGCTCGACGCAAAACGGATCCTCTCTCTCCCAACTGGTTTCTATCATTATCGCAACATTTTCCCCCAAATATGGACTCTTACTGGATAATATCCTCTACTAGATGCTGTGATTTTTTTCCTCCACTTAAGGATAAAGTACTGATTGGAGTTCTGCTGTGGACCCACCTGACTGTGCAGGACTGGCTGGAATCTGCACCGGGAGGACACAATAATATCAAAGACTGAGCACATCACTGTACTGTATGTTTTTACATATGATCATCTATACCAAGTGTAACTGTATATAACCAGCACAATATTCGTTGTGACACCTCACCTTTGTTGAATCTGTGTGACAGAAACTGGGGCCAAACTCAAGATCGTTCTTTTCCTTCCTTAAAGCTTGAATTTTGTATCTAATTGAAGAACTTGATCCATGAGATATGACGTTTCAAAAGCGATGATGATTAGAGTCCAACTCTGAAATTAATATGCAAGTATTTTCTTGCAATTAATCCAATAACCTTATTTTTTGTTTGATCGAGACTTTTGAGATTTTTATTTAAGAAGAAAAGTCCAAATTCTTTGATTCCAGCTTCTCAAACATTAATATATATTGTTTTCTTTATTTATGACACTAAACTGAATCTTTTGGTTTCGGACTTTTAGCCAGGACAAAAAGAGGATATTTGATATTGCACCTTAAGCTTTAGAAAATACTATATTTTGCACAATTTTATGCAATCTTATGGACCAAACTAGTAGTATATTATTCAATAACGAAACAATTAATTAGTTGTAGTTGTTTCGATTAAAAGCACTACATTTTATTCTTGATTGGACCTTTTGCATTTAGGAAGAGAAATAAGAGTAAAACGAGTATTCTGTAACTGATCTTAATCAATGTAAAGGTTTTTCCTAATCAAAACTTGATTTCAAGATATTGGTTAACCATTTGAATGACAGTCAAATAACAAAAGTGACATGCATTTTGGGGAAACTGAGCTACATTTTCCATAATCATTTCAAAACCTGATGCAACCATGTCATGTTTGGACAACTAAACAACAAATTGCTGCTCTCACTGTTATTCATGTCTCTGGAGGTTGTGGTGGTCTGTCAATCATCCAAAAAGAGCTTTTTACTTGCAGTTGACACTCAGGAGCAACAGACTGTTCCATATCTATAAGTGCACTCAATCATATGTTCCGACACTTCTGTATATAATAAATACAGAGTTTGTTATCACTGTCTTTATGCTGATGAATATCCCGGTCTTCTATTCTAAAGCCTAAGAAAATATATGAAATACCTGAATTACAATAAAAAACTTTTATTTACAAAGGAAACAGTTTTCTGCTGTCATTTTATGTTGACCACAAACAAAACGCAACACGTTCCCAAAAATTTCAGACAACTTTCCTCCGGGAAGTTGCTCCAAGTTAAGGCCAAACAGGAAAAAAACACAAATGGTCTTTGCTTATCATTAATGAAATGTTTCGATTCAGTCCAGCATGACTTGGCCCAGGTCTCCTTTCCTGAAAGCTCTTATGAAATCGTAAGCTGCTGCTGTGTAGTTTGGGACAGTGATGTTAATGTTACCTGAAGGAAACAAGAAAAAAAAACAACTCAATAGACGACGACCTCAAACATGCGATATGAAAGAGATCAAGTTGTCACACTGAAGTGAATTTGTTGACTGAAAACCATCCAGTATTCTGTGAGTACTGTTTTAGTTCCTACATTTTAAAAGCATGTGTGGTTACTACATTAGTATATAGTTTAAATAAATAGGTGCGAAGCTCAGCACCACTCATATCTTTACCGTAAATACACTCACCAAGCACGTTAATAGGAACATATCACACATTTATCATCTTTCTGACAGTACAAATTTAAAATTTATTGGCTTTGCACTAGTACAATTTCAGGCAGACCAGAACCATCTAGTAAGTCTTCCTTGGAAACCATTTGGAGAAACCATTTAAAAATACTTGGGATGTAATTGGGTAAATGTAGGTAAAAGTTTGAAATACTTGTGATATTAATTTAAAGTTGTATCGCCCAACCCCATAATTTCAACTAGCCTTATTATAAATAGCAAGGCCACAAAGTGGATTTGTTAAAAGTGTTTAAATCAATTCATCTGAGATATATCTATTCAATAACACTGTATTTTAGGAGGAACATTTGTAAAATTTGGACTTTCTTACCCACTCCAGTAATGGCTTTAACACGTTGAGTCTTTCTAAGTTTTACAGCGATGCGTTTGAGGACATGCTGGATGTCATCACTAGGCTCTTGGAGGTCATATTTCTCTACATAACTGCAAAAACACACACACGGAGTATATTATCAGAATAATGTGAAGAAAAATGACCACATGAAAGTTCAACTATATGTTAGAGGGAAAATTCACACCTGAACTTCTCAAGCCGATTCAGAGAATAGAGTAAGTAGTCAGCAATGATGTCTTCACCCACTAAATGGTCCAGGATAGTTCCTGGAAGTGACACAGAAAATATGTATTTGTTGGAAACACTGGAAAAACTTCTTTTACACATGAATATGATGGCAACACCTCGGCTTCTACTCACCACATAAAGCCAGCTTCATGCCTGTTTCAACACTTTCAATCTTAGGAGGCAGCACTCCTGGCGTGTCCAATAGGTGTATTATGGGCCGTTCACACACCTGAGGACAAAAGACGACTCTAAATACTTTACACATACATACACAAATGCACACACACACACAAACATGTCTGTTATTCCTACCTGAATTTTAGTCAGGACCGCTCTAGTTATACCTGGCTCCCCACCTACTCGAGATGCACGACCTGAAAACAATTATGTATTACAGATGAGGTGAACAAATAGTCTAAATGATGTTAGTAGTAGTGATGTTGAAACAGCTTCCAGCTACTTTATAACACATACCTTTTTTTAAATGTGTTCTTCTTAATGAGTTGGTTAGAGATGATTTCCCCACATTGGGCACTCCAATCGCCATCAGACAATAATCTCTGTTCTGAAAGTTTAATTTATACACAACATGGTTAGAGCACAGCCAGAGAATCCTCTAATATCCTCAGAATCACTGCAGTAACAATGTATATAATAAAAAGACAGAAGTGAATAAAACAGGATTCTATTTGGATTCTACTTTCATGAGATTATAGAAAATAAGTTATTTCTAAAGTGTGAATGAATGAAAGTTAGAGTACGGTAACTATTCTTTGATAAGAAAACTAGGGGACCAGAGTTTTTTATACTCTGCAAGGGTATCAGTGTCCTTTTCGAAATGTTATGGTGTTTTACATATTATGTTATTTATCTTAATGCAGTTGTATTTAATCAGTGACATGTTGGGAGATATGTGACAAGAGTGTATATAAATAATTAATACAATTAAATAAATCATTACACTTCTTAGAGTAAGTATACCTCATCTCTGTTGAAGCGCGGGGTGCTCTTAATAATCTCAACCACCATAGGAACCAACTGCAGAAAAAAGCAGGAAGAAAATGAAAATTCAAGTTCATAACCTTTGTTTAATATCAACTGGGGACAAACAGTCAAATGTTTGGTAGTTCGCCGGAAGTGGAACTTTGACCTTTTTGACGTTGGTGTCAGTCTGCTTGAGACAGTTGGTGAAGAGAACATTACTCACTCCAGTTTTCTCCAATTCCCTTTGGACTCTCTGCAGGGAAAAGCGTAAAGAAAGGGGTTTTTTTGTTATTCATTTTAAAATGCTGATGATGGACAACAAAGTGGAATTTGGTGATTCTAAACTGTAAATTAGATCCCATAGAATAATTATGATACATTTATACAGCAATTCACTTCAAGTGTCAACAATGTGCAGGAAACATGAGTTTTGTTCTGACGTTTGCTTTTCAGGAACACATCACCTGCTTGTTGGACAGATCAGCCAGGTCCATCTTATTCAGGACCAGCAGGTGTGGTCTGACGTCTAGACTCTCCTGAAACACTGGGTTTCTTCCAGACAGGGGGATTTGATCAATGTTAAAGAATAATATAAATGTCCTCACTTTTTTAACATAGCAACGTCTCTATTTCTCCCTACTAAAATGCATGCAGGCTCATATTTTGACAACTGCACTGTCAGACATTAGTGAAAGTGTAGCCATGTCTGCAGCTCTTTCAAAAATACTAAGATTGTAACTGTCTCTACAATGGTTAAATATTTCTCTCATAATGTATTCAACTAAAATAAAGTCTTTCCTTGTGTCTTGTCAATATTTATTCATAAAACTAAATGTATGTGTCTTTGCTGTCAAGGAGCCTATGCTCTAGCTAATCTAATAGACCTGTAGTGTGAAATAATATGTATCCCCCTATAACATGAGCTTGAGAAGAGGAAGGTTTTCCTCTTTGCTGCCAAAGATTCTTTTGCATTTTTGCTTGAAATATTACTGTTTTAGCTCTAATTAAATGTGATTTAAAGTTTCTATTAATGAACAGCAGACCACCGAAACTCTACTACAAAATAATGATGCATACTAGAGTCATTTTATGTTGAATTTGATTAACTGAAAATAAAACATTCGTACTTTCTAAACATAAATGGTATAACAATCAGAAGGATATTCTGGCATCATGTATTTCTATGACGAGGTCCACATTCTTCATACTGGCTCTCATCTGCTTCAGTCCTGCAGACACAGTCAGAATTGACCAGTAACTTACTAGATGTGTAAAAGACGGCAATAAAGCACATTATATTAAAATAAAAGAGATTTCACATGCTCTGGAGGTAAGTTGAAGCAAGGCCGTCACCTTTAGCCATGTGTCCGGGGAACCAGTGAGCCACGTCCCGTCCACCGAAGTCAAAAAAGGTCCTAAACTTCCCGACATCACGGAGCGCGTGATACAGCCTCATTGCTACCGGAAGTAGAAAAGTTACTGACCGTGTTAATGATGGACTCACATTGACCTACAGGCCGAAAAACCTCCTGCAGCTATGCACATGCTGAAGGTTCAACACTGTTTACAACGGTGCGTTTCTTCTTCTGTGGTTTTAATGGCGGACTACAAGCTAACGTTAAAGGCGCGTGCGCCACCTGCTGCACCGGATTGTAATTTAAAGCCTCGATATTAAAGGAGAACGGCACGAAGATTTAAAGGGACCTTACGTTGCAACTTTTAACAAATTTAGTAATTAAATTTCATGTTCTATTTATAGAATAAATCGCATATTTTATGGTCGAATACCTCTGTGCTGATGATGATATATATGCGGCGTTTTCACATTTATCTGCTGAAATGGGCCCAACTGCAGATGGCAATGTGTTTATCAAAACAATATGAACTATTTTCTAACAATCATTTACTCAGATAAAATGGTTTATCAAAACATTTATTTCATTTTAATACATTTTCTTATACACACACACACACACACACACACACACACACACACACACGTGCATAAAATCAAATAAAACTAAAAAACATATGTTTAGTGCAGATTTTTACTTTACAAACAGTGAACAACATGAAACAAGAAGGCAAAGAAAAATGATTTTAAAAAAACTACTAATCAAAACTAATCAAAATAAAATGAAAGATAAATCTTCAGTTCAGTTCATCAATAAGTTGATTATTAGAATTTATTGATTATTAATTTTATTTATTTTATTGATTCATTGAATTCTTGAAATACACATTTACTTATAACAGCACTGTTATTACACAGTGATTGACATGATCGTCATTACCTCTGCCAAGGAGGTTATGTTTTCACCGGCATTTGTCTCTCTTTTAGCAAGATAACACAAAAAGTTTTGGACGGATTTTCTTTAAACATTCAGTAAATGTTGGGAATGGTACCATGAACAGTCAGTCAGTCAGTCATTTTCTATACCTGCTTATTCCTAATTAGGGTTGCAGGGGTCTGCTGGAGGAGCCTATCCCTGCACGTTACGGCGAGAGGCAGGGATACACCCCAGATGGTCGCCAGCCAATCGTGGGGCACACACACCATTCACTCACACACTCACACTTAATATAGTTCAATCACAATTGTAGTAGATTTCGTCTACAAATCTGATGAATCTATTCTTTTAAAGCTTTGCCTTGGACAGTTGAGCAGGGCTGCTGGAGGAGTAGTGAGCGATGAGTCTATCAGCTTCTCTCTGCCCAGTGAGAAGGGCTCCATGGACGGTGGAGAAGTAGCAGGGATGAGTCGCCTCTCCAGCAAACAACACCTGCAGGGGCTGGAACAGACCACAGGGTTTAAACAGAGTTCAAAATAATTGTGTTTGAAAAATCAGAAAAGCTTCTGTTTCAAAGTGGACATGTAGGTACTTGTGATTGTGAGCTCTTTGGGGGCAGAGGCTCCATCATGTTCTGCAGGTCCTGCAGTGAGCAGCCTTTTCCAGGGTGACTGTAGGATCCACATGTCCAGGGGTCATGAAACCACTGAGAGCGCATGATTCTTCTTGGGGCGATGGTTGGGTTTCCTAAACACACAGTTAATACACTAGTGCTGAAATGACCTCAAATGGCTCAAAAACACAGGTTTTATGAAGTATAAAGCTCCTGTACTCACCTGTAAATTTGCGGATGAGCTGCGTGACAGCGTGTGCAACCTCCTGTTCAGACAGCGTCTCCATATACTCCGACTCATGCCCAGCAATCCAGCCACACAGAACATGGCCATACCTGAGAGTTAAAAACACAAACCAGTTTCTTATCAATGCAGTTTCCAACTATTTACCATGAAATACGACATGAACAAGCCAGTAATCAGCACAGGACATATTTGGTTGCTGACCTTTCAGTGGGTTTTAACACAGAGAAGCCAAACAACTTCTTGATCCAAGAGCTCTGAATGTCTGGCACCTGGTCCACCATTGCCTCCTGAATCATGATGAGAAATAAAACAGACATTTAAAGTGTGTGTAAGGGTTTACTAGTACCATAAAAATCAAGAATGGATTTGTGGAATACGTACGGATGGAGAATAAGGCAAAATCAATTATATGTAATACAAAGCTGCAGCACAAGCTAGTTTACAATAAACCTGCACCTTTATTCACTGACTACACAACTCACCTCATCTTCCCATAGCAGATAGATGATCTCACAGTCGGCATCCCACCACGGTGAGTCAAACTCCGCAAATATTTTATTGTTCGTCCCAAAACCGAGTCTCTGGATGGAGTGAAGCTTGTGTAGAGGGAGAGGAGGATGGAAAAGGGTTGAATGGTGCTTCTTTAGGTATCCTGATATCAACAGAAAAACACAGGAGAAGTTATGTTATAGGCAACACTGAACAGCTTGAGTTTATGTTGCTGAAGAATCAAAAGCAAAAAACCCAGTGTAATGAAGTTTGACATACGATTTTATCATCCTGTTATTGCCTGTAATTTCAATCACTCTTTATAAACTGCAAATCATGCAAAGATATGGTTAAGCAAGCAGCAAACTGTGTTTTCATGGGCATAAATCTGACACTACCTAGAGGCACTGTGACGATAACATGATCAGCAGCGATCCTCTCTCCATCTTCACACTCCACTGTCACAGGGTTTTCTCTCTCCTCTTTGTTGTTCCAGTGGATGCAGCGCACAGGCTGACTGTAGGTCACCAAACCACCAGGGAGCCCCGACATCATGTTTTTAATTAGACCTTCATAGCCACTGCAAAAAAGAAATAAAACAAGACGGCAGTCATGTTTGCGGTCACTTAAAAGTCACTTACTACACTACGCTTGTAGATTTCCTTCTTTTAGGTGAGAGTTTGGCCTTAAATTGTACAAATAACTGGGGTTTCCTTTGGTTGCTGGGCAGTTAGGCTAGTTCTGCAAGTTTTCATATGAAATTGTTAATATATGCTAGTTTATTAGGTAGACCTAATTATTTTTACTGCAGTATAACATAGCAGCCATGCTGTTGTGTTATAATGCTATCACGCTTCTTGAGGGTTATCATGTTCATTTTGGAGGCTGCAGTTTTACTAGTAGTTAGACTATTATATATCTATTAGGATAGAATGAATGATTTATATGGGTATAAACTCGCAAACCAGTGTATAAACATATGAAATGATGATTTAATGAAAGTGGTTATTAACTGTTAGCTACTGCACTGTATCTATTCAGTGTTGGAGCACAAACCCTGGGAATGTGCAGTCGAGTCCAGGTAGACTCTTGTATAGACCGATGCCCCCCAGGCCAAGCTCATCCAAGCTGTGAACCCCATTAACGCAGCACTCCACCTTCAACAAGAAACTTATTGTACACAGCTGTAAAGATCTTGTAGCCGCATCAAGATCTTTCCACTTCTCTGCTGCTCGCTGTTGCACCTGTGTCCAAAAAAAAAGGTCTTTATTCCTGAAAGATTCAGTGGATAATACAGAACATCTGAAACATTGTCAGGTTAAGGAAACATACCTCTGACCGTATGAAATCTCCCACATTGGTGCAGGGTTCTCCTCCATTGTGGAATTCTGAACATTCAGCCAGCAGCTCCAAAAACATCTCAATAGCAGGAGACAAATCCTCAGACTTCATCTTCCGACCTGCATATGTTACATAACCCACAGAATACTGATAAGGAAAATGTCACCAGGGTCGGTTCAGTCAGTTCACTCATGCACTGACACTGCAGTAAGTAATCAACAACCAGGACATTAAAAACACTGGCTATATGCACCATTACAGTAAATACAATAACACAAAAGCATTTGCAAACATGTGATTTTAGTTATGTCTGCCAAATGCTGCTTTTATGTTGTTTGTTGTTTTGAATGTATCAGAAGTATTGATTCAACCCTATGGCACATTTCATATTATTTTCATATTGCTTATTATTTTGAACAGTAAATACATGATCTCTTTCAAACCTGAACTGCTGAAGACGTTGGGAACCCAGGGGGGGTGTCCTCCAATATCAGTGGCCTGGTTCTCTGGGGTGAGGGCCTCTGGATCCAGGAGCCCATACTGACGGGCCAAACAAAAGACCGGGTTCTCCTCAGATGGTCCATGGATCCAGTTTGCCCCGATCTCCACAATTTTATCACCTACAAATAAAAAATATATATATTGTTTAGTTGCAGAAAAAAAGAGGGATTAATATTAATCCAGGCTGTTCTTGGTAATCTTTGCTCCTTCACAGCATTTTATTAGCCGGTTTATGATAGGATCATTAGAGTTAAACAACCTTTGTAGAATTATCTCAGTCACATGGCTTAGAGTAGATATAAAGCAGGTCAGTAAATAAGAATTAAAAAAAAGAACAATACATATAAAAAATGAGACAATACTTGACTATAAGTTTTGTTTTAGTTTAGTAAGCAAAATACATACAACTTCATAAATATGATTTAAAAAAATGTGGACAAAATACTTTATTAATAATGAGTATTTTCCTTTTAATCCTTACAGCTATAGTTGAAACTGGTTGGGGCTATGGATGCACCTTTTTTCTACACCTGTGGTCGCTGTTTACAGCTACTAATGAATTTCCATGAGAAGAGTAGGCTATAAAACATGATAGAAACCCAGTGCTTTAATCGGATATCACAGTCGTGCCAAAATACACGATTTCCATTAGTTCGAGAAGACATTCACGTCCTCAGACAACGCTTCACTGCATAGTCACAACCAGGGCTGCATACACACATCATTTCATTATTGATTAACCTGTTGATTATTTACTCTGCTCATATTTATTCCTTGACATATCCAAAGGAACGTTCAAAGATAGTCCATTTACTGACAGAAAGTATTCACATTTGAGTAAGTGAAATCGGAGAATTTGGACTTTGTTCCTTTAAACAAACAAAAAAAAATTCTTGGTAACCCTAGCAACCAACCTTGTGCGGGGGTCTAAACAAGGAAGTGCGTTTCTTTGCGATGCGTTAATGAAAAACAGTTTAAATGTAAATGAATGTTGACTGTATATGTTGTATAATATAAATTAACCATTTATATTATATTATATTATATATATGAATATTATCCATGGTAACGGCCGACTGAAAGTGCAGATAAAGTAAAAGCTGCACAGTCGCTCACCCAGTTTTCCTGTTTTTATTCTCCCTCCGCTTCTTGCCGTGGCTTCAACTATCCGCACATTATTAAATCCATCTTGTAGCAGCCGACGAGCCGCTGCTACGCCGGACACTCCGCATCCTACTATCACCACTTTAGCGTTCACAGACATCGTCGAGCTTCTCCTGACTCCGGTGTTTGCCCACACAGATCTAATAACATGTCGAGCTTTCGCTCTTCTTCCTCCTTCGGTTTTATGTCGACAAACCGGCTCAAAGCTGCATTAGCGCCACCTACTGGACGTGTCCGCGAAGGTTCTCACTCATCCAGCTCATCTCATTCTTGTGGAGTTGCAGAATAAAGCAACTCGATTTATTAGCTTGTTTGCAGACATTTCGCCTCTTATCTAAGAGGTTTCTTCAGTTTTGAGATTAATACAAGAATCATAGGTATTAAAACCCAGGACCACACCCCCTGTGCTTGTGGAAGATTCTCCTGAATTTCTCAGCTAGACCTGCCACATACAGATGACAATGTTTTTCCTATTTTCTTTTTCTGCCTCAGGTTTTTCTTTCTGATGATTTGTCAAAGGAGCGCTGTCCTGATGTGTGTTAGCTCTTTCTGTTTGCTCCAGCGGGTGGTGAGAACAGACTTTCTGTCAAATTTAACGCTGAAGTTGCCATCTTGGTCTATGGACAGTGCACAATCCAAGAAAGGCAACCTGTTGTCCTTGCTTCTTTGTCCACCATACTTATGCGTTGGTTGAAGGCCTCCACTTCCTGGGTTTTGGTTTTTACTAATGTGTCATCCACACAACTGATCCAGTGGCTGGGTGTTGTTCCTCTGAAGGAGTTTAGCTCCTCCACCTCCTTCATGTAGAGGTTGGCCTCGATGAGAGACACCTACTAGACCAGAGCGTGGATCAGGTGTTTCTGCTGCCCTGGAACGTCACTAGAACACAACATGACACAATATAGAATAGAATACAATAGAAGAGAATGGAATAGATTGTAATTGAGCTGTAGATTGGCAGAAAATAACTACAAAAAATATTAATTCTTTCTCTTAAGCCTGTTTCCTGAAGACGTTTATTAAGCGACTGTATATTTGCCATTATTTCCTTCAATTCACAGTTCCTTGTTTGTTAGTGCATTATGCAGTTTTAAATTCATTGGCCTCATAGAATTATTACCCAAGTCATATTTTAATGTTTTTGGACAACAACAGAAAACACAATTTTTAGAAATCACATTGGCATTTGTTTTTTAATTTATTGGTGTTTTTTATTGATATTCCACACTGGTTGCTTGGAAAGTGATTTCTTCTCTCCTTCTGTTGTCCACAACATGGTGTTGTACCTTTTTCAAGTAAGTATTGTAGGATCCCTAAACACTTTGAGTGTGCGTAGGAGTTATCAGTCGATTGCAATCTGTAACTTCACCACTAAATATCACTAAATCCTAAACACTTGAAATAAAAATAAAACGTTCCTTTGAGGGACTTTTAATAATGTGCATAGGCCAGTGTTGCTAATGCCTTTTCCATTATTTCTTACACATGTCCCTTTGCCACATTAAATACTATTATATTAAGGAGCACCCAATACATTACATCATACTAATAAGAACCTCCAGTATCAGGTTAAGCTGCATATTAATAATACATTCTGAGAGATTTCCTTTTGCAGTCTGTAACTGATGCATCAGGAAGTCAGATAGCAACTGGACTTTTTGTTAATAATAATGGTCAGCCGACTGTTTAAGGCCAAGGTTGGTACACCAACATTACACCAGTCTTGCTGTTTGTGAAACTGTGGGAAAAAGGCACAACCCTCCTCTCTCAGGATACCCCATTGTGTAATACTGATGTGTTCTTTTGCTCCCTCTCGTCACACACACTCTCACACACTCCTGCAGCTCATGGGAACTGGCTGACAATGAGGATCACTCAGAAGAACAATGCTAATATTTGCTCCAGTCACTGAGGAAGTGCAGGAAATAATAAAGGCTGTTGTTTTCTTTGTGGGAAGGCAGGGCTAGGTATTATGTTTGGTGTTAGTAAAGATCCAATAGCATTTATGTAGGTCACACGAAAATGGATTTATTACATAAAAAGGTCCAGGTCCGAGAAAACGTTACAAAAAACAGTGTGTATAAATAACAGTAGTTGCAGTAAAAATGTTCATACAAAATGTGAATATATTAATAGAAGATATATCAAAGCAGTGATACACTTCATAGCACAAAAAAGATCATACAAACTGTTGAGATATTAAAATTCATACGTAGAAGCACATCGGTGTCAGATATGGTTCCGTTGCAGCTTTTACTTTCACCCTTTTACCTTCACCCCTACATTCACTACTCAATTCCTGTATATGGAAACGTTCCCATAGTAAATCAACAATCACCTGCTGCCTACCCTCTCACACACATGCACACACACACACACACACATGCACACACACACACACACACACACATGCACACAAACACACATGCACACACACACATACAGCATTATCTTTGCTATTTCTCAGCATTTCACACATGTATACAGACACTTTTATACTCTGTCGCTGTTGTGAGCTTCAAGCTGATGTTGAATCATAGACTTTAGAGCACTGTACCTGCAAATGTGAGAAAACACACATGATTAGAGATACACACACGCACGCACGCACGCACACACACACACACACACACACACACACACACACACTGCACACTCTCCTCACTGAAGGACAGTGAAACAGATGTTAGCTTCACATAATGAAAGAGACTTATTGTTAAAGATTGTCTTGTCTAGATAGGAGCCAGTTATACAACCCTTGTTGCTGACGGACTATTGACTTACTTTTTAGTCAGTTTCTTTATCTCACGTTCCTCCTCTTCTTTAAGTTTCACTACAAAACTGTCTAAAACAGGAATCTCAAACTTTATGTACTGGGCAACCTGCAGAGAGAAAAGATGAAAAGATTCCAACATATCAGCATGTCCTATACACAAATACTGTAGATACACAGACATCCAAATCAACTTTCATACAATTTTTTTTCTATTTCAAATAGAAATAAACCTACAACTATCTTAAAGGTTTTGAGAAACATCAGTTCAACGGCACAGTGGCTTCTCATGCAGTTTATGTGCACTTTAGGCAAATATTAACGCCACACTAAGTTATTACTAGTAATTATCTACTTAGCCTTCTCAGTAGTTAACTATAACTACAACACTATTTAATTATTAACTAAGCAAATACAGAAAAGCAACTTTTGTTTACAATGTATCATTAATGTTACACCTCTGTCTGTTCGTCTGATTAAAAAAAATGTTTAAAGCATGTTTTGTTAATTTATGGACAGAGATGTATTATATTATATATATGTTATAATATATATTACTGTTCAATATGTTAAATGTATTCATCTACGTTGTGTTGCGGTGAAGACAAAATCAAGATCAGATTTTTTTGTTGTAATTTGAATGTAATGACCCTTCAGCTTGTGTTAACCTGTGTGAGGGTGAAGGCAACAATAGAATAATTTAAAAAATGTCTCTGCAACATTCCTGTTTTATTTATAGTCCCTATAGTGTAGACACAGCATTCAGTTTGTCATCTCAGCTCATTGTTACACGGGTCCCCAAGCAGGATATCGGTCCTCAACTTGCTAAATTTAACCCACCTGTCTATTATTGGTCCATTGTATCATTGTGTGTCTGTGTCACGTATCGTGAACAGCATGAGAAAGCACAGAGGGTGGGGCGGGAGGCCCGGACTCACATCGTATGTAACTTCCTCCCCCAGGTCGGCCTCCGTGATGAAGATCTTGGAGATTTTCTCACAGGGTCCATAAAGCACACGAGCCACCATAGGGTATTCACCGTCCCTCAGCCGGGTCCTTTCTACAAGGTCGGAGACAAAGGTCACGACACATGACAAAATCTCATTAAAAACACACAAAAAAAAACATTTCTAGTGACAAAACCACAATAAAATATATTCATACTGAATCATTTCTTGCACATTATTTGTAAATATCTCTACATAATCTGCCTACTTATAATTTATATTTATATCCCGTTACTTTTGTGTGTTATTTTATTCTATTTCATCTTAACTTTAATACCTTATTAATATTTTTATTCTAATTGATTTGGCATTAATGTGGTCAGGAAGTAAAAATTTCATTGTATAGAGAAACTTGTTTCTACACTGTGCACATGACAATAAACACTTTTAATCTTGAATAAAACATAGGACTTACCGCCTGACTCATGCACCATATACAGAACAAACTCCTCAGCTTTATTCTCCACCTTCAAAGACACAAATATGGATTATTTCTAAGGTTTGAAGTTTTACTGCGACCCCATTTGAGATGTAACCAGCGTCTCGCTGCTTACCCTAAACTTGTGCAGCAGCAGGTTGAGGACTTGTACGGTCGTCATGGAGCTGTTTACTCTCACGTTAGTGACTGAACCATAGGCCGGAGTAAATACAGATGTCTGTAAGAAAAGCGAACAAACATGGAGAAATAACTGTGAATTTACAAGAAAAGGGCACAAACTTTTTGGAACTTTGATGCATCGACACTTGGGACGGCTTGGGACATTTCGGACAGGAAATCTAAAACAAAGGAAATCCCTGAGTCTGCAGCTGGAACCCGTTCAAAAACAGCATCCACACACACATGCTGTAATTCGGAGAAACCGATGAAGGAACAAGTGTAATCTTGTACTCAGTGGAACATTACTGGACTCAGCATGCGGCAGTGTAAGGCACAACCGGTCAGGAAACTGCTCCCCTCCTGCACCTGAGCGTGTGTCATCGATGGGATACATTAACATGGAGCACGTGCATGCGCGTGTGGTCCATTGTACCTTGTGGTTGTAGAAATGTCCGTTGATTGAGAACCTGTGCGTGCGCAGGCGCTGCAGGTCTCTGGCAGTGTGCGTCTTTGACCTGATCTGAACTCGCATGAAGGAGGCGTCGCTCCTGGTCCTCGGCAGCTGAGGAGACTCCTCGTCATCCTGACCGACCACGTCACCGCCTCAGAGGTCACAGAAGACACATCAGATCGCAAGCAGCCATGATGTGACATTACAAGACATTTGCAGATATTTACTCTAAAATCTCTTTTCAATTCAAACTAAGAGGTATTCATAAAGTTATATATACTTTTCTTCAATACAGTGACCATAAAACTCATCTCTCATCTTTTTTTTAAAGCCTTTTATTAGTTATGAAGACATGACTGGTCGCACTCAGCATTTATTATTGATTTTTCTTCTTTATGCAATGCTGCTGTTTTTCATGACTTCATCTAAATTTTATTTATTCAACCATATTGTATTTATTTAAATGTAGAATTCATTTTCTGTTTATCCTCATGCTGTGACTTCGTTTGATTGCAATTGACATCTCCTTTAAAGCTCTTCAGTCTTTTTGCTTCTAAATCTGCTTTTAATAAAGGGAGTAGTTGATCACCACATCACACAAAAATAAAATTTTTTCATATGTCAAAAAGTACCCAGTCATGTTTGAAAAGGGAAAAGCTCCTAACAAAGGCGTTGCACCTGTAAATAAGTAGTCTGACCCTGTTTAATTAAAGTGTTGGTAATCTGATCTGATAGGCTGTAAGCTGACCACTGATAATGCTGAAGGGAGCAACTCTTGAGCTGTTATTTGACATGTGTGTTAACCTAATCTGCAGTAATCAATCAGGTGTGTGTGTGAGGACAGCTGCACATGCAGGTACTCACTAGCTGTTCCATTTTCTCTGTCCAGTGTATTATTGTTTGACGCCACTGAAAGCTGCTTCGTCCCAGCAGATCTATCATTTCTGTGGAAAGACACAACACTTTTTACAGAATACACTGTTTAAGATGTGAGTTTTAGGTTCATATTTAGATCTTAATTGAAGCTGGGAAAAAAAACTGAATATACATCAATCACACACAATTTTTAAATAATTTAATGCATATATTTCTTTAATAGCAGTTTATTGAGAGGCTGGAATCAATTTTGTTTAAATAATAAGGAAGGAGAGAGTTATTAATATCAATTTTCATTGTTATTGTGTTCTGTATGTACTGGAGAGCTGAACGCCTAGGAAAATACTACTACTGTAGTAGTATGACCTTTAGTTAATCAATCATCCATCAATGGATATATTCTCATTTATTCTCATTTTCTCATTTGTAACATGTGATCACAGTGTAATCAAAGTGAAATGATAATAATATTCGTGAATGAGAATCGCTGACCAATCACTTGGTCACCTCCTCACTGTGAGTCAGTCAGACAACCCTCTCCTGTCTGTCTGTCAAATATGAAGCTGCAACCAGGAGTAATTTCGATGGAACTATCTGGAACTGTCCCTTTAAGTGTGCTATTCAGATTAAAGGGGTTCCCTCGGTTTCCTCAACTACGGCACAGGGTGTGGAAACTGGGGCACGATGACGTGAGGCGTTATAGTTTGACTGTTAGTGTGAGAGGTTAATGTGTCGACAGGAAGCCTGAATCAGGAGGATCGAGCGGTCATCATACCTGTTGAGACGGAACCTTTCGTTGTCATCGTACATTTGAAGTCTGATTGGTCGGCGCAGACCCCAGTAGATGTTCAACAGTCCCTCGAGAATGAGTTCTCCATCTTCCTACACACACACACACACATACACCAATAATTATTATCACTCTCTGAGGGGATATCCTGTTGGCCGCCAGCCACAGTGGCTCAATCTCAGGTGTACGTGCTGGAACAATCGGTCCCAGCACCAGGGTGAACCCGCTCATCATGGAAGAAACCCCGTCAGGTCTGACCCTCCCTTTAAAAAAAAAAAAAAAACTGCAGTGGCCTACGAGGGTGAAGTCACGTCTGAGGTCTGAGAAGGCAGAAATAATAAGAACAAAGCATGGCTGCTTTGGGTCACGTACACGTAGGGGAAGGAGTTTTGGTTTAAAAAAAGTGAAACTTTGAATTTACAAGAAGTACCAAGATTGTTACAGCTGGATTTTAACTGTAAGAACATAAAACAAGTATTAGAATGTTGTCTTAAAAATAGAAGAATGAAGGAATAAATGATTTAATTTATTTCAAACAAAAATCAATTGCGTTTTTTTGCATATATTTATAACTGAAGCAGTAGTACTATCAGTACTATGTTGTCTCAAATAGCTTCTTATATCATCACTATACCTAATTTGATAAACTAAAAGAATGCAAATCATTTAACCCAGATCCCACTGATTGATTTTTCATAGAGTGATACAGACAAGGACTGAAAGAACCAAATTCCATGATTCTAATTTTCACAATTCTAAGCCACTGATACTGTACCATTTGGGGTTCAATATCAAGCAATGCTAGTGCAGTGCCCATAAAAGAATGCTTAAACTGGGACTCAAACCCAGGTCTACTGCTTAAGAGGCAAGTGCTTTACTTCTACACCAACACAGTACACCTATGGAAGTTTAACTTTTAATCATAATAATGATAATCATTTTAAATATCTATCCAAAAGATTCCACAAAATAGGGCACACACCATTGTGCCATGTTAAGCTATATCCAAATGTTGAGGCTGATCTGAAAGTCAGAGAGATACGTGAGAAACAGACACATAGACACCCCTTTCTTTATAAATAGATGTAAAACTACTCAAATACTAAAGGGGAGATTTGGCTTTTCAATATAGTATCTGTTGTTCTTTTTTAAACTGAAACATGAAATATGAAGAAGAAAAAAGCGTATAGAGTGGACGGTAAACCCTGATCACCTCAGGATATAAACAGGTATACATGGTATGCAACTGTTTCAGGAGTCATTGTATTGTAGAAAGCAAATGTCAGATCATGGCGGATAAAAGGTAAAATATGAGCGAACGATTTGTGAGAAAGTAGAACAACAAATCACTAAGCTTCATTATGAACTATTTTTATGATAGAGAAAAATATTTATATGACATAAATCATCATAGGAAATACAACAATTTTGGTTGTAGGTTAAACTATAGGATAAGAATTAAGATTTGGCCTGAAACACAAACTCTCACAAGCACTCATAAAGTCTCTGTATGAAAGCAGTCGACATGAGCATCTCAGTTTACTCAAACAGCCACATGATTTGTTGGTGTTTTTCCATACACATCATACAGAGTTAATCAGATACTCCATGTTATTTTTATAATGATTTAGTTAGTTAGTTTGAGTTATTGATAATGGTTTAGTTTGTGTGGATGATGCAATACAATAAACTGCATTGTCCCTGAGTGGAAATTTGCCTTGGATTCAAATGTTTTACACATGAAACCGTTTCCATTATAAAAACAACACAAAGCAGCAAAACAACACAAATTACACCTATCAACTAGTGATAAGAACAATATGAGGCTATTGCACACCCCCTACTGCCTGAAGCAACAATATTTAAATTAATAAATGATTAAACTGATTGAGTTTGCACTCTATGTCATGTCCCCGGGGGGAATTTGTTGCAGAATTTGTAATTCTAATTTGTTCCCTACTTCCAACTGTTATTGGTTGTGTCAATGTTTTACAGTAATGGGATGAAAAGAGAGCTTATCAGTGAGAGATCTGTGGATATCTTAAGGCATAATAGCACATTTTGCATATGATACGTAATTTTAATAGTGAAATGTCGGTGAAAGGAGAGAAGAGGCAGAAAGTTGTTTTCTGGGAGGTTCCAAGGACTTCATTGTTTCAGGAATATAAACATTCAGAGCAGCTGCACCACTGGACCTCGCCGACCTCGCCGCTCCTCAGTTTCCTGAACAGGCAGGAACACACCCTCACACACACACTCCCTCCCTCACACACACACACACGGAGGAAGGGTCGGCGGAGCTATATTTAGCAGTTGGCTGGTAATCGCTGTGCTGCTGCCTCTATAAAGCCTGGATCCACACTCCAGTCCAGTAATACTCAACTGAGCGGACTAGACAACATCTCTCTGTTTCACTGTGCGTCTCAGACCTAGAACTCAGCCATCAAAGGTGAGCCTGCCTCTTATTCTTCTTATAGACTATTCTTTACTATGCTAATTATAGAAAGCAATTTCACACAGATTTAAAGAAATGAAATACGAATTATGAACCAGAACTCTGTGTTTTATTAGCTAAACTTAAATTGTTTAACATTGTTCCTTATGTGTAAATCACAATATCCCAAAAAAGCAAAATTATGAGTTTATATAATATTGAAACAACTAAGTACCTAAGAAAAAAATAAATGCAGACACACAACCATTAAGGCAGCACAGTGACAGACCTGAATTTAATGGAAATCATATTTTAAATGTATTTTAATTAATAATGTATGATGTACATCTGAGGTATTTGGACAAATATTCACAATCAATTTTTTTTCAGCATGAAACGCAGGCATCTGTTGCTCTCCCTGCCTCACCTGCCCACCATTACTGAAACGCTGGAGGACTCGCCCGTCCATCTCCCACCCTGCCCGTCTGCCCAGAGCTCCCAGTCTCTAGAGGACTACATGAGCAGCATCCAGGCTCTCGCCCCCCCCTGCGGCCCCGTGAGGATACAGAGGACCCCCAGGCTACGGCAGTTCTCAAAGGCTCAGATGAAGCTCCCTGCGTCGGGCTCGCTTCCTCGCGGCTCTCCCCGCGCTCTAAGGACTTCCAGAGCTTCCAGTCTGAGTCTGAATGGCTCAGATGAGTTTTCTCTCAAAACGGGCAGAGAACGGGACTGCAGGGGCAAAGACCCTGTGGACTGGCTGTTCGGACAGATAAGGACTTGAAGAGATTTGCTGTTGAGAGGAGCCCCGCCAGCACTTTGGAGGAATGTCTCATAAACAAAAAAGGCAGCAAGAATCTGTTGTGTTTATGAACGTTACAATGACGGGATGAGTGATGGGACTAAAAACGATGGATCAACAAAGAAAAAAACTTTGTTCAAACAAAAAGAAAGAACTTTTTCGATAGATGAACAAAGAAAAAACACTACATGACTTTGAGAAAGGTGAAGATCTATTTATTTCTATGCACTGAGGACTCAAGTCTATGTTTACATTGTTAAATATATTTTAAGAATGTACAGTTTCTAGAGTTTGTAATAAAACACTAAAATAACCATGAAAATCTTTTTTCTCTGTTTTTTTTTCTTTTTTTTGTTTTACTACACGCATGAGGTAAAGATCACTGTATCTCAAATCTAGGTGAAATTATAGCTGGCAAGATTTGTTGATTAATGTTAGTTGATTTCAATTTAAATAAGTTATTTGATCAGTTAAGTAATTCAACTAACACTTCACTGGTTCCAGCTTCTTAAATGTGGGGATAAACAGCATTTTTCAGTTTTTTTAAACCAAATATATTTGTTTTCAGACAAAAAAAAATAAAAATTGAGGCCATCACCTTTAGCCCTTGGAGCCTGTGAGAGGATTCCTACTGCTCTCTGACATTTTATGGCCTGAAAGTTAAATGGGGGAAATTGTTTAATTGTAATGCTACTGTCAGCGCTTCATGGTTGTGTATTATTCAGGAGACTGTGAGAGGTCACTGCTCCACTGCATTAAAGTAAACTATTATTATTATTATTACTATTATTATTAATACTTCTTACACTGCTGCATTCATTTGACTTCTTGAGTTACTGCTTAATTTTCAGATCAGATTTTACATATCAGCTACATTTAAAATGCTACTTACACATTAATTGATATAAAAACATGAATATAATGTTTAGCAATGCTGTATATAACACACAGAGTGGGCGGAATATTTTTACAGTGTAGTTTATTATTACTACTTTGTCTGAATGTGTCATCAGACCTAAAATCTGAAAACGTCCTACTGCCATCTAGTGGTAAGAGACGCTGCTGCAGCTGACGACCTTTTGACCCGAAACATCCACCAGAGAGCGCTACATGCACAGGCTGATATTTTGGCTATTACAGGAGCAAACATGTAGCTCTCTAACTCTTGACTAGGGGTATACCATAATCTTTTTATAACATTTTCAGCATACATCAATATAATCTAAAAAAGTTCATTGAATAGTAATAGAGGGAGGTTATGGATTAAAAGCCATTCATTTAATCAGAAGACCAAGATTTACAGCCATGTCAGCAAATATAATACAAGCCCCGACAAGGCAGTTCCTGTTCAGTCTGAGCACTTCAGGAAGAAAAGGCCTTCAGCAATAAACAATGTTATTGCAGTTGATACATTCTCACTAGGCATGCATGCTAGAACTTGATTTCTTCTCAAAACATCTGAGTTAATTGACTGAGAACAGCTGTGAACCTCCAAGTCCAAGAACCCCACATGGATTCCCACATGACTCACACACAGCACCTGACACACAGCACCTGACTGCACCTGCAAAGCAAGACCATGATGTAATCTTAAACTAACATTTACACTATATACCTCCCATCCCTATGATTAGTAGTTAATATTAGGACCATAGTGAAAAAAACAATTCTTCACAGACTTCGAGAATAAAGTAAATATTTATGAGAATAAAGTCATTAGTTATGAGAATAAAGTCACAATATTCAAACCTGTTGCTTTTAGAGACACTTTTTAAAATGAGGACCGTGGAGGATTTTGCTGAGTTGAGTTTTAGGATAGGCTTCACAAAAAAGAAGATACTTTATTCTCGTAACTAACTGATTTATTCTCAAATAATTACTTTATTCTTGAAGTCGGTGAAAAAACGTTTTTCTTAATGTGGCTATAATACCCCGTTTCTGCGAACCACCTCACTTACGCTTAGTTTTAATTTACACACAAATCCTGTTTTTCAATTGTCTGGATAATTGTCTGGCAATAAAAACAAATACCCACATATGCCACATGTATATAATAACAATGAATCTCAGCCTGGAAATAATCCTCTTGAGTTTCCGGATTGTGGGTCTTATGTCAGCTTCTAAACCAAATATGTCACTGCTGAGTAATACTTTGCCCACATTTCCACAAACTATCTGATGAGTCAGATTTGGCAGATTTGTAGAAGTGTAACCTGCTACTAGTCTACTACACTTTTGAGTAGTTAATTCACATATATATCATGGGTCAATGCATCACAGCGTATAGCCTCATGGCCATGTCTGTTTTATTTTAATGGAATCTTAAATCATGTCACAAAATATTGTGGCTTTTAAGCATAAAAAAACACAACAGTAGCTTAATTATTTTGCAGCACACCATTTAATTAGTCACTACTGCTTTTGTTGAAAAGCTCTTTTCACCATTACTTTTCAGCTCTTTTGTTAAAATGTATAATTATTGCTGCTGACCATTAACATTATCTAAACTTTTAGATTTAGATTTTTAATTTGATCAGAGCGCTGCAGATGTTCTTCTGGACTACCACACTCTGCATTTTTACTAAGCTGGACAGTTACTGTTTTTATTGCTTCCAAAGAGCCCCTGGTTTTTTACAAACTACAAACATTGATTTTGACCCAGCACATTTGACCCAGCAACTTATTTTTTCTTCATTTGTATATATTAGTATTGTTTAATGTCAGTTAGAAGAGCCCATCACAGTGTTTCTGTATCGTTTTGACACATAACTTTCACAATAAGAACTGAACAATGGAACAAGAATAAACTTGTGGAAAAGAAGCTTTGGTTTTTTTCCCATCAGATGGTGGAGATTAGCATCACAGATGTGTTATGGCAAATTTGCAATAAGACATACCTGTGTAATATTATGTAATATAATTATTTTATTATTGTATGTGGTATGTGTGTGCATGTTTATGGGTATGAATATATATATATATACCTTTATTGTATTTTTATAATAATATAATAGTGTATATAATAATATGTAACCATGTATCAATAATAATTGTATGTACAGTTATTTATTTTTTCTCTATGTTGGTGTTACTATTTAGGGTGGTTTTTACATATTGCGCTTCTGTTCGGATCAATAAAGTTGTATCTAACCTAATCTAATCTAATCTATCTACCTAATAAAGAAGCTGTATACATACATATATACATATACTAAAAATGACATAAGGTTGGGTATAGGATCCTGAAAAAACAGTTCAAGCACAAAAAAAAAATCTAAAGTCTAAACCCCTTTCTTCAGACTTCTCCCCTAAAGCCACGCCTTCAGAGTACAGGAACGGCAGTTGAGTCTGATCGACAATTCACCATCCAATAACGTTCGATGTGACGCTTACGTTGACTGGATGGAGTTTATTCAGTCCTGCCCATCGCACAGGTTAATATTTTGTTTCTGTATGTGTCGGAGCATTTAATTAATTGGTTACAATCTGGGCGTGAAATGGATTTTAAGCAATATGATAAAAAATTCTCCGGGAAAAAATAGTTCACCCCACCTTTAACTCTAGGGTCACTTTAAAGTGCGTCATTGTCCTATTTTGACTACGACCCTTCATTCCTGTTTTGTCTATTTTCCAGATTTCGTACCACAGGGGAATGTTGAACAGTCCGACTAACAAAGCATAACCTAGAATCACAGGAGTTTCTTTTTACAAATATGCAACTTGATATAAATGGATTATTCTGTAGTTATGTCCTATATCTATTAGTTACATTTGTTTTGGTGGAATTACTTTCCTACGTTCTCTGCAGTCAAATGATGAGTCACACCAGACGACCTCCTACAAATTTCCCGATTGTTTTGCCCCAAATTTTGATGTGATGAGTCAACATATCTGTATCATCTCTACTCGAATAGCAGTCTTTAATGGAAATGACCCTCTGACTGCTGTAATATATATATATGACTGTGGGGGATTTGGATTTTCTCCAGATGAGTGAGTTTGAGAGTTTTTATGTACTTGAACAAAAACCTAATTTACTAATCACTGAATAGATTTCATTAGTACATAATAAACTATAGGCTATAGAAGTATGTGCTATAATATATAGCATGTACTCTTATATGTCCGGTCCGTGACTGTGGAATTTTCTAAGAATGAGACATTTCAGTGGTCCAGCTGAGAGGGGACAAAACACAGTGACAAATCATGCCCACCATACCACAGACACACACACACGCACACACGCACACACACACACACACACACACACACACACACACACACACACACACACACACACACACACACACACACGCACACACACACACACATACACACACACACACACACACACACACAGTCTCTCTGTCTCAATAACTTGCTGGTGAACACAAAGGGGAACTCCAGACCATAAAACCACAATGGTTATCAAACAAATAACCGCACTCTTGCAAACAGCTTCATGGAGAAACCACAACAGCAGTTGGAAACTGCTTCGCTAAGCGGTTACTGTATATGACATGCAATTTGACAGCCCCTCTCTCCTTCTATGTCCATGTGCATATGGAGGGAAAAGGGAATTTCTGTGGTTGGTCAGGAGTTTGCCATGATGGAAAAGTACACGGGAATCTCAGGTTTGAGCCTTTTTGAGACTCAGGTTTTCTGCTCTAATCTGCCTGAGAACTTAAAGTGCTGGCTACAGTTTTGGTATGTCTGCAACCTATTTTACATTGTTGTTTGTCCTGCAATCCAGCATACCCACACACAATGTCACAATGGTCTAAACCTCTCCCTCACTCACCTTTTTTTTTTATTTAAATCTGATTGTGGCTGAGCTTCTCTTACCTCACGAGTCCTCAGCTGGAAGTTTTTCCCTTCGTGGTAACAGTTGTAAGTCCTGAGCAGTGACAGTATATCAGACCTGAATATGAACACAAGACCGCAGACCGTTTAGATTATCTTACCATTCAGTGAAATCAATGATGACCTTTAACATCTCTGTGTTTTTACTACATTGTAATTATAGTGTAGCGAGAATTTGAAGGACTCACTTTGGTATGAGTTTGTCTTCACTGAGCTTCACGTAGGTCTGATGCTCATCCATTCTGACTAAAGTCCAGCTGTGGCAGAAAAACAGGAGATAAACATTAATAATAACATAAAGTTTGCAGAATTATCTCTATAGGGGTATTAACCATGTGCTCATAGACATATATTATTAAAAATAGAAACAAACAGTCAGTCAGTCATTTTCTATACCTACTCCTCATTAGGGTCACAGGGGTCTGCTGGAGCCTATCCCAGCGTGTTACGGCGAGAGGGTCGCCAGCTTATTGTGGGGCACACATATCATTCACTCACACACTCACACCTATGGACAATTTAGAGTCTCCAATTAACCTGAGCATGTTTTTGGACTGTGGGAGGAAGCCGGAGTACCTGGTGAAAACCCACGCAGACACGGGGAGAACATGCAAACTCCACACAGAAAGGTCCCAGACCCAGGACCAAGGAGGTCTTGAACCTGCGACCTTCTTGCTGTGAGGCAACAGCGCTAACCCCTAAGACAAAATCAATTATATGTAATACAAAGCTGCACCACAAGCTCGTTTACAATAAACCTGCACCTTTATTCACTGACTACACAACCCCTGCTCCACCGTGTCGCCCTAAAAAAAACAATTTAAAAAAATAAACTATCCACAGTATTATAATATGATGTCCTGTTTTATTTTCGATTCAATTTAAGAGAGGTTTTTAATGGAACACAATTGAACAAAGAGTTCATGTGCTGACAGGAAAGGATGGGATATTAGGAGAAATCACATGATGTTGACACAAGCATTGGACCACTATATGTTTAACAAAAGCAGGAAGACAGTGTGTTCTTTGTCTCAGTGAAAGATAACTCATGTGTGGTTATGATCACGTTTTTTCTTTTTTTAACCATATACATATATAAACAGAAATCATAACTAGACACACAACTCAAGCCATCTGTCAGCTTTTAAAAAAATGTTTCATCAGAACTGTCAGAATTTGCATCTGCAACATCGATTTCTGTTCTTTAATGACATCTGTCTACAGTTAAAAAAAATGAAAAAACCTGTTTTACTAATTGCTAAACAGATTTCATTAGTACATACTTGGAGAATAAAATATAGAGTATGTACTACAATATATAGCATGTACATGTTTGATCTGTGACTGTGTGGAATTACATGTTACAAAACATACATGTTTAACAAAAGCAGGAAGACAGTGTGTGTTTCTTGTCTCATTGAGAGATAACTCCTGCATGGTCATGGTCAGTTTATTTTTCTTTTTTCCCCCCATATATAAACTAAAAAAAGAAAAACCATAACTAAACACACCATTCAAGCCATCTCTGTCAGCTTTTAAAGGAAAAACTGTTTTGTCAGAACTGTCAGAATTTGCATCTGCAACATCAATTTCTGTTCTTCAATACGATCTGTACACAATTTAAAAAAAAAAAAGGAAAGAAAAGGGAAAGGCTGTTTATCACTGTGTCCTTGAAAGAGCCTTCTCTGACAAAGTCCGGAGGAATTGGCCCTCCCTGATCCTTGCATCCTCATTCCTGTGCCCTGAGACTTTAGAAAAGAAAGTGCCATTGGGAATTTCCTGGTTTGGAAAGCCCAGTGGGGGAGGAGCTCAAGTATAAAGCTGCTGCTGCATGCGGTTCAAGACTCACTCCGAACGCTCAGCTTGCCTCCAGCATGAAGCTCTTTCCTCAGTCAGTCTGTCAGATCACCCTCCTCCTACTCTACTGTGTAATCACAGGTAAGAATCTATAGATTGAACACATTAATTATGTATTACTATGTAATTTAATTAAGTTCTGGATGTAAGTGAATGTTGTTTTATTTGGGGAAAAACTGTCCTCACATGTGATCTTGGAATAAATTAATCTCTATTGCGCTGTATTGAATTCACCTATAACCTATATTATTCTGCAGTGAGAGAGTCAGACAGCACGTTTGTCCCGGGGAGATGTATATGTCCAGTGACGCAGCTGCGTGTCAAAGGGCAACTGGTGGACCTCAAAGTCTACCCCCAAACCCCCAGTTGTAACAAAGTCACAGTCTTGTAAGTACCAGATCCTGCAGGTTCACATTCACACTCATTCGCACCAACAGGACGGTGACTAAATATGCTGGTTTGCATGTGTTTTTTTTTTTTTTTCAGAGTGACACTGAAGAGTTACAACCAGCCTGTTGTGTGTCTGAATCCAGACGGACTGTTTGCCAAACAGCTGATACGCTGCTGGAATAGGTGGGACACACATGTGCACACACACCTACACACACACACACACACACACACACTTATGTCCATTTTAATATTACCTCCAAACATTGCATCTGTAAGTCTTTTGTAAGCCTTTGTTAATCCCCAGGGGGTCATTTTTCAATTTGGGTAAAAAAAAATCACTTGGCAATGACTTCTGTACACAACAACAGCAATATGCAATGTTCTTATTGTACAGGTCATTAAAGAACAGATCTCTGGACACGATTGGCTGTTCTGGCCATGCACCTTAATTGGTTGCATGTGTTTCCTCACCCGTTGTATTTCCCGTAAATCCCGACACAAAAGCATTTGTTGCCAATCCGGTTCTTGCAATAACAGGCGGGGAAACTTGAGCCATCTCAAACATAAATCTGCATGCGTGGCTTTTTTTGTTAGAAACCGCATCACGTTCATGCTTTTTCAGTGTTATATGCTTCCAATATAAACTGTTTATGCCACTTCACTGGCAGGTTATACAAATATTTAGCCAAGAGAAAAAGTGAATATGATCACACAATGCAGTAATAATATCCTCCCACAGCTCTACTACCAGGCTAATTTATTTATTTGTGTTTCCTAGAGTTCATAAGATGGGCCGTGATGTGAAGCTGTGCCTGAGGAGGAAGAGGAGGAGAAACAGAAACGGCCAGGCGCAGCGCTCTCGACAGCGGAGCCAGGCCCACAGCAGGAGGGCCTCGTCCTCTAACTAACAATAGTGGAGCAGCCCTGACAAATGATCCAGAGCTACCGTGCAGGGGAAAGTGTGTACATGCTGATTCTTGTCCAGCTGAGTATTTAACTGCAGACCAATATCCAGACTGTCAGTTGTAGTTAAGAAGACCAGCATGCCACTACTTCCCCCCCCTCCGTTTAAATGTCAGAATGCTCTGACATTTCCGTCTCGCCCGAGAATCAAACTCCTTCACGGAAAGCAACGGGGGACTTTATTGTTTCTGTGTGTGTAAACGATGGTGAAAACTAAGCCCTGGTGGCTTCTCATAAATATTAACAGTTATAGCTTTAAGACCTAGTTAAATAGTAAATGTTTTGTGTGTGTAGTTCTGTGTATGCAGCAGGAAAAGCTTACTAAATAGATTATGTTGGTTATTTATTTTTATATGAAAATGGCCAGTTTTTAAAAAATAAATATATCTGAACAATAATGTGCGTGGGTGTTATTTTTTCTTTGAGCTTTTCACTGAAAACGAGATGACAACTAGAGACTAGATTGCTTCCTTGACAGGATATGAGGGGTCATTTAAACGCAATCTTGTTTTTTGTTAATAAACTACAGGATGTAAGTTGTTGGCAGGCAAAAGGAAAACATGTCTCTTTCAAAACATCTGCACAAATATCTCAGAAGGCCACTGTGTGTAGCATTCTCATGTCAGTTTATAAATGTCTTCAGATAGAAAATCTCTCATCATTGATATTCTACTGTAAAATATATAACAAACATTAGTGGTGTGATACAGGTTATAAGGTTTTACGCTTCTATTGTTGTGTTGCACAATCAATGCTGACACACCAAGGTGATATGGACGGGAACCATTGAAAGTGTTTTATAACAGCTAGTAAACTTGGTTCATATTACCTGAGATTTCTTGTAAGTCATGTGACAGGATGGACACCAGTGCAATCACACACCCACACACCCACACACACACACACACACACTGAATACTTGTTACCTTTGCCCTGCGCCCACATTGATTTTTTAAGGAAAGTGAGGAACCCAGCACGTACTAACTTATTTAAACAGTCTATCAGCATGGTCTGTTGTGAACCTACGATGTAATCCCAAATTTGTTTGAGGCCAGACAGCACATGGTGAGTAATATGGAAAGTGAAAGTAAAATCAAGCAACAGGGACAAACAGGTTCTCTCTTTGTCTGGGGAAAAATAGGGACTTTTCATATCCTTCATATCCAACTAAGAAAGGCGACCAAATGTCTTTCCTTTTCCATATCTGCTCTCAGTGCAAATGCAACTACAGGGCTGCAGATTCATTACCAACTTGTATGGCAGTGTACTGTTTTTATTCTGTTCTACAGTGTAAATCTGAGCTTTTGCTGAGGCCAGTGTGACAAATTTATATCAAAAAGAGCTTAATATACTCAATATATTTTGAGAATATTAAATATAGAGATATTCTGTTTATTTTAACTATTAATCTCATCTCATCTTTGTGAACTGAGGTTATCTTCTCAAATGGTTGTCAATGTTTTAGGGTTAGTTTAGAATCTAAGAGTCTTTATCGTTTGAATTTCTTTTCTGTATTCAGATAGTAACTGGTTACTGTTTTAAATGAATCCTGCATTGTCTTTACAGTGGTATATTTTTGATTGTATAAAAATAAATCCATTTATGATTTACACAGCAATATTTTTTCACTTTGACGTGCATTTTTACACTGATAGAATTGTGCTATTTGTATTGTTATGTTGTCTGTACTCCTGGTTAAATAAGGTTTAGACAAATAAACAAATTATGATACTGTAAAACATGAACTGACAATGGTAGATACACATGTGTACATGCCGAAACATGTTCCTTGGACACTGTCTCTAGACATAGTAGTGATGTTGATGCTACAATGCTGCCACCTTGTGGCTATAGCATGAAATGCACCAAACATTTTCAAGGTTTGCAATTAGTATTAGTGTAAGAGGGACTATGGCTGCAACTAACAATTACTTTTATTATAGATTAATATGACATGTAATTAAATTCTGGATTTTTTGACATGTGTTTTCCAGATTAGTTTTACTATGTATCCCCCCCCCCAAAAAAAAACAAAAAAAACAATGAAATGATAAATGCTAAAGACCTAAAGTGCATGTTTTCCAATGTCCTGATCTGATTCATGTTTTTATGTCACTTGAATTGTGATGTTTCCTGACTCTGACTCCACCTGCAGTGACAGAACCAGCAAGAGACAGATCTATTTTGGAGCTTCCATATGGGCTTTTTCTGGTTTGGGTTATCGCTTGGAGCTCTCCCTCCTTTTCCAGATGACCCACTTAGTTGAAGTGGCACAGCATATTCAACTAAAAAAGGGGAAGTATAATCAGTTAAAGTAATGGTGTCTGACATTTTAATAACCTATTTTCATACCATTATCATTTTGATATAACCACCAACAATCAACAGTTAGTTGTTATTCTTAAAACCAAATGAAGTAGAGCTCCTACTCCGGTAAACGGGAAGTGCTGCTTTTACATTTCCTGCAGCTGATTCAGACGTTTCTAAGGAGAAAAAAATAGACTGAAGAAAAAAAAATGCTTGCATGAACAGTGACAGCCACCACAAAAACCAGGAAACAGACCGACCGCACCACTGTCTGACTGGGAAGTGATCTCTGGGAACTTCAGCCAAACAATGAAGGCCAAGCACAAAAGATGGGGCCACGATGATATGAAGAATTTAATTATGTTTTACTGCAGCTTCGCTTCTTATTCTCACACAGCCACACAAGTGAGAATAAAAAGACATTATGGATTCAGTGTTAATAGCAGGTAAGAGCGGTTAATCTTCCTACTGACCTCCACTTTCATCCAAGGAAACTGCTGGCAAAGTACTCATATAATAAGGTGGTCAGTCTATCTCTCATGCATATTTATACATAATAATGGGAATATAAATATTCCATAACTTAAAGGATTCCAGTCTGTCACCGTTGTGATGAATAATTCAGCCACCACACATGGCTGCGCAGGAGATAAGACCAAATGGCTAAAAGAGAGTAAGGGTCACCGGTTGATGCTCAGATTCACCTAGATTTAAATAATATGTGTCTCCTCTCTCCTATTCTCTTCCCTCTTTTCTAGATCACGTTGCATCTCTGCGTTCAAGCTTCCTCGGTGGACAAAGAACTTTCAGTGCAGGTCTGCTAATTGGTTTCACCATCGCGAGATTCGTATCCAATTATCGCACCTACGCTGGCAGCTAATCCCAGTGCGTAAAATGTCCAGGAGAGCTCCAAAATTAACGCAAGGATCCTCTTAAGAGAAGTCAGAATTCTTGAGACTTGCTCTGGCTGCAGAGAGAGGTTATCATTATCTGCCAGAAACATCGCTTGCTGGTGGCGTTTATCTCTATTAAAGGAGCTATATTGTAGTATAGTTCATGTTACTGTGAACGCGTAAAGGAGTAAAGGAGCACAACAGATGAGAGCGCACGAAATATAGATGCGAATCTACACAGTATCCTGCGTCCAACTTCATAACATCTTATTATGAGGGCGCTTTGCTGTTTTGAGGGTTTTAAATCTGTAGTAGGAATTAAATTACAGCTTCTCTCCTTGTGTTTTCGCATAAATCGGTCAAATGTGGTTCTTACCATAGCAGAACACGTCTTCCGTTTTCCTCCCTGTATCCACCGGCGATGTATCACGCTTACCGTTATCAGCCTTCATGCCTCTCTGGCCGTGCGGTATTCAGGGCTGCGCTGACAGCGGAATGATCCAATGGAGAGCCGCGCTCATAGGCTCCAGCCAATCAGCGCCGAGCGTGGGCGGGACGAAGCGAGTCGGGGCTGCATACCCCTCTCCTCCTGATCAAGGTGCCTCTGCTTGTTCTGCCTCTCATCACTCACCACAAACGCAAATAATGGTACAAAACGTTACTATTTCTGTTGTTTTAGAGGTTATATTGGGAGATGTGCATTGATCATTTATATGCAAACAAGTATAGATATAATAGGAATAGAATAGAATATGAACATGTGAGTATAATTTGGACCCAGAAAATACCTCCTGTATTTGCATAGTTGTAGACTAAGTATTTAAATATAATATAAACATATATGTTTTGAATGAGTGCCTGGTGTATTTATTGAAAATGAAATGATTTGAAATGTAATTCTAGTAAATATATGGGTGTAAAGTTTTTTTCAACTATAGACAAATATTTGAATGATTGAAATCTTGTCTGTGGTTCATATGCAGTGATGGCTTAAATCAGATCACCTTAACAAAGCCACAGCTAGAACACCTACCCTGTTTTTTCGGTCACTCTGACATGTTAAGATTTATTTCCTCCATCCTGTTTTTGAACCTGGTTCTGCCATCTAGGAAACTATTGTAGGGTGGAAACACTAAATGTAGGAAGTCTCTCTCTCTCTCTCTGAAGGGGAGTTATGATTTAACACATACAGAGGAAGTTGAGTTGTTCCAGCAGCTGTATAACTTCCCTCTAAGAGAACAGCTCACTCTAAAGGATATGGGCATGACAAAGAACATCCTCAACCTGGCGGGGCGTTTATGGAAGCCGGCTGGAAACGCTGACGTTCTTTTCCCTTCTTCTGTCCGCGACTGGGTCACTCGGCTGTGAATTGACCAGAGATTATTGTGAGGAGGACTATACAGGCCTGAATATGGGCCAATGAGCGGCCTCAGCAAACTAGACAAAGACTCCCTGTTCGCTCCATAAAACACCACAAACATCTCACCCCTCCTGACTCGATTCACATGTCATGGCTTGGTGAAAAAAAAATGTGTTTAAAAGGTTTAAAGAGTATATGACACTATATAGCTGCTGGGGAAAATAACCCAGTTATTTAACCTGCAGGGTGTTTGTGGATGTGTGTTGTCTGCTTTCTGATGAATGAGGCTCCTGCTTTTATTGATTCTCTCCATAGCTTTAATGCTGCAGAGAGATTGCCTCTTAAGGCTACATACAGTTCAGTGAACAAAGGATTGGGAGAATGCAATATGTGTACTGTGTGGTGTGTGTGTGTGTGTGTGAGATAGAATGAAACAATTGATTTATGGCTTGAACAAAACAAGAATATCTGTATGGAGAGTTGTATCCGTTGTAGTGTGATAAAACAAAAGAAAAACAAATGAAATGTTTCATTATTATAGGCTTTTTGTATACATCATACATTTTTGTATCAGGAATATGCAAATTTCGAGGTGATTTATAGATTCACTCTGTTAATGTCATCAATGCAAAGCATATATGACATTCTTTTAATGCATGAATAATATATGTAATTTTGGACCATGATTTGGAGAAACGCAGGCGTACGCGCTGGTGCTGTGGTGGGTAATCCGATGTTGGTCTCATCACCATAATAACATGAGCGCTCCTCCCAGAGGTCCGTCACCATGGTCACTGCGCCACACATGACAAACACACAATGAGGAGACTTGAATGCGACTAACGCATGCACCTGCACAAGCTCCGGCGGCTGCTTTTCTCACTCACATTTGCACATTATTTCCGGTGATGTTAAACGAATGACACAGTTGATCTAATTTATTTTCCTCATGAATAATGTATGCCGCACTAACTGGATTGGATTGGGCCGCATTAATGTCTTCTCTTCAATCAATGCTGGCTTTGCAAAACACAGACTATCAGGCTAAAAGCCACCCACGTGCACATGTGCGTATAGGTACAAATGGTTTAATTTGGTTTGAGTGTATACACTTACAAGCTCAAATTGATAAATAACATAGATTGCATACATCAAATTTTAAGTTTTGCATTTTGATTGATTTTCTTGAAGTAAAAAAAAAAACAGCATTCATATTTTGTTTCTGTAATTGTATAAACACACTTATTATCAGAGAGATGAAATGCTCAAAAGTCTTATTGTGGCTTTTATAAAGCATCCGTTGTGTGTTATCAGTACGGAGCTCAGTCTGAGCCCAGAGTGTCAGTCAGTCACTGATCATTGGTGCAGTGTCTGACGTTGTTTCTGGCTCTGGCTCACAGTATCCATCCATCTCTTCCATCTCTCTTTCCACGGGCTCCTCCCTTCCTCTTAAGCATATCGGCCTCTTCTCTTTCCGCCTCCTCTTCTCCCTGTCTGTTTCTTTATCTGCCGCCGGCTGCTGCAGCTCCAGCATGGCCTGGTCGCTCTCTCCCTTCTCGCCCGGGCCGAGGCCGCGGTCTCTGGTTGCGTGAGCCAGTCGCGTCCCTCTCCTTCCTGTTACCATGTGGAAGAATGAGAAAGCGTCACCGGGGCTCTCGGTCACACACACCGTGGTCAGGCCTTGCTCGCTGTAGCTCTCTTGTGGCCTTTTGGGGGACTTGTTCTTTGTTTTTTTGCTCAGTATGAAGTTGAAAAAGGCGGTCACTAGGAGCATTGACCCTGCAATCAGAAGATCAATTTTGTGTGTTGAGTTTGTCACAGCATATATTTCTGACATGATACTGTAAGTAAAATGTGTGGAAAAAGGCCAATTATGACACTAACAGTGCAGTAAATTGAATGTAAGTGTGGTACCTGCTGGCATCATATTACCTGGGATAACCGCGTGCCACACCAACACAGGGTGCAAGAAACAGACCACTGACATTATAGAGTAATAGAGGAACTTATGGAAGCCTCCGATGCGAGCCATCTTCCCCCACAACACAAAGAGCCTCCAGTCTGGAGGACAGCTACAGAGGAAAGACAAGAAAGACTGCAAACAGTCAGCCAGCCGCTTCCAACATCTGAATGCCAGGACTGAAAATTACAATTTGTGTGACTTTTGGCAGGAAAGACTATGTGAAGTCTGACATAGAAAACATAAGAAAAAATAAAGACTCTACACTTGTATTTAGTTTTTTAGACTGACAGAGCAACAACCTTCAGTGGATGATGAGTGTGTTTCTTTTCGATTAGTGCTCCAATATCATAGATGTGTGTTTTATACTCACGGCAGGCACATGAACAGAAGTGTATCCAGGAAATAGGCCAGCTCAAACATCATGATGCCAACAGAAGACACGCTGGTGAGAAAAAATAAGTTTGGCACCAGATGAAACTAATACACTCTCTGTGATAAAAATCAGTTTCTAAAGTATGTAAACTAGGTCTAAATATGGGCAGCTTCTTTATCTGGGGATGATCATGAGGACTTTTTATGGACAGCAAGGGAAAGCTTCAAGTGTTGTATGACAAACACAATAAAGAGAAGGGATATCGCTTTCATGTGCTGCACAGTAGTTGTGTTTTTAGGATTGCGTGGTGTCCCCGTCTCTGTATCGCGTTTAAATACTCTGATAACCATCTGAACTTGTGAACCAGAAAAATGCCCAGAGGCTAACTATCATAAGTGCGCTGCCCTCTCTCTGAAGACTAATCGCTATTGTGTGTGTCTGTGAATGCATGTGTGTGTGTGTGTGTGTGTGTTTGCATTTCTGTGTATACAGACTGAATCAACACTCATGAATTTCTGCTGTCCTTCGGGAAAAAACCTTTCTGTGGCTCTGTGGGAGTCTGGCTGTGAGCCACAGAGATAATAGCAGAGATGTCGCCTTTTCTGCTGCTTTTCTCTTCCCTCCCAACATCTTGCAAGGATTTTTGGTGTCTGAGTGATTATGAAGGCAGGTACTGTATTGTAATTGTTTTGTAAAAGCCCTTGGGCCAGACATTCTTTGCCATATTAAAGTCCAGGCGGTCTGGAATGCCACGAGTTAGTCTGAAGTAGTCAGGACTCCTTTGTGAGGTTTAAATTGATTCGCTGTATAACAAAGGTAGAATTAAAAAAAAAACCCTTATAACTTACAGTAGGTAGATGGCCAGGCTGTCGAATTCTCCCAGGTGTAGAGTCTCCACTCCCACAGCGCACAGCACTTAAAAGAAAGCAAAATGTACATTTGATTCTAACTGGTGAGAAGGTTCTCTCCACCAGATGTCAGACTTTGTTCATGATTTCTGTTATTGAAAGCCTAGTGTGCAGTCATGGATAAAGATTCTTAAACTGGCATAAGCAAATGTGACAACATGTAGAAATTCTTCTTACTTTCAACATGTTTTTTTTTTCACTGTTCACTTTCGTTTTACATTGTCTTATTTGTTTTCTAGTCTTTACTTTTGTTCTCATAGGCAGGCTTGTGCAGGTGCACTTAATCATAATTGATTTTAGTTCTGGCTGCAAACCATTTTTCAGCAATAAAGAAGATCCGAAGTCTGGCCTGAAATCATAGTTTACATCCATATCTATATATAATCCGATGATGTAAGTTACATAAAGATATTTAAAGAACACTTTATATCAATAATTGCTGTAATTGATTCCCTCATGGTCACAGAATTGTAGTAATCACTTGCTCATGCTTGTAATTACCATGTCACTTCCAGCAGGCTAAAGGTCATTTTACCTGAGTGGGCATTTAACACATCACAGATCTTCTGCCAGTGAACCACAATCATGATATCTTAAACAGCCTTCACGCTTGTCTGTGAAGTGGGTAACTCTAGATTGCAGTGATTTCTGACAATCTTGACCTCATGAGTAATGCATGATACTAGTCCTCTCTCTGCATAACTCTAAATGAAAGCACACTTTGGAAGGGATTGGGAAAAAAAATGGGCTGCAGCCTGAAGTTGCTGGTTTATTCCTTTGCCTTGTGATTTAACATGATGACGCCAAAAGAGAATTTCCCTTGAAGGATCGATAAATTGCTTTAAGTGAATCAAACTATACTTCAGCTGCTGCCACATTCATTTTGTTTCATTTTGTAAATCTGTTTGAACACTAACACTGCAGTGAAGATAGGAAGATAGGGCATTTTTTGTGATATCTTCATATGTCATGATCTGCCCAAACCTAAAAGACCTAAAGATAAGAGGTACGCGTGGTTAAACGGTGATCACCACCAAACACATGGAAACGGTTTCTACGAGCTGCTTACCAGAAACCTGGAGATAGAATCTATACCAGAGGGAAATCAAGAGAATAAGGCTAAATGCTTTCTGGTAGTTTATAGAGTGTGAGAGGAATTAGCACTGCATATAGGCCGGCTGGATATGAATATATACAGTATGTGCTCTCTCTGCATGTTTGTCTGTCTAGAGAACACACACAGAGGCAGACAGACGCATGCAGACACAGGCAGACATGCAGACACATACACCATAAACACACACACACATAGTAACAAACAATGTATAGGAAGCTCATGAAGGTGTGAACGTATCACAGTGTGTGATACACATGTGGCCAGTAACTCAGCTGGATGCAGAGACTTGGTTTTGGTGTGAATGCGAGGCACATGCCTCTCAGTAAACGCTCAGTGTCTGCATCTGTTTGAATTTACAGTAAGTGGAAGGGTGGGGGTCCCATCTCTTTTGAAGGACAGGCAACCAGAGAGCTATTTCCATTGTGATGATTTAATGTGGCTGCATGCGACGTGTCCCTGTGTGCCTGAGCATCAACTGAAGAGGGACAATAAGAACAAGGTATGCATGGCCAAGTGTTTCTTTTTTTTTTTACAGGCTCTCGGTATAGCAGTCATGAGATGATTTGGTGCAGTATGGCTTTTGAAATGCTTTTTTTTTTAAGACAACAGCTCTTTTAGTACAGATGGAAAGTGAGATATCAGGCTTTAAACAGCTGGTTGTAACACTATTTTATGTTGAATTTATATAAACTCTGACTGACCAACTTACGTTACAAGTAGAGTATTCTAGTTTATCTAAAGAGATTGTCAGGCCCATATTAAAACAATCATTGATACATATGACAGTAAATTTAATCTTGATTTTTTTAAATCTTTTCATAGTCAGAGCTTACCTGCTGCCGTAGAAACACCAAGTATCCTGCAGGCACACTCAACCACAACCCACCACATGCTCTCCGAGTTCCCCATGATCGTGGCTCTTTTTTTTTTTTTTTTTTAGAATGTAACCTTCTTTTCACTTCTCTATTGCTCTCTGATAGTTGGCGTCAACGATGGAGCAGTAACTAAAGTAGCAGTCTAGACACATACTTGTCTATTAGCTCGATGGATAGATGTGGTTAAGAAAAGACAAAAGTCGGGTAATCCATGACTGCCATGATGTTGGAGGCACAGAGAGTGTTTGAGTTCACCTCAGAAAGGTTTGTGACTCAATGGCTCTGTTGCTAATCAGCCTCACACACACACACACACACACACACACACACACACACACACACACACACACACACACACACACACACACACAAACACACACACACACACACACAAACACACACACACACACATTCCACCCTGTGCGTCAAGGTGAAACTGTTCAAGCCAGAGTCATTTGTCATTAGAGCTGGTTAAAAATTATTTGTAAAGAATTAACACTAACACACACAACCACACACACGTGCATGTACACACATATTCAGAAGTCATTTGTATGCGCACTTGAATTTCTTGTTCCCTTCCAACACTTTTGTTTTCCTCCTTTGTGTAATACGTTTTACGGTCTTGTATGGACTCTGGTGCTTCAGTGTAATTAAATAAATCAGAAACACTTTTATTTTCTCAAGGCCACAGTCAGACTGTACATGCAGCTTCTACTTTGGCATCCGCTGGTTGGAGTGAGCGTTGACAAAATAAGCTGCAGCTTGTGTCAGTGAGCATACAGCAGTGTTTTCATGCTTGGAAATATAACAAGTTCCACTTAATGTGCAGCTTGCTTTAAACCAACATTGACTCTCTGTATGTTGTGACTACAGTAATAATGCAGCAAGAACTAACAGAGACCCTTTGACACACTTACACAGGCGTAAATACAAGCCTGCATAATCGGTTGACGCATGTTTGGCTGAGGTGTAAGCTTGTTCAGGCATAGCAGAGGCCTTTTGGCAGTAAGAGTCACACACACACACACACACACACACACACGCACACACGCACACACACACACACACACACACACACACACACACACACACACACACACACACACACACACACACACACACACACACACACACACACACACACACACATCCTGACTCCTAGTAGGGGCCAAAGTAAGCTACGTAAATCTCCTTAAAGTTTCTAACAAAGACACAATGTGTTTTTGTACCAGTTCCACTAGTTTCCGGCTTAGCATCCAGGTTATTTGTAGCATTTATGGTATAGCGTGTATATGTGTGTGTCTGAGCGGTTCTACAGTGAAAAGACAATAATGTGACCATAAAATGTTCTTTTTCTAAGGATGTGCCACTTTGATCCAGATTGTCCAACAACTATTAGAAGGCTTAGCATGACCTTTTATCCAGACATTTCTTGTCCCCTCACAAGTGAGCCTAGGGAGTCTGCCACCAGGCCAAATCTTACACGTATCCAGTGAAATGTCTCAAAATTGCTTTTGAATTGTGCAAACCTTTCCTCCAATGCAAACATGAAGCTGACTTTTTTTTTTTGTAAAACCTCTTGGCAGCTATTGACACCTCAGGATGAATTGTAATAACTTTGCTAATCCCTTAGGCTTTTTATGTAAACTATTGTTAGGTCAAAATGTATTTTTTTCAACAGTGGTTTGATGAAATATCGACATAAGATGTTCTCATTAGCCTCAGTTTGATTCATGTTTTATTATCAAATAATGTTGGTCTTATTCATAAGGTATTTTTTGAAAACAGTTTTATCTTTTTATGCAGCTCTCTCATTTATTAGTAATAAAAAGCTTTTTTTGATTGCTCAGTGGCTCTTTTTATAAATGGACAGCGTTTTTATGTGGTGTATTTTTTAGTGCTCTGTTAGATGCCTCCTATTGATTCACACTCTGATGACAGCAGAGTTATCATGCAATGTGAACAGGAGAAGCAGCAAACCACCAACCATGAAATGAGCCTTTGCTGCCTATAGCTGCGCATACACTAACACAATATAACAGATTAAAAATAACAGGATAATTGTACGACCACCCACTCATATTCCATGTAATATAAAAAAATATACATTTGAAGAAATCTTCAATATCATGCATAATGACTGTATACCACGGTAAATGCATGTACAGACATGCAGTATATGCAGTATGAATGTGTACTTTGCATATTAATTGAGCCTTGCCACAGTAGCCTGTGTGTTTGTGTTAATTTGACATGATCGGCCCTCGTGATGGCAGAAAAACAGCCCTACTGATTTGTCATAATGGTTTGTAATAGTCCTTGTCGATTGTAGACATTTACTGTATATTGTGAGTTTTATGCCAGTTGTCAGGATATGCCAGAGGGTGGAGTAGTTTAGGTAATTGTGACTGATTGCCATCTACTGAGTCTGTAAATCTAATGTTACACTGTAAATACAGTTTTGTGTTTTCATTGGGCCTGTGCAGCTACTCAGACACGAATCCTCTCAACGCTCGGCTTCACCCGGTCTGACCTTTGACCTCTTGCCCTCTTCTCAAACTTGCCTTCCTCACACGTCGCTTCCCCCTGTAAACATCGCTGCACTGGACTTCCTCACTCTCCTCATCGTCACGACTTCACCTCCTTCCCCACCATCTGTAACTGACGTGGGTGTCTGGTGCCTGTTGGAACCAGTGAAAACGGCTCTAATCTTAATTACACCAGCCGCTTTATTACTCTGCTCCATTGCTTTGCTCAAACAATCTCTCCATAATCACCACCTACAGGCTGTTTTATCTAAAGGCCAGGGGAGAGCTGTGAAAGCTCCCTGAAAGACTGAACTAATTTCGACAGAATACATTGATATTTCTTAAAACATAAAGATATAAACCTTACTATACACAATGTGACGATAACACTTTGGTACCTTGCTATAGTGGAGCCTAATTATCAGATTTATAAATGCAGGGAGCCACCTAGAGGTGCTTAAGAGGTGTTAGCACACTGCAGCCCTTTATGGTCATAATCCAGTTGATTTAAGAGACCCAGGAGAAAATGATCAAGAAAAATGACTCTTGTTTCTCGGTTTTTGCTGCCATATACAACAATAGTGAGAAGTCAGAAGCATCATCACCTAGAGAAATGAAGCACAGACATGGGAAGGAAAAGAAAAATGTGCGGTTTGGAAACAAATATGAATCACAGAGAGTAAAACTTTTCTGGCGCTTGTTTTTCACATTTGCTCAGTTGCTCATTATATTTGGAACATCATTCTTCTGTTCTGCTAATGTCAGCAGAGATGTACCTACCTCTCACCACACTGGTCCATCTATTTGTCCAGCGGTTGCCTGAAGTCTTGGCTCCTTTCTCCGCACTATTGAAAACATCACCAATGACTTACGTGTGTGGTCCTCTATAGATTCAGATTCACAGATTCAGTTTCACCGCTTACTGGCAGAACCAGGTGACACACTGGTTTAATGAATTTCTTCAGTGAGTCTGCAGGAGACTGGAATGTAAATGATGTAAATGATGTAGCTAAAATCAGCTAAAATCAGCTGCTTGTCTTTCATGACTCGACTTTTTCTGCAATACGGTTGATGATATTAGAAACAAAATTAGTTCTTCAACTCCTGCTACCCCCTGTTTTACCAAACTAATATTTTATACAGAGATAATCCCTGTTATTACAAGTTATGAGCTTATCTCGATTGTAACTTTGACTAGATGATCAGCTTCTATACTAACGATTTATTTAACTCTTTACCTGTGATAACCTGTCACTGTTTTTATCTGTTTTTCTGTGTCCAGTTCCTGTTTTTTTTTTTTTTAAATAGTTTCTCCTTGTGTTGTTTTTCTAATAACATTTTTTGCATTTTCTGGCCATCGTTAATTGCCTCAATTAATTAACATGAATTTAGCCTCTCCTCGGTCTTGTTCCTTCATTTCTCTGTTTTTAGTAATTAGCTCTTTTTATATTTAAGTCCTGTTTTTTGTCCAGTGAGTGTTGGAACCTCTGTTTTCTGTTATTCTGCCATTTTGTCTCAGAAGTTTTGATGGCTACGTAAGAAACCACAACTCTATCCGGGGTCTAATTTTCTATTCTTTCTTAAAGTACTAGAGCAAATTTGTTTCAAAAACATTTCGCTCATATAAAAGAAAAGTATATAATATATTTATCTAATAAAATCTTCAAATCTGCTCTAACCAGAGTGGTAAATGGTTTTCTACTGGCTAAGGGAATTAGATTCCACCTATTACAATATTTAGTAAGCTTGACCTGGCCTCCTTATGCGGATGAAAAACCCCTGGATGGATGGACATTTATTGATCCTGGCTCATGAATGTGTTTAGTCACTGTGGTGATGTGTGCTTTGCTGCTTGTGGATTGCTCAAAATCCTCCACAGCCTGTTTCCAATTTCTTTAAAGCCTGTTGAAATAAATATTGGCTTTGTATTTTTGGCTAGTGAAGATGTTTGCTACAAAAAGACTTTTGGAGCAATAAAAGCACAACTCCTTTCATTCGAAGATGGTAGTGTAAATACGGGGAATCCTTGAAGCAGCTGTGGTGAATTCGGAGTGACTTGTCGGCCAAATTCCACACATCAGAGAATTCGTGATTAGGCTGGTGTGGCTCAGACAATGGATCAGGATGTTCTGTCCATTCCTCTTGTTCCCCTACGTGCCGTCCTGCTCTTTTTCTTAAGCATGTAAATTTCACCTCTAATCTCTCTGGCTCTTGATCAGCACCTGCAGTCGAAGCTTACTGCTGCTGATTATAGTGCGTAATTTATGAATGAAATTATATTTAATTTTCTCCTCCCGTCCTCTCTCTCATCTCATCAGACACCTCTTGCTGGACCATCACCGTTCCCCGCTTCCCTGCCTGTCCGTGTCATATCCTGAATTTTTGGATTTGTTTCGCTCCAGGAGTTTCAGCCGCTCCTCATGTCTCTTTCTCTCTGAGCGGCTTCTTCATCCAAATCTCTCTCCTCTGTGAATGTTTCATCTTCATCTGTGAATGGTGTAATGTGAGTCCCCTCTCTGTGGATATCTGTACTCCTGCCAGTTCTCTAGTGATGGAGGTTGTTATTCATTTCATTTTGCTCATGTCCTGTATCACATTCTTCATCAATAAATTCACTATAATTTTGTTGCCCTGTTCATTCTAATCTGTTTTGTGTTCTTCTCTGTACACATATATTGCACGACTATCAGTAATTAGGGAGGGACCCCTCCTCTGTTGCTAAAGTGAGTGTTTTGTTTTGTTTATGTCGTACCCCTGACTGCGAGACAAGTTTCCCGTCCGGTACAATAAAAAAAATATATAAATAAAATGAACTGAAGAGGATCAGAATATCTGCCTGTTTAAGTAGTCATGTTTAAGATGTAGGGCAGGAGGGGCACTATATAAATCATATCAGGTTTAAGGGATCAGATCAAATTTCTGCTGGTGTTGCAGTGAGAAAAGTGACCCAATATTCTAGCTGTTATATTTAAACCATGAAGTCATACACTTATTTTGAAATGTCTAAATGCCATATAACTATAAAAGAGAGAAACATATATATATGTATGCATATATATTTGTAAATAAAATTAGGGAAAAATATTTGTTTTAAGCGTGTCTTCAAATTCAGTTGCAATTTTATCTTATTTACAATTTCAATATTAGATTGTCAGATCTATCTCTCTATATATTCCTAATAAATAAAGAAAATAGACTTACATAACATTACATTGTACCCTTGTTTAAGATGCATATCACTGAATAATATGTTTAACACAGACAGAAAAACATGCTGAGGAAAATAGATTAAAACAATGCTGATCCACTGAAAGCATGGAGAGTGAACAACAGGTCAACAGCAGTATAAATGGTACGGTGTTGACCACATGTTTAATTTTGACTGACAGAGCGTGACTTGGCTCTCAGGTGTGAGAAGCCTTCACAAACAATGTAAATGAGCTGGCTTAAGACAACATGAAAATGTCCGGTTTATATCCATCAAACACGATTCTATAGGCTACTGAGCATGTGCATGCACTACTGAATGTTAATGTTTGGCTTCTAAATTGCAAAAATTGAGGCAACCTTCTATATATCAAAGGTCAGATAAATAAGTATCCCAAACAATTCCAATTTTCTTTTCCAAAGCTAAGGACGAGCTCTTTTCTTCTGCGCTTCAGGTTTTAATTTAAACAGCGACGAGTCAGGAAGTTGACATCCCCTACAATAATAGACTGTAACTTTGATGTTTTGTGTGTATTCACTACAGAGCTTACCACTGATGTTATCCATGGTTTTTGCGGTGATTGTGTCAGTGGATTATTTTCTGTCTCTTCACTTCAAATGTCAGCATGTTATGATGAACTGAAACAGCAACCGTAACCTGTCTCCTCCTTAACGTAAAGCTATTTAGTCTGTCTAAATCTGCCATGTTTCAGCTCACAGACAGACCTAATTAACAGATTCTGACAAATGGCATCAGATGAGCTGTCCAGATGAGTAAAGGAATTTAATTTCAGTCGATGAGGGGATGACAGAAGACGTCTTGTCAGACTGTCCTTACACTGTCTTGCGGGGGGGGGGGGGGGTAAGGTTAAAGAATGCATGTGAGAGGGCATATGATGAATACTCTCTGGAGTATTCCCATAAAGACACACACATGTTCACACACAATTAGATTCACACACTGATAGTGAACAGAGAAGAGAACTGCAAGCAATTGCGAGTTTGGCCTTGGTACTGAGGGGTTCAGATTTTTTTTTTTTATTCCACCATTTATTTCTGTATGAAACAACATGTCTGTCCCATATCCTGTGGTTAGAGTGCAAAGTCTTTAAAGATGGAATATTTGCCCTGTATCCAAGGGGTTGCAGCACAAACACAGATCCCATACCGTTCCCTCCAGACTGATGGCAGCCTCCCATATGGCCGGCTAGGCCCACGTTGGCCTTCCTACACATGCCTTCTTCAGCAATTCAAATGTGATAGAAGGAAGGAAGTGGGTCTGAAACGATATGGAATATGAATGAAAGACTCTGAGAGACTTCAAGAAAATAAAACACAGTATTCTTCCTTCATAACATATACGGGTAGCATCAAATGATCATATCTGGGATGGTGCAGCGTTTCATCATAAACTAAAGAATTCCCAAACCTTTTAAAATGTGCTCCTCATTTTTTCCGTGTTCCAACTCAGGAGGAGAAGAAAAGCTTTCACGGTCATCTGGCCTGACTGTAAAAGTTATCTGAAGCGATCCCCTTTAGTGGAGCGGCTGAACTCAGCGATCCTGAATACACCATTGAAAGCAACAGCGCATGGCGGGGGATATGAAAGATGAGAGGAGGTTTTTCCTCCAGAGGAAATGCTGTTGTATATCACAGTACACTGAGTACAGTGTATGCATGCAGGATGGTGGACAGAGGTAACCTGCAGGTTTGGGGTCAGAGTCTGTTTGAAATTAAGTGGAAAATCCTATTAATGTGTTGTCCCTTTGGGAGCAGTAAAATACAGTTTAGCTTCACATATATCACCACCAAATAAGATCAATTTAGTGAAATAATACAGGCAAAGGTTAAACAGACATAGTATTTAAAAAAGTGTCAGGAAGTTCTGGTTGTGGCTGAAAAACAGATAATTTCTACACTACACTTTCATGTGAGAAAACAACAGACACAGTGCAGATTTTAAGGTTACATTTTACCAAATAATGTGTCACTAAATGCGTCAGTATGTTTCCAAACAAAGTGCTTATATGGCATCATTGAATATCATTGTGTATGAATTATAACACTATTAATGACTTTGAGTAGAGACTGCTTAAAGTATGTTCTCTTAGATCCGTTTTAATGATCATAATTGCTATTGATTGTAGCTATTTTTCAACATATATATTAACACTTAAATCTTTATTTTATTATTTTATATAATGCTTAAAATTATATAAATACAAATGTTCTCTGATCTAGCATGAAAGGGAGCAGAAAGAAGCCTAATCTTATTTTTTCTTCCCCTTTATTCACAGAAATCAATTTACAAAGAAGGTTATATAGAGAATTTGCCCTTAGCCTTTTCTTCTTCCTGTTCCTTCAAATTATTGACCTTCTTTTTTTGTAATTCAACTTTTTATTTGGTTTTCATTTATATAAAAATACATGTAATGACAAACAACAGTAGAACAATAACATACAAAAGACAGCTTGGTAGTATATAGTCAAGTCAGGTCAAGTCAATTTTATTTGTATAGCCCAAAAGTCACAAATCACAGATTTTCCCCATTGGGCTTTACAGTTCGTACAAAACAACACCCCCTGTCCTTAGACCGCCACAACATGCAAGGAAAAACTCCAGGAAAAAAAACTTTAACGGGAAAAAATTGGAAGAAACCTCAGGAAGAGAAACACAGGAGGGTTCCAGGACAGACAGACATGCAATAGATGATGTGTGCATAAGATGGAAATAATACATTCAATATATATGGTGATGTCTCATTTTAATGTAGGTATCAAACCAAAAAAAGAAAGATATATACACATACAACTACACCCACATCTGCATATACACATACATGAATGATAAATAGATTTAGCAACCAGAGTGACACTTCTATTACACAACATCACCACTTTAACATAGGCAAAAAAGTAGTCCCATGACTTCTTAAGGTTCTCATTTTTCATTATTGACTCTTGCCAGCATGTTTTCATATGATACTATCTCTGACATAAGCTGCAAGCATTGCCTAAATTCTAGAGGTACTTTTCCATGGCCTCAGAATCAATCTAGTAACTGTTACAGCTCTTTATTACTGTAAAGTCTAAATGATTTATATTCTTTTAAATTTGCATTTTATAGGTTTTATACCCTTTGAAAAGAAAAAAAAATGTTTAATGCACACACAACTTTAGCACCCTGTGTATGAATTGTGCTATAAAAACAGTTTGGATATGATCAAATGGCAGCTGAACCCACATATCTCACAAAAAGGGACTTCAAATCTTGCAAAGCTTAATAAAAAGAATATATATATATATTCTTTTTATTAAGCTTTGAACTGAAGAGAAATTTGTAATTGATATATATATATATATATATATATATATATATATATATATATATATATATATATATATATATATATATATATATATATATATATATATATATATATATATATATATATATATATCAATTACAAATTTCTCTTCAGTGCAACAAAAGGACAACACAGCTCAAAGGACCAAACTGTCTCTGCTCATGCTGCAGGTGCAATGAAAGGAATAAAGTCTTGAAAATTATGACAGAAAAATGCAAATCACAGACAAACTGCCCCAGCAACGAGGAAAAACACCATAAGTTGAACAACAGAATTATACAGTATACATTACAGTGTTTATTTGACTAATACAGACGACTGGGATACAACCCACTATCCCTTGTGTGTGTGTGTGTGTGTCAAGGCCACAAACCAGGAGTGAATTTACTATCCTCAGAAGCTCAAACAGATGGTGATCAGCTTTGCGTTTATATCAGTCTGGGCCACTGGTTCCAGACAGGAGAAAGTCTTGGATTAGCCTGGATGCAGAGTTTGGAAAACTTTTGATTGGAAGATTGGCTTGTGTCTAAGTAGTTTGTCCTTCAGACAGTAAAAAAAAAACAAATACCCTGCAGACATGTACAGTATTTCCCCCCCCAAAAAAAGATCCCTATTCCGATGGCTGTCTTTTACATCTGGGCAAAAACAGCTTTTAGATTGGATGATTAAGTACAAGATCCAGGTTAAGAGAGTGGAATCGTAACTTGTTATAGGCCACATTGTAAACACCATGTCATTAGTCATGGCAACTGCCCTCATACAGAATATCAAAAGAGAAGCCATCGTCCTTCAAATCCTTTACATATGGCTGTGTTTTATGCAGTGGTCAGGGTGAGGGCCATCTTTCAGGCTAGGTAAACGTTTCCATGAGTCTTTCTGGTAGCCCTACTGTGCCAACGAGAGCCGCAGTCTGCCCCAGGAGATAGCTTCAACCGCTGCCTACACAGGATTAATATATGTGTAATTAGTGGAGGTTTTAAAGATTGCAATTAATATCCAGAGAGCAAATGTAATGTTTTTGTTCAGTGTGAGGCAACAAGCGTGGAGTCAAGAATCATAATAAGGCGGATTTGTTAATTTTCTATAATTAGTTTTGTTTCTTCAAACGACTAAATAAACATCATGTGGCCAACAGGCCACAGTTCAACTGAATCCCCTCAAGGTACTCTGAATGTTGGCTAACGTTCTAATTCCCGGAACATGAATTTTAATGATACATGAACAATATGGCCTCCTGTGTTATGAGAATCGACAGATTTGATGAGTGAAATTCAGAAACGGTTTATTCTGGCATCCGCAAACTTGTTGGTCTAATGAGTGGGGAGCAAAGGTTTGACTTGATGGTGATAACAGCTACAGCATTCCCCGAGTGTGTGTATATTTGTGCGAACACCTGCTACATACATAAATCACATCAGACTCGTGAGCGGACACACAGGAAGAAAGTTCTCTAATCACTCTGTTTCCATAAGTGAATATGCTAACAAGCAATGAGTGACAACAGATGGACTCTATCATACTTTGCGATTTAAATACAGTAACAGAAAAGAGGTGAATATGATGTGCAGTGTTTTTTTTATTTTTTTTATTTTTCAAAGATCAAATTCCACAAGCTAAAATGCAGCAAAAGCCTCTAAAGATGTTTCACGTCTTTCTGTACCCGCTGAACTGAAAATGTGTCGCGCTCAGAAGCAGCGGACGTGCTGAATGATGGAAAACATGCCCAGAAAGGAGTAAGTGGACCGTTGAGACGAGACGGATAAGAGCGTGACCACTGTCGGAATGACGTGACGCTCTCTGGTGCTGGATGGATGTGTTGATCTCCTGTCACTCCGGCCTAACCTCTGCTCCTGCTCCTCTGTGAGTGCGTGACCCCGTTTGACCACACAGAAGCGCTTCATCAGCAGGGTCATGGCTGCACTTTAACCCTCTCTGCTGCCGCCCCGGCTTTAGAGCTGCGAGACATGCGTGTAAGTGCAAGGACGTTCTTAAGGCTCAACAGCCTCCTTGGGACACTTAATGTCAAGGGTCATCCTCGCTTTGGCCTGTTACTTTGGCAACAGGGGTTTACAGATGGGAGCAATTATTTAAACGCCTATGATCCTAATATTGGATATTGTAACGTGCAGAAATTGGAGAAATAATAAGAAAGCAAAGGATGGGGAAAAAAATCGACTACAAAAACTGATCAATTAAAGTGATCGGTGGAAGGTTAAGAGTGAGGTCAGAGGGATTTCGTTAAGTCGAGTGCTTGCACAGCATGAAAAAGCTCTCAATTTCTAGGATTTAGTGGAAGTAGTGATCATGAGCTGCGAGTTCCCCCGAGTCCCTTCTTAGCTGGGGCCATTTGTCTAGATGGAGAAACTCAGCACAGTAATAAGTCATATATGGAGTGTGTATTGATACTTAAATTAACAACATAGTTTAACATGTCCTCCATACACAGGCTACATAAATATAAGGAAGGGATTGAAATTGGGTAGGTGTTACTCACTGGGGGAGGTTATTTACTCGGCTGAAGTATGAACTTGTCAGTTTCTGATTAGAAAAGCTGCTCTGGTTTTCATCCAGACACGATTTCCCTTGTAAAACATTGCTGTGATTGCAAACTTTTTTCACCACAGAAAAAAAAAAGTCCCTCTTTGTTCCCAGAAATAGAAGGGCTGTTTTTTCAAGCAGTGTGAACACCTGATGACTTTATTATTTGTCCTGTCCCAAACCTTCTCTTCCTGGGGTTTGGGTCAGAGGGTGGTATGTGTGATCCGGCGGAGCTGTAACCTTTACATCTGCTACACTAGAAGTCAAATGGAATGAAAGCCAAGAGCTATAAACATGCCTGAAGGCCAACAGGTATATAAAGCCTGAATTTCTATTTACAAGTAAGTACAGCGAGCTGTGATCTGCAGGTTGAGTCCTGTAGAGCAGCATTATCTCACTATTTTCTCTGCAGTAATAAAAACAAATACTGAGAGTGGGAAGCTATTGGCAGCGGTATACAGCAAAACCTCAGACACTCAGATGCTCATTTTTCACATTTACAGTAAATTAACTGATATTCTATTCTCAAAACTGGGAAAAACATGATCGTGTCAAACTCTGTTTTCAGCATGCCTATTATTTCCCAATTTAAACAGCAGGTATTTCCTTGACATGCTCACGAGAATACTTCCCGTGACCTTAGAGAAAACCAGCGATCTTCACATACCACACTCAGAATAATTTGGCGATTAGCTGGCCAGCGATGCTTGACACCGCACCTTCTCCAAATTTCATGGTCACTCTATTTGGTGGAGGTCGCACTATGATCTATCCTTACTCCCCTGACCTTTAGCGCTGTGGCCTCTGGCGACCGCACGCAACCTGTGAATGAGCAATCTGAAAGTGATGTGGAATTACCAAAAAAGGTTCGCTGGCAACATTTACAAGCTTCCTCCCTCTTACTCATAGTCACTCTTCAGTGTTTCACTACAGGAGGCCTGATCTTAATCTGGATGATGCATATATATATATATATATATATATATATATATAAAATGACAAGTTCTACATATTCCTCCATGCTCAATGATTGTTAACATCTACTTACATGTACAGGACCCAACACACACACACACACACACACACACACACACACACAAACACATACACACACCCTGACATGTGCCCGACCCGTGTTAAACAACGCAGAAGTCATGGTTTCTCCTGTGAAAAAACACTTACTAATTGGTATAAGTATCATATCATTTATCACAGCTGAAGAAATAATAAAAGTAAAAACCAACAGGATAAAAAGAGTTTTTTTAGGGGTTGTGAGTGAACATGTTGTGCTTTCTGTAGCGTAACACAAACATATGACGCGGAGCTTGAAGGAAAACGATTGAGTAACGTCACCGTTTTGCGTCATCATCAAGAACGATGGATGGACCGGCTAATGGCTCTCTATGAGTGTTGTTGTTGAACAAATAAAAAAAAAAAAGCTTAATTGTTGTAATATGTTTCTGGCAAAGCCAGTGTTTTCTCTTGAGCGTACGTCATGGCTCATGCCAAACTGCGGCTGGCTGGCGTGAGAGTAACTAGACTTTTGACTGATAAGCCAAAGATAAGTCATATCAGATAATGATCTGCACCCAAATGATTTCTAAACCGGTCACTGTCTGTTCACTTGATGAGCGACTGTTGTCTGTTGACGCCTGCATACTTGTAGACCAGCACACTAGACCAAACACATAGAGAGACAAACAATTATTTTTTAGGTGAAAACATTTTCTTCACAAATTGAATCTGTGTTTGAGCTGTTTTCCCTGAGGACCTCTTGCAACAAGCCTGACCACAGTCTAAACAAATGCCAGACGGATGAACCCACAGTGAACATCCCTCCCTGACACAGACATGCAGAAATATAATTAATGCATGCATACTGAAGATTGTGCAAGAAGACACAGTACAAGGATGCACTCTAATACAAGGACATAATGGTGAAGTGATAGTAATTAATCCATTATTGAATATCTAAATGACAATAAAATTAATTAAAAAACGTCATATGTTCTATAATAGAGGTGTCATGAATTTCAAATAAATTAAAGACACAGTAAATCCTTCACTAGTTACGAGATTGAAAGCCTTAAATTGTAGCTTTATTTCATTTCACATTTTTGGGGTAAAAGTAATATTGTTTTAATTCTAGACGTCAACTTGGTTGACAATGAAGCTATTTTGCAAGCCCATAAATTTAAATGGATTTTTCTGTGCTTTTCAGACTATCAGCCGGTGCTTCATCCATTTCCAGCCATGCAAACTCAACAACACAATGGATCGAGGTGACATAAGCACTGGTTGTAAAATAACTGGCAGTGAGGAGATTCCTCAGTTTATTCAGGAAGCTCCTCGTAAATCATAAGTGAAGCCCCGCTGGGCGAACATCATGCTTTAAGCTGCTGTTTTCCTCCTCGAGTGTTATACGCTGCACGTGTGCGAAAGCTGCATTTGTTAGTGTTTGTCCTGAAGGCCACGTCAGATAAAATGGCCTCGGGCTGTCTTTACAAGTCATAACTGCATGTGTGGAGCGCTTACTAGCGTATGTGAATGGTGGGGGCAGGAAACTAGCTTAATCCATCAGTATCAGTCCATTAAGCCCCAGACAGATTCAATTAAAGGAAAATATAATTACCTTTGCAACCATAACATAACATAGCATAAAAAACAATTCAAGTCTCAGATACTTAACTGCTCACAGCTTGACATGTGGGCAACTGGTTCAACACAAGAGAGCAAACTGGAGTGCGAGCTTCTTTTTTTTAATCCCACATTTCTTCTTCCAAGACCCTGCGGTAGGGGTCCCACTTGGTGATGGTGATTTCACACAATAACATGTAAGACAAGAGAAAACAAATGTTGTCCTTCTATGCTTGTTAAGCACTGAAAATATTCTCAACCATCCCAAACCGAAGCGGAACGCTAATAGGTTTCAAATTAACATTGTTTAGTTGTCAAAATATTTCCAAGTCCTTCCACGCATGCCCGGACCAGCTGCGCAAATATGAACGATTCACCCAGAGGGAGTATAACTTTCATTTCATTCAAGAGCCCTGCGGCAGACATCGACAGACCAGCCAACGCAGATAGAGTTCAGACCTTAGAAATAGGATATGTAGAGGGGACACCTAATACATCAGGACAATAGAAACTGTCAAGCGGAGCCTCAACCACAGACATGGAACCAGTAGAGAGGGAGCTCTCTAAACTTTTCCAGAGGTAGCTGTCTGACATTCACATTTAATCTGAATAAATGATGCTGTGTGAGATGAGCGATAGATATGGTAATGAAGCTTTTATGCCATAAAGTCTTGATTTAATGCAAAGATATACTGCATGAACTTTTCTTTTTGTTTATCCTTGAAGAATCCCGGATCTTAAACTTTTTTTTTTTTTTGCGCGCGCGCGCTTCATTGACAAAAATACATTTATATGTTGTAACATCTATTCTTGAAACAGTTTCAAATCCAGCCTGATCACTGGTTAAGACACATAATCATCTCTGACATTAGCAAACAACAGAGATCCCTTAATTGTCATGCTAAAACGAGGTCTGGTGCTCTGTTTTAAGAATCCACAACAGAAAGTGCAGCCAATAAACCTTTCAGCTATGCAGCGGGCCTGGTTCCTCTATCCTCTCATTACGAGTCCCACTGAGGGTCACCGAGTCGGCCTTGCTCCGCAATGCCAAATCAATCCCTTTTATCTCCTTTTAACCCTTTTATAGCTACTATACTTGTTAATCTATGACTAAACAAAAGGTGTTTACACTATCTTTCTTTGCCCCTTTTCCTTCATGTTATCAGGTTTTATACGAGTCTAGATAGCGCCTGAGAGCACTGACGCTTCCCAGAAGCCCCCTGCGGGTCATCAGGTTTGGTCAGGCAGATTGACAGCAGGCAGCCAATGCAAAGTCATTTGGTGCTGCCCTACTCTTCTGTGGGAACAATACAATTCTTATCAAAATCACAGCGCGACGCAGACCTGCTAACCAACCTCAGCTGATAACGCTGATTCAGGATGAGCACAGGAACAGAAGGGGGGGTGTAAAATATGGAAAGGAAGAGATGCATCAAAGAGGGAGATAAGATGGTTTTATCTCGGTACTAAATTCTGAACTACAATTCCATGAATCAGCAAATACGGTGATGCAGAAATATAATGAATGCATCCCGAGTCATTGTAGCTTGTCCAGCGAAATGAGTTTTGTTCTTCAGAACCAGGACAGTAGTCACCGTTGAGGACAAAAAGGTCATGACCTCTGCATTTTTTTCTCTTTTTTCCCCTTGGGCGACATGTCAGCAAGTAAAAATGTTAACACAAAGCAGCAAAAGCAAATACATAAAGCCCACCTAATTATCATGACATTATCGTGGTCTCACGTGGCAGAGATGCTCATATATTTGACTCTTGAAGGCGAAAGTAAACACTGTCGTGACGTCACTGCTGGCTGCAGGTCTGTTTTTAGAATGACGCATTTGAATGAATCTGGGAATGCAACGTAAGAGGCTGCATCAATCAAAGTTAGCATTTCTTCCAGCATAAAAGGCAGATGATAACCAGGCTAAGAGGACAAAAGGTAATATTGTAATATTCTATGAGAATTAGAAATCTAGTGAAGTAGCCTGAAAATGTGAAAGGGTATGCAATGAATATGAATATTTTCAGGGCATATTTAATCACAGTATGACTTATCCATCAATTATAGGCTGTGATTTGGAAGTTTGAGTGGATGGTTTGGAAGCTTGAGTGGATATAAGTAGTAAATAATGTGACTAAACATGCCATGGCAATTATGACTCAGTATGCCAGTATATTGACCTTGGTATTTTTAAAAAAAATGGCTACGGCCCTGTTCAGAACACTTGAATGAGGCATATAGAGGCCTGCTGTAATTGATGAGGAGGTCTTGAGGGCAGAAGGTTTTAATGTGTCTATGTTATCCACGGGGATCTTTCTAATAAACCTGCACCATCATCACTTAAATTTTACAGAGAAAAACTGCAACTCCTGATTATTTTATGTGTTTGAGTCATGTAAATCCAGAAAACAGGATGCCCTCCAGTTCACCATTGTTCTCCACATAATAAATGAAATAATGGTTGTTGCCTGTTGGACTGTTATTGAGCATTACGAGCTAAAAAAAGAGTGGTAGTTTTCTGAGATAAAGGGAGGTGAGGGGAAATGGAGTGGTTTTCTGTACTGATTGGTCTCAGCACTTTTATTCTCTGCTTCCTACTTAATGGGATTCAAGTGAAAGCTGCAGTAGCTCAATAGCTGCTATACAGACCCACAGACACAGACATACAGTTCCAGGCAAAGCCAGCTCAGATTTCAACGGCCAGCCGACATCTGAACAGTGGATTATCACAGCTTCGTGACCATTATACACCTCTTGAATGGTCTTGATTCCCTGTAAATGGCATCTATACTTTTGTAAAGCAAGGAAGTGAAAGACATGGTTGCAAAAGGAGAAAAGAGAGGGCCTTTTTTTCCACGTCCACCTCCAGAAATCTTTTCACGGCACATACAGCTCTCAGACACAAAGCGGCTTTTGTCTGGGGAGTCTGGGGTTAACAGAGTCTTGTTAGGGTCCAGAGGCAAAGCCTCTGGGAATCTCCAAACCCTCACACACACACACACACACACACACACACACACACACAGATCAGAAACACACAGAGAAAAGTCTGTTAAATATATAAACTATTGTAAGCATTGTTCTTATTAAGATCATTATACCCCAGCTAACTGTAACTATCAATACAAAATGGATTTTTCCTTTTATGTCAATATGAGTACTATGATTTACAGTCACCTCCCACAGGAAGATTTAATTCTCCTCAGTACCCGTCTCTGAAACTGTCAGGCCATGTATGTGTACAATAATGTGGATAAATTTACAGGGTGTGATTTGAGCTAAATGTTGATATCAGCATGTTAACAGGTAAAACAAAGAGGCTATCCACACACCAAAACCTGTTCCCAAGTATTTTTTTTTTAACATTTTAACGTAAAATGTCTTTTACGTTACAGATTTTGAGGTGAGGATGTGCTGAATAATAAACTCACACCTTTACCAAGTTAAATGTCAAGCCACCCAATAGTTTAAAATATTAAAAAAAATACAAATTTAAAAGTCAGTGTTTGTCATATAGAGCTTTTTTAAATTCCAAAAGATACATCTTGGAACCATCAACATCTGGAAATCCATTGAATGGTTTTTGAAATGATTCAGTCTTGCCCAAATAAAACAATGCTAATGTTTTTTGTCCACAATAGAATTTTTAGATGTTTTTTTTAAGAGATTGCCATTTGCACTTAAATGTGTGGGCAAAATGTTCATGTCTCTTCTACTTTTAGTTAATCTGTGGTTGAGACATTACAGTAAATGGAAAGGGCCACGGTTAAATGAATTGGACTTTGTGACAAATATAAACAGATTCAAACTTTGCCTGTTCTCCTACCACTTAATATTTATGTTTCTGTCAATCAACAGAAGCAGAAAAATATGTTGAAAGAGCTGCAGTGAGTGTTCACAGAGACCCGTAGACAAAGGAGAGTTGGCTGCTTGTGTAAAAAGTCGAAACAGCTAAAACAGCAAGGAACATTTGACATTAATGCCGCCTGAACCTAATTCTATTTTTAACTTGAGCCCCAAACACAGATCATAATTCTGAATTGGATTCAAATAAAATATATTTCATACTCACATGGTCCTAATCAGTATATAACATAGAGCAATACACGGATAAACAAACACACGCAAAGTGCATACTTTTTACAGATGTGAATTTAATGACCCTGATAACGACGAGCACAACCATCACTCAACCCTGTGTGAACGTGTGAAGTCAGTGTCATGGAGAATAATGAAGAGAAGATGTATGAGGAGAGGAGAGGAGAGGAGAGGAGGTAAATTTGTGAGCTGTTGAACCCTCGTTGGTCTTTTTGCCTCCTTTCTTGAAAAAAAAAAGAGTCCATCACTGAAATTTGGCAAAAAGAGAGATGAGCACCAAAGACAGTAGAGTCCTTTGTAATTGGTCCACTGTGGGTTTGGAGAGTCACAAACAGAAATTTAAATATTTTTCATCTGTCACTTTGTTCTTGGGAACAACCGATCTCATTCCACAACCACTTTCGATTATTTTTTATTATTTTTCTCTGGTTTCATTCAAGAGTGGTGCAGAATCATCAAACTATGCACTTACTGCGGTCCTGTAGATAATTTTGCTGCGACAGAAACAAATTAACTCTCAAATTAACATTCTATCATGTGTGTCAGACAATAAGGCAGGTGTGCTGGGAATATATACTGATTGTGTGCGCGCGTGTGTGTGTGTGGGAGAGAGAGAGAGAGAGAGAGAGAGAGAGAGAGAGAGAGTGAGAGAGAGAGACCTGGTGGTTTATGGCCTTTAAAGCATAAAAATGTTCAAGTGTCCTGACCACATGTGGAGAAAGTTGAAAAGAGCAGTCGCATGTGGTTAATGCAGCCACTTCAAAGACCACCCATATCACTGTTATGTTTTACTTTACTGTTTGCATACATTTTATTCCCAGAGAGTATCACCACCTAATTTCTAGCTTTTATATGTCTTACTGTATTGGAAAATAATTAATTAATACTGATTGGTATTTTTTTAATCCAATTAACTAAGATAAACCCTGATGTGCAATCATATTTTATCTTATGATTTTTCTTATGTTAACAGTTTTTTTTAAAAAAAGGTTTAAATCTTTATACCTATACATAAATTTTCCATTTCACGAGAATCCCTGCGGTGACAGTACTTTTATGCAGCAAATAAAAACTAATTTGATCTCTGTTATTGGAGTTTTTATACTAGTTTGTTCATGGGAGAACACTGACTTCAAACACAAATAATGTCAATATGTACATTCATTTGTCTGTAAATGAATGTTGGAGAACAAAAAGAATTGTTGATGGGTGGTCCACATGACATTTTTCTGCATTTAGTCTAATAACATTTTATGGCCATTTTCTGTCACTGTCATCAAATGTGCCTGGAATTTGAGGTAAAGGGAAAGCATCCAATTCAATATAATAAAACTTAAATGAAAAAAAAACATTTTATTTGCTTGTTACTGAGCAGAGAAAATAATCATTACTTCACATTTTGTTCCTGTAGCTTTGTCTAATTGAAGAACACATTTTATAGCAGTCGAGGCCTTTTAACACCCCAGTGAAGATCACTTTATTCTAACGCACATATTTTACACCAGTAAAGAGCCGTGAATCCCAAGATGGGAACACCAGTAAGATCAGAAGCTGCGGTGACTTTGGTTTGAAGGGGGAGATATGTAGAAGATGAAGTTGGGAGCAGGACGGGACTCCGGTGCATGTTCAAAACTCGCAGAGAGAGTCGCCCCCATCTCTTGCTGCTACACCTCCACTCTGTTCAGAGTTAATGAGGAACAGAGTGCGGTTACAGTCACTAATCAAAGCCAGCTCTGGAAACAGACCTTTAGCTGGCAGCTCGTTTCTCTCGCTCACCTCTCGTTACTTCGTCTTTCCTCTACATCATCTATACCTCTCCTCTGCTCCTCTCTCCTCCTCTCCGATATCCTTACCTGTCGTTGACTCCACTTCCTGTTTTGCTCCTCTGTCAGACTTCCCTTGAACGTCCCACGCCCATTCGTCATCCGCTCTGAGAACATCGATGCTGTGTGTGTGTGTGTTGCTGATAGCGAGGCTACAGGACGCCATGAGGATCACATGGCCCATTAAAGAACAGCAGAGGAGCAGAGACAAATAACCCCGGGGTGACTCGCAATTGTGTCAACACATCCCACGCTTACAATTATCAGGGAACATTTATAACTCCACAGCTTAGTTCCCGTATTATAAATACATAACATAGATGTTAACATGCATCCATTGTTGTGTTTGAAAGTGTTGGCATGTGTGATTGCAAATCCAGGCACCCATGAACGCATCTACACACATACACATAATCCCCTAATGTTCATTTATGCCTTCATGAAAAATCACCCTCTGTTTCCCAGCTGGGGAATTACTTCAAAGGCACCATGCAGGATGAATAACATGTAACAATATCTCTGACTTGTGCATGTGAAAGAGGACAAGATCCTCTGTCTTCGCCGCTCTGCTGGTGCCATTTCTTGGCTCTGATTAATAGGACTTTGATTGCAGCTAACAGACCTGCGCCTGTACGTAGCGGCTTACTATTTCAGCTCATTGGGTTTACGAAGAGTGCACGTAAGAGTGACGGTCATGTTAAGGAGCCGTATCATTCTGATTGACAGCTGTGGCTTTAACTCTCCCTTAAAATCTTTAAGTGTTTTATGTAGTGACCTGGGCATGCGGGAGCAGTAAAGAGGCAGCAGCTGTGGGGTTACGGCTCAGCGGAGGACCGAGAATAGAAAGACTCAAAACGGGGGATGGCAAAGGAAAAGGGGGAAACAAAACGAGGCCAAAATGAGGGGGGGGGGAGTGTTTTCTTTACAATTATGCATTGATCCCATGATAATTGATCAGTGTAGGAAATACATGCCCAGAGCACATAGAGAATTCATGCATGCACCAGAGAGTGGATGCTGCAATGATTGCTCCACAAGTAGGTTTTTACTGTAATTATTTCCAATCTGCAAATTTGGCTGAATTTTCAGCACACACAAATAGAATATTGTTTGCTTTTTTTCCACCCCCAGCTACAATCATTTCTCTTAATCTTTTTTATCTGCCTTTTAATGACTTTTAGATTGGAATTCCAAAAGGTAAATACATCTCTCTGGGAGTCTGAGTATGAGGGTGGCTGGTGAAGGCCTCACGCTGTCATGGCAAAACAAGAGCGCAGCTGAAGTGAAGCGACTGAATGTTTTTATGTCATAGGACAGTTCATGTGCTATTATTGTTCTATTATCAACTATTTAGAGCTGGTCCCTTTTTTGCCAGAAATAATAACCAAGGTGCTTTTTTTTTTTTTTTTTTTTTTTTTTTTTGCTAAATAGTCACAAGATTAAGGAAAAAGTGTTGGTTTCAGAACTGAGGCTTTTTGGGTTTGTTTGAATGAATTTATATTGTTAGCACATGTACAAATGCAAACAAATGGCACAGCACTAGACTGCATGTTTTCAATATAGCGGATTAGAAAGCCCTGAAAGACATGCTGCATTCATTTCACATCAAATCCTATTTCTATTAAGAAGTGAAGGTTGTCTCTATCTTAGACTGCATAATGATTGATGTCTGAGAGGATTTCACCTGTTTCGGCATCTCCCACAGCACTTAAACATGAACTGGCCACGGGATCAACGTAGTGTTGCTTGACACACACACACGGATGAACGAATAATGGAATATTAACAGGCGCCATGTGTCTTTAACGCTGTTTTTAATCACACGAATGGATCAGGTTTATGGATTAGCCAAAAACATCAACTGTGTGAAGAGTCTTTGACTAATGTAAGAGCCAAAGAGGCAAAAAGGGAATAGGAACAAAACAAGGATAAGGAGAGGGATTGTATGTCGATTCCTTTGTCAAGGATTAAACATGTGGTCGGGACTAAAGCGTGAGGCATAATGTTTTTGTTGTGGTTTTCAGTTTCAGTGACAAAATAAACTACAGGAGTTTTTGCTTGTGAGAAAAAGGGTGTTTGCATATGTGTAGCTGTCCTGGTATTCCGCGTGTTTATAGACGGTTGCGATACACATCCTCGTGTGGACAAGCGTGTGTATACTGTACATGCAGGTTCATGGTTCAGTGCTTCCCCGCGTCCAGCATTTTCAGAATTGAGAAACTACGGAAAAAGGAACAGAGCTGAGCTGATCTGCTGCACATATTAAATCAAGTCCAGAGCCAAATTTACGATCTATCTTTTCTAAATGTTCTGAGAGTGAATCACAGATCTGTTTGACCCACAGAGAAACCTGTTACAATATGGAGCACGAGTGACGAGTTCTTAAAAGAGAAGCAGGACGATGTGGGCCCAGAGCAATAACATTCCTTCAACTTACAGAAACTGTTAATGCATGACAACAGTATATCATCAGTCTAGACTTCAAAAAGCAGAGTCAGTGCTGTTACTGTGAAACCTTGATGCGTCTCTGGGCTGTTTTTCCCTCGGCTCCTCCTGGGCAACATCACAGAAGCAGCTGAAGGCATTTTGTTCCCGTGGCCGGACAGCAGGTGTCAAACTGTACGGATCCACCACCAATACTGTGATCAGCCAACTCAACACCAGCTGTAGCTCATGTGGCTCATTCTGGCATAAAGTCACAGTTGAAACCATAAAAACTAACACAACTTGACGTTTAAAACCTAAATTTACGGTTTAATATAAAGAGACTTACGAGCCTTTTTTTTTTCTATTTAGAAAACTTACTAATACTTCTAATCCGTCGTATTTCAAGGATTGTCAGAGTGCAAAAAAACGCACCCTGCTGTTTGTCATTAACATTACTAGAAGCGTCTTGCCTGCAGAAACAAAATCATGTTTTCTTGTGCAGCAAGTCCAACAAACAGGGTATGGTGTCATGTGTGGTTTGTTGAAAAATTAAACATTTGTTTAAAGGAGTTCGACCATGTGATGACAATGCTGTGAAGCAATATTTTGATAGATTGTGTGGTTTACAAACCCTGTTTTATGGAAAAAGGGAATCTGTCTTTTTTTAAGAAAAGCGATAGAAATAATTAGCAAGAGTTTTTAAAAAAATCTGGAAATCTGATAGCACTTCTAGGAGAAAAGAAGAAGCCCCAAATATGGAGACTTCCTTACATATATCGTGTCACACTATGTAACCTATATATTTTAATTTTTTTCTTTTTTTGCTGCTGCTGCATTTGGCAGCTCTTGAAACCTACCAGAGATTATAAAGCTATTATCCACAGCATTGTTTCTCCTTTGATTCAACATCTATGGTTAAAGACTCTGTTGACAGGACATTGAGGTGGTCCATATGGCGGCATGAGGAGGTGGAGGGCTCGTGACTCTCTGGAGGATGCAGAGGAAACCAGACAAAGAGCTTTAGCCAGCAGGCCCTCTGCTGCACAGAGCCTCAATGGAGCAGTGGCAGATTCCCTGCTGGGACCAGTTGCCTGCATGTTCTCAAACTCAAAGTCTGATCTGTAGAAACCGGCCACTTCAGCATAATACGTGCAGCCATCCATGCTCCCCCCCCCCACCCGCCCGGGGCGCGTAGTCTCTCTTGTAAGGTGGATAGTAGTTAAGGAATGTTTAACAATCTATTGGCATGTGACAGCTTCATGTTTTTTTTCTAACTCATCATCATCAGCATTCAGATTTGTTTAGATCAGGGTGTTGCTGTTATTAAAAAAGCATCACGTAGTGTGAGCGTTTCAAGATGAGGTAAATAATATGAAATACGGTGCCAGAAGATATGGTGCACAAAAATGAAAAATATTATTATTAAGAAATATTTGTGGTTTTAAGTACCAAAATTCATCTCATTGTAGTTTTATATCTCCTCTATTAAGCTTTTCTCATGATTATTAGTGATTGCTTTGAATGGCTAGGAACGGGTGGGTGGGTGGTGGATGTATAGTTGTGACATCACAACCTCACAGAAATACTGACAGGCACAATTTCTGTATAGAAGTTGTAGGCTGAGAGTTTTAAAACATGGGTCATTTTGATAACTCCTAGACCTTTCTACAAACAGAGAGACAGAGAGAAACAGAGGGAGAGTGGATGAAATTTCAGCAGATGACGTAGGCAGCCTTTTTCTTAAAAAAAAGAAATTCCAGACACCTGCAAAGCCTGCGGACCTTCAGAGAGAAACCTGATTTACACTTGCAGTCGGCAAAAAGCATGAACTGTTCTTTGGGCGTGTAGTAAAGAGATGATTCATCCAGAGAGGAGGAGATGGACCCCTGGAATGAGACCTCCCCACACAGACAGATGGGCTGCAGAACTGTGCCACAACTCATATAGACTCCACTAATCCACTCATACACCGGACTCAGGAGTGAATAAAACTAAACATATTTAGCGTCTGCCACCTGACTGGAGCCAGAACACCCTACACGAGAGCGTGTGTCGCCACATCCCTTTCTGTGTTTCAGGAAGAAAGAGACTGTTGGTGAACTGTTATATAAACTATTCCTGGCAGTGGGAAAAAGAACTGAGGGTTTTATTTTGGGAAGATGCAGGGAAGCAAACTCGTTAACGCAAGAAAGAAAGAAACAATTGGGCAAGAAAAGGCGCTGCCAAAATCTGCTTATATAACCAAACTACTACAGTCCATTCACCTCTGCATATAAAGTAAATCTTGCTGATTGTGGCAGAAATGTTGAAATACTTGGACATGTTCTGACTTCTCCCATGACATGTCACGGGATGGCCCCCATTAACAATTGAATGTGTGGGTGTGTGTTTGAGTGTGTGTCCAAGAACACACTGCACACTTTTGATTTTTGTTTTTTTTCTTTTTATCTTTTGACTCACACAGGTTTTTGGGGAAGGAGTAGTGAAGTAAAACGTGAACTGAAAGTCATGACATGCCAGGCAGCCTGTGTGACAGTGAGCAGGTGGGCTCTCCAGAAGTCGCCTTTCACCTCCGAGCTGAGAGACCCTGACTGCAAAACGTTGGCTTTTGACGCCCTTTCTCATTTAGCTTGTTCTGTCTCTCTCGCATTGTCTCTGTCTCACACACAAACACACACACTTTAACTTTTGTAGCCTGTGAGATAAGTCAATATGTGTCCTTTCAGCTGTCAGCTGATTCTGCCCTACGTTCTCTCGTCTGTCTGGTCTCCATGGCATCATCTATAACGTCTGCTCCAAATCCAAAACACAGACACCCTGCATCACGTGGAGCGAAATGCCTCACACAGATCCAAAATGACTCCCACTCGCGATTTATTTCTATATTTTCTAAATATACATTAATGCTTAACCGTTGCGACAGATATTATTACTTCCATGAAGAAAGATTTGTATTTTATTTGACTAGATGCAGTAAATCACGAGCATAAAACGCTGTTACTGTTCTTGTGGTACTCTTTTCTGCTCCTCACTTATATTCATGATAAAGTATGCTGTCAGCAGGTGGTTTGCTTTCCCACAGTTATGTGATGAGAGGATATTTCTCCAATAAAGATAAAAAAGAAAGAAAGAATAGAAAATATATTTTTAAAAAAACAAGCATTATGAACATTATTCATGTTGTATCATCTTCTATACCCGCTTATTCCTCATTAGGGTCACAGGGGTCTGCTGGAGCCTATCCCAGCGCATTACGGCGAGAGGCAGGGATACACCCCAGATGGTCGCCAGCTTATTGTGGGGCACACACACCATTCACTCACACCTACGAGCAATTTAGAGTCACCAATTAACCTCAGCATGTTTTTGGACTGTGGGAGGATGCCGGAGTACCTGGTGAAAACTCACGCAGACACGAGGAGAACATGCAAACTCCACACAGAAAGGTCCCAGACCCCGGACCCAAGGAGGTCTTGAACCTGTGACCTTCTTGCTGTGAGGCAACAGCGCTAACCCCTTCCCCACCGCGTCATCCTATCATGAATTTGTAAAAAAAAAAAAAAAACAGGGAGACACCTCCGTCTAGATATAAAAGCTTTCGTCATTTGCAGGGATTTCAAAGTGTAAAGAGCTGTTGGCGTTGTATTTAGTTCAGTTGTGTGCATTTGGCTTAAAAGAGTTAAGAGTCACCCCAGCGTTTAGTCAGCGCAAAAGACAGGGCTCATTTATGTTTTCCTCTCAGATCCCTCTATTTGGAATATTTACACACTTATACACACATATGCATACACCCACGCACTCTGGAGCGTTTCTTCTGGTGGATGAAAGCCAAATGTCTGGCAACAGGCTTCACATCTGCATCCCGTTAAATATACTAATGATACCCTCAGCAGCATGTGCACACACACACACATAAGCCTCTTATACACACACATGTTCAGTAGAAGTGTTCAGCAACTATACAAAGGCAATTGTTTAGGGATTCACTTAAACTGAGAAGAGTGTCGCTCCTCTCTAAACACATTCTGGGAGGTGTGCGTTTGTTTTTTCTACATCCCTCTTGTCTATTTATGGGAAGGAGCGATGTAACAGAAAACTTCATGCTCATGTGAGTCCTCTCTAGTTCCACTTTGGGTTTTTCATTAATTTGGACCAATGAAAATCCTGAAAGACAGAAAGACAAACCATGACTAAAAACAAACACATGCACAAAAAATAGTCTCCTATTTCTTCTCATAACACAAGCAACAGACCATGTTGGGCAGAGGAAAATTTCCAAATATCCAGCCTTTGTCTTGTTGGCCAATACTTTTTTTAAAATTTCTTATTAGACAAAAATAATAATAATTAAATAAATAAATAAAACTAAAATATGATAATTTACAGGTCATGACAAAACTACTCAATGCCACAGAGTGCTGACAAATCAGCAATTACAGTAATATGACTTATGACAAAGGTATGTGTGTAAGTGCGTGTTTGCGTGTGCGTGTTTCGGGGGTGGGGGGTCCTGATGGTTTGACGCGTCCCTATTGAGCTTCGTGCGTAATTAGTCAATTTAACCGACATCACCACATTTATAACGGAAAAGGATAGGCCTACAAAATAAAAGCGCGAATCATCATTTACTGGCATATTGCACTAATATAATTTGTCCTGTAGATTACTTATTTCATTCGTTTGGATATAACTTGGCACGTTTTATTAAAACGCTGTAAAGGTTTGTTACAACGAACCCTGAGAGGTTTGTGGCTTTTATTTTGGTACGCATAACCGGATGTACAACCTTTTTTCTTGCGAGGCTGGCTTGACAACCGGTGCGTAATTTAACACCCCGCCACGGTCCGGTCTGTCACATCTCCTCTGGACTTTACTCTGAGAAGGATCAAATCTCGTTGGCATTAACGCAGAATGGATGCGAAGTTGCTGGTGGTCGTGGCTGCGCTCACCGTGTTGTCATATGCGCCTCCATCACAAGGTATGAACTTATTTCTTATTGCACTGTGCGTTTTTCTAATTAGGGTTTAGGATATTTAGTCAGGACTTTTAAGAGGCATCGTTGAAAAACAACGAGATTATTTATTTAATCATTATTTATTTATCATGTCGGGATGGATCATATGGATGCAGAAAGTGTAGAAAAAACATAAAATAATAAAATGCATCAATGGAGAAGAATAAATCAGATTAATATTTCCATTGCACACGTGTTGCCTTCTAGTATTTTAACAGCTATGACCCTCGTAGAATTTTACAATTACTGTTATATGTATGTTAATCCACGTTTTACGCATAGTGGCAGCGCATTTACTTTATCCAAATGTGAAATTGCATCAATTTAAATGGCAAATTCCTATTACATACAATTTAAGTGCAAATGTTAGTTTGCTGCAAGTATGAATGGGTTGTTGTACGAGTTTGTTCTGCGGGGGACTTTTCTTTTTCCGCCGTGTGTAAAGTGCCAACAGGCATGACATGCATTTCTTCACGCGGAAGAAATTCCTTGCTGGATCACTGACCAACATGTGTATTTGTTTTGCTCTTTGTTTCCATTTAATTACGCGCAAATGAGGCAGCAGTAAAACAAAGCCTCAACAGCAGTCTACTTGGCGACATCAATCATTCAAGGCGAAGGTGTTGCGCTCTTTATCATGGTAATACCGTGAGATCAGGTGTAGAAAGAATTAGCATGGAGTTTAATCTATCGGTGCTTCTCGCCATCTGTTTTCCTAACCGACACGTTCTCCTATCGGCTTGAAAAATAGTTACTGACAGAGGGGAAAAAAACATGTTTTTTATAATCTTTGTATGTTTTTTCTTTCATATTTTAGATTTCTTCTAAAGCGCCGCTCGATTAGATGCGTAATAATCTCAGGAAATCCTCTGATTTTTTCACGTTGGCTTCATGAAAAAAAGATAAGAGAACATGGTCCGGTTTATTTTTCCGGAGAAATCATCCGTACACATCACTGAAAGCGAAAGTCTGTAATGGAAAGTTTTCACATCCATTAAGAAATAAGGACCACACAGTGGAACATTGTTTATGATCTATACATCTTGATATAAATGCATCTACCTCTGTGGGCTGCAAAAAAAAGTACAATGTGCAAAACAACATAAAATGTTTAAACCTGTGATTTTTATTACATGTATGCATCATATATTTTAATGTAGCCTATTTAAAGTTAATTGGGATTGGCTCTAGTCCCCTGCAACCCTGCAAAGAATAAAGTAGGTAATGTGTGGATGGAAATTTAAGACTAGTTATACTACAGTGCAGCAGATGTAAGGCATAAATAATACAAAATATAAGAATATTTAGATTTTTGATTTTCTGTCAACAAGGATAGTATATCTGATTGGTTTGTAAGAATGCTCATTATTATTTACGTTAAGCATAATCTAGCAGTATCATTGTGTAGTCTATTAGTTGTGTTATTTCCCTCTTGAAACATGCTTTGCTTAATATGGTCTTTAACTGATGTTTCCTTTTTCCTTAGCAAAGCCCATCAGTCTGGTGGAGAGATGCTACTGCCGTTCAACAGTCAACAACCTCCCTCGAGGCTTCATCCGAGAGCTCAGATTCATCCATACGCCCAACTGCCCCTTCCAAGTGATGTGAGTGCTGTAGAGTGTTGTCTTGACCATGGGCTTCAGTGGGTGGCACCAACACAAACACACACACAAGTGCATGTTTTCTACCCTGGCCTTTAAAAGTCAGACAGGTTTCCTCCTTATAAGACATTTCTCACCATCAATCTCTGAGAGGTGACAAGACAGAGAAAAGAGTTGCGCATGCATGTTCTCACACACGCCCCTCTGTCACTCGCTCTCACACACACATCCACAGAGAGCAGGGGACATTATTTTTTTTACCACCGGCACTCTAACGCATCCACAGGAAGCGCATTATTTGGGTATGAGGGAACGCGAAAGGGAGGTTGGGAACTGGAAGCAGTTTTGTTCTCCACAGGAAAAGCTTATAATTGTGGCTTTTCTAATTGGGTTGGCGTCTCATTTGCTTGTCACGCAGCATTTCCTCTTCATACCACGCTCCCAAACCTTTTTTGGTCCAGTTTCATTCAGCTTTTTAGATGAAAGTGCGCCGTAGCAAAAATCACAACACAGATGGAAGAACTGAGAGTCAAAGTGGAATTGACAGGTCCTAAATAACCATGGTCAAACCAACAGATTTTTACAGTTATCCAAAAACAAGACGCGTGCCAAAAGAGGCATGATCTCCCTCATGCAGACATATGATCCAGACTTGACCCATTCTGTAAATAACCATAGGGTTGTGCTGGATATAGAAAGTAGCCTGCAGCCACATGCTGAGACATTGGCTCCTTTACCTTCACAATCTCAATTAGACAAGACCTATGTTCTTGAAAGAACATATTCTTGAGTTGCATAAATATCAGTAGCAGCATCACAAGATGGTGGAAAAGAGTGATTGGTCATTAAACTAATGCACCCCTGTGAGAAAGTTCTCTGTGTCAAACTGACAAGACGGTGTTAATTCATGTTGTTTGATAAGAACGTGTGAAGATGTCACTGATTTTACATAATTCACTGTTTCATCTTTAAGTAAAGCATGTGCTGAACTATTTTCTTTTTTTTCCCATCAGTGCCAGGCTGAAGACAAACAAAGAGGTGTGTGTGAACCCCGAGATCCGATGGCTGCAGCAGTACCTGAAGAACGCCATCAATAAGTAAGTCACTAGCGTATTACGGATTACGTGTCAGCTGCAAAACCTTCGTCATCAGTTGTCAGATTTGTACAAGACTCGCCTGGTGCACACCCACAAGACAACTTCTGCCAGATAGGAATTTAAATAAGGATGCAGAAGCACAAATGCGCATTTAAACATCTCTCAACAGACCATTGTGAGAGTGACAACTCTTAATTGCCCAATTTATAGCCCCTAGATTTAGAACGTGCTGGTACATGACTGAGTGGGAGTAGAGTCTGACTCTTGACAGTTTCACACAATAACTGTGGGTTTGTTTAATTTATAAGCTTGAACATTTGATCGTCTCCGACTAGACGGCTGTCATAGGTTCATCCCAGGTCACCCATTGCAAGATCCTGTACATGTAGAGTTTTTGACCTCTAATACATTGCAAGATGCTATTAATAGAGTTTCAACATGACAATATGGACAGACACTAGTGCAACAACTTGCAGTCTACAGTCATTCGCCTGAGAGGAGCACAGAGTTGCTGCCAATATCATCTGTCTTCTTCCTGCCTTAAAGCGGGAGACACTGAAAAAGTTGGCACTGTAAAGTTTATTGAAGGGATCGGGTTGCCATCCTGAACTCCTTTAGTGGTTGGACAAAACAAACTCTGTACTGTGTGTCGGAGGCGGATGATGAGTTTCAGGGCGGTCTAAGTATTTCCTGTCCTTCTACCAAAGAAACCTTAATGCACCGATGCAGTCTCCTCAATGCTCCAGCCTCTGACATGTGTACACCCAACACTCCTGTAGTCAGATCGTCTGTCCCGGGATGACTGAGGAGCCCTTTGCCCGCTAAGGTGTGAAAGTCCTCTGCATAACAACAGAGCTCATGTAGAGGGCAGACGGGCGGTCATTTACAATGGATCAGACCTAATGTGTTTCCAATTACACATACTGCCAAAGGGAGGGACACACTTATTTACAATGTGTAGAAATGCACGCAGTTCCACTTGGAGCATTATGCTGCTCTTTAGTCTGGTAAACAAGGCCATGATTACCTTTTTGTGTGAGTTGAACTATGGCTAACTTTCATTATTAGGATTTCAGTTTAAATTATTAGTGGGTAGAGCAGCCTCCCCATGTAAAGTCTATAGTCCTATAGGCGGCCCCCGGTTTGAATCCCATAGTAGGCAGGCAGCCCCTCCCTGTATGTCAGCCCCCCCATCCCCCTCTGCCTTCCACTACTATCAACAATGGCATAAAGTACCTGTGTTTTATGATACATTTATTTACTTCATTACTAAACCCATTACTTTGTCTTCCAGGGTGAAGAAATCCAAAAAGGGAAACTAAAACGCCACAAGTGATCTCTCTTGAGCCTTTCTGAGGATTTTGGACCATCGTCACAGATATATTACCTGAGATATGAAATCATCTGGCATGTTGTACAGCACTTATCATGGCTGCCACGCCGTGGCCTCTTGCATGGAATTTATCTACAACTCTCCATTACGACCACCAGTCCATCAGCCCCGTCTTCACCGTCGCCACTCTCACTGCTTGTAGAGATGTTATTAACGCAAAATGCAATTATATCTGTGAGTGTTTGTTTTTCTATCTATAATGTATATACTTTTTTGTTAATGGACTTCAACAGTAAAGAGCTATTTTTGGAGATCGTCTTGTCCCCTTGGCTTCTGTGTCATTTAGAAGAAAAGCATCAACCCCAGGGTCAACATGTTTAAAGGAATGTTGACTCAACAAATATGAGTCGAGATCCCACTCACAAGTAGCAGAGTCCTGTGGTCTGCTGAGCCACGAGAATATGGATCCGTTCCAACTAATCCATAATATAGAGTCTGCTTATCCTTGTTGTCCCTGCTTTTAAATTGTACAAAATTGACAAACAGCAATCTCCCTTCTAAAAGTTGAGAAACAGGCCGAGCCACAGATTTTGCCAATTTGCATTTTAAGTTAATTGGCGCCGTGGAATTTCAGCGGGTGCCAGCAAACCCCCGGAATATAAGATGCATACGAGAGCCTAGAAAACTCACAATTACATGTGTTTTTTTGTTGAAAGTTAGAGATGCCAAAAAAAGCTGGAGCATTTCCTGAGCTGTTCTGTGACTGTGATTTTGCGACCCCATTACCAAACATGTCTGCTCGTTTTTCATTCTTTGAGGAAAGCTGAACATCTGGATCCCAAACAGTTTTAATTAAGCGATCAGTGAGAAATTTTACCGGAATTATAAAGCTACGTCAGTTAGCTGACCACTAGCTAACCACTCACTGTTAATAGTGTTACAAAACCGTGTCGGAACAATGAGCTTAAGTTATCCTGCCATTAAAAAGAAGGATATACAGCAATTTGAATAATAATTACCACATCAGTAGTTACAATAGAAGTAGTTAGTAGCAGCAGAGAGAAGTAGAAATACCATTACTAACAAGTAGAGATGTACATAGACGTGACTACCTACAACTGTCATGCAGATAGCAATGCACTTTATATCTGATGTATTCATGTTTTATAACAAAAAATCTATACCCACTAAGCCTGATCATTAAATCCTGTCTTTTATTTTATGTTTACCATGTCTTTTCCATTCTGTTCCTTTCAATTGACGAATATGTAGCTGCATTTAACTGAAAAGTCAGAGAGACATCATCTATTCATTTAAATCTACCTGTCATTTGTAAGATTAATATTCTATAAATGTTTTATTTTTGTACTCTTTTATGCATTTATATATTAAATCCAAACATTTAACTGAAGGCACTGTATTGTCACAACTGAGCCTCACAGCCAACATTTTTTTTGTGAAACTTGTGAAACTATGGCAATGTAGACGTTCCTACTGTATTTGTTTCAAGACTATATCCTAAATACACGCTGATGCATACCCACTGATGCACAAACACATACACACACACATGCACACACACACACAAAAACACAGTGCTACAATTATGTACCAGTGCAGTGTGGGGTAGAGGGGCAATCTCGAGACTTTGATGTGAGAACATGTGTTTAGCTTTACTCACAGGGGAAAATAAAAGCCAAGGACAATGATCCTGCCTGTTACTTAACTATTAACTCAACAAGCAGCCATTAGGAAAACATTAGAGCTAAAAGGGATGAACTTTTAACTTCCCAGTAGGGGCATTAAGTGAGGCGGAACACAGTAGTAGATGTGGTGAGAGTTGTCCGCTGAATGAAACATCGGGGCAAGATAATGTGCAGCGAGTGGGAGTCCACAAGCCATTTTGGTTATGTTTACTAATCAGCTTTGATGTCCAGAAAGCCGCACTGCTTCGTGAGATAATGCCATTGATTCAGCTGCAGATCAATTAGATACAATCATGCACTGATTGGGCTCAACATCAGATATCGCTGCAGGAATCTGCAGGTAGCAACGAGGATTTTCCCCACAAGTAATGTGAAGATTAGGCAGCTTGTCCTACGAGGCATTTTTATCTTTATTATAGAGGACACATTCTCATATCTTACAATGTTAATCATGTGTATTCTGAAGCGGATCATTTTTAAACATCTGTACTTTGATTAAACGCTTTAAGACAAATATCCCACATGTCATTTGCCTTTTGTCATCACTCTGCGCTGGCTTCCTTTTTACTTGGCTTCATTATCACTGATCTCTGCTTTGTTAAACAGGGAGATGTGGCTCACACAGGAACATGTACAGATCTGATATGTCCTCTAATGAAAAGCAGTTGTTTGTAATAGTCAGTAACTCATTGTGTTCTTGGGATTTCTGCCAACACAGTTAAACTATGCAGGTGGTGCAGCTGGTGCCAGGAAGGCTGACGTGTAGAGAAAGTGGGTGTAAAAAGTATTATTGAATATTACTTATAACTGTAAATATCTGATATCATATAAGTATAAAATAAAAATAAAATATAACTGAAAATAAAAAATAACTGAAAATCTTAAATAGAATGATATGTAGGAGTCTGTCTTTCAAATCTGTGTTTTATAGTATTGTGAAACATTCTGATAATTTTCTAAAGAATAATAAAAGCAGCAGCCCACTCAGCACCTTGGTATGAGCTATAGCCAGTACTGTACTGGTTTACTCAAAGGCTGAGGAATGTAGAAAGACAGGGGAAGACATATGCAATTCATATTCAGCATTGCCTTTAAAACTCTGACGGGGTTTCGAGTTCGGCCACAATGTCAGACGCAATGCTGACACCTGACAGATGAATAGAGATTTGTCATAGAAATGCAAAGAATCGCACAAGAACAAGGGGCAAGTGGAGTGTATGTGCTCATTTAACTTACAGCGCATGTTTCCTCCATCTTTAGATGTAAGGGCTGCCAGATGTGCAACCAATGAAATTCCACTTAGTGGTTATTCATCATGAAAAGCCGAGCATGAAAATATAACATTTTAGCATGAGTGTGTGTACATGTGTGCATGGGAGGGTAATAAGGGTCACAGAAAGCCACTTCGAGAGGGTCCCAGTGAACATTTCTCCGCCAGGTCAGACCAGGTTTTAATAAAAACTGCAAGGTGGTAAAGTTAACTAAGGGTCAGTTTTAATGTTCCTGTGTATATCAGTGTATGTGTGATGTCACTTCGTAGCTCAACTCCAAGCCATAAACTCTGTGTCAGCCATTTAAAAACCTCTACACTTAGTCACTACCCGAAATGTCAAGGGGATTGGGAAAATTCCCCTGCAGTGTGAATCAGGTGGTCAAAGTGCGGACACCGAAAAGGAAAATGCTGTGGCGCAACAATTACCTCTGGTGGAATAAAAGCTCTGAAAAAACAGGCCAGTTACGGAGCAGCAATGTAACTAAAATGGAAGGATTCTCTCTCTGTTCATCTGTCTTTTTCCTTTTAATTGATCGACTTGAGTTTAATGTTGAATGTCTGTTCAGTTGGGAAATCTGCAAGCAATCGGATTTTTCTGACCAGTGCAATTAACACATAGACTTGATGTTACAACAACTCCACCAACTCCTCCATTCTCACCTATTCAAAACAGCCAATCAGAGGAGATCCCCATTAACATTAATGAGACAGACACTAAATGACCTGTTTTGTCGAGAGCTCCAGAAAAAGGCTTGAGAGGGGAGGTGTAAAACTATGTGGAGATTCTTTTTGTTTTTAAAACCACCAATATATCTTGTCAGTGAATCAAACTCAGGAAAAATAAAAAATATGGGACCTTTTCATGTGTGAATTGTTGGCAGGATGAGGATGTGAGTCTACTTCAATACTTTGTGGTCCACTGCAGGTCTGATTGTAATCACTTATCCTCCATGAAAATGCTCCCTGGTTTTCCAAACGTTTGAACAATTCAAACATCGCTGTTATTTCCACACACGCGAATAAGGCAAAACAAATGAGTTTGTTGTTCTGATGAACCAATAGTACAACTCTAATAATTTGACTTAATGGACTAGTTTTGCTTTCACATTTGACCCCCAAAAGAAAACTTGACATTTTCACCCTACTACAATTAGTTTAGAGCACAGGGTCAGCTACTGCAGGGCAGATGCATGGCTGTCATGTGGGATTAATATTGGGGTTTTCCGGTTGAAGGGTCATGATTTCCTAAATTCTTTGGCACCCAGCTATGAGACTTTCTACAATATGTTAAGGAAGGGGGCAAAGTGTCATAATTTAAGATCAAAGATTAAAAAACAATGCTATGATCCTAGCCAGAGACGGAAGCTCAAATAACAGGAACTGTGAAGTAATATATCAACTTATTGTCCCATTCCTTGTCAATCAACTACAAACATTTCCTTGTTTATACACTGTTCTGTAGACCTGATCTTAAGTAAGTATAACTTGCATGCCAGATGTCATGTTTCATGGATTATTTATTTGCATATTGGACAAAGCTGGCTCAATTCTTCTTTCTTGATAAGATAAGTTGCCTTTTAGCACATTTTTTCTCATTTCCCCTCTAGGTATACATGCATATGTTTCCTATCCTCCAGCTCAACTAAGACAAGTAAGGATAGGTTCACATTTTTTTCATGTCAGTCAGGAGCCCAAATAAATATTAAAACATGTTTGTTCTTGCTGTAATCATTCCTCCTGTTCATACTGGCCAATAGAAGATCCATACCATATAATAATGCACTTACACTACTGTTCAAAAGTTTGGGGTCACTTAGAAATGTACTTATTTTTAAAAGAAAAGCACTGTTTTTTAATTGAAGATATCTTTACTAATTATAATAACACTATACATTGCTAATGTAATGTAAATGACTATTCTAGCTGCAAATGTCTGGTTTTTGGTGCAATATCTACATAGGTGTATAGAGGCCCATTTACAGCAACTATCACTCCCGTGCTCTAATGGTACAATGTGTTTGCTCATTGCGTCAGAGGGCTAATGTAATACAATTTTCTATTCATTGGATGACCCCAAACTTTTGCATCTTGTACAGTATGTGTCCAAATCTATTTTCCTCTGTGATCCTCCTGCTGCAGCTGTACAGGGAAACACTGATCAAAGAAACAATTATTTTCACTAAAATGGAAAACATGCACTGTATTTGACTCACCAATGGGTGAAGCCTCATATAATCTTCACAAACAATTTAACATGTGTTTTTGCTCAAAACAGGACGTGTCTTTTGTCCACACCGATTACTTTGAAAGAACGTTTGAAGGGGATCTTCTAACAGGAGGAATGGTTGCATTGAGAAATACCTGTTTCAACGTTCACTTGGCAACCTGACTATTGTTTTAAGACTTAAAAATGTGAACCTGTCCTTTAAGACTCTTTAAATGTAGCGAGAATGCCAACAAAGGTTTGTATGTGTGTGTGTGGGGGGGGGTATCTGTTGCTGCTGTGTTTTAAGCAGTGCTACCCTCCTGCTCCCCTCTGTGACTGTTGTTATTTACCCCCCACCCCCCTTCATCCCAGACCAGGCCACAGCCCTGGGGCATCATGTGCACCAAAATCATGTTCCCCAAGGGAAACATTAGCAAAGTCATAGCTGTTCTCATATCAGATGACCCGTAGCCCATTTCCAAAGAGCGCACACTCTTGGTCTAAAAAGTCCCATGTAATGATTTGTAAATGACTTGTTGATTGTGCAAAGGCGGAGGCACTGCGTGTTGTTAATTGCCTTAACACTGCCAGTGACCCGCCAGAACATTAATCACAATTATGACAAAATGACTAAGCCCAATCCTCCGAAGAGTTTGTTACTGCGACGGATGTTGAAAGTGTCCAACACGCGGTGTTTAATAACTGCATGTGTGTGTCTGTTTTAGAATGAATGGGAGGCTAATAGAGGGGCCCCGATGGGCGGTTAAAATAGCCCTCCTGCAGTCTCTACCTTTCATGTGCTAATATTGCCAAGGTTATGAGTCCCAACACCATCCATCTTCACACAGATGTTTGAATGAGATAAAAAACATGGACATGGGGCCTGCCCACCACACAATAATCCTAATATGGTCCAAATTCCTTCAGTGTGATACTGTTTTCAAGCTAAGAATATACACAGAAAGCGCTGGGTGTTACGGTACGGATGAGACACAAAGGAGTCATGAACTTGGGGGTCCGCAGGACGCCTCCATCTGTGGGGCCCACAGAAGCCCGAATTCCACCGACTTTAAACTTCACACACACTCTGGTTCCCTCGATCTCCATTCCTTTCAGGGTTATCACCCACATACTAATGTACTGAAACCATTGGAGACCCAATCGACACCCACAGACCATAAAGAATGCGACTAACCATGAAAAGGATCGGGAACATTATCTGAAGATGTAACCGAAATACTCGATCTCCTCATCCAAGACCACAGTGTTTTGGTTTTTGTTTTTTTCAGTCTGATTATTACAGAGACCCTTGTGTTGGGCTGCAGTGTGACTAAGTGTCTGAGCACGCTGCCCTGATGCGACAGACCAGAAGGTCTGATGGCTAATAACATCCACCAACATTGTTCATCCCCAAACAATTAAATAGGCTACAAATAAAACGAAGCAGCAGACAATTCAACCGCAATACATCTGAACGACGTTTTGATGTTACCGATATACCACAAATATTTCAGATTGTCTTTATTTCATTAGTTAGTCATATTTCATTGACCTGATTTTCATATTTGAAAAAAAAAACATACTTGACGTGTGTCATTTCTAAAAATAACATGTGAGCAGTATTTGCTGCATGAAAAGATGCAACTCAGTGGTGTATAAGTTAAATGTTACAAGATTGCTTAAATCAGGGGTAGTCAGACACTGTCGTAGAGGTCGAGGTCCACTTACAAAAGTTCCACAGATTAAAAATTCCAGTAAAGCTGGGTCACACGATGATATTCATGATATTTAATTCTTCACTATGTTCATTGTTTAAAATGATTTTACAATTCGTCTGAAGGCATGATTCAACAATTTGCTGTTCTTACCTCTATGTTCTGGTGATAGTTTTGTTTGGTATCAAAGAGAGTGAACTTCTTCATCCATTCAACCGTACACATAATTATTATTTTTGAGCAGTCTTTTTTCAATCAGAAATCCTGCATCTGACAAAAAAACGTGTGGAATAGTGTGTGAAAACAGCTGGATGATGTGTCACTCGACAGTTGTCCCAGTCAGTCTTCTCAGTAAAATCAGACCAGAGCAGCATCATGAGCAAAGGTTTTAAAAAAGAACAAAAAAACTGAATAGTATTTTCACTTTCATTCATATCTAGAGCCCTACCAGAGTATTCTGGCAGAACGACCAATAGCCCAGTGCAACATCCAAAACTAAATATAAACTCATGTCACTCAGGTCCCAGTGGTTCTAACTGTTTCACAACCTGTCCCGGAGAACCTTACCTTTGTGGGAAAACTGAAGCAAAGCTGTAAAGGCACAGGAATATTAAAAAGTAGGTACTTTGCAGTCTGCCTTTTGCATGGGCGAGTTAATGAATCTATTGTTATAGGAGAACTTAACCTCACCAAAAAAAAAACTGTTGCCGTTTATATAAAACCCATCAAAGTAACTAGAACAAAGGCTTTCTAATATGCAGATGAAGGAATTCTCAATCAATCTGGTATGAATTGTACGATACAAAGGAGATCTAACTGCGGGATGTGTATTTCAGTCGGTGAAATCTGACAAGCCCCAGTTGTACAGCTCATGAAAGCTGTCCAAATTAAGTTAATAGCGATGAACTAGAGAATTACAACACTGCTGCACAGGCGAAGTTGGATACAGTGGAGGCAGATCTGGCATCTTGTCTAAAGAGACTGCAGAGGAGTGTTTTTCTTGGTCTTTTTATGGTAGCTCACAAATCAGGATAAAGCACAGTTTCTAAGAGACTGATCTTACAAATGTACAGAATGACACTCTTAAAGACTTTCTTCTCTTTCATTTTTCATGTATAAAGGCTGTGTATGTTGGCAAAGAGACCAAAAAAAAACATGCGATGAATAAAGAAAAAAGGAAAAAAACAAACTGAAAGATCATATAAAACCCATGAAGTCAAAAACATACTCATGTGACATACAACAGCTGCAGCTGCAGTTTTGTTAACAGGATACAGACACTCTGCAAGCTCAGCTCTGGACAATTTGTTTTCAGTGAAGAGACTAATTTCATTAATATTGGTTGCACATTGCATCCTTACATTTGTTAAGGCTAATAGTTAATTGTCTGAAGGTTAGTTACTTTCTGGTTTGGATAAATGCCAGTGCTCCAAATATGCAACTTTGTCAATGTTAACTTTGTATATATGTATATACACTACAGTTCAAAAGTTTTAGAACAGACATTTTTACTTTTTTATTTGAGCAGTTTAATTCCAATGAATATCTTATAGATTTATTACACCCCTTTATATATATTTTACTGGAAATATGACGAGAGAGTGAATTAATACTTTCCCATGTTTCAAAAAGGCTCAGACCACAGAGAAACATGTACTGCCTGTATTCAGAAACTGTGCCTTAAAACAAGCAGTCATGACTTATGTGAAGTTGTGATGTTACTACTATACAGTCAACACCCCCTTTCACAGCCATTTAAAGAGGAGCAGGAGAGACTTAGAAAGAAGCTTGAGAAAGGAAGTGTAAAACTATACTGAGATGATCTTTGGCACTTAAAATCGTGTTAGGGACATCCAAATTCTGTAGAAAAATCAGAAAAGTGTATAATATAGGACATTTAAATGGTACAAAAATAAGAAAAAAAGAGATATATCAATTTTCAGGAATCAAGTACTACTTAACAACTTAGACCTACAGCTTTTCTGCATTAATGGACTTAAATAAAGTGTGAAAAGTTGATCCAAACATTTCTTACAAGTGCCACATGTTTTGCTGGTTAATTAACCCTCCATCTGTATATCAGCATGGACGGTAGCCTGATGTTTGGGTCTTTTCTAGGACTAGAGCTCTAGAGCTAAGCAGAACCCCATGATCTAGACCTAGTTAGTCAGGAGTTCATCCTACTGCAAGATAATCCACATCGGCATCTGTCAGTTTAAATCAGTTTAAATCAGTTTAAATCAGTTGTGTGTATATATATATATATATATATATATATATATATATATATATATATATATATATATATATATATATATACACACACATACAGTTACCTATTCACACTCACACAGTGATCCCTCACTTTCCCAAACTGGATAAACTTGAACAAAGTAATGTGAATCCCTGCTCTCTGTGTAATAAAGATGTCTCTACACCTGAGAGGTTGTGCTCTGCTGCTGTTTCTTCCCAAACTGAAGCTGTCACATGCATTTAAAATGAGTCACACTCTTCTCCTGAACTTTCCCTTACAAACCACATCTGGGGAGGCCACAGTGTCGAGTGATACATTTCCAAGTGATGAGAGCCTGCAGAGGCTTAATCGTACGAACAGGACATTAAAGTTAAATCAGAGTCCTACAGCAGTAGCTGTGGGACTAAACATTCTATACGTCTTACAACACTAGAGGATTTTACTTCTGATTCACTGGCAGCGCACGGAACAATTCCCTGTTGTTTGTGTTAGTCACTGAATAAATTATGGTGTAATCTAATGCAGCTTTCAACTACAAAAAAACAGACATTTCTAGGCAAACAAACACTGCAGCCTTCCAGCCTTTTATCTGTCTGAGTGAAGCAACAATTTTACTGTTTGCGTCTCTGTCAAACTGTCGCGAAGCAGCCAGATCTGCGTTTTACAAACCCAGTGCCAACTTCTCAAGGCCACTTACAGAAACAATCATGCCTGGCCCTGACAATGTCTGAGCCCTGGCCAACCGCTTATGTCGCCTACGCCACTGGAAACAATCATGTCAACGTTGACAGCCTCCTTTCCTACCATGCACACTAACAGGACCCCTCCCACCATCGGGGAATCTGTAACTTTCACAGTTGTGGACAAATCTCTCTGTTCCCCTGCTGCTGAAAGAGTTTCAGTGAGCCTTGTGAAAGTCATTGCTGTGACATCCATTAGTGCGCCCACTTTTTGATGGTTTGCTCAATACACAGCTGCTCACTTTGAGCCACTGAACCCCTGCGAGATTTTATTACTTGCATCCAACCATCAAGAGTTAAAGAGAAAATGACTGTTGTCAATATGCCACGGACGGAATTCCAAACAGTGATGCAAAAGTGAAAGCTGCGGTTAATGTTTGTCGAAACACAATTTTCAAACAAAAGAAACAAAACTGACAAAATGTTGTTTTTTTTATGGCATATCTTCGTTGTCATCCATGTCCTGAGAGCAGACCCATCGTGTGAAGGGGCACAGCTGGCCGGAGAAGACGAGTTTGCTGACAGTGTTGAACCAGGAATAATATCACATTATTCGCGTTATGCTTTTTCTTCTTACAGAAATCTGTTTTAATGCCATTTCGCAGATATGAGAGAAGATTGAATTCTTGGACTGAAGCACCTCCTTTAACTTTTATGATAGAAGGCATGGAATAGCTGTCGAAAAAGTGATGAGAATCTGGGTAATGATTTAAAGATGTAGGGCTGATGATGGCGAGGAGGGTGAGGGGGTGGGAGCTTTCTCTCTTCAGCAAAAAGGACAGAATAGAGAGAAGGAGCGAGTTTGAGGTAGAATATGAAAAATAATGTGTGAGAGGAGAGATGAGTGCCCACATTGCATGTAATTTCCTCCGGGGTGAAAGAGTTATCTCACACCTTCTCAGACCAGTTAATTTCACTCCAGAGATGGCAGCGGTTATTGCAGTCCTATGCAGTAATTACACCGTGGTCCAGAAAATGCTTGAGGTTACATCCATGTTATCCTGGCTGTCCAGCCCCTGGGATGCACCTGGAAAATTGCTCTCTTGTACTATTTCTTACAAACTCATTACTTTGGCTCTCAGTAGCTGCGGTTACATGGGCCCTAATATTCAGAAATAATAGCAGAATCAGAATAAAAATGCCTCATGAAACCAGCTCAAATGGAAGAGCCAGTTTACGATCTGGCCTGATCAGAAGGGATTTTCAATCTGTTTGACAGGTGTTTGACAGCTGCTGATACAACATGTTTTGTTAGAAGCTATAAAGGATTTACTTCTTGAAAATTGTATTAACAGGCAGAACCACTTCTTACTGGTTTTATATTTCAGATTAGACGCAATTCCGATGTTGTGTTAAATCTGAATTATGCACACTTTGTTAAAATAAACCAAAATGCACTTACATTTTAGCTAAGTTTGAGATAAGTTTGTCTCAATGTGTTTTTATCACATTTAAGTGCTGTCTGGAACAGAGTCAGTCTTTGCCACTGAAGAGGGCACTTTAGCACACGTTTGGGTTCCTAAAGGGCATGTTAACACTTTAACACTTTCTTTGGGTTCCAAGGGGGCACTTTAGCACATTTCCAGAGCCATTTATTGGGCGCTACAAACGTCTATCAAATGTGTCTGTATGTAGCTCATAGCCAATCGTATCCAACATGATAACAATGGAATAGTTTAGCTCTAAAAATAAACTTGCATTCTAAATTATTGATAACACTTTCTAAGGCGGGCGACACGGTGGAGCAGGGGTTAGCACTGTTGCCTCACAGCAAGAAAGTCGCGGGTTCAGGACCTCCTTGGGTCCTGGGTCTGGGACCTTTCTGTGTGGAGTTTGCATGTTCTCCCCGTGTCTGCGTGGGTTTTCACTGGGTACTCCGGCTTCCTCCCACAGTCCAAAAACATGCTGAGGTTAATTGGCGACTCTAAATTGCCCATAGGTGTGAGTGAGTGAGTGAATGGTGTGTGTGCCCAACGATTGGCTGGCGACCATCTGGGGTGTATCCCTGCCTCTCGCCGTAACGCGCTGGGATAGGCTCCAGCAGACCCCTGCGACCCTAATGAGGAATAAGCAGGTATAGAAAATGACTGACTGACTGACTTTCTAAGGCTGCATCAAAAGGTAAATTATGGTCTGTCGCCATGTTGGATCCACAGTTATCAACAGAGCACCTTCTGTGTTTCGTCATTGTCTTGCTGTATCCTCCCCCGTTCTGTGATTGGCTCCCTCGATGAGGGGAAAGTTGGGTCCTTGGTGTCCAAAGTGAATTCACATGCAATGAAGGATGGGTGTACCCAGGCTATTCAAGCACAGCATTTCCCACAGCATTCTCAAATTTTTTCTATAGAGCTAGTGATAAAAAATGCACAATAATTAGCGTTTCATGGCTTTGGACTGAAAACAAAAGATAAGTCCATTTCATTAGTATTGAAGTGTAAATATTAGTGTTCTATCAAACCAAATGAATGTGTAAGCAAAGGAAATGTGGGACATCAGATACTTACATAGCTCTACTGTATGTCTCGAGTAAATATTTACAGGAACACAAATGGCTCAACTGGCTCGCTGGCAAATTTTATCAGTGATGCTCCTCGACTGGATTCATTTTAGTCTTTGTTTGGTCTTCTGTTCACAATGATTAGATTGTGAAACATTTTTACGCCGACCCCCTGTCTTCAGGAGCAATAAAGTGGTTTCTAAATGAATGTACCTGGGGGGTATGATATATAACCACTAAAGGAGAAAGTCATTGTGAGTCATTGTGTTTTACGGGATAGAATAGGACTTTTCTTTTAGGAGTTTATCTTGTTTCTTTTTGTGAAAATACTCAGTATCCACCCACCCATCCACCCACTCCTCACAGACCCTGAGAACTAGCTCTCTGTTTGGTTTTGCAATGATGCTTCACAATGGTGCACCAGCCTCCACTCCAACCTGCCACCATAGGCAATGAGCAAAACCCTGGAGAAAAAGTAAACATCTGATTTTCATTTTCATTTTCATCAAATCACTCATCGTGAAAAAAAGAAACAGGCCTTGATGAAATGCCAATGGAAAATTTCCCTGCAGAGACTGGCTTCCAACGGATGAGAATCTGTTTAGATTTCTCATCATCTAGGAAATTTCACCTCCCCCAAGAAGGTTTTTGTTTCACTTAGTGGATGGAACAGGAGTTTATCTCACCTGCAAACCCATTTACATTATATTTTGTCTATTTAGAATATTATTGTTCCATTGACAAAACAATACATTATCAGTATTTATTATAGGCACGGTATGTTACATGACCTGTCCTGCACTTTGGAGCATGCACCTGAAAAATATGACTTAAGGTATTAAAATTTCATTTAAATTTAAATTAATGCTTTAAATCCAGTGGTAACTTGGGAAATTCAGAAAATTGTAGCTATAGCTAAAACAAAACACGTCTAAAATGTGAATTTAACTAAATATATTTTTCATGTGTGCATCTAAGAAAAAATGGAAATTCCTTGTCTGAGGAAATATGATTGCATTCCACTTTTTTGGAGCAAACTTAACACATCTATATTTATAGTTTTTATAGCTGAGAAATGTTATTTAACACATTCTCAAACTCGCTGACACATAATCTTCCAGTGAAATCTGTTACAGTAGCATAGTCTGCTGAGATGATTTTGACTAAAACACTGACTCAAGACTCAAATTCAGTCTGAGTTCCATATAATTTCCATGTAAGCAACTAAGACTAAATTAAAAATCCTTGTCAAAATGAACAGATTACAACTCAATGTGAACGTTGGACAAGTTAAGTAATTTCAGATTTATATATCCTGTTGCAACATTAGCTGCTTGACCTGTTGCACTAATCTAGCATTTCAGAAAAAAATATGTCTCAGTTACTGATTCTTGGAAGGAACAAAACTAGCAATTTCATGAAAATTGGAAGAGAAGCAGAAACAAAACAGCTGGGAATGAACCACAAAAACATGCAGGCAACTTGCACATTTACAAAGTTGCACTAAAGTCAAGCTTTTTTAATTGAACAGCAGACAAATTGAGGAAAATAGGGAAGGATGGAGGGGAAAGGGAGGGCTATCGCTTTGAATGAGAGCAGGATTTATGTCGGCTGTCACCCCCTCTGTGTTATTATACATTATGGTAGCTCATCACAAACTAAACCCAGACATTAAGACTCAAATTTAATCAAACTCAAGGGCCAAAATGAACGCTGCCGCGCACACAGATTCCTGAAATGGGTTTTAAGGCCGTGAAAAAAGCCTGATAACTTCAAAGTCTAGAATGGTGCTGCTTATTATAGACAAATAACAAAACCACATGTCTGCGCTCACTCTTTGTGTAGTCAGGGTATTTTCAGTCATGACCATGGGGAACACAGGAGCAGGACTCGCTGTTACTCCGGAGGGATGAGCTCTCTGGGGAAGCATGGTATCTGTTAAAACAGATATTAAGTTTGTTATGTTAGCTCCAGGAGGGAGAGAGGATCTGTTTTTAGATGTAGCCGCAGGGTGCTGCTGTGGAGGTTTATTTGTGTTTCTCATCGACAGAGGCTGTTATCAGTCATTTGGGTTTAAAAGTATGTCCTCGCTACACTGGGTGAATTCGCAAACGCATCTTTTGCAGCCCTTTGTCCAGACTAAACCAGTGTTTTCTCCTAGTCTCCGCTGTATCGATCTTAAATCTTATCAACAGCTTAGTGCTCAGTGTTGCAAAACAACGATATAAGTCTCCCTGTTGAGAGGCTGTGCTGCAGTCAAATCAAAGCCAGGTCTCAGCTGATTTTGCTTGTACACTTCTTATAATGTAGGTTTTCAGAGAAAAAGCTCTAAAAACCCCTTGTACATGACCTGCTGGGCATCAAACAACACACATAATTAGTCAAAGGTTGGTGAACATAGTGGAGCATTTACCTAAAGAGACAGATTTTACTCAGGCACTGATTGAGACTAAAAACGTATATTATCCAGGTGGCCAGAAACAACACTCCAAAAGAATAATAGTGTTGCTATGTAATGGATCGCTGGATATTGAAATAGGCAAATGATAAGGAGGTAGCCAAATAAAATATATATTGCAGGTTCATGGCTTTTTAAAAAAAATTATCTTTATTCATGTAGACTTTGTTAGACAACGTCATGACCAGTGATCAGATGTGATGTAGTTTTGTTGTCTGCCAAAGAACAAATTGCCAGAGAAGAGATTTAGCTGATATTATAATGTTAACTTGTTTCTCTGAGGGGAGAGGACTCTACAGGAAAACTGTGGAAACACTGGAGTGAACGAGAAACGGGTCAGTGTAGACGTGATCTAAGTCTGAAGGAATCACCAACAGCCGTTCGCCATTGATCTTAATCCAATAAGACTTTGCTTGCATATGGTGGTTCATCACACTGACAGATGCCGGTTCAAAATATGAACTGTGATCATATTAATCAAGAAAACTGGTTTGGCAGCGGAGACCAATCACAAAACTTCGTAGCAACAAGAGCGGCTCCTAGCGACAAAGTTGCAAGAAAATTCTTAGAATCATGACATTTTCTGAGAATTTACCCTTAAAGTTAAGTCTCGATTGACAGGACAGACAAAACGGAAGAAGAAATATTCTCCAAACATTGTATGACAGTAAGTAAAAGCTATAGATTAAAACATAGGGATTGCATTTGTGGTCGATCTAATCTCCCATCCAACACAATATCAAATCAGTTTTGATATTGAAGTACTAAAATGACCTATATGGTAAATAAACATAAGCAAATAAATATAACAGCTGTCAGCATGTGAACAGGCTTCTATGCATGAATGGCTGTGTATCAAATATTTTTCAGCTACTTTTAAAGTTAAATTTGTTCAACAGATATTTTTATTATATAAAAAAGTATTCATATTTACACCATATTTTATTAGACTAGATTCTTTGACACTAATTACACTTAATGATTAAACAAATGTATTTATTTATTATTATTATTTATTTTTACAATTTTGATATTATGTCTATTTATTATTTATCACTACTTTATCTGTGACAAATAAAGATGGTTGATTGATTCTATGATTAGGACTGTTGTATTCCACTTCCCATTCTATGCCCATTAACCCTCAGAGTTAATTTTCCTTTCTTTTCTTGTTTTTGAACACCCTTTAAAGGAATGCATCAATGGTGTCAACCCGACCTCCTCACTAAAGATAAAAGTTTCTGTTTCCTTGCTGATAATGTTCCTGAATCCCTCCTAAGCTTGGACTCCTTTGTTGAAAATTTTGGGCTAATTTAGAAGCGCACTGAGAATGTTTTTGAATACGACCGCAATGGTTTGACCATTTTCTGCGAATTGTACCAGAGGGTATCATCTTTTCTAAAATTAATCACACTGAATATCTATTCACCATCTCTGTAAAGAAAAGCTAAAATAGTTGTGAATAATGGAATCCAAAAAAAATATTAAAAATTAAAAGTGAAAAGAAAATCCGATGCTGACAGCTCCTGCAAGCAGAGTGAATTACTGCACTGATCCAGTGCAGGGAAACTGGGGACAATGGGCTGTAAATTTGCAAAGAAAAAGCAGTTCACTGCAGGGTTTACGGACTGTTTTTACAGCACGTAGCTGTGGTCTGAGACTTGCCACGTCTGTTTTTTTAAAGGTCTATATAAACTGCAGAATCAGTATATATTGTGGGTCAAGGAAAAGGTTGTGCTACGTCGCAATCTCATATGCCTGAGGAGGTATGTTTCACACAAACACACAAACACTTGGACTTTGAGGCTGATACAAACAACCTGGCTTCAGAGAGGATGTTTAGACGTCGTCCCAGGACCCCCAAACCCCTTCGGGGAGAATTGCCAATGCAGGACCCTGAAACCCACCTGACCTCTGACCTCTCAGAGGGGCTCTGAAAACATGGACACTCATGCATTTAAACAGAAAAAAAAGAAATTTCAAAGACAGAAAAAGAGAAACTGAGGATCGAGCCTGAGGGACGCAGCGAAGGGGAACAGAGACCAGGACAGGAAGGTAGAGAGTGGCCTGTTGTAAGTGTTAAGGATAATAAAGAAGGGCTTAAGAGGGTTTAGGGACTGTTGGTGGATAACAGCAGGACAAATGAGAGATCTTTTCTAACAGCAGCACTTGACTGACCCCAGCTGAGTCAACAACACCGCCACGGGAAATCTGAATACTGTCAGAGGAGAAGAGCAAGAGGAGGTTATTACTTCTCCAGGAGTGTGAACAAATTCCTTCTCATCATAGATAAAGATCCCTTTTTTGTGTTTTATGCTCTATTAAAAATGACTAATGGCTCAAGAGATAGACGAGCATTAAGAAACAGTCACTGGTATACTGATGTTATCCTTATCTGTAGTGTCAGTGTTGATATAACAGTTTGAGATATGTCAGTGATGCTACATTTTAACTTGAGAAATCATGTAGTATTTTTTTTCTGTCCCATAGAAAATTTCCAAATGATGTTGATGTTTTCCATGAAATAAAACCAAAGGGCTTAGTTCACCTGAATCACTCAAAGCAAATCTCTATTTCCATACATTTTAGTTTTTATTTCTAGGATTTAAATTTGTAGTGTAAAAAAGAATCAAACAAATATGGAACTGAAAATGTCATGGTTAACCTTGATATTAAAGTAATAGTTCAACATTTAACATAAGTTAGACGGCTGTCATACCTGTACATTATGTTAGCTTAGCTTAGCACTAAGTGGACAAAGACCAAAGAAGCAAATATATGTAGTTTGAAGGCTGTAATTGACAATACAGGGAAATTGATTTTGTCTATGACTCCAAGTGGCAAACTTCTAATTTATTTGAGTCCTCAAGAATGAGAAACAATGTTTTTTCTTCATCAAGTGTTTTGGGGTGTGGTGTGTCATTGAGCATAAAGTAGTCTGAGTTTCCTCTTGAGGAAGGGAGGTGATCAACACAAGATGTGTTGGACACCATCATGTACTACAGCGTGTGCCAGCTCTCTGAAGCACTGAGAACACGGCTGTGCCAAAAATAAGAGAAGACTACATCACCTTTTTGTTATTAACTGACAAACTGAATGAGATGAATTGGATCACATCAGACAATAACACAGAGTAAAAGAAAAAAACATGTGGTTTTCATTTCTCTGTCAGCAAAAATGTAGTTTATCTGAATATATTTTGCATCTAAACAACAGATGTGAATGTGAAATCAGCTGCTTTTTACTGGTAATTGACAGTCAAACACATTACCATGTGAAGACAAGCGGAGGAGCTGATGAACAGGTGTGACCTCACACAGTTATGTTGATGCAGGGAAACTGTGAGTAGTAATAAGGAAGTCTACTTTCTGCATAGCACGAGTGCCTGTTTAGCACAACAGTGAGTTTGAAAGCTCTGGCATACACTGCTGATGATTCTATAAATAAAGGCAAGGGACGTAACAGACATTTTTCTTCACTTCAGTGTCTTATCCTTCCTGAATATCTCTGAAATACAGTGATTCCCAAGAAGCAGAACTAGAGGTTTTTATAAAGGATAAAGAAAACTGAATAGAACCATATTGCTCTACAGAGTAACACTCCCTCATAATGGTTCATTTTTATTGGCAGCACGTCTGAATCAATTTTTTAGATCTTTAAAGGACAGATTTGTTGAAAGCAGCTAGGAACTGCCTCTGATTTTCCTTTGTGTCATCCCACAAAGTGAAGCCAACCGGCTTCAAAGCCCCACCGACATTATTATTTGTTTCTGAGCCTTTTTTACCCCGTTAAATTGATATAGTACACTCATCATCGATACCAAGATAGTACACTGTTATTACCTTGGTAATTACCAAATTATTACCACTTTGTTATAATACTATCATCCCTTAAGTTGTTACAGTGAGATATTGTAAAGTGCTACTTTTTTGTTGTTTTTACCAGATGAAAATGTGATTTTGCAGTTATATAAATGAACAATATGACCAGGCATAAAGGATTAGAAAGACTTTTTCATTTCAGAATTTTAAAAGCCTTAAATTGATAATATAAATAATCTAAATATATATATAAAAAAAATAGTTTCAAGTCAAATATTTACATCATTAATGTTATGTTTGAAAATGGGAGACTGTATTTATATAACAGAGAACTTCCTTATTGTTAAAAACCAATTAAAACTTACTTTCTACGATGTACGACCTTAAAATAGTTAGCACACTATGTCAGTTTAGATCAATTTACAAGTCACATTTTTTCTTAGAGTTAGTTTGAAGTATTTCTGTCCCTATATGGTTTTATTTAGCCTGCACAATTGCTTATTGTTTGCATTTCCATTTCTGGATGAAACCCCAGCTCTCGGGGAGGAAGGACAGTCAGCCCGAATAGGCAAAAGTCTTATTTTAAATTTTATTTGTGTTTAAGCTCTAAAACCATTTTGGTCCTTGGCTGAAACCTCACCTGCTGCTGAGAGTTTAGCTCTGCATTTCCTTCTGTGGAAGCAGCAGAACTCTGCACTCTCATTTTCAACCACCTGATAGTGCATGATAATGCCAAGGGAGCATTAGGATGACGTTATAGGCCATTTATTTGTAATGAAATATGCTGACCCTGCTGGATGAGAATGCCCAGAACATTTCCTCTGCTCAATGTCAAGCTCATTGTTGAGTTTTTTACAATCCACACTAGCACGTTAATCACAGCGGCTACGTTTATTGTTTAAGTTAGACATACATATACAGTACATCACTGGAGTGCATCCAGATGTCTGACACAACAGAAATATGAAAGAAAATATGGGAATGACAAATGTGCTGCCTTACATATTTATAGACGTTCTCTATAGAAAACCGTTAAAGGCCATAAAATATAACTGTCATTAAAATGTCTTGTAAATCTTCTGTGTAAATGTAAATGCAATGTTGTTAACTTAATAATTCTGATCTATTTTTACATGCAGCAGAATTACGTGGAGCTTCTTCTGAGAACTAAGTTGTTAGCACTGTTTGAAGAAGTGTAACATTCTTCCATTGGTCCCAATTTTCCTGTTTTTCCCAACACAATGTATTACTGAGTTGTCCTGTATGTCCACTCTGAAGAGACATCCAAAGATGGAGCAAGGTAACAAGACCCACATTAAGCAGGACGATGGCTCCCTTTAGGTTAGCGCGGAGGGAGGCAAAAGTCATTCTCTGCAATAAAAAAAAAAATGCCTTGACACAGGAAGCACAATGGCCTGTGCTTGACGGTGACAATAAAAATGGCATGACCTGCTTCCAAACATAGACTGCAGGCAGGCAAATGGTGAATGGGTCATGAGGTCTGGCATGAGAAAGTTCAGTGTCCCCGAAACTAAAATTAAAGATAACAAAGGCGACGGAGAAAAAAAAGCAAATAAAAAAAGATCATTAATCTCAGTAGTGGATAAATAATAATAGTTATTTCAGCAAATAATTATACAGATTAGGCAAAAGTGAAAAGGCAGGTCTGGGAATCATGAAGAACAATGTGACTGCTGTCATTTTAATGATAGGATACAGTATGTAAGATTTAGAGCATTTAGCAGCATTTAGTAGCATTTAGCAGCATCTAGTGGAATGGACTTGGAAGCAGACACTAGACACTATACCTTTAAAAGTCCAATATCATGTACATTTTAGGGTTTTATTTCAAGTTTTGATACCTTTATCGTGCTATATTTGCCATTTTAAGTACACAAATTCAATTCAATATAGTTTTACGGTATTCTCTCAGGCACAGTACAGGAGCTCCAGAAAGCACTGGTCTTTTTTGGTATGTCTCATAAATATTCTTGAGCCATTCATTTCTTTGATTGGGTGATGAATTAAAGGAATAGTTTTACATTTTGGGAATTAACCTTAACCGTCTTCTTACGAGTTAATACCACTTGTTTATGCCTTAAGTATAGGGCTGGAACTAGCAGACAGTTAGACTAGCTTAGCATTACAAATGGAATCAGGGTGATTCAGAATTTATACTTTGCTTGAGTGCTTCCTCCCTCCTCATTCATTCTTACACATTCTGCACAGATTACAAATATGATATAACTCAATTCTTCATGAGTGTATTTTTGAACCTTGGAAAGAGCCAGGCTAGCTGTTGCCTCCAGCCCTTATGCTAAGCTAAACTCATCACCTCCTTTTATGTCTGTTTCTATTTAAACAGACATGAAAAGTAATATCAAATCTTCTCATTCAACTCTCGTCCACTGCACCCATTTAACAATGACTGATGCAGGATGTATCAGTGAGCTGAGTGAGGGGAGCCAGGAAGGAAGAGCAGTTGCGGGTACAGAGAGGAAAGGGACATGGTTGGCACCAGCAGGGAACTGTACTTTCCATGGCTGGATCCCTTCTTTGTACTGAAGTGTGAACTGGTGGTGCAGAGGATGTGGTGAAGGAAGGATGACGCGAGAAGACACAATAAGATGGAGAAGAAAAACAGGCATTTTTTTTTATTTTTAATGGTTTCTATATTTGTCCGTTCCTTTCTCTCCTGTAGGTCTGAGTGCTCCCTGTTGACCTGCAATAATCTGAAAGCATCCATTTTTCCTCATTGACATCACTCCTTTGCTGATTCTATTTGGCCCAGAGCTGATATCAGATTGTTTTGCATAGCAGTTAATAGACTCTTGGCTTGCAGGTATGGCACTTTATCTGTTCCAGAGTTGGCCTTTCACTTTCTCAGCAATAGTCTTTGTTTTATCTCGCCATGTCTTTGGTGTATAGACATAAATCTGTGGCACTCAGGTCCTTTGCACTCCTAGCAGGTGTGCAGGTTTCAAACTATACAATAAAGGGTCACCTGATGGTCACAAGCTCAGATTCTCTCCATCTTGGCCCAGTATACTTTGTGCTTGCCCATCTAATTCAATGTATTTTTTATGCAATGTTGGGACACATGAAACATGTGTAATCAGAGCCTGATGTGCCGCAGATCAGTTTCTGAAAGACTAAAAACCATCGCATGACAGCAGAGAAAGTATTTTGTAAGAAAATAACAGAGGATTCATTATCAGCACAAGTTAGTCACCACTTAGCTGGGATTCAGTGTCCTGTAGAAAGGATTTGATACATCGCTCCATCCATGCTTCTAATGCATTGGTTTATTTTATGAGATTGTGCATTGTCTCCCACACATTCAATCTTTGTGCATCTGGAAATACTTCTGTGTCTGTGATTAAAATCGAGTCCCTCTAGACGTCAGCATGTTTGATTTAGTCCACTAAAAAGGTCAGATATTCTAGTGCATGAATTCTATCTCCCTGGTCAGTTTTTCTCATCAGATCACAGGCATAGAAAATTAAACAAGACGTTGCCCACACGCAATTACAAGCAGTATGTGTTAGAGATTTAATTATTATTTTATTATTACGATGTAGATAGTACTATAGATTGTTGTAAACTGCAAACACCCGCAGGACTGACACTGGCAGTGTGCCAAAAGCTTGAAGAGCGTTGCAGTTTTCTCTCCTCCTTAGTCCACAGGGAACAGTCAGGCAGCCGGTCAGGCCTTCCTGTTATCTACCGCATGTTCTGCGGCCACTGCTGCATATTATGCCCCGCGGCTCTGTTGGTTTCTGGCTGTATGGCATGGGCCGTGTCGCTAATCATGCTGAGTGAGGACAGAGGCCGGTGGGGATAATTGTGACAGAAGGGCAGGAGCAGAGGAGTCTGTGTCTAACAAAGCTTTCGGCAAATTTACGACTCCCAGGACACACGGGGGGCCTGGTCCCAGTTCTCTGGTCTTGAGGGGCGCCCTGCCTGGGCTCAACACCTTCTGATCCTGGCCTGAAATAAATCAACCGCTCAAAAACTCCGACAAGCCGAGAGCCTATCGTCCCCATGCTACACTCAATAGGCCTGGTGTAAATCAGAGGCAGAGGCAGAAGGAGGGAGTGATGGACCAAGCGCTCCCTCGAGGTCAAGGTCCTGAGAGACAGAGCTCTCTGCCTCTTATCAATGCATAGTTTTAGATTAGTTTTCTTGGGCAGACATACTGGCAGACACAACAACTTAGACATATTAGAATTATAATTAAAATTGCAGTTTCTATTAGGCTGAAAAGTTCATGACATCTAACTTTATTTATGCCTGACAAGTGTCAGACTAGATTTGATGAATTAATATGTCCTGTTATTGTATACCAAAGGGATTTATGGCCCTCTGAGAGTATAATACTTGATGACCCCTTAGATTTGTGAAAGGCCTTTCAAAGTCAATAAGATAAACTCACACAAGAATGATCCGAAATGTTGTACAACTACAGAAAAACAATGAAAACCCAATTTTGATTTTAATGGCATGATCATTTCTTAAATATAATACAAGAAAAATATTCTTTCCATTTAGCTGTGAAATAGCAAATTCCTTGTGAAACCGCCAAGAAAGTGTTCTGTTGCTGTACATGAAGTGATTCATTTCTGTTATTGTGAAACTCCCATTTTTAACAGACCGTGCTTGACACCATCGTTAGCTGCTAGAAGAAGCAGATCCTTTACTTAGTAAGTAAGAACCTATAATAGTACCAATATAACAATGTAAATATATTCCATTACATGTTTAAGTGCTGCATGAAAAACCTACTTAAAAGTACATAAGTATTAGTAGCAAAATGTCCTATGGCTCTAACAGATCTTATCTGGAAGTTTTCATATTGTAGGAAGTGTAGATTATTACTGAAGCATCAGTGGGTGAGTAGCATGATACTGTTGTAGCTGATGGAGGCAGCGCTAGTCTCTACTTAAATTACATTATACATGTTGCAGATTAGTTTCTGTACTCGGTTCACAGGGAATTTGAGCTTCGCCATGTTACAGTGGTTACAATGTAGGAGAGGGGACACAGAGGTTCTGTTTGATTTATTTGTGCTGCACAGATGAACAGCAGTTTTTGGTTCGGCTTCATGAACATTTTTTTTTTAGTCACATAACCATATGAAACTGGAACGATCCTCACACATATTCTGTAACCAGAACAAAGGATATGGGACGGATATATAGGTGAACAGGTGATTAGGTGAGTGCATGGTTGAGATCATGGCAGGTGAAAGTGGGTGAAAAGTGATAATTGAGTGCAACGTTTCTACACATCTACACATGCTGTAGCTAGTTTAGTCCAGTGATGCTCAATCCTCAAAGGAAGAGCACTTAACAGTTCATGGACGTCAGAAATGTGACTACAAACTACTTTTTGTAAGATGCCAAAGTCAAAAAGGTTCAAAATCACTGGTTTCACTTTTTACTGCTCTCCCACACACAGCATGCAACATAATGTTATTTCCCAGCTTGTCAAGTGTCCAAACAGCTGATCACTTCTGCTGGCCTCGCCTAACCAATGGCCCTATCATTTCAGAACTGCCTGATTAAAAGAAAATTCTTTCTCTCTCTGCCCTAGTGCTCATCCAGCTGATACAGCACCCCTCCAACTCCCCGTCACCACTTTCAGGTCATCTGCTTGTCTACCCATCTGCTTCTCAGCACTTCGGCTTGGCTCTCCATTTCTCTGGCAACAGCGGCAGTGGGAACTATCTGCCGAGCAGGGATGAAACACATTGGATCCAAAATATCCCCATCGTCCAAGCGCCAAAGACTCATAATTCACATTTCAATTTAATGTAATAAACATCATTTTCAATTCACTGTCACTCCTCATTGAGATATTATTGTATCTGTTATGTCAAATCTTAGTCTAAAAGGTAACTAAAGCTGTCAAATAAATGTAGTGGAATCCAATATTTCTGTACTAAATGGAAGTATAAAGCAGCATAAAATGGAAAATAATCATGTAAAATACAAGTAGCTCAAATTGTACTTCAGTACATTACCTGACTACATAGTTAATTTCCACCACTGTCTTTAAACATAGACTCATTCTACTGTATAATGTCCTGTAAGTGTGGAGTTGGCAAAAAGACAGCAATGAGCCATTTCCGGGAATATTCATGTCTCAATACGCTGACTGGAAGAGAGAGTTTTGAACTTGGGACTTAACCTAACCTTTTCTTCATCCAGCTAAGACCCACTCACTGATCCTCTTGGCTCTGACCATCTCGTTCCCACTGACTCAGTCTTGTGAAAACATAAATCTAAATCTTTGTATCCTGTTTCCTGAAATACAAATTTCAAGAATAACCAACATGTTTATCTCCCTGTTCTCTCCCCCCTGTAAACTTTTGTCAAGATTAATTCAACAATGTACTACTTGAGTCAAAAAATCTTCACCCCTGATTCCTGTTCTTGTGCTCTATCATTTTATTTTATTGCTAATCTGTTACTTTGCCCATGAAGCTAATGGCCTAGTAGGCGACAACGCTGGTGTGCAGGGGTCCCCCGGCTAAAGTTCTGTGGGTTCAGCGCACATTTCCAGTGATGGCAAGCATGTTTCATATTAGAGAGGAAGAAAGAACAAACACTCGGCAAACAATAGAGCTGTTCAAATGGTCTCTATAGATGTATCCCATGTGGGCAAAAGTAGCATCAAACCTATCTAGCGCCACAGGATAGCAGAACAGAGAAATCTGAAGAATCTGACATGCATGAAAAATGAAAACTGAGCACTATTGCATTTGACTTATGGAATCTTTTAGCTGGAATATTATAGGTCTGAACAAGGACGATGGAAATTTGTCAGTCTTCACTAAGCTTGAATTTGATTCTTGTGCGCTGTAGGGGAAAATCCTGGAACACGCTACTTCAATTTGTATAAGGAAGGAGAAGTGGAGGTGGCGAGGACGACGGCGGTAAAGTCACTGTGTTTGCAGACAAGCGACACAGGGCAACACGGCTTAGAGCAGGTGGACAAGAACCTTAGTAGCATTCTGCTTCTGAGGTACCAGGACACGAGGGAGTCACAACTCAGCGCAAACCTTTGAGAGATGCAGCAGATCTTGGTCGACTGGAAGTTTTCACGTTGTAGGAAGTTTACATTTAACTAGAAGTCCATTTGTCTTCCCTCCCCTGGAACCTCCTGATCCGCTCCCTATCTCCAAGACTTCACAAATGAACTTGCTGTTTTTACAGTGAGCAGCTATGCAGAGCATCCATCATCGGCTTGGCAACAAGACGTGTATGTTTTAACGATTTGTGAACCCTCTCAGCGAAATTCGAAACAACCCTGATTTTAGGACGTAAAGCACAACTCTAGACATTTCTACATCTGTTGCAATGCATCGTGTCTCTGGTTGTGTTTCAGGCTGTGCTCTGTGTCAGGACACTGCTGCCACTGTACATCACTAATCCCGTCCTGATCCCACTGTTGTGGTGTGCAGCTATCACTGGCTGGAGTCCTCCAAGCCACATCTAAGAAAAGGCTATATTTATCAATGGAGTGTAATGCATACATACACACACACTGAAATACACACACAATAGTAAACATGCATGTACATACACAGTAAACTGAGCCCGTACTGTGGTTCTGGCGGTTTTCTTGTGACATGTCACTATACCGCACAGGCTTCAGACTGATTCTCTCTGGTGTGGTTTGGTCCAGCTGAATACATATTTCCGTGTGAACCCCCTGCGATGTGTCGACATGACTTTTGACCCGGGGGGTGGTGGAGGTGTGGAAACAGTCCACGCCGTTACCGGTTTGGCATGCAGGTGTTTTCCTGTGCACTCTAGGATCCGCTTTAAAATCTTTTATAGGGAGGTAAAGATTAAAACAAAAGGATAACAATTTGGACAGTCCACCTCCGGGAACTAATTTGCGTCAAGATGTTTATAAGAGCACAGTAGTGTAAAAAGTGAAAACGCACATAAACACACACCTGCTGCCGCTGAGGGAAATCACAAGCAGATGCATTTGAGCATCTAATGCATGGCAGTGGTCTGATGCACCCGGATGAGAAACCAGCCAGCCCCTGTAATTACTATCAGACCCCCTATACAGACATCTATGAACTGGGACAGGGGAACACATGGGAGACATTAGTGCTGCCAATATTGCCACACATGCGTAAGTAAAACATGGCTTGACTATACATGGATATAGACATAATGAATCTTCTAGATGATGATTTATTAACCAGTCTGTGGCTAAAAAAAACATCATTGTTCTCTTCCCAGTTAGACCCTGACCTGTTTACTCAACCCAAGAATAATAATAAAAAAGTATTCAACTCAACCACACTGAATATTGCAGACTTCACCTACAGAAATCATTTAACAGTATGTGTGTGTGACATATGGAAGAGTGGCATACAGTAACTTTTTTTTTCCTGTGGCCTGCATGCATGTGTCTCTATACTGAGTTTGAATGAAGGCTGGATATTTTGGTTTTAAGGCTGCAAACAATCATTTTCAATATCAAATAATCTGCCCATTCCTTTCACAATAAATCATTTGGTCTTAGTCTATGAAATGTCACAAAATTGTGGAAAAACAATCCAAAAACCAAATATATTCTATTACAGTGATAGAAAACAGAAACATGCAACTTAAATTAAAAGCTGGAATTAGCATATTAACTTGAAAAAAGAACAGATAAATCTACAATAAAAATATTTCATATTCTGTCAATCAACAAATTGTCCCCATTTATGCATTCACATACCAGCGTGCTTTTGAATCGTCTCTTGGAAAAGGCTTATTTTTCTATGTTAAATGTGTTCCTTGAGAAGGAACCCTGTGCTCAAAAACAGATTTCTTAAATTCACTTGAGGAATAAGCTGTGATGGAAACAAAAAATGCCCTTCAGCAGTGGAATTGTTGTGGAATTTCGAGCCAGGAAAACATCAAATCCAGTCGGGCTACTCTCGAAATAATAAAAGTGACATCTAAAAACATCTAAATTTTGAGGGGAGAAAATGGCCGCATAAAGTGACCACATTTCACTTTTGTACTGTGGCATACACACCACAAAACACCAGAGCATTCCAAGAGAGAAAGTTGCCATAAAAATGATAGAAATGCAACAGAGCAAAGGCAGGACAGATGAAATTCAACAACAAACTGGAGGTCAGACAAAAGAAAACCAACTTTAACAGTTTGCAATAATCTAATGCAGCAACAAAACTTTAACAAGTTTTATTCAAGATCACAATCTTTTTCACACTTTATAGGGATTAGTCAGAGGCACAAAAACAGTATAACAGACTATCAATATAAGGAAAATCCTCCCACATACTTGTCCTTCTGTCTTATAAAATTATTTCTTCCTCAAGACATTCATCAGCTTCTAGACAGCTGATGAAGGCCATATGGACTAGACCATGCTTTATTGAAAGGGAGGAAGGTATGCGAGAGATAACGGACAAAACACCACTTCATGTTCCATCACCACACAGAATGTAGCATGGATCACCTGTGGAGGTGGAGCTCACGGCCTTCCATTACCTCACTTTACCCCTTTATGCACATAAACACTCAGCATGTTTTGGAACCATAACTCTATGAAAAGCCCACCAAGGTTCACGGACTTAAACCTATAAGGCTCAGTCATTAAATCATCCTCCATTTGTTATTCTTCTGTCAGGATGCGGCACAGCACAGAGCACCAGTGTTAACAACGCACCCTCCACCTTCTGGGATTTGCACCCGACCCTCCTACACCCTATAAATCCACCGGCTCCTCACATTCAAAGAGGTGGAATTCATCACACTCGCTTATGCTCACACATGAATGCTTGCGCACATGTGAAGTTAAGATGGAAAGCTTTGTAACCCCGCTGTGGTCTATCAACTCACTTCCCTTAAATTATGATCTGCAGAAAACATAGTCCGATCCTATACATGTTTATTATCACCTCCATCAGTGTGATAAAAGTATTGCTTAATTCACCCAAAGGATGGAGGGTAGCGACAGACATGGAGTTTACATTCCTCTCTGCAGCTCAACCCGCACAGTCACAACACTGAGTGAATATATCAGCTTATTTCCCACCATAGGTGATTCAGCAGCAGCCTGATAGATTGTTTTACTTATTCTGACTCCCAGGCCTGTGCCTTTATATCAACGTAGAAAGAAAACAATGTATCTGTACTGAAGAGGGTCCAGCACACTGCAGAGCTTATCTTCCACTAATTAAACTACAAGTAAAGGCCTTTTCTTCCTGTGACACACTTTCACTTTACTTCTTGTTTATTCAAATCCCCTCCAGTGTCTCTGAGGGCAACCCACATTTACTGGATAAGCAAACAGGACAGGCCAGTGTCTCCATCTCCTTACACTTTCCGAGCCAAGGTCGACAGCAATATCTGTCCATATATAGATGCATCTGTTTGGAGAGACAGCTGGCCTTTGCACATGCTCTTCCACTGCAAGGCAGAGAGGATATTTTAATTAATTCCTCCATTTACTGGTTGCAAGACAGTGGAAATAAACTTCCTCCCTGGCGTGCAAGTACTTGGCACTGCTCACATTTGTAAAAAAAAAAAAAAAAAAGAAGAAGAAGAAAAGAGAACAAAAAATAATAATTACATTAAAAAGGAACTGAAGCTTTGCTAGAGGAATAGACATTTTGACAGCTAGAGTGGCCTGTTGCCATTATGCAAGGTCAGACTGGACTTTACCATTATTGCAACACAAAAACAGCTGTTTTACTTGAATCACACTCATTCCAATGTGGTTGCACGAAACAAAAGTTCAATATGCAAAATGAAGTCCATTTTCTCTTGGACCAATTTAAATTCAGTGAGTTCCTCCACTGTGAAGTCTCCACTGAAATGCGTGGTTTCGTGGCGCCCCCCACAGACCTACAGAGTCCTGCAGCTGAGAACCAGCAGGGGTCGCTGTCCCACAACAGAACGACAGATCTCTGCTGCTGCTTCACTGGCACCGGAAACAATGGAGCTCCACACATGCAAGATGACATAAACCGACAGTGTTGGGTGACTGCACGTTTTGTGAGTAATCCCTTATTCCAACCATCATCGCTGCGGTTCATGGTTTAATGTTCCCATCACACAGACATTTATCAACCAGTTGATGTTAGTACCCGGCCAGACTCGCTGCTAACAGCTGATCTGCTGCTAGCTTAGCAGGCTAACTGTTAGCCCAGCATGTAAACAATGGGAAGCAGGGAGAGACAGGAGCAAACCAAATGTTTCTGTCTCAACTGCTGTCGGGGGTAGTTTCTTAGGTTAGAAGAACATGTAACGTTATTAGGTATATCTGCGTTACTACATTTATCTTCACGCCTTCTCGTTTGCAATGGACGATAATTTACGTTAACGTATAATGACGTCAACAGACGTCGTTCGGTATTACGTGACGGAGATACGAACCAGCCTCAAGTTAATTAAGCAACTCCTAACACGACTCTGTGGATCAGATATTTAGTAAATAAGAAATAACATCAGTAAGTCAGGTCTAACTGTACTGACTGACTGTTTAACATCTGTATGACCTGTCTGTTTGTTTAACATATATATGACCTTACTCTGTCAAACATCTGTATAAATTGTCTGTCTACTTAACACCTGTATGACCTCACTGACTGACATCTGTATGCCCTGTCTGTTTAACATCTGTATGACTTGTCTGTTTAACATTTGTGTCACCTGACTGTCTGTTTAATATCTGTGTGACCTGTCTGGCTTCTTAACACCTGTATGACCTGACTCTGTTTATTATCTGTATGTTCTGCCTGTATAACATCTGTATTTCCTGTTTTTCTGTTTGTTATCTAACATCTGTTAACTGACTGACTACATAACATCTGTATAACATATGTAACCTGACTGACCACTTAACATTTGTATAACATCTGTATAACCCACCTGTCTAACATCTGTAACCTGACTGACCACTTAACATCTGTATAACATCTGTATAACCCACCTGTCTAACATCTGTAACCTGACTGACCACTTAACATCTGTATAACATCTGTATAACCCATCTGTCTAACATCTGTAACCTGACTGACCACTTAACATCTGTGTAACATGGCTGACTATTTAACATCAGTGTGACCTGTCTGTCTGACTAACATATGTGTGACCTGTTTGTCTACTGAACACCTGTATGACCTGACTCTGTAACATATGTATGACATGTCTGTTTGCAGCTGCGTTATGCCAGTAAACGGTTCTGAGGACCCAGTGCCCCCCTCCCTTTCCAGCCCTGCTAGTGCTGCTCTCACCCCAGGGGGCACAGAGGAGGATGGAGCCACCGGGGGCTCAGCTGTCTGCTCTCAGGGCTCCGAGGCTGCTGCAGCCTATCCGGCCAACACCGGACCTGGGGAGGGCAATAGCGGTGAACTTTTCATTTTATGAATATATGTTTACTGTAAACGCATGGATAAATAACCTGTCCTTTTCTGTATAGGTCTTTATTTATTGTCTTCTGCTGTGTGTTCAGGTGGCAAGAAGTCTGGAGCCAAGCTGCAGATCGACCGTCAGCGCATTCAAGCAGCATCTGCCAGCTCTGGGGCGGATGAACTGCAGGGCCTCGGTGTGGCTGTCTATGACCAGGATGTCCTCGAGCAAGGCGTCCTGCTGCAGGTGGATGAGGCGATCCAGGAGGCCAATCAGGCTGCTGCTAAAGCCGAGGCGGAGAAGGAGTACCAGTCTGTGCTAGATGATGTCAGGTATATATTAACCATGTTTTCTTGCTGAAATATCTGAATAGAAAAGCAGAACAATCCTTAATAGGGCTAAGAATCTTAATCTAAGATGTAATTGTCCTTCTTTTAGGTCCATTACAACATCTATGAAACATATCAACAAGATAATTGAGCAGCTGTCCCCATATGCTGCATCGAGTAAAGACATCAGTAGGAAGATTGAATCTGTCAAAAGACAGAAAGAAAATAAGGTAAAATACTATGTACCATTAACTTAAAATGACATTGTTCACATTATAATGTTAAGATGGGTTTATATCAATCAACTCACAATTGCCTTTTGCTTCAGGAGAAACAGCTGAAAAAAGTTAGAGCTAAACAGAAGCGACTTCAGGCCATTCTGGGAGGAGAAGACACACTGAGGGTGGAAGCTGAACTTTTGGCAGAGGATGATGGAGAGGAAGGTGAGGTGATTTATTGTAATCCTTTGATTTCTTTTGAATGTATTGACCAAAAAGATTGTTCTATGATGTAATCCTTAACTATCTGAATTATTACAAAGTCACAAAATGTAAAAACCAGTAGCATTGTTTTCTATTGGTAATGTCGAGCCAGGTCATGCTTAGTACTGTCCAAAATGTAGTACTGTCCCAAAACAAAGCAAAAAAAAAAGGAAATGGTACAAACTAGGGCTGAACAATTTTAAGAACAAATCAAATTGTGTTTTTTTTATATTGATATTACAATTTCAGTTTCATTTACCATTTTTTTCAAATGCGATTTTCTTCAAAACGATAAATGCCCTAACTATAATGCAAGAATGAAAACTAAAGTAAAGAAACAGAACAGTTATTACAACTGAAAAACTGAAAGAGCCATCTATGTCTTAACTTAAAGTAGAGCAAAAGCATCTCTTAACCTAAAGTAATGCAAGGTCAGGGAGGCAGCATACAGATGTCAAATCATTGATGAAAACAAAAACCGGGTTAGGAAAATCGCAGCTTTGACAAGATCGTGTTGCCTAAAATTATTGTTTTCAATCTAAAACGATAGATCATTCAGACCTAGTGCAAAGCATTAATATCTGTTACAATTATGATGACTTAGAAAGTTATTCTGTGGCATTCCTCATTTTGGGAATCATCAGAACAATGTAGGTAAAGGCTTGAATATATATTCAATGGTGGAATAATAATATCAAGGCCATAAGTTACATCTAGAGTGGATTTCTTGTCTAATACACCCACCAAAATTGTGTCTTAGAGTTGGCTGAATTGCACAAATTTTAGTAGTAGTTTACTAGTAGAGATTGAATTTATTGTACTGTACCTTTTTTAGCTAAGACCCCTAGTGGCTCAAACTTACATATGGTGCATAATATTTTGTCGGTCAGCACTGTTTAGTGTTTGATAGAGACCACATGCATTTTCATCTTATGTGCACAATTCGCTAATACCACTACACAAAATTGATTCGTTTATTCATTCCCTGCTTGTTGTGTGTTGTACCAGAAGCCGGACCGTCCACGCTGGGCAGCATGCTCATGCCAGCTCAGGAGACAGCATGGGAGGAGCTTATCCGGACAGGACACATGACTCCTTTTGGAACGCAAATCCCACAGAAGGAAGTAAAAAAGGAACCCCGAAAACTGATGCTTGCCGAGGACTCGGCCTTTGATCGATATTTAACTGACCAGGCCAAGTTGGCCACTGAGAGGAAGCGAGTCCCTCTTCTGAAGAAGAAGAGGAGCTCTGGACTCAGTCCTGACGGGGTGACCAAAGGAAAGACCAACAGAATCGGTTCCTCATCCAAGGATAAAAAGATGCGGAAGCGCATGCGAAAGCTCCAGATAACCGCGCTGAAAGCCCATCCGAAGGCTCGGGCCAAGACTGAGCCACAGCTTCCCAAGCAGAAGAGGAGGCCTCGCGCCGAGGGAGAGGAGACGGACACTGAGGGGTCCGAGTACCTGCCTAGTGATGAAGGCGTAGATCCTGACCAAGAGGAGAGAGAAGCCATGGAGGAGGGCTTTGCGGAGGAGGAGGACGACGAAGAGTATGAGTTGAAACCATACAAGAGGAAGACTGAAGGAAAAGGGAGGAAAAAAGTAAAGAAAAAGGAGGAGAGTGAAGAAGAGTACTGCCCTGAGAGTTCAGAGGAAGAAGAGGATAATAAGAAGGCTACAAAGAAAAACTTCAAAGATGATGGAGATGTAGAGTTCTACAGACAGCGAATAAGGTATGATTATTGTAGTAGTTTTTCGTCTCAAAGTAGATAATTGTAAATATTTCATTGTTTAAGGGCAGCAGGTTTGTTGTTGGAGTTAGTTTGATGCAAAGGTGCAAAAAGTTTTGTCTTCCTTTTCAGAGAATGCGGGCAACTGTGCCTGTAAATAACATGCTCAATGAACACCACATTGAGCCTTTAAGTTTGTCACATTTGTAATGGCAGTGGTGCAAATGTGCCATTGTTGTTCCCTTTAGTTAAGGAGAGCAGCAGTCGGTTTCTGCTGGCTCCGTAGTGCAGGAGGAGAGTTAATCCCAGATGAGATTGGCAGCTGTTTCTTGACTAAGCAAATTCACTCCCTGCTCTTCTTCTCTCTCTCTGCTCTCACACTGGCCTAATTATCCTCCTGCACATGGTTTTATACACTCACTCACTCTAATGCTCAAATTAATGGAAGAGCAGCCCTAATGAGATTTCATATTTATAGCTGCCAAATAAATTGTGTTGGCATGTGTCCTTTTTACGGCGCTACAATGATTGAATGTCAATTCAACAGCATAGACACGGCATGGATGGTGAGGCTAGCTTATGTGAGGAGTGATATTATTAGAGCGGGCAGTATTTGTAGTTGGCTTGGGTGGGGGGGTGGAGTGGGGGCAGAAAAGTGTAATTAACTGAACCAATGCTTAGTCTTGACTTAATTAGAGAGTGTGGTCTCCCAGGCCCAGCTAAAGGACCAGTTTTGTGGCAGGGTGACAGGACCGGGCCCAAATGAAGATGGATTCTTATCCTCTCCACCTCACACCTTTCTGGGGAGCTCGCACTACTAATTGTCTGTATCAATCTTCATTTGCTGCGCGACGACTGTGCCTCTAACTGCCCTCTCTCCTGCACTATTAAAACTCTTCTCCTTTACATTTCCCTTTTTGCTGTATACGTTCCACCACTGAAGGCAACTACCGACAACTTAAAACATTTGCCATCGGTACATCTGTGTAATGAGCGCAAATGGAAATTCCATCCATCCATTCTCTCTGCCCAGCTACCCTGTAATGGCTCGCATAGAGATGCAACCGTCCCAGCATGCACTGGGCGTAATGTTGGCCACGCCGTAGACATGTGACCCTTCCATAACGTGGTTAATAGGCCGACAAGTCCTGAAACATGAAACAGAGTTCACTAGCGCATGTCACTCTTAGTCAGAACATTAGACACCAACCAGTGGTTATATTCAGGCCTGTACCAGAGCCGTCAGCGATTTTACTTCATCGCTCCTTTTCTCACCAGGAAATGGAAGCGGCAGCGCCTTCGAGAAAGAGAGGAGAGGAGGGAAAGAGAAGAAGAGCTCACAGATGACAGCGATGCAGAGTTCGACGAAGGCTTCAAAGTGCCTGGTTTCCTCTGGAAAAAACTTTACAAGTAGGTTTATAATCAACCATTGAGAATGATTTCAAGTATCCATACAGGTCAAATATTTAGTGTATAAAATATGTGAACTTTGTCTCCTCTCTTTGTGATCTTGATCTACAGCACATTCACTGTGCTTAGCAATCTGTTTTGAAATTATACTGACCACTCAATATTATTTGATCAATATGAATTAATCCTTAGTCATTTACTGCTATATATGCTACTATAAGGTATTAGTAGTCATCTGTTAATGTCCTTGTTTCTTCTGTTTTAAAACAATTTTAAGAATAATTGTGTCATCTCTTTAATTCAGTTGATAAATACAGGTTTGCAGAGCCAACCTCTAATTTCAATCATGTCTCTTGTGTTTCTCAAAATTGTCACTTGTGCTTGTTTTGCCTGGATTTGATAATAATATACTCATCACTGCACATTATTCCTATAACTGCTAGGGATTCTTTACTCCCAACATTTGAACTGTATGGATACTGTATGGACAGAGATAATTGATATTATTCGTTCATACTGAGTCTGATTACTGGGGTACCCTGTTATGTGCTCATGGTTTTCTATAGATGCTCCTGTGTATGACTGCTTCAAGTTTTTGCATGCATGTGTATCATATGATTAGATACCAGCAGACAGGTGTGCGGTGGCTGTGGGAACTCCACTGTCAGCAGGCAGGCGGCATCCTGGGAGACGAGATGGGATTGGGTAAAACCATCCAGGTCATCAGCTTTCTGGCTGGACTGAGCTACAGCAAACTGAGGACCAGAGGATCCAACTACAGGTGCACACATACACAGACACACACATGCACACAAACTGTGGCCAGAGACTGTGTGTCTGTATGGTATGAATATTTGATTAGGGGGATTTGTGCTTGAGAGTGTTCATCTGAATTATTAAACATGTTTCAATTATCAGACTCTTCACTTTCTTACTGCAGACATCAGAGAATACACTGACACTCTGTTTGTGTGTGTGGTGTGTGTGTGTGTGTGTGTGTATGTATGTGTTCGAGAAAAAATGTCTTAGAGTAGAGTGATTCTTTTCGTTAGCACTTGAAAGAAATTTTGGACTCATGGAAAGGGACAAATGGCCAACTGTGGAAACATGACGCAGTGGTGATAATCTGGTTTTACTGCACAAACGACACTAAGGCATTTAGTAGGTGGAGCTGATACTCTGTCTACTATAGACGCCCACAAATTGATTGCTTGCAAACTCAATTATGGCCCAGTATCAATAGCTTCCTCTAGGCAGAGACTCATACCAGCCCATTAGTATATCTTTGTGTGTGTGTGTGTGTGTGTGTGTTTGTGCATGTTTTAAACAAAGCAAAATTTTCACAGAGGAGGAGCACCATCTGATTCGTTTATGAGGCACAAAGATTGATCAGTGGAGTTTTCCTTTAAAGTATGATCATCCTTATACATGGTCATCAGCTTCCTGTATTTCCCTCGTGCCTGAATGCATCACACGTTCGTTACACGTTTTTATTTTTTTACTTCCTGGAAAATTACTATTTTACATAATTAATTTTTTACATAAAATATCGCTGTAATTTGATAGTTGAGGTTATCCATATTTAAACAACTCCCTTTATTTTTACACGACTGAATTGCAGCTGTGGGATTAAACATGTTTATACTGTGTGTGTGTGTGTGTGTGTGTGCGTGTGTGTTTGGTTGTAGGTATGTTGGCCTGGGTCCTACAGTCATTGTGTGTCCAGCTACAGTCATGCACCAGTGGGTGAAGGAGTTCCACACATGGTGGCCTCCTTTCAGAGTGGCTGTTCTGCATGAAACTGGCTCCTTTACCAGCAACAAGGTAAATGTCTGCTTTCTCTGTGTTAAATTTTCATATTCATAATTAAGCTAGAATTTTTTCTATATGATATCTTTTTTTCCTCTGGGGGGCACCAGAGGTCTATTAATGCAGTATTAGCTCATCAAATCACATAGCAAGAGATGCCCTGCTCAGATACTTTTAAAAAGTACAAGATACCAGAGATGGCTAGCAATGTCTCAGACAAAGAACCTACCTTTCTCTTGCAGGAAAAACTGATTCCAGAGATTGCGGCATGTCACGGTATCTTGATAACCTCGTATTCAGCGGTGAGGACCATGCAGGACGCCCTGCAACGCTATGACTGGCACTACATTATATTGGATGAGGGCCACAAGATCAGGAATCCGAATGCTGGAGTTACCATGGCCTGTAAACAGGTACGGCTTCCCACACATTTTCAACCACAACACAACCCAGATCCAGTCAGTAGTGAAGGGGTTTTGTTTGGTTGGTCTTTTCAGAGAATGTTATCCTCTGACCATTAAACTATTTTACATTCTTCTTTCTCTTTAGTTTCGCACTCCCCATAGGTTCATCCTGTCAGGCTCCCCTATGCAGAACAATTTGAAGGAGCTGTGGTCTCTGTTTGACTTTGTCTTCCCTGGTAAACTGGGAACATTGCCTGTCTTCATGGAGCAGTTCTCCGTGCCGATCACCATGGGAGGATACAGCAATGCCTCACCTGTACAGGTATCAGAGCACATACACACAGAAACAAACAACATAGGCATTGGTAAAATTCTGCTCCTGAATCCATCTTCTTATACTGGAGCTACATGTTATAGTGGTATGAATCCACAAAGAGAAATCACACCACGCGAAACTTCAGAAGCTAAAAGCAAAGTATAAAACAGGTGCAGTAATCCTGTAATGATAGCACAGAGAGGAAGGGCTAAAGTGTCACTTGACAATGTTAGTCACACATGCACAGTTGTGGAGAAGAAAATGGACATAACACAATAAAAGATACGGGGGCAACAGAGCCATTAAGAGCAGTGCAGGATAGTGTAGGTCCATTCAAAGGAACTTCAGTGCATCCCTGGTGTGTGTGAGGGAGGGAGAGGCTAAAGTGGAGAGCCAGTGAGCTAAATTGTAGCCCTTTGTCATTAGTGTCCAATCGTTAATAACCCACTGACTGTATGGATTTAATTATTTAAGCTGGCTATTGATGCTTCTTCCGCTGTCGATAATAAAAACCTTTACTAATTATTAATGTTATTAAATGGTCAGAGAAGGCTAAGCCCTGCTTCCTTATCCTCTTCTCGAAATTGTCGGAGCAGCAAGCAGGCCCTCAGCTGATGTTTATACAGCTAGATGTACGTAAAAAAACATCTATGGGCGAGGTGGGGCTGGGTGAGTGTGGATGTGGGATCTATTACTCATACATGCGTTTAGACGCCCATGTGAATCCACTCAGCATCCTCTCGCTGCCCTCCTCACCTTCACTTCCATCCCGACCTCCACTGAGCCGTAAATCCCACCGTGTTATTGTCCCCTCCAGCTTTGCGGAGGATTCCTTTGATCCCTCCGTGGACCCCCAGTGAGTTAATGTTTTAAGGGCTAACTGGCTTTTAGCACTGACTCTGGATAAGGTGTAGCAGGCCATTTGCAGCGGGGCACGGACCACGTGTTTCTCACCCCCCCCTTCTGTGTCCAATGGAGTAGACCAGTAGTACTGATGAAAGAAGAGGGCTCGGTCCCCCGAGACCAGCAGCACTCTGATCAATGTTTAATGGTTCGTACTGCTGAGAGGGACAGCAACAAGAGGGAGGTGATGAGAGAACGGAAGAGGGGCTAAACAGCAGTCATGCCTCAGGAAACATCCACCCTGACAGGTGTGAGCGTTGACGTGATTGTTTTGACATGTTGAGCTGACTGTTTTTGTTCTGTAGCTGTTCGTTTGCGCTAAAAGGTTTGCTTGTCAATTTTCAGGTCCAGACGGCGTTTAAGTGTGCGTGTGTGCTGAGGGACACCATAAATCCTTATCTGCTCCGAAGAATGAAGGCCGACGTCAAGGCCAACCTCTCATTACCTGACAAAAATGAACAGGTATTCATCATTATAGGACATTTAACCCGGGTCTGACCAAGTATTGAACAGACTCTCCCGTCTGTGTCTCTTGGCTGGGGACGTGTTTATCTGATTGGATGTGACTGCATGTGCCATTTTTAAGGACCATTTGATGGATGTGCGTGGCCTTTGTCAGTTGAAGCCGGCTAATAAAGTCCCAGTAAAGTAAAAGGAACAGGTATTTATTAAGGTGGCCGGTCTCTAGTCTGCCCTCACGGCTGTTGCTGATTGACTCCCCAGTCCACTTCAGCTCATTAAGTCAGTCCCTCGGGACAACAGTGGCTCCAAAAACACGCTGCTTCCCTCTAATTTCTCTTCTCACACGCTGCACTTCATCAAGGGGCTTTAAAGGGGATGTTCACTGCTCATTACACTCTTATTCGGCTGTGTGTGTGTGTGTGTGTGTGTGTTTAGGTTCTGTTTTGCAGATTAACAGAGGAACAGCGGCAGGTGTATCAGGGCTTCTTGGATTCCAAAGAGGTCTACCAGATACTGAACGGGGACATGCAGGTGAGGTTTGTTTTATGCTTCGTCCATTTAGTCTCTTTGTGTTGACCCATGTTGCATTACAGAGACGAGGAGGGAACAACTCTCTGCCAAGGAGAAGACTTCCAGGAACAATCTGAGCCTTATTCATTATTCAACCCCCCAACTGATGAATTTCAGTTCATTGCTCACAGACATTTGCACGTGCTTTCTTGCACTGAGCTTTACTTAAGACTTCAAAGTGTCGATATTTTAATTTTTTTTTTTATTTTAATGTGTAAATTTTGTTAAACCCCTTAATAGCTTGACTTTAGTACTCTTTAAGATGCCCCCTTTAAGCAGGTTGTACATTTTGTTCTCACATTAGCCAGACCCTGGAGAGAGAGTCTCAACCATTTATCACCACTGACCAAATGGACGTGGTTGAAACGTCAGGGTGACCACAGGAGATTGTACATACACACACACACAGGCTCTCACACACATATTCAGTGGTCACTCTCAGCCCATTAACCACCATTACTAATGCAGTGACCAGAGGGCCTTCATCAAGAAACATGGCCTTTGTCCATTGTCCGTAAATAAATTATGTAAGTCATTTCTATGTTAAAGTAAATGTGTATATTTGTTTAAAGGTGCAACTGTGCTGTAAAATCTAGAGTTACACCGATTAGTTGATTAATTGATTATTTGTCTACTATTAAATTAATCACCAACTATTTTTGTAATCAATTAATTGTTTAGAGTAATTTTTATGTTAAATTCCTTTTCAGCATCTCAAATGTAAATATTTCTTTTGCTTTCTTTAGTCCTCCCTGATAGTAAATTGAAGATTTGTGGGTAGTGGACTGTTAGTCATTTGAGGACATCATCTTGGATCCGAGTTGTTTTTTTCACATTCTATTGGTCAAATAACTAATCAGTTAATCGAGAAAATGATCAATGGAATAATCGACAATGAAAATAATGCAAAATGAATTGCAGTCCTAGTACAATCTAAACTTTTTATAACATCCACCTGTCACTCTAGATTTTTTGAGAACGTGTGCCTTCCTGTTTTTTGTGCTGTTCAGGTCTTCTCAGGTTTGATCGCGCTGCGTAAGATCTGTAACCACCCGGACCTTTTCTCGGGCGGCCCCCGGATGTTGAGGGGAATCCCAGAGAACCAGCTGACTGAAGAGGAACACTTTGGCTACTGGAAGCGGTCCGGCAAGCTGATCGTGGTGGAGTCCCTGCTGCGTCTCTGGTTTAAACAAGGCCACAGGGTTCTCCTCTTCACGCAGTCTAGACAGGTTAGGAGCACATACCCATCGATCACAAAATAGCAGTTAATAGACAATAAGTATATGTTTTCGTATAGCCAAGGCATGTAATTCCTTCTAGGCAATTTAATTGTTTCTGTGTTTGACATCGTCTACCTACGACTCTTCTGTCTGTAAAACTGGTGTGTGTGGGAGAGGGGGAGTGAGAGAGGCCCCAGCTGTTGCAGTCAATACCAATGAGATTATACCTCAGAGGGAACCTGAGACCTTCCCTGTCGGTATCTTTGTCCATGTAATATTAATCTGCCTTAATCCTTTTAGAGATAATCCAAACTCCAGCCCCCTGTTTTTTTTTTTCCTCTCACTCGTGTTTCTCTCACGGCCGTCCTTCCCTCCTCACCTCTCATTCATCTCCTTCCTTCCCAGATGTTGGACATCTTCGAGGTGTTTGTGAGGGAGAATAACTACACGTACATGAAAATGGACGGCACTACCACCATAGCTTCCCGACAGCCGCTCATCGCTCGCTACAACGAGGTGAGGATTAGTCATCCCTAATGGCCCTGAGTGTTTCTGTGGAAAATCCCCTCCTGAGGGACCAAATGTTTCAGTAGAACCCAGTTCACCCTGAGGTGGAAACACTAATTGACGACAATCTGTTGTTCAATCTGCATGTACCTTATTGTCTTTGTATTGAGATTTAAATACATCAATGAATCAGTAACCATAATTATTACAATTATTACTATTTTTATCTCCTATCTCTCCTTATTACTATTTTTGTCTCCTCTGTGCAATCTAGATTTTAAATTATTAAATCTTCGGTTGTCTGTGAAAATGTATGTTCAAAAAGAAGATTCTCCCTTAATATTATAAATTAGGTCACAGCAAAACATACAATTTTATTGTCAATTAAAATATGGCTTATCATATAGGAATAATCAAGCAGTGGAGTTTAGATTGAGATTAATTTAATTTATTAATTTAAGATCAGCGTTTAAGGGAATATTTTAAAATACAAGCACTATTTCATTTTTTAATCTGTAGATTTTTCCTCAGTGGGTTTATGTATAAATGTGGATATAATTCTGACAGTTTGTTTTCTTTCCCGTTTTCTTTTTTCTTGCAGGACAAATCCATTTTTATCTTCTTATTGACAACTAAAGTCGGAGGCCTGGGAGTCAATCTGACTGGAGCAAACAGAGTCATCATCTATGACCCAGACTGGAACCCCAGTACCGACACACAGGTGAGGTGCACACACACCCACATACAGATACACATGCATAGACTTCAATTACAATTCACTAAGTTAAAAATCAAATTAAAAAGTAAAATTATTTGGAACAAGCTTTTCCTATTTCCTGCTGCTTATTAAAGAAAGCAATTAAAAATACCTTGAGTGTGTGTGCTTCAGATTATTAAAATTATCATCTGAATGTGCGCTGTTGTTCGTAGGCACGTGAGCGGGCATGGAGAATCGGTCAGAAGCAGCAAGTGACGATCTATAGGCTGCTAACTGCAGGAACCATCGAGGAGAAAATCTACCACAGGTTAAACGGCATCTCAAACTGTTTTTTTTCCCCTGAATGTTTGGCTGAGATCATTTCTTTATTATGCTGTTATTATAGACAGAGAACTCAACAAAAAAACATGTATTGGTGCTATCCCTCACACCTTACATTTTAGTTGTGTTTTACATCTACTTCACACATTCAGGAATATTGGTAATGACTAATTGCTCACATCATTGCTGTTTTACTACTTGCTCCTTCCCAGTTCTCAGTAATTGAAAAGCTTTCCTGCCTTATTAAATGGCCAATGTAGGAGTTCTAAACTGTTGCTCTGTTTGGTGTGGGACTGTTAAGTGCTTTCCAAAAACCAAGTTGGAAGAACTGCAGGGATTCTATTTTGATACTTGCGGAAGTGAAGTTAACTAATGTTCTCATACATCAACCAAACTACTCTGTGGTGACAGAGGATTGTGGTTACCTGCTGAGGTCAAATAGCATATTGCGCAAGAATACAATGCTTTGTTTTATCTATTGTACTTCAGGCAAATATTCAAACAGTTCTTGACCAACCGTGTTCTGAAGGATCCCAAACAAAGACGGTTCTTCAAGTCCAACGACATCTATGAGCTCTTCACTCTCTCGGACCCCAATGGATCTCAAGGAACAGAGACCAGTGCCATATTTGCAGGTCTTTAGATTTTCTTTTTGTTTCTTCATTTTGGTCTTTTACTGTCCTATTTGTTTGACTGCTTCTGGAAAATTCTTTGAAAACGAAAGCAAGCTTAAAAAAAAAAAAAATCACCTCCTGATTTTCATTACAGGTACTGGCTCTGATGTCAAGGCACCCAAGAAACCTGAGAGACTAAGGCCCTCGAACACGGTAAACCACGGCAGCCATTCACTCAAACACTCCACAGCCGACCACAATGAAATGTTTGCAGACAACAGACATTCCTCAACAAACATTCCTGCATTAAGAGATGGAAACGCCTCCTCGCCTTGCAGTAAAAATGCTCAGGGGAAACCAACCGTTTCAGTGCATCGTCAAAACGTGGACCGGAATGGCGTGGATGCAGAGCCAAATATGTCAATAAATACACAACACGCAGGGCAAAATAACAGAGACTGGGGTGGAGTTAAGCCTGCAGACAAAACCTCAAACATACCCAGCTCTCATCAAAACAGAGACGCAAACCCAATGACCCTGACCAGCCCACAGAAACACAGGGAAAAGAGGAAGCACTGCGACTCGTCTGACTCGGACAGACGCAAACATAAGAATCGTAAACACTCCAGGGACGCTCGTTTCGAGGGCCATCGCATCCCTCACTTGGTGAGGAAAAGGGCCTTTAAGAAAGAGGAGGATGAAGACGACAAGACCGCAGACAGGAAGAAATCAGATGATTACGTTTTGGCGAAGCTCTTCAGGAAATCCGGTAGGATTTGTTTTCGTGCACAATGGCATATTTGATAATCCTGACAAAATGAGAGATTTTCTTATGCGTTTTTTTTTTTGTCCGCTGTTTTTTCCTTCAGGTATCCACAGCGTGATGCAGCATGACACCATCATGGAGTCTTCCAACCCTGACTATGTTCTGGTCGAGGCAGAAGCAAACAGAGTGGCGAAAGATGCCCTGAAAGCCCTTAAAATTTCTCGTCAGCGGTGCAGGCTGGCGGTCAGCAGAGCCCCTCCACCACCTGCGAGGTACTCTCTCTCTCCCTCTCTCTCTCTCTCTCTCTCTCTCTCTCTCTCTCTCTCAGCCACAGCCTGAGGTTGCTGAGAGCTTCACTGCTCTCATATATCGCTAACATATCTTACTTTTTCCCTCTTTTGCTCTCCAGGAAACGGTTTGGCCAGAAGAAGAATTCCCTCTTGGTTGCACCCTCTGTTCAGTCGGCCGCTACTTCAAGTAAATGCAAGGTAACAGCAATATTATTATTATTATTAAATATATAGTTTTGACAGATATTATGTATTTGTGAGGCCATGTCTGCTTCTCTTTTTAGGACGCTGCTATTGTAAAGAAGTCTATATCAAAGAAGCCTGGTTCAGGGGCTCATTTCAGCGGCGAGGCGGCAGAAAACGACTCCGGCTCCGCCCCGCTCTCCTCCTCCTCCCTGTTGGCTAAGATGAAAGCCCGTAATCACCTCAGCCTGCCCTCCAGCCAGAGGGAAGAAGAGGAGGAAGAGGACGGGGCGGCCGCTGAAGGCAGCAGGAGCTCCCCCGCAGCTCCGCCCACCGAGCACGACGAGCTGCTGGTGGATCTGCGGAACTTCGTGGCATTCCAGGCGCACGTGGACGGACAGGCCAGCACACACGAAGTGCTGGAGTACTTCAAACCTCGACTCACCCAGGAGCAGGCACCCGTCTTCAGAGAGCTGCTCAGGAGCGTCTGTGACTTCCATAGAACCTCCGGTCAGGAGGGAATCTGGAGACTGAAGGAGCGCTTTCGCTGAAACTGATCTTTGACGATTATTTGAGTTCTCGTTAGCTATGAGTCTGTAGATTCTCTATTTTTGTTGTTTTTTTTATGTTCCCGTTTGCCAAAATGAGATGTCTTTTCTCACAATAACTCAGTCAGCAACACTTGAACAAAATGGTTAATTTTCACATGATTATAGTCTTTTATTGAAGGACCATATTGTAGGAGAGTCATTTTACAGAACAGCAGGTCGGCTCGTAAAATCATCTGATTATTAGTTAATTAGCAGTTAACTAAATCTTGAAGAGAAACTCTGTTGTAGTGTCTAATTTATTTCACCTGCATGTGAGTCAGGTTGATTTCGGTGCTCGTCCAAGCACTTTCTGCAAATGGCCCTGTTCATTTCTTGTACCTGGTTATACTTGAATTAATTCGCTTTGTCTTTACCTGAAACTTAGAAACTGCATAAGGTTGAGAATTTGATTCACACGTGTCTGATTCTGTGAAATCATATTTGGGGAATAGTGTGTTATTTTGTTAAAAAAATAATAATAAATGACTGACTTATGGACAGATATAGTGTTGATGGTGGGGAGAAGAACTTCAATGTGTTATTTAACTGACCTACCTCCGATTACTAGTGAATATTGACAAACAGTTGTTAAAGCTGTTATGTTTTATATTTTAAAAAGTACACAAGGTGCTGTTTTGCATATGTATGCAATAAACTTCTTACTATTTTTTCTGGTGTTTATTTTTTTTTAAATCTACTCAGGAGTATAAGGACTTTTGAATTTGTCTGAAATGAAAAGTGTTATAAATAACAATAACATTTTAAAGCAGTTGATTGGCTAAAACATGGTAGATTATTAATCTTTCTACCTATTCTACCAGTTTCCACATCAAGGCCTCTCACCTCTTATAAAGGTCTGTTTCCTATAGGCTGTTAGGAAGTTTGGTTTAAGTGGAAATGTGGTGCTGACCGAGGTCCTGAAACCTCCTGCAGATAACAGATTTCACGAGAACGTGAACGTGAAGCTGGGAAAATCTAGTTAGAGTTTCCATGTAAAATTAATCTGAACCATCGAACACAAGAGTATAATTTCATTTGGTCATTTAACCAATCATCCGAGGATGGGAGAGGAAAGACGCTGACAGGAAGCAGATGCTTCAGACACTTAAGGCCTCTTCTCCTGTCAGAGCTGTGAAGACCAAATATTGGGATAAAGTTATCAACCGTTATTTGATTTCAATTTTCTCCACGCACCTCACCGAGGTCATAATAACAACTTTATTTTCAGTGGTGCATAAATTAATTACGCGCATTTAATAACTAAAATATCATTATATTCCCCCTTTAATAACATAAACGCTGCACGCCAGGGAAACCCTTAATAGCGCGGGGCCCTGTAACTGGCCATTATCCGCCTGTAATGATATTACAGAACCAATTACGCGCCATTAGAAGGGATTTTCTGCACTTTATGTGGTTTAGTCCCATCCCGCACTCCTCTTCTAAATTTCAGCTGCTTCTCGAAGCCTCATTTCGCCTCCACCTCAGAGACGCATGGCGTCTGCGCTCTGCCGTCCCAGATGCGCTTTAAAACTAATTGAAAGGGCCCCGCAGCAGATCATTTATCTGAGGAAGCGAAATAAATCGCGGGACCCCTTGCTGTGAACAAAATCAAAAATTTGGCCTTGTGAGTGTTCTACGTGCGCAACCCCTTGTAAAGTGGACCCCCTAACACACCCCGACGAGCAATTAACCCGCCCGACAGTCAATCTAAAACCCAAAAGCAGTCATCCTCCTTTTTTAATATATGAAAGAACCAAATAAAAATGCAGCGGATACGTGTGCATGTTTATGGTTGGGGAATATGCTTGACTCTGGAATAACAATCACTTGTGATGATTTTTTTTTTTTTTGGCACCAGAGCAGAGATGCCTTTTGCCACCCTGGGTATACATCTCCCCTATATTTCTCTCTCTATCTCGCTCTAGCCCGGCTCTCTCTCTCTCTCTCTCTCTCTCTCACACACACACACATACACACACACTCACAGACAGACGAACGCACATAGACACACACACACACACACATACACACACACCAGGGGTTGAGGGTGAGAGAGACAAAGCCGTGATAATCCGATTAGGACCAATTAGGCGTGAGATTCTGCGACACTAGCTGAAAGCCTTAACACTCAGTAGACAGTTATACAGTTATAGAGACATCTGGACACTCCCAGAGAGCGAGACAGGGGGGGGGAGAGAGAGAGAGAGAGAGAGAGAGAGAGAGAGAGAGAGAGAGAGAGAGAGAGAGAGGGATCTGGACACTCCCAGACGCAGAGTCAGAGAGTCAGTGGAAGTGCAGCAGCCACTTCTCTCCAGAGCGGGAACTCACTCACATCAGCATCCTCACTGCAGGTAAGATTTCTCCCCTCACACGCGCTCTTCCTTTCTCTCTCGCTCTCTTTCCCTCCCTCTCTCTCCATTCTCTCCTCCCCCCCCTCTTTCTCTCTCGCTCTCTCTTTCTCTCCAAGAGGGATTTCAACTTTGTTGCGCGCGGCTGCCGCCACCACCGCCGTAGCCACCAGCTCACAGGACGTTTTTTTGTGGCGCTTTTCTAACACGCGTTCGCCACAGTGTCACCGAGTCTCTCCGCCGGCTCTCAGATCTAAAAATAAAACGGGTTCGAGCTGAAACTTTTGTCTCTGTTCCAGGTTCGCGGCTCCGTTACGCGCCAGGATGTTCTACTTCCACTGTCCGCCCCAACTGGACGGGGAGTGCTGTCGCTCCAACACGTGTAAGTGAACAGACACTCATGCTGTCATTTTGCAACCTCCTTTAAAAAAATTTAAAAAAAAGTTCTTTACACAGCATGTCCCTTTAGAAATAGTCTGTAAAGTTTCGTGCTGTTCCGGCTGCGTAATTGCGCGTGTTGTTGAATTGTTTTGTGTAGTGCCAACAGGCCTGAGTATTATTATTTTTAATATTCGTTCTTCTTTTATATGAAGATGAATCGGAATAATACATGCAGTTATCAATTACAATATATAATTTAAGGCTACTCTGACTGCCAGTCAGTGATTATCATGCGGTAGACAAATCCAATACGATGTGCCATTTTCTTTAAAACAAGTAAGATATTGGCTTCTGATTATATCTTTATAGACATCTCTATAAAACCTCTTCTCGGCAGCTTGTGAAGTGGATCTGAAGGGTTAAGTGTGGTTTCCTTCTGCTGTGTCAGTCTGCTGTTTTGGTGAAAAGCGCTGGTGGTTTGGCCCCGGGGCAGAGGGGCGTTTTGTCCCGGACACAGATGTTGGGTGTCATGGCTCTTAGTCCGTCATGGTTCCCCTCAGATTCACAACATAAATGTTTCATACAACTAATGGAAATATAAAATGTGCCAGAGAATACATTCCATGTTTTCTTTTTTCAAATTTGCCTTGGCCTAGAAATATTTTTTTCCTCGAGTTTTATATTTAAATAGAATCCAGACTTTTTTTTGTTTGTGTAACATTTACTGACTTTATTTCAACACGAAAATCAGAATTCCACAAATTCCACATTTCATAAAGTCACCGAATCATTCCAGTAATTCACCTTTTTTTATTCTCAGTGAATTCAAGCGGTTTTGGCAACCATGCCCCTGCTGATTTCGATGACGGATTTCTACGTAGAAAACAGCGCAGAAACAGAACTACGTTCACTTTACAACAGGTAAGAAACAAAAAAAAAAAATACCCAGAACAACTGAAAAACACCTGAAACTCCACTCGAAGCAAAACAGGCACATCACTCCTATTTAAAAAAAAGGATATGAATAAAACAATTGGCAAAGTTTTCAAAATAAGACGCTTTGGGGCCTTGATAATTAGATTATAATTAGATTTTATTTAGACTATAAATTATTATCTTTCTTCTGAGGATCATGCATGAGTATAACTATAAATAGGGATTTTCTATAAGCAGGGAATTTGATTCTTAGGGCAATGCTTCAGCCTATTTTAAGACACTATTTTTTTTCTAATACCTGTCATATAATTGGCCAGTTTAAATTAGAGCTTCGAAATTATAGACTTTACTGAATAGTATGAAAAAGCAAGTCTTAATATATAGGCCAGAGTAACAGAAATAATTCAGTAAATCAAAGCTTTATTTTTTTCTTTGTGTGTGTGTGTGTGTGTGTAGTTGGAGGCGTTGGAGGCCGTCTTCGCGCAGACTCACTACCCGGACGTGTTCACCCGGGAGGAGCTGGCCATGAAGATCAACCTGACCGAGGCCAGGGTGCAGGTATGGCTGCAGCGGCGCGCTGCGTCCTGGGCACGTTTGACCATGTGAGAGAGGGTAAATTAAGCCACTCTGTCATCCCGGCGATGCACTTTAATAACATCAACATAATGGTGAATATTAGATTAGCTTGATTAATCGGTCATTCATAATTAACCAGCGATAATGTTCCTCGCTAATTTGTCCGCGTCTCAAAGGTGGGAACACATCATCCGTGCTGGATCCCTTAGTTCCAACGTATAGACAGAAGATATGCGCTTAAAAAAAGAAAAAAAAAAGAAAAAGATGCACAATCTCTGATACACACACTCACCTGAAAACACACACGCAAAAAAAGAGCGGAAAAACACACACACACACACACACACGCACCTTAAAATTTGACAATTTATATTCTGCTCCTGCCCTGCACATATGCGCGGTTATAAACTTGGCCAGATGTAATTAAGTTATGTGTCCTGTATGTAATTTCCTGCATTCCAGATTTGCTTTTGGGTTTTGTTGTGCGCGCAGATCTAATTGTGGGAAATATAATAGTTTGCCTTTTGTTCCCCAGGGTCATCTTACTATCGCTTAAACCCAATGGCGGGGTTGATAATGGAATCCAGCGCTGTAAATTAGGGATTGTAAACAAATTATTCCCCTCCTAATCCGATTACCGCATTCCTATTATTAAATCTGAACATGAATCCGGCGCAGTATGCAGGGGATATTAAACTTACATTATTATTAGAAAATAAATTTCCTTTCTGTTGTAGTGTTGTTGCCCCCCCTTTTTGTAAAGTGTCAATGGGCCTCCCCCGCATTAAGAGCACGCAGCAAATTGAGATTAATGGAGCAATTATAGCCCATTCAGAGACGGGTGTGTGTGGGGGGGCGCGACTTCTAGCTGGAAGGTGCAGGGGTGAGATAAGTCCATTGGTTGCATTGTTGTCCTGCCACCAAAATGTTGTCCTTTCTTTATGCCGAATGAATGCATGTGTTTTGTTTGGCTGTTGACATCATTTATACCTCTGGTACAATAGGAGGGGATGCAGAGCACATGCACACCGACTCTAACCTCCATTCACACATCATGATTAATGCCTGCTAGAACCAAGTCCTAATCGAATCTGATGTTGTCAAACAATCACTAAATAGGGAAATAAACGACTTCATCATAGCTGCCTCTCTCTCGGGCAGCACAACTGTCAGTGGGAAGTCATTAAAATATGATAATGAAAAATTGCTCAATTAAATGTTGTTATAGGCAGTGACCTTCATTCGATTAAGATAACAGAACTTGGCTATATGTTCGCAGCCGTGTGGATTGTAAAGTTTTGGGGATAAATTGTGGTCTGTGGGAAATTAGAGCGCCGGTGTGACACAATTAAACGCCTCCATGAAAGCAGACAAAACGCCTGCTTAAAGTTTGGTTTCGGCCTGTTAACAAGACAGAAGAATAAGTGGATATGCGTGCCGAAGTTTGTCAGTGATATGCCAAAAGGAACAAAAAAATTAAAATGAAATAAAATGAATGAACGCAAATTGCTATGGTGCGAGGAGCTTAAAATCTTAATTAATTAGTCATTTGATTCCCTTTCCGTTTATTTAACGCAGGTTTGGTTTCAAAACCGCAGAGCAAAGTGGAGGAAGACGGAGCGAGGCAGCACGGATCCTGAAGGAGGCAAAGAGCAGATGAGCGAGGGCACTCCTCCTTCTCGCAGCATTAACTCTCAGTCTCCGGTAGACCACAGCCGAAAACAGAAAGAACCGCTGGAGATGCAGCAGAGGTGAGAACGCACCAGGCAGACGACTGTTGCAGCTGCCGCTCTTGTGAAACAGCGTCCTGATAGTGAGGAGAGGATGTGACGAGGTGGTTTTTGCACCAGTCTCATTGGTCTGGGAGTTGAAAGTAAAATATAATAGCCTCTTTGAGTGTTTCTGCAGATTACAGCCAGTTTTCCATTTTAAATAATTATAAAATAAGCAAATCCACAGATGGAACCAGACTTACATTGCAGTTAAACTTATAAAATATCTGTATAGATTTTAAAAAATTCAGGTGATTCGTCTGTTTTAAAATGCAAAATCTTTGCTCTATGATTGAAATATGTTTGCTTTCTTCAGTATCAACAGGACGGTGGGTCCTGGTGCCCCGTTCTTCCCATCCTGCATACCAGGCACCCTCCTCAACTCTGCCACCTACGCTCAGGCCCTTTCACAGGTCGCCACTCTGAAAGGTGAATTTGATTCTCTCTCTAAAGTGGGCAACAGAAAGCAATTGTGCCGCTTTTAATTATTCTCACCATAAGTCCTACTTGTGCTGTTTTTTTTTCAGGCAACGGTTTGTGCTCCTGCTGCGTTTCTGACCCCATGGGCTTGTCCTTCCTGCCGCCGTACGGTTGTCAGGGCAACCGCACAGCCAGCGTGGCGGCCCTGCGCATGAAGGCCCGTGAGCATTCGGAGGCTGTGCTGCAGTCTGCCAACCTGCTCGGAGCGGCGGTGGCGGGGCCCGGCGCGGGAGTCATGTCTGGGGTCGGCGTGGCGAGGCCCACGGCGGGGCCCCCCATCGACGTGCCCGGAACCGTGGGGAGAGGGGGAGACAGCTCGAGTCCCAGCCTGGCCGCCAAGGCCCCGGTGGTGGGCGGCAGCCCCGACAAACACCCTCTCTGCTCCAAGGAGCCACTGGAGAAAAAGTGAGGCGCCGGACATAAAGCCAACGTGGACGTACCGATGCTGAAAATCTGTGTTATCGTGCCTGTTATTACTCCTCTACTCCACTCCCGTCCTACGAGCAACCAAGCACAACTATTGACTGACTTCAGAAACAGCCTGGGAAAGACTTTGCTGATATCGCAACGTATGGATGCAAAGATTAAATTATTTATTTGACAGTAAATTATTATTGTTTGTGATAAATTCTGAATATTCAGGGGAGGGCCTCGTTATCCCCGTAAAAGCACAAGTGTGGTTGTGGATTTCTATCTGTCTTCACGCACTCACAGACTCGATTTGATGGACTAAAGCAGACACAACGTGCGTGAAACAGACACTTCATACCTATTTGATAATGTGAACTTAAGTAATCTTTAGTTTTCCTAAAGAAGACAGATGCTTACATTGTGAATGTTAATGCATGTAAACTGTTAAGTGTAGAACTGATTGCAGGACAGTGAGGATTTTGGGCAATATAGTGTTTATGCCATCAGGTCAGTAATGGGCTGAAACAATCGCCTCATTGTTTTTTTGTTTGTTTGTTTTTTTTATTCCTAATTTTAAAGTGAAAGTGCACTTTAATATTAATCAGCCATTTTCAGTGTAAATGTGTACATGTGCCAGAGTACAGTATGTTGCAGTGTGAACCCCAGGCAGGCTGCAGCAGACTCCGTGACAGAGCGGCGGTGTCCCTTCCACTCTGTTAGCACATCTGTAGCGCCAGCAGATAGGGAACACGCCAGTCCTGTTGTGACATGTTCTTTAAAACAATTAAAGATGTAGTCGCTCATGTTCCTCTCCTGTTGCCTCTCGCTCCAGCCATCTGTTCTGATACATTATTTATCAGCTTCCCTTAAAGCCGGGCAGAGGAGAGCAATCGTGACTCTTATTATTTATTTACTTTTAGGAGCGCTCACTCTCTTCTCTCTGAGCATTTTTTTTAATAAACCCCATTAAAACATGATATATGCTATTTATTAATGTTGAATTTACATTAAAAAAAAATATCTTCTCTCATCACCTCAGGGCTTTTCGCGAAGCAGTTCATCACAGGCAATACATTTGTTGATTCATTATTTCTAAATATCTCCAGAATGACTCTTGAATAAAGGATTCGGCTGATCAGATCAAGAATACTTAACCGCAGAGCACACAACCAGTAGTCGGGCTTATTCAATTTGCGTCCTTGAGGATTTTCAGGAAATTACTTTTGATAGTCAATAACACAATTAAGTAAACTACACACACATTATCATGAATAATTGATAAGAAATTATGTATTACCATGAAGTACTGGTTCAATAATTGATGAGGCGACACCCTGGTGACACAGAAGGGGGAGATAATGTCAGAAGTCGTGCCAGGTTGAACACAGAGCACTCACATCCTCCTTTTTTTCACACCATTATGTGTGCATGTTGTAAATACCCTACAAATATACCAATAAAATGAGCTTCCACTGACAAATGAGTCACCCTTCTGTGACATTAAGAGTTTTTAAGACAATGTGTTTTATTTACCTTATTATTCCTCTACAAAACACACACACACACATCCATTTAAATAAAAAATTGTGGTAGATATTTAAAAATTTAGTCAGAAGAAACATTCTTCTGGTCTCCATGCATTTTATAATATTCATTATAAAGCAGGTATATTGCTATTCATGGCCCAAATATAAATGAAAAACATCACGTCCTTTGCTTTAAGTGTGTGAGAGAGCTCCAGAGCAAAGATGTTAGGCCCTGTGACATGGCAGCTAATGATAACACAATAATATATCCTTATACAAATCAGCTTCTTTTCCGAAAATGTACCAATGTGGACAACGGAATCCAGCCAGCTCATACAAAAGATGTGGAAAAACACATTCAATCTTTCCAAAATTGAATACAGTGGTTGTGGAATTTAATCATTAGCCAAAACAAAGGATGCTGAAGTTATAATGACTCCGATCATCATTAAGTTCTGCATGGTGCCCATAATTCACCGCTTTAATATTTCATAAACAAGTCAAGTTGGTGTTGACATTCAGCTGTGCATGTGGCATCATTGATAATTTTCTGTCACCTAAAAAAAAGTCCTGAGGCGGTTTTGTGGAGCATTGTTATATCAAATTAGCTGGAGAGCGGCCAGAAAAGCAGACAAACATGGTGAATATGGGGGACAGCAGTTGAACTCTGTTCTTACAGTGCAGTTAATGGGCTTCTTTTGTTGCAGTAATGAAATATTTTTGCAGGGATGTGGGGGAATATGTCCTGAAACCGGGAGACATGGTGCACATGCACCCACCCACAAACAATATAAACCACCCAGAAAAAGACAGTATGCTCAAGAAGACACTAGCACCTACATACAATTCTTTTGCTTGACATCAGGCACGGAACCTAAAATGTACTTTTGCAGGATTCAGCTTCTTCTGCCAGACATAAAGTGCATCCAGGGTCAGTTCACCGAAACACCCCACTGCTGTATAATCTCTGCTTTTAATTCCTGCAATAGAGACGATCAATAACCCAATCAATTAGAATCAATTAAGATCATCTCTGAATGGGGATAATACAAACAAAGCATATCTTAATGCAGCAAGTAATGTGCCTGTCTGCTGTCTGCCACATAACCACAGCTCCACTCCTCCTTACTCAGCACCAGGAAGAGCATCCTCAGCGTTTGTGATCAATGCTTACAGTCCTCGATAGCTTCACAAGAAGTCAAGGCAAAGTTGTGGTATCCCACTGCACAAAAAAAACTCAAGAAATATGCATAAAAAGACCAAATTTCCAGTTTAGACCATGTGATATTGATTGTCAGCACTTATTTTGCCCACTAGAGGGACTTAGTGAGCAGGAAACTCATCCAGACTCCACACAGCCAAGCTTTATTTTCAAACCTCAGTGGGAAAATTGAGAATTTTGGATAAGCACACACTTACACACTGAGTTATTCTTGCTGAGGGAAGTTTTTGCAAATAAAATGTTATAAATCAAAACCTTTTTTTTAGTGCTGAGTACTGAAGGCCCATGAGTATGTAGCAAAATAGGATAATAATCCAGAAAGTTGTAAATTCTGTCTGAAAGTGAGATCAGTGAAGCTGATTATCTGTTTTAAGAAATTTACAGAGAAGGAAGAAGGGGTGGATGAGAAGGGCGTGTGGACTTGTTTGGAGATTAGTTAAAAAGAGATTACCTCAGCCTTTCCCGAAGTTTAGTAGGCTGCATGAAAAACCATCTGTGTGTATGTTTGTGAGTGTGTTTGTGCGCGTCTCCATTAGAGCCCATGTGTGTGTGTCCATCATCCCGCCAGGCCAGCCCTGCACCCGCCAAGAATCCCAGGAAACTATCTGCTACAGCAATCTCCTATTATAGCAGCGGGCTGTGGGAAGGGTGGGAGAAAAAGGGGGAGGTACTCTTCCTCCCCTTACTCTGCCTCATGGCCTTTTTGGCTGTAGCTGGGGAGATTATATAGTTTAACTAGTGTAGCAAGAAGTGTGTTGAAATTTACCTCAGATATGAGGCAATATAGGGGAAAAAAAAACGTCTTCCCGGGAAGGGATTTAATAATAAGAGTGCAAAAAGAATTCTGTCATGTAGTCAGTGGTGATGATAGCACTCCATATAACACTTGCCACTTCTGTTCAACAAAGAGGAAGGCACTCCAGGGTGAGGCGACTGAGTTATTTATGTCTCCCTGAGGAGCATCCAAACTGAGCCCCCCTCTACCCAACACCTGCAATAATAACACATGTACAAAAAGTGAAGTTTTCCTCCTTTTTTAGACCCACAACTTCCTAAACAAGGTGTAACGTTGCCCCAGTTTGCTGACCGTTAGCTGTACGGTATAGCTCCATATAGCTGACAGTTAGCTGTCCTGATTTATAAATAGTTGAGAGGCTGTTTGTTTCATCCATCTGACACTCGACACCAAAGGATCTCGCAGACCCGCGTGCTAGCTCAAGCCCTCAATCTGTCGCCCATGGTGGACACTCTCTCTGGGACAACTCCTCTATTTCTGTCTGGTGTCCGGCCCCGAGTCTCGGTGCCTGCTTCTGGTCAGATGCTCAAAGACCAGACTGTGGACTATATAGAGGATTTTACTTTGGATCGTTGTCAATAAAGAGCCAGGACTGCCACACAGGTGACAGGGAAGGATCACATCAACAGGGTCTTTTTGGTGAAGAAAGAACCTTTTAGCAGTTACAATAAGGCCCAGATGATGGATTATAAAACCGGAAGGTAAGGCAAGACCTCACTTTACATTCCTGTTCATATTGAAGAGATGGATACTTGAAAAAGCTGTCAATCCACATTTTCAACCATACATTCATGCATGTTCTCTTTTTCAATGTTTTCAGTTCGTAGAGGCATTGTTATGTCATGACAAGATATGACAAAATCAGACTCACTTACTATTGGCCAACCGTAGTGACTGAATTAGATTTAATTCCACTGACAGTTGCTGACATTTATAAATATGAAGTCATATCCTTTCTGCTCTTAGAAATGACAGAATTGCTACATTTGGACCAGAGACCCTGTGAGAGGAGGCCTCTTTGGTGTCAGGTTTTAGAGTCGGAGGCCTGTCACTGGACAAAAATAAACCATGCAAGAATGAATCAGGAATCATTCTGACAGTTTGACATGAGATTATTGTTGCAAAAAGGGGTCAAGTTAGTGCTTGTTAACATAACTGTGCTAGATTTTTAAAAACGTTGATGATGCATGACTGGACAGAATTTATAGTTTGGGCAGTAGGAGAAGTAGAGCTGAAGTGAATAGTGAAGGCATGTAAATAAAATTCTTGTGTTTTGATTTTTGTTTTTTGCAATGTTGAATGCAACACTTAACATTCATTGAAATACACATAAAACATATTATTGACTGTTTAAAAGCTGCTGTTGATTGTGCTGAAGAGGAAAGGTGTTGCAGGAAATGTTTAAACATTCTTCAATTGCAACATGACTTTCATTTGATATAGATGTAGCCTGGCAACACAGCGGTGTGGTGTAGCCGTTCTGTAGATGCGTATGAGATGGATGGCCTCCAGGTCACAGAGATATTCCAGAAGACGAACCCCTGGATATTCTGAGCAAGGTGACGGCTGCCTGGCAGCTACAGTAAATTTAACCTGAACATGCCCATGACGTTACCTTGCTGCCTCTAAATGTGCAAACATTTCATTACAAATTAGGGAATAAGATGTCTCTCTCTGTACAGTTTGCAAGAAAGTTTGGATGATATTTAAGCACTTTTTTTTTAGGTATTGTTAATTTTATATTCTGTCTATTCATACAAATTTGAATCCTGTTTACAATGTACTGCAACCAAGTTACTGCTGATGAATGAGAGTAACAAGGCTACAGAGATTTACACACTGATCATATTAATTCAAAATATTAAGATGTTCTGCACAAAAGCAACAGTAACTAACATTTTATTTTGTGAATTGGTAATTTTGCGAATTTTAATGGTTTTAAATAGAGTAATTTAAATACAGCTGTTTTTAAAAAGTTATTTACCATATTAAAACTCTTTTAGATGTGAAATTGTGGACTTACAGCAATACACTTTTTCTAATTTTGCTTCTTAAATCTTTATTTAGTAGTAATTCTACTATAGAATATTTAGATTATTTTTTCACCTGCCTGAAATGTAGTAAAACCAAAAGGTTGTCTTAACTAAAAAATCGAATGAAAACAAGTGTATGCTGTAGCGTGTGATTTTTAGTGAATAAATACCTGGTTATTAAAATAAAAATCACACACATACACACACTATTATGTGCATGTGTTATTTTTGTGTGTGTGTTTGTAATGATTTCCCAAAATAACTCACGTGAGGCTGTCTTTACTGTGCCTAGCAACAGTGTCGTTTTATTCACAACATGTCCCTGAAGGTCACACTTATTGAGAGGAAGGATTTACATGGCTTTTTCCAGAACCACATACAGTACATTGCTGCTTAATGCAAAATAAAAAAAAAATCTTATCAAGGACAGCTATTATAAATTAAAGCCCACAACAAATGAGTTATTAAAACAATCCCACATGAGAAAAAACTTTAGATATTTGTGTATAGCCTAATCTTTGAATCAAAGTTGAAATGCACTGAACACATCATGCAGACATTATTTTAACTGTGTGTTTAAAGATAAATGGTGATGCTAAAATGTGTGAGTTCATGGTCATGTCCAGGCTAATTCTCTTTTCTCTGCTCTAATATAGGAGACTCCAGTTTTTTTTTGGGCAGAGGACAACTAAACCACACAATGCCATAGGAGCTACTGGCTGCCCAAAATCCTGACTGGGGGCACTAAACTCCACCAGCAGACAGTGGGCATAATTTGCGGTGCGCATGAATGACTGAACACCAGAGGACAGAGCTCTTTGTTAGCGAGTCTGCATCATGACCTCAGTTGAGAAACGCCGTTCTGGCCGAAAGAGTGGTGGACATCGAAAGCACAGCGATGGAGGCTACAGTGATACATCCAGTGCTGGGTCCTTCCTGGACGAGACTGACCGTGAAGTCAGCAATCTGACAGATCGAGCATTCAGGAGTCTCTGCATTGGAGATGAAGCTGTTTATAATGACTCGGACCTCTGCTCATCTTCACCCTGCATCCAGCGAGACAGACAACTGGCCTTTAGCCAGAGTTGCCAGGACAGAGAAAGAGAGGACAGAGAGAGAGAGGAACTTAAAAGAGCTGCGCATGAGGGCTTCAGCCTCAGGGTGCAGCAGTATGGACAGAACTGGATGCATGGGGGAATGTATGGGGCTGAGATCCAGAGAGATCCACAGTGGGGGGTGTATGGGGAGAGGACAGAGGGGAGGGTTTCTGCCACATTCCAGCACTCCTTTGTGGAAATGTCGCAGCAAGAGAAATCACTGAATGAAGAACAGCTGTCCTTCTTCAGCAATGGACCCACGGAGTCGGGTTCACAGCAACGCAGGAGCCGATCGAGAGTTTCGTCTCTTATCAGAGCTTTTAACTCTGAGGGACAAAGGGATGGAACAGGGATGGATATTCAATCAAGAGAGTGGAATGATGAGACAAGCTGGGATAAATCAGCTCTGATGAGCATCCAGAGGGAACTTTCTGAATTCTCCACACCATACCAGCAAAACTTTGACAGCGGTCATTTCCCCCCTGCTGGCCCATTTTTATCTCAAGACAGTAATTTCTACTCCACTGAAGTAGCTGCAATGGCTCACATGAATTCTACATCCTCTTTCATGAGATCTTCGCACAGCATGATGACACAGGTCAACTGTAACTCTAACTTCTTTATACACAGTGAGTTTAGTCCCTTCAGAGTATGGAGGGACCATAACAGATTCCCTTTCCAACAAGGTGAAGTCTCAGGGTTTATGCACTGTTCAGAGTTCCCTAAATGGTGTGAAACACCAATGTACAAGGAGCTTTCACAAGGTCCCTCTATGTTTGAGGAGAGGCGTATTAGACACCAGAGGAATACCTTCGCACCTATGGTACCTCCTACCCCTTCACGCTCCACATCAACATCAACAATGTTACAGAAAGCCTCCACTGTGGAGAACCGCAGTGAGTCGGAGTTGTCAGGACATTATCACTACAGGAAGAGGACACAAAGCTTGGGAAGTCATAGGCTCCCATCTCAACGGCCATCAACTGCATCACCCACCATTGAGATGTCTCGACGTGTGCGGGACACCATCAGCTCTGTCAAGGCCCTCCAGCAAAGAATCAAAATGATGACAGAGCAAAATATTGCAACAGACACACAAGGAGTATATTACAACGATGAGACTCTAATGCCGTATGCTAACAATGCAGTAACAGTGGCACCAAATGTTGTCACCAGTCACGCTGGCACAACCGCCTTCAATATCAGCCATCTGCTCACACCTCAAGTTCATGCACATCAAGAGACATCAGAGGTGCAGCAATACAGAGTTTCTCCCCAACCTGTGGAACATGCTCCGGTGCGAGCTGAAAGCAGGGGAGCCACTCCTGATGTTAGGATGTCTAGCTACAGATCGAGAGCCACAAGCCTCCTCTTCAATCTCAAAGACAACAGGAAGAGAGTGAAAAGCACCTACAGTCCTCCCAAATTTAAAGGCCTGGAGATGCAGGAGAAAAGCAAACAGTCCTCTTTCCAGGAACCCAGAGACACTGTGATAGATATTCCAGAGTTCACAGATCCAGAGATTCAAATTCCCCAGGTTGAGGATTCTAGCATTTACATTTCAAGTGAATACCAGACAGCTCAGATCCAAGATGAGATTGTTCATCATTCTGGGCTTACTAGCTACATACCTGGAAATAACTCTGATAATCAGCTGGCTAATGGACGGAATCTCCACGAGGACTCATTTACTCCCTATAAACAAGACAGGACTGAGAATATAGAAACTCTACGTGGAGGGGATTTAAACAGGCATAAACCATCTTATAGACCTACAGAAATGCCCAGGCTAAATGCAGAAAATAATGAAATCAGAGAATATTTAATGGGTAATGCAAATACCCGCCAACATTGTAATGAAACAGTGGGCCAGGAATATACAAAGGTAGATAGATATCCGCCACTGAAAGAATACAATCATGATTACAGTAATGTGTCCTCACAGGACAAGTGGAAACAGACAAACAACCAAGACAAAGAAAAGCTCAGTCTGAATGCTGCCATCTCTCCACTGAAACAGGGATTAGCAGCTTTAACGGGAGAAGACCAACCCACAGAGGATTACCAAAAAGCAGCCATGAAAAGGGAAAATAAAGAAATCAAGCAAATGCCACAATATGCTCAACCTTGTAATGAAACCATGCAAAATCCAGCATATGGACAAGAGCAATCTGGAGCATTTAGGGACAAAGAACATTATTTGACAGCTAATAATAACAGATATACTGATCAAGAATCCAGAAACAAACATACCTTTTCTTCAAATGAAGACAAACCAATTCTCATGCAAGACACAGGTCAGAGCAAACAATATTCGCCACCTCTAAAGGAGCAAAGGCTCCAGCCAAACGAAGCCAAACAACAGTTTGAACACAATATGCAAAAGAATTCATTATCTGTTCCTGACAAAGCATTCGCTCCCACAATGGCCAAGAATGGCCAGTTTGTTGAGATAAAGGCTACACGGGACATGGCAGAACAGATAAAAGCACAGCGCACCCAAGCAGAGCTAGCAAATGCTCAGCCCTCGGCTCAGGTGGAGGAGCCCAACGCAGAACCAGCTAAGGTAATTTTACCAAGTCAGACTGGTTCAGAGCAGGATAGCATAAAACAAGCAAAAGCACCGATTAACATGGCCGACAAGGCCCAAGCAGAACATAATGAGGCAGAACAGCAAAGAGAGGAGCAGAAGAGAGAGAAACAGGCAGAACAGCCCAAAGAAAAAAAGCCCGGAGAGGAACTGATAAAAACAGAGCAAATGAGAGTTCAAAGTGTAAAAGAAGGTCCAAGAAATGTTACAGAAAAAGCAGATGCCAAGCACATGAGAGAAGAGCAGGATAAGAGGGTCAAAGCAGAGCAAGCTGATGCAGAGAGACTAAAAGGGGAACATATAAAAATTGAAAAGGAGAAGAACGAGCAGGCAAAAACAGAGCAAGCTAAAAGTCCAAAGGAACAAGTTGACGTACATCTGGTTAGAACAGAAAAGGATGAAAGAGAACAGACAGAGGCAGAACAAGTCAGACTAGCTAAAGTTGAAACAGAACTGGCTAAAGCAGAGCACAGAAAAGCAGAAGAAGCTAAACTTCAGCAGATGAAACTGCAACAGGTCAAAAGTGGACAAGAGAAGGCAAAGGTAGGCGGAGTAGGAAATGTCAAGGCTGAGCATAAGGTTGAGGATGTTAGCGAGAAGAAAGCTGAAGAAGCTTCAATTCAAGCAGATCAGGTAAATCTACAGCAGCCTAAAGCAGAGACAAGTAAAGCTAAAGAGGCAAATGCTGAGGTAAGAAAAGCGGAACAGGCAAAGTTGGATCCAATCAAACTGCAGCTTGGTAAAGCAGAACTACTAAAAACACCTAAGTTACAGGAATGGTCAGCCAAATCGACAGTTATGTCACAACATGTCAAAAATGAGCCAAGTAAAGTTGAGCAAGTTAAGACCGAATTAGCTAAAGCCAAAGCAGAGCTGGCCAAAATAAAGAATAAAATGAAGGGAGACCAAAAAGAGAAAGTCAAAAGTACTGTAATCACAAAAGGGGATGACAATGCAATGACAGATGTTCCTTCAAGGGCAAATATCAGTAAAAATGAAGTGATACAAATGAACGAACAGAAAACAGACTCAGTTGTCAGCAGAAATAGTAAAGACAGAGTGGCTGATGATTATGAAAGTCTGCGAGAGAAATATGGCTTATCTGATACAATCTCAACAAACCAAAACAAAACTGCAGCAAATATTTCTTTAAATGAAGACAGTGTGACATCAGCTTCAGCACTTGATAATGTTGAGGCAATGAATAAAATGTCATCAAAAGATGAATCTAGTCCAATAAGCAAACTTGCAACACCCAAAAAAGAAAACAAGGAGGAATTAGGCATCATTAAACCTAATGCAGTGTCAGAAAGTCAATATATTTACAGTGAGTCATCAAAAGAGTTCAAATTATCTAGTTCTAATCATTCAGTTATCAGTGCAGATAAAAGACCAAATAGTGACTCTGTTACTAATAAAGTGAAGGATGATGGTGTTGTCAAGTTGGAAAAAGGTGACCATTCTAAAAACGCTGATGTTTCACAGGAAAGAGTTTCAGATTCAGTGAAACCCCTTGAACGAAACGTCAAGTCTACTGAGCATAGTGTAGTTTCAGGTGTTACTCCTCCCAGAACACTCTTCCTTAAAGAGAGAGCTCAGACAAAGCAGGAGATTCTAACTTCCAAGATAAAAGCTCATGCTGAGAAAGAGATTTCAGCCATTAAAGAAAAGGGTTTTGCTCTAAGAGATGGGTTTCCATCCAAAAACACCAATAAGCTATTTTCAGGGAGTCAAAGTATTAACATAAGGCAGAAGCCACCACCTAGAAGGCATGAAAGCACAATGCCCATTAATACTACACCAAAACAGCAGATGGGACCTTCAGGAATACAAATGGAACCAGTCAAATCCAAGTCACTTTCCAGCCCTGCAAAAACCACCAGTCAGATAATAGATCCCTCACAGAAACAAGTCTCCATAGAGCCAATGAAGACCACAGAGACTGTACCTGAAGCTCCTAAAGAAACAAAACAGGCTGGAGGTCATGCCACAAGCACAGACGGAAGCTTAATAGACAGTCAGAAGAAAGATGATCAACCTGGAATTAAGCCACCAACACAACATAAAGACTCAACTCTTAAGAACAACAAAGGAAAACAGGAAGTAAAACGTGGAGAAAACTCTGAAAAACTGAAAGAGGTCCTTACAAACAAAACTAAAACAAACACTGAGCAACTGAACAAGAACAAAGAAGATCCATCACAAGCTACAAGTAACTATGAAATGAATCCCGGGGACTCATCACCTTCACTGAAACTTTCACTTAGCCAGAATGAGATGCCTGTAGCTGATGACAGTGACAGCTTGCAGATCATGGGAATAATGGTCACTGTACGAGAAAGAAAGAATGACGGTCAGGGGAAAGTAAGCACCCAAGAACAAACCCATGCAAAAGAGAAGAGCATGGCTAAGCCAGATAAATGTTACTCAAGCTCAGGTGTAAAATTAAGTAATGAAAATGAATCTTCAGAGAAAGTTAACACAGTTGAGACCAAGGATAGAGCTGCACAAAAAACTCAAGAAGATCAAATTAAAATCAGTATGAATAATAATACCCAAAACATGCAAGAAACCTCAACCAGGAAGAACAATGTGACTGATAATGTCACTGAGAAACAAACACCTCCCCAGCAGGAGAGTTTTTATATACATGCAAGACCCCAAAGGGAAATACAACTCCAAGAACCCCTGACTGAAAAAGACGTCCCCCTCCCAGTCACTGTTCCTGCTAAAAATAAAGTGTTGGCTGAAACTCAACCCCATCTCAAACAGGACATAATAGCAAGAGAAAAGAAAGACCACACAAATAAAACACCAAAAGAGAACTTGGAAAAGATCATTGTGCAAGAACATGTCAGGATTAACACAGAAGAAAAGAATCCACAAACAAAGCAAACAGAAGATGCCAACAAGAAGCTCAAGGCCAAAGTTGGGAATGTGGGGATCAACTTCAAGGACAATTTCAACAGACCTAATGCTGAAACTCTGAGAAAATATGACATCCAGCCATCAGTGAAACAAGATATGACAACTGACATAAATCCTCCCAAAAGCAGGAACATAGATGACAAGAGTGCACCCCTACTGGAAGAAAAGAGATATGATTCAACACCATCAAAGACAACCAGCAAAAACAATCCAATGAACCATTTAACTGAGAATGAAAACAGACATGTACCTGTGAAACATCAGCATAAAGAAACAGATATTGGAGAAAATAATCAAGTGGACAATATTGTTCATATAGACAGTATCGCCATCAAAGTTGTGCCACCAGTAACTGAGAAAGACAACCAGAAAACGATGGGAAAGCATCAAGTTCAATCATCTAGTAACAATGAAAAAGTAAGCACCTTAACCAAAGAAGACCATCCAAAAGACCCCACTCCAACAAGCAGTGAGAAGCAGATAAAAGACAAATTGGAGGCTAACCAACCGAGCAGCAAAAATGTGACAAGTGAGAAAACTCACACTGAAAGTGTAAAGCATAACAAAATAAAGGAAAATGGGGCATCAAAGCCACAACCAATGGAGGGAGACTACTTTCAAATTCAAGGGGTAATAGAAACAAAAGATGAAACAAACAACAAAAGCACAAATGTTGGTGATAGGTCAGCTGCAGTTTCAAAGAGAGGGGAACTTCCAAACATGGCTGCTATCAGCAAGGAATCATACAAAGAAGGAAAACATGAAGCCTTTGCGTTGGATCAAAGTAAAATGAAAGCAGTGGAAATTTGCCCTGTAAGCATTCAAGATGAGAACATGAAAACGCACAGCAGGGAAATGGAAGATAAGACTGCTTCAAAGTCGAGTGATTGTCCCACAGAGAGACAGAGCAGTAAATGTGAAAATATGGATGCTAGTCAAGTTATTCCCATCAGAAAACACCAAACAGAAAGCAAATCCTTTTTATTAGCAAAGGAGAGACATATCCCGAGAAATTCACAGCCAACAAGGGAAAATGCAGTAAAGGAGAAACCTGAAGTCAAACCAAAACCAAAAGAGAGATTGTCTACAATACCTGACATATCAGCACTTGCGGACTATGCCAGACTAAAAGTAATCGTTTCAGAAGAAACAGCAAACACAATGCAGGAATTCCCTCCTAACAAAAAGGAAGGATTCTTTCCACTAATACAGTCTCGTCATAGCAGACGTCCAGTGTTCACCGCTGACCCACAAGACCTTTCTGTAAAAGAGAAATGTTTGCCAAGTAAGACAGAAGTCAGCTCTAAAGCGAATAAAGAACCCAAACCCATAGTGTTTCCCATTACAGAGAAAGAACATCAAAGGACGGGGATGTTTAAACTGGGAGAAAAAGAAAGACAAGAGAAAATGCTTTTAGATGTCAAAGACAATGAAGGTGTTGTAGAAACTGGGGCAAAACACACACAAGATTTCCCAGAGAGGAATAAGTCACCACAAGCACACATTAAGAACCAGAAAGTGGTTGGAGTTGGTTCCCACAGACTTAGTCAAGTAGATTATCAGCCAACCGACCATCCCATGCATACAACATCAGCTTCTTCAGTCAAAAATTTAAGAAACGCTTCTGTGTCACAAGACCTAAAGCCACTTGATACCTCCAATCCACATGAAAAAACAGCTGCTGAAATAACGTCAAACTTGGATAGAGACTCCCATCCAAAATATACTGTGGAGCAAACAAATAACCTAAAAGAAAGTAAAATAAATATGAGAAAGGATGAAAATATTAAACACAAAAACACAGGGACTATGATTGGAGAAGACAGAGCAGAAAAACCAAGACAGGAAACTCATGAAGAAACCACTGCAAACCTGCAGAACAAGGCAAAACAATTGGAAGTACAGAAAAGAGCAGAAGACATTACAGTAAAAAAGTTGTTGGAGGAGAGTAGAGCTTCTCTGGCTGAAGAAGAGCGAAGAGTGGCTCAGAGAGAAGAGGAAAGAAGAGCGAGAGAGAAGGAGGCCATCGCAATTAAGATCAAGGAAAGGCGGGAAAAACAAAAAGAAGTGGAACGAAGAGCAGAAGAAGAAAGAAAAGCAAAACACCTGGAGGAGGACAGAGCTGCAGCAAAGCAAAGAGAAGAGGAAAAGATAATGAAAGAAAATGAGAAGAAAAGAAGAACAAAACTTGAGGAGGAAAGGAGAGCAAAACTCAAAGCAGAGGAAGAGTGGATGAAAGAAATGGAGGAGAAGAGGAGGGTAAAACGGAGAGAAGAGGAGAGAGCTGCTCAAGAGGAGAAGCAGAAGAAAGCTGCTTTCGATGAGGAGCAAAGGCAAAAGGCCAAACAGGCTGAGGAGGAGAGGAGACTCGCTCATATTGAGGAGGAGAGGAAAAGAAAACAAAGAGAGGAGGAGAGAGCTGCCCAAGAGGAGCAGCAGAAGAAGGCTGCTGCTCTAATGGAGGAGCAAAGACGAAAGGCCAAACAGTTTGAGGAAGAGAAGAGACTCGCTTACATTGAGGAGGAGAGGAAAAGAAAACAGATCGAGGAGGAGAAAGCTGCTCAAGAGGAGCAAAGACGAGCCAAACAGCTTGAGGAGGAGAAAAGACTTGCTCATATTGAGGAGGAGAGGAGAAGAAAGCAAAGAGAGAAGGAGAGAGCTGCCCAAGAGGAGCAGCAGAAGAGAGCTGCTCTAATTGAGGAGCAAAGACGAAAGGCCAAACAGATTGAGGAGGAGAAGAGACTCGCTTACATTGAGGAGGAGAGGAAAAGAAAATGGATTGAGGAGGAGAAAGCTGCTCAAGAGGAGCAAAGGAGGGTCAAACAGATTGAGGAGGAGAACAGACTTGCTTATATTGAGGAGGAGAAGAAAAGAAAACAGATTGAGGAGGAGAATGCTCGAATTGCAGAAGAGAAAAGGATCAAACAGATTCAAGAGCAGAAGAAACATGAGCAGATAGAGGAGCAGAGGAGAGAAAGGCAGAAAAAAGAAGAGTGGATTAGAACTCAAAAAGAGGAGGATAGGAGAGCTGAACAGCAAGCCAAAGAGGTCAGGCTCCTTGAGGAGGCGAGCCAAGCAGCACAGAGAGAGGAGAAGCGTGTAGCACAAGAGCAGCTGCAGGCTCAAAGAGAGGTTGAGATCAGGGCTAAAATGAGAGAAGAAGAAGAAGAAAAGTTAGCAACTCAGAGGGAGGAAGAGAAAGCTTCTCGAATGGAGGAGCAGAAAAGAGCAGCACAGAGGATGGATGCTCTACAGTACTATGCCATCACCTCAGCAGAGTCAGAAAGGAAACCCAGGCAAAGACAAGTACGCTCTCCTATACCCTCCCAACAAAGAAGCAATATATCTGAGTCAACTGACGATTCTGGATTCTACAGTAGGCCACATAGTAGGTCCCATGCCTCTGCATCTCCAGCTCCATCACTCCCCCGCTCCAACACCTCCTCTCCTGCTCTGGGAGCCAAACCCTTGATGTTCAGAGTGAAGGATAACACCCTCAGAGGTTCTCCTTTTACCAAGTCAGTCAAACCACGCTTCCATAAGAACTTCGGAGAAGATTTCAGGGTAGGTTCGCCCATGGAGAGAGGGGAGGAAGAGCAGGAGATAATGAGACGTAACACAGGTACTCCCATCCATCCTGATACAACTACCAGACTTGCTGCTATCAAAGAATCTTCGATCCTTGAGCCAGCATCTCCATCACAGGATTACTCGGCTCCTCTGCCACACCACAGGCCCTTCTCCAGGAGAAGCTTTGCTCTGGATGAAGAAGACTCTCGCTCTGTTGTTAGCTACATGTCTGAGGACGTGGAGAGTTTTGCCACCAGTGCGGGAGACCTAGCAGATATACGAGGTCTGTATGACAATGAGAGGCCAGAGTCGGCCTGCAGTTTCAGCAGTGATGTTTCCCGCTTGGGAAAGCCTCCAGTTGTTCCCCCAAAGAGCGAGAAAGCTTTGCTTAGGGCGAAAAGGCTGACCAGACGGAGGATGAAGAAAGAACTGGCCAAAACTGCAGGAGACAGCCCTGCTGAGAAATCTCTTCAAGAAGTCTCAAGTATCCCTTCCTCCTCCTCCTCTGAGGTAGGGTCCTACAACCGCCATGCTGTGGCTTCCCCTCATTTTTCCCCTCCTGTCTCGCTCGCTCATGCACCAGCATTGGGGTCTGGCTTGCCCTCTTCGCACACAGAGCAGCAGCACTCTCACCGCTCTTACCATGCCTCCCCTCATGCCACTACCTCTGTCTCCCTCCCAGTTTTCTCCCCTCATGCCACTACCCCTGTCTCCCTCCCAGATGCCTCTCCTCATGCTATTGGCCCTGTTTCCCACTCAGTTGCCTCTCCTCATGCTATTGGCCCTGTCTCCCACCCAGTTGCCTCTCCTCATGCTATTGGCCCTGTTTCCCACCCTGCTGCTCTTAAGACAGTTGCTCATGTTCCTTCTTCTCCCACTCTTTATCAAGCAAACCACCCAGCTCCAGTGACACAGTACCATGTAGAGTCAAGCTATCCACAGTCCTACCCGCTGACCCAGCGTAAGGTGCTGCAAGACCTTGGCTCTGGTCAGTATTTCGTAGTGGACGTGCCTGTTCAGGTGAAAACGAAGACCTTCTTTGACCCAGAGACGGGGAGTTATGTTCAGCTGAATGTGCGTGAGTCTGGCCAGAGCAACTCCCGACCCCAGTCCCAGAAAACGTACCCACAGCCTCAGCTCCAACCCCAAATTCAGGTCAAGCAGCAACAGCAGCCCATCTCCCAGGCCTCTCCAACCGACAAGCCCTTCATGGTTTATCAAGGCTATCATGGTCATCCACAGGGCTATCAACCTAAAGGTATCTCCTCTGTGCAACCCCAAAGGTCATCCTCAGAGACGTCACCCCCAGTGGCCCCTCTAGTCGACACTTACAGACAACAAGCCCCAAAAAGTGGACAGAACTCTGAGGGGCATCGCTACAGTCCAGAGAGGACTCCATACATGGACACAGTTAACGATAAAGACAGAACACATAACACAGTTTACAACACACATGGCTCATATGAGTCATTCCCAGAGTGTGACACAAACAGCCAGCTGGTAGGAAGCTCGGTTTGTGAAAACGATAACTCAGCCCAATCAAGGTATCGGACCCGTGAGATAATAACCATGGGTGACCTGGAGGACTTTATGGAGGTGTCTGACTGGTGATGAGGGGTTGATAATGTAAAGGAGCAGCCAAATAAAATATTTGATAAATTTGATAAAATAAAGACAGCCAAAAGCACAGTATGAGTGGATCATCATATACGGTATTTTGTTTGTACATGTGACTTTTTTAAACATTTTGAAAATAGTCTCTGTATGTTTTTGCTTTGCAATTGAAAAAAAGTCCTTGGGACATGCTGTTAAATTGCTGCTGTCAATTTTGGAGATTTACTGTTAAGCTATTTATTGTGTTACAGATAAGTTCACCATTCCATTTGACTTTTTGAATGTGCAATGCTAAGATATCTTGTGTATTCCTGGTGATCAATAATCCACTGCCTCCTAGTAGTACACTGTGATGCAGCAGTTCAGCTCAGAGAAATGTTTGCTTTCTGCTATGAACAATGATCAGCTTGCTTAAGTTTTAATGCTCTTTTCTTGTTGGAGAAATCCTATTTTTGGCATTTTGTAATGCATGAAATCTTCTTAAATCCACAGCATCAATCAAAGATCTGCAGATGGTGTTAAGCATAGATTTGTGTGTTCATTGTCAAGCCACTGTGTCAAAGTTAAAACACAATGATGTGATTATACCTGTTTGTAAGGTTTAACATACAGTAGCCCATTTTTAAAGTCCAAGGTTTGTGAGATGTTTCTTTGTTGCTGTGAGTCGTGTGACATGGACTTGTTCAGGCGATTAAAAAAAGACATTGTAAAGATTATAAATAAACAAAGAGAGGATGTCATTTCACTTCTCAAAAGACTGTAATAATAATATAACATTACTGTTACTGGCATCATCTTCTGACTGGTGAAATGTTCCACAGGTCTGAATGACTCAAAATTAAGAGTCTCCTTAGTGCACAAGACAATTACAAAGAGTTATTGAGCGAGTGGAATTATATGTCCTGAGAGAGTTTATAGACAGAAAAAAAGAGAATAACATTTTGTAGATGACAACGGTGTGTGTCTGTTTTTTTGTGTCTTTTTTTGTGAAAATCCTATCCAAGTGCTTAAATATTTGCCTACTCCTACTATACTATTGGGATCCAATGGTAGTAATAATGCCGTGTGAAAATATCTTTCCTTTGATTTCCCTTGATTCACAAACCCAGATTAAATGTGTGATTAGAAAGCCTGCTTGCTGCCAGGTTTCTCAGTGACCTTGTGTATGTTTGTTGATCCCCTGAGAAGCAGTAACCTGCTCTGACCACTGCAGGGCAGAGGAGAGTGTGAGAGAGAGAGAAAAGACTTTGAGGAAAAAAATGAGGGAAACACCAAATAAGAGTTAAGAGGAAAAATACTTCTCCACAATCACCAGAGGTGTTGTATTGTTTTTTTGTTTTTTTGACATTAAACTTTTAAAAGTTTATTTCAAGCTCCATGATACAGTTATAATATTTTCAAAACAAAAGACTCTGACAAGGTAAGAAAAGAGCAAGCTACTACTACTGTCAACCCAGCCAATGCATTTTCCACTGAATCCATGCATTTCAAGAGAATCCTATGTATAACCTGAAAGTTGTTGTGTAATTCCATTTGGATTTGGCAGTGCTCGAAGCGCCAGCAGAAGCCCTGCCTCAGCAGTTTAGCCTGCCCAATAAAGCAGCAGGCTTCATACCACTGGGACAGTCTGACAACCACAGCCAGAGACAAGCCCATGCCACTCTGTCCAGCAGCCAGACAGGGAGAGGTTCCACCACACACACACACACACACACACACACACACACACACACACACACACACACACACACACACACACACACACACACACACACATCCACATAAATGCATATTACCTCAGAAACAAAAATATATGAACATATTATATGAACCTTATTGCTCTTTGTGAACTTCACTGGGAGATGCAAAATAAGCAAAACCGCTTGACTTCCAGAGAAGCTTGGGCTCTCAAAATGCCACACGATGTGGCAGAAACATGCACACACACAAATGAAGACTTGACCATTGCGTTGAAGTACTGGAGTTTTGGGCCTTAGTCCAAGACTCCTCATAGGAACACAGGAAATGACATTTCCTACGTGTTGCAGGACACACAGTGAGAGAGAAAGAGGGAGAGACAGACGGACAGGCAGAGGAGAGAGAGAGAGAGAGAGAGAGAGAGTGAAAGAGTGGGAGTTTCTAAGTGGGAACAGAGCATTTACTGTTTCATATTACACAGAAAAGAGGAGAAAGAGGAGAAGAGTTAATGGTGGATAAGGGCTCTGGTGGGTCCTGCAGTCAGTCTCTGTTTTGAATGTAGCTGCTTGTGTAAGTGCTTTGCAGTTTTCTGGTTTTATGGATTCGCTGACTCTGGAAAATGTACTTCTCTATAGTGGTCCTTGTCCTGACTAAGGCTCTGGTCATAGGTAAGTTAACCTTCTTTACAGCAACAATATAGCAGTGACTAGGTTAATTGATCTATAATCTAACATAGTGTTAACTATAGATGTTGACTTTACCTTTAACTTTATTACAAGACTTTCAAAGAAGACATAAGGAAATGAAATACCTATTAAAACATTTACTAACAATAATTGAATACACACACATGCAAACAATAATAATAATTATTACGTTATAGTACTTTGCAGTCTTGGTAATAAAGTGTAAATGTTTTCAACAATGGAGTTAAGGAAATTCATTCTCTGTAAACAGAGTAAACTCCATAAAGCGGACTTAACACTGAAGTTTCCCATCCTGGAATCGCTTGGTGTTTTTTTGTATTATGTTGGTGTGAGTCTCTCTTGTTGCTTTGTTTGACACATTAAATGTTGGAGGACGGATCCTGAGGGAGATTCCCCAGCTAACACAATAAGGCAGCCCACATGGTCCCTGTTATCTTGTCATGTTTTTGTCTTTTATCCTGTTTAGGGGGGTATAGCACAGTACAGATGATGAATGTTCCCCACCTGTAGATTCTCTTTGCCTGTCTGATCACACATATTGTGTCCAGACTCCATGTCTCCGCGAGACAGATCTGACCCAGCTGGCAGCACATTAAAACCTGCAGGGAAGTAAAATTGGGGCACACAAAGTTAGGTTTACTTGGATCCGTAGTTCTCCTAAGTTTTCTCTCTTTTGCAGACTTCCATCGAATGATGGAACAACAGACACAATAAGAAAAAATGATAGTGCAATCTCTAAAACCGTAAATCCTTGCCGCTAATGGGGTGTGCGTATAAACTTACTTTGTCTAAATGCTGCAATTATGTTTTATTGGCAGGAAATCAAACATCTTGCAAAAATGAACTCAGACTTTTTCCATGTGGGGCACATTACCAAACCTAGTTAATTACTAATTTAAAAGCAGGGAGGAGTCGCACAAGCTACAAGATCATAGCACTCTGAGAATGTGTTTGTGTTTATGTTGGAAAAAAAAGTGTTTTATGTTTGGGGTGTATAAAAAAAAAAAAAGAATATGTGCATATTATTCTCGCAAAAAGTGCATAAAGTATGTCACAGATTCAATAGAGTTTGATATGAAAGACAAAAAAACCCACCAACTCTTTGTGTGTTTTGTCATCAACAGAGGTATGTCATGCCCTGAATGTGACAGTGATCCCCGGACCTGTTGTCACAGTAACAGAGAAAGACAACCTGACACTGTCCTGCTTGATATCTCAGAGGAAGAGGAGCAGCAGCGTCCTCATCCTTCGCTGGTTCTTTTCTCCCCTGACTGCTGCTCCCACTCCTACAACTCCTCCTCTTGCTCCTGCTGCTCCATCACCATCTCCTTCAGCCCTCGAGCCTCCGCTCTTTCTGATTGTAAAGATGGGCATAAAAAAAATGAAGCTGTACGGGAACTACACCCGCCTGTTCCCCCAGCCAAAGTTTCGTCTTTATGAGGAAACAGAGGGAGAGGTGTACCGGCTGCGGATTCTCAGTGTGACAGGGATGGACCAGGGTTTCTACATTTGTAAGGTGCAGGAGATCCGCAAACACAGAAATATATGGAGAGCATCGTCCAATGGTACCAGTACCACACAGCTGACAGGTAACCAGAGGTGTATATTTATACACTGGGCTCCCTGTGGCATGTTGCCTCAGGATCAGGGCCACATTGGACACTTCTCATTGGACAATTGTCAGATCTAGCCTTAGAACTGTTAAGCTCCCCCTGTTTTAGTGTCAATGAGCAAAATGTTGAAACCCTTCATCACCAGGGTGGTGGTCACTAGTGGGTGGGAAAGACAAAGGGGAATGTGGTGAAGTAAAAGAAACTTTTTTTTTAATCTTTAACTTTTTTATAGCAGATTTGGAAGTCAAATTGCAGTTTTGGCCTTCTGTCAAATGCCAATGGAGTTTATTAATATCAATTTAATCTTCACTTGGTTCAGATCAATTGAAAACGAACCTCTCATGACCACATGACATCATTTTTTTTAAACTTCTGCGTAACCTTGATTGCTGCCAAGAGAGACTGAAACAGAGGAAAAAGGGGATTTCTGATGTTATTAAACTCAAAATATTTTCCCTGGATTACTTCTTTCCAAGGAATTCCCTTACAGCCGCACACATTCAGCTGGGGCATGCGGTCCATGTTATCTGGCAGTGGAAATAACCAAATAAAGCGAAAAGCAACAGTTTTATTGGAGCACAAAGGGCTACAAAGGACAACAGAGATGTGTAGGATTTATAGTGACTCCCTTGGCTACTTGCTTGAGTAGTGCCTGTGTGTGTTTGAGTGTGTGTGACCCCAAATCTTCTGGCATTTCCATCTCAAAACAATGAGCTCACACAGTCAAACCACGCTTAACAATATCTCACTGTGTGTACGAGTGTGAGGAGGAGTAAAAGGTAGAGCGTAGAGCGAGTAGAGCTATGTTCAGAAACTTTTGAAACACATGACATCAGCATTCTGGGTTTGCTTTTATGCAAGCCTCAGGAGAAAATCTTCTAAAGAATTCAGTTGCAGTGGAACTTATTTAGCCTGTTGCCAGGAATCTGTGAGAAATCAACAATGAGCAATCTTAAACAAACCTGGCTAAGAGCTAATTTAAACCACATTCAGTAATAATACATGAACACTGAATCACTGAGGTACACAGACAAAGGGGGGTTCAAAATGCTGCTAATATGGAATAGGTGTGGCTACACCTGACACAACTGTAAGTTGACCTGTCATTACCTTTTTGCCAGAAAAGTGAAGAGGTTTTAGTTTGACAGAACCATTTGACAACGCCCTGCCCTATATTCAGGGAAATGTCCCACTAAGGAAGTAATGCAACCTCAGGCATCTCTGACATGCATTGACCACAAAACCAGAAACACAAGAGCTGACATTATAAGAGCAAACAAAGAGAAAACTAAGTTAAAACTCGAATCCAGGGAACCCCTCAGTCTGCAGCAGTGGCTACACCCCACCGAGGCCATACATTGGATGGCATTTAGTCACAGGATTTGCAGAGGAGAGATTTTCATCCATAAATTAGGACACACTCGACAGTGTACGAACCTAGTGGTCACATGATTGCTGCTGCTTTTCTAAACTGGTCAAAGGCGCAGACAGTCTCCGCTGTTAAATACAATTTTATAAGCCACTGCTGTCTGGCGTCAGGTTTCAAAAACCCCAGATTGTAAAGTGGATGGTTTACTTTTTCCCTGCTGGACTAGCGGAAAACACATGAGCATTAAATCGTACCTGGTGGTTTTGAGCTTTGCATGGATTCCTGTGCAGTATATTCTTTGCATGAACTTTGTTCAGGCTGGATTTGCATCTGCTTGTGTGGACACATCTGTACAATAGAGAGTGCCTAACAGCCAACCTATTAACCTCAAGCTGTGTGCACTGATCAGATGTGGGGTGAAGCATGTGGTTTACCACAGTGTGAAGATCAGATATGTGGTCTACTTGTGTTACCTGTTAAGTTCTCACCTTCTCAAGAAATTCCTGTTAAATCACCCACACCTCATCAAATGAATACAACTAGGACTAAATGTGTCGAACTATATAATGCATATGACTAAAAAGCTAAGACTGACATTAGTAATACACCTGCAATCTTGCAATCCAATCCATTGAATAGAGTTCTTAGTTTGTCCACATTAACAAACGTAAGCGGGAACTATTTTCAACGCATATGTATTGGCTATTTGTATTAAAAATACAATTCAAAAGAATACAAATAAAGCAAAATCTCCAACAACACTCCTATATACCACCACCCACAATGACCTCAATAATAAACAATGTAGAATTATCATCATTCTGACACGTCAACAAAAACTGCAAATGTATAAATGTATAAGCTTTTTAAGATTTGTAGCAGAGCTGTTGTATTGAGTTGCATTAGCTTGCACAGATGTTCCTAATAACATGCTTGGTGAATGAATAGAATTATTTTTTAAACATAAACCAAATTATTTACTGCATTGTATTACATTGTAATATCGTCCTACCATTTTTTTCCCATTCTATGTATAATCAAACTTTTTTAGCTCTTTAAAAAACAGTTTGATTACTATCAGTTTGATGATTATCAGAAGTACTGAAAGATGACATTTCTTTATCTTGTGTACTTTTAGGACATATTTTAGGGAAAAAAAAGTGTATCTTCCCCTGACTTTACTGACTCTAAACTTGATCGCTGCTATTTGTGATGTAGTTTCTAAAACAGTTTTTCATGTTCAGTTACAACACAAAAGTTACCGTCTTGGTCCCTAACATTAACTGACGTGATAGTTGGATCACATTTGACAATTCCACAAGTGGTTCAGTGATCAAGAAATAGGTCAGAACAAGAATTGGTGTTAATATGTAATCATTTCTTATTAATCTGTTTATCAACCTGCATTTAAAAGACATATTAAAAACTCATTATGAGGAGAAGAGACTAAGTAATTTATGTACATAGATTCTGTTCACTCTCCTCAACCTCTTGCTAAATACCCCCGACCTAACTTTGAACCATCATTCATTGGTGCATAGTGACAACAACTTCCTCGTTCCTTCTCTTTTTCCACACTGAGAAGTAGACAAAGAAGATCAAAATATTAAACAATTGTGAATCAACCAACAAAAGGAAGCAGAGATGCACAGGGCTGAGGGGGGGAACCCCAAACGCAGTCCAAGGACAGCAGTGCAGCCATGCCCCTTAGCGAGCGAGTCTGTGTGTGTGTGCTGGGGTTGGCTGATGCTGCAGCAGACTCTCCCTTCATGAAGGCGGTTTTTGATATTTCTGGAAACCACTGAGGCTGTCTGCTGCGTTGGGTCAGTTTCCTTAGACAACGGCAATTTACAAAGATACTTAATCTGGGCCGAGTTTTCTGTCATCCACATTCTGTTTTTGCTGACTTTCGTAACAACTGTTTCCTCAGTGCACTTTACTCCCGAGGGCGGTAGCAGTGAAGGACTGAGGCGTCTATTTGCAGGTACTGTTCTGGTCTTTAGATCTAACTCTGTTTCTATTTGCAATATGCATGCCTTACTTTGGTAATACCAATGTCATTTTCTAAAGGGGTTTATCTGTCTGTGTTCTAGACGTGTATGTTTATGCTGTGCTGATCTGCTCACTTGGCCTGCTATCCATCTTCCTGTTCACTCTGGTTCTCACCGGCCAGTACTTCTACAGGAGACATAGACTCAAAGGTCGAACCATTCCTTATTATTATACCTTCTCACTTTGGTGGCTTTGCTATAATTTAACATGCATGTTTTTCCTGTGTTTTGATTCACAGCCAGTTACCTTCTGGTCAGGTGTCCAGAGAGCAGGTACAGTATGTCTTCAACAATAAAAGTGAGACTGTTGTGTTCGTGGTTGTCTAGGGTTAATCAAAAAGTTAATCACCTCTGCTCCATGCAGCTCAGGAGAGACTGTAACCAGCTCCAGCAGTTCATCCAGTTCTTCCCCAAGGGCAAAAAGGAAAGACACAAGACAGAAAAGTGACAGAAAAGTCACAGCAAAAGCACCAAAACTACCAGAGGAGCCACCGCCACACATACCAGCCAAAGGTAACAGTTTGTATTGTATTATTTAAGCTATAATACCAAGATCTTTTGGAATACAATGGAGCAGTGGTCAGTGATGTCACTTCACAGCATGGGGGAATCAGCTCCACTTTCCAGTACTGGTCTGTGTGTGGAGTTTGAGTTTCCTCCAAATATTTCAAACACACTGGAAGCATTAGAGTCACAGGAGGAAGAGAGCGGCTTCGGCCTCCTGTGACGCAAAGAAAATGAATTACTGGGTAAAGAAAACAAGAGTAAATGAAGGTATCTAGCAAGGAAAAAAACAGAACATGATAACCCCAGTATAATTCAATTCCTATGATGAAAATAGCACAGCTTGGGAGACACTGGGAGACCAGCAGGAAACAGTTTGACAGTGAAACTTAGACTGCATTTGGGTAAAATCCTGCATAGTGTGAGGTAAAAACAACACTGAACGATGACAGAATGAAGCTCTTATTTTTGTATTAAACAATACCTTGAAAGATACATAGTACATACACAGAAGTATAGTTTAATTTCATCCTTACTGGCTGTTTTAGCAGATTTAAAGCTGGGCTCAGCAACTTTGAATATCAGGAATGAAACACCAATGGAAGAAACTCTCTTCCCCATTATTTCCATGTTTCGTGATACGCTTTTGCCTGCAGTGTGCATACAAGCTAGCAAGCAAGTACAACAAATAGCTACACCTTGCTGTTTTCATACAAGCTAGCAAGCCACTACAACACATAGGTAGACCTTGCTGTTTTCACAACCTAGCAAACTACTAACAACAAAGAAAAATAACTGCAACCAGTTGAGCACAGGGGACAGTTTGTTCACGGTTAGCATAATGCTAAACTAACAACGGTCAGCAGCTAAGCAACGTTTCAAAACACACACAAACATTGCAACACATTTAGATATGACAAAATAATGAAGTTAGAAGCTAACTGGTCCAGGAATTAAAGCAGGAGCTTTGAGTTCAAATTTAAACCGTGGATGAGTTCTCTCCAACTCTTAAATGATGAAACAAGATTTACCTGCGTTTGCCACGTTTGTGTTTTTTTGTCAGACTCTCTTAGATTCCTTATGGCTTCTTCAAACTTATTTTTTTTTTTGCTTGCTTAGCTGAATAAACTGTTGCAGCAAACATTGGAATTGCTATGATTTTGGTGCAAGTTTCTGACATTCTGATCCCTCTGTAACCTCTGCAGAGCTGTAAGACCTTTCAGACCAGTCTGGATTTTCTCAGGGCTGTTTACAGAGACACAAGGAGACACGGGAGTGTGATGATCTGTTATCTGCCTCGACTACTTCTGCTTTAAGGTTGTTTCTGTTTTTCCAGTGCCAATTGCTGCAAAGAGACCTCAGAAGCCCAGGAGGTTAAAGACTCATCCAAGGAGGTCTGCCAATGTAAGTCTTCTATTCTTAACCCATCACACAGGCTCAACTATTACAATAAATTAATCCACCCTTTCCATCATATACTTTATTAAACACATACACTCAATAGATTTGTTAAAACAAATGTATTAACATTTTGAAATCATGTTATTTTTTTTTTCATCCATTGTTATTTCACATTATTGAAATGCATGCAAGGGGGAATTTGTCTCACAAATGCATGATTGTCTACAGGAGGGTATTGCCATCTTTTTATTCAGTTATGAGCTTGATAATTCTATTTAGCTTTATTGCTTCTCAAACACAATTATTTATTTAGAGCGCTTCATTGGTTTTATATCTACAATAAAAATGTCAAACAGGTACAGCCTATCCAGAAAGAATTCAGACCCCTTTTTTGTTTTTTGCTATGTCGCAGCCTTACGTTAAAATCATTTAAAGTTATTTTCCCCTTCATCAAGCTATGCTCAATATGTCAAAATGACAAAGTGAAAACAGGATTTAGGACTTTTTTTTTTGTAAAAACTGCAATATCACACTGACATAACTATTCAGGCCCTTTACTTAGTATTTATGTAGATGAAACGTCTATGGCAGTAATTAGAGCCTTGATTCTTCTTGGGTAAGACACCAAAAGCTTTACACACCTAGATTTGGGGATTTTCAGCCATTCTTCTCTGCAGATCTTTTCAAGCACTGTCAGATTGGATGTAGACTGTTAGCGGACAGACAGCTTTAGTCTCTCCAGAGAAGCTTGATTGAGTTCTATTCAGCGCTCTGGGTCACTCAAGGATGTTCACAGTTGTTCCTAAGCCTTTCCAGCATTGTCTTGACTGTTTGCTCATAGGATCATTGTTCTGAAGGTAAACTTCAGCCTTGTCCAAGTTCATGAGGACTCTGGACCAGATTTTCATTAAGTACACGTCTGTACTTTGATCATTCATCATTTCCTCAACCCTACCTGGTCTACCAGTCCCTGCTGCTTAAAGGCACCCCACAGCATGGTGCTGTTTTTTTGTCAGCATAGTATTGGTCAGGTGATGAGCGGTGAATGGTTTCTTCCAGAGATGGTGCTTAGAATTGAATTCAGTCCTGTTTTTTTTTTAGACCAGAGATTTTTTTTTTCTCACAGTCTGAGCCCTCTAGCTTCTCTTCACCTCTTTTACCAAGGTCCTCCCCCCGGGTTGCTAAGTTTGGCTGTGTAGGCAACTCTAGAAAGAGTCCCTGTTGGCCCAAACTTCTTCCATTTAAGAATTTTGGAGGCCTCTGTGCTCTTGGGAATATTTCATGCAGCACACATTTTTTAGCTTTCCAGTCTGAGCCTCGACATAATCCTCTCTGAGCTCTGCAGGCAGTTCCTTCGACCACTTGGTTTTGGCTTGGTTTTTGCTCTGATATGCATCATCTCCTGTGAGATCTTATATAGGCATGGTTTGTGTCTTTCCTAACCATATCCAATCAATTGAATTCACCACAGGTGGACTCCAATTAAGGTGTAGGAATGTCTCAAAGAGAGAAATAGGAGACACTTCCCCTGACTTTCCATAGCAAAGGGTCTGAATACTCAGAAAATATTTTTCTTTTTTGACTTGGAAACATACTAAAATTCTGGTTTCACTTTGTCATTACAGGGCATTTATTGATGAATGGGAATTACATAGTTTTACCATAAGGCTACTACATAAAATGCGAAAAAGCAAAGGCCTGGATACTTCCTGAAATGGACTGTATATAAAGAACTACTCCAAGAGTCATCGGTATCTCCACTGATGCTGCTCTTGTGATTTTGAAGATCCTGATTGGATTAGTACAAGTGGAGGATCTGAAGAAGCTGGATAAGCCTCCTTTTGTATGGAAGTTTTTCAACTTAACCGAATGTTCCAAGAGGTCCTGCAAACACATACTTTCTGTTGCTAAATAGCACTAAAGAGATGTTTTCCATGGAAATTGAAAGACACAGCGGTTTGCATAAACAAGATTAGAGGCAGATGAGATGCTTGCACTCCCAATGTGCACCTTATTTTTCTATGGGAAACACTGATACTGATATATCTTTGCTATGTAGCCTACAGTACTTCACTTGTTCCATTTAGAAATATTATTTTACAGCCTTATTCCAAAATGGATTAAATTCATTTTTTTCCTCAAAATTCTACACAAAAGGTTTTTTTCCATGTTGTCATTATGGGGTGTCGTGTGTAGAATTGAATACCTTCTGGATGCACTGTATATGCAGACCTCCTTTGCCTTATCTCTGAGCTAAATTCCTTCAAGTGTCTTCCATCATATGCCTGCTTTTCCAGCCTCGAGTATCACGAGTATCACAAGAGGACAGTCTGACATATGCAGAGCTGGAGCTGGTCAGACCGAGGCCAGAGCCCCCAGCCTCCTCCAGTCCTGACCCTGCACCCTCCAGCCCGGACACTGTGTATGCTCAGATCCTCTTCCAGGAGAAACAGCTGTAAACACAGCAGCTCTGGACAACATGGATTTCATAGTACCTCCTGGTGAGGGAGATTGAGTGGCATCCAAAGGACTATATTTATACTATCAATATGGCATTTAGCATATGATTTTTGGCTTTAAGTACGCTACAACGGTTGGTAAATGGGACGAGGGTTTTGTGTTTCCTCGGAGCAGTTCCAGTCCTTTCAATTGTTTTGTTTGTTGGCATTGCTGGTCTGTGAGCCAGATGTTTATAAAGAATGCTCTAACTGTTAACTATTCTGTATAAACTCAGGGGACTGCGTGGAAAGAAATCATTGTCCAGGCTCTTTTACTGCAGCGTCATGAGGCGCTGTAACACTCTGCTTTTTAAAATGCATTTATAATTACAGTACTAATACATCAAATTAATAAATATATGCCTGGGTCCGACATCTAAAGAGTTCAGTCTTTGCTTCAGATAAACCTGGTTCATAAAACTATTTTAAATTGGTTTTGGATTCTGTGAAAATTGTTGTTGGATGTTACAAACTGATGCAAACAGCTGCTGCACTCTCTCTCTCTCTCTCTCTCTCTCTCACACACACACCCACAAACACACACACCGACTATATATATATCACAAATCACATTACCACAGGCCCACTGAGGACCTACTGATCTAACATTGTGGCAGATTGAGAAAGTTCTGTAACTTATTAAAGTAATAGTTTGACATTTGGGAAACACTCTGAGAATTCACTTCAGAACTACTGCTTGGTATATTTGAGTCTACAGCTGCTTATCTTAGCATAGTATGAAAGATGGAAAGTTGCTCACCGTCTAAAGGTAAATCATCCTATCAGCACATCATGTAGGTCAGAAAGTTAGTGAGAAATTTGCTTATATATTGAGTTAGAATATCAAAATAATTACTTAATATAATAACTCATTATTTTTTAGGGACTAAATTATTACTTTCAGACACTAAATCATTTTGAGAAAGTTTTACATTAAAACGACTTACAGGAACTTCCTTTTTCATCACACAGGGTTGCATATGAAGCTCCCTAATTTATAATCAATTAGATCTTGTTTAAAGAACTTGAAAAAATTCTCATGTTTCCAGTTTTTATCATATACTAACCAGCTGGTGGGTTTTGCTTCATATTTAGGCTACCAACATATTGAAGTAAAAATAAGCTGGGTTTGATGGAATTGTTACCAACTAGTGCCAATTTGTTAGATACTGATTTTCTACAAAGAAGATGCAAAAAAAAAGAATGATCAGGACCTGGATAGTGTTCTGTGTCTGATTTAGCAAGTCATAAACAGCAAATAGGAATTCTGGAAGCAGCAGGCATTACGCTCAAGTACCTCAGAAAGGTGAAGGGTGTGGGCCATTTTGTGAAGGTCAGTGTGTGAAAAATGGGATGAAGATAGGTGCGTGTGGAGAAAGAATGATGCACATCCACACCCTTTCTCTCCGTGAGTGGGAGAGATGGAGAGAGAGACCATCATCCCCCACAGTTCAGAATCACTGACTAGGATGAACCCGCTAATGACTACATTTATTCAAATTAGACTAATTGTAATCATGGTTAATAATTAGCTTTACAGTGCATTATAATTGGGTTAGGCTACAAGATGGTTCTGCCTAGGTGCAATAATTTATTTGATTTAATTATTCTGAAGAACCCAATGGTTTGACATTTCATATCATAAAACCAGCGGTGTAGAGAGAATGGAGATGGCCGTTGTCTTTAGAGAAGGTCATTGCTCGCTCTCTGGGAAAATTATGAGAACTATTTTCCACTCTATTAAGCTACTCCACTTAGCACAATTAGCCACACACACAAAGGTTAAAGACAGAGACCTCTTCCTTTATTACAGAGGAGTGGTGCATGTGCATGAGAGAGGAAGCGAGGCACAGAAAGAGAGTGAGTCTTTATAATCTTGACAATGTACCGTTATATAAACCGTTAAATGGTTGTCTATAGGGACATTAGTGCAAAGATAAGTGTGAGAATTGCACTTTTCCTTCAAAAGATCCAAATCATTGTTTAGAAAGGGTTAAATTTCATAATGTCTCTCTCCCACAAAATAGGTCAAATTCACCCAGGAGTGTGTGGTGGAGGCCCAGCAGCGATTATGGTGATCTCATGTAAGATGTAGCCGATGAGGAGATTGGTGTGGTGAAAAAGGCTTGTTTGTCCTTGATCAGCCATGAACACAAACAAAAAGGATACCCTTAACAAGACCCAACAAATTTCTAAATCATCCACAAAACATACTTGACACGACCACAGTAAAATTGTGGAGGATAGTGATGCAAGGGGATCAAGAAGTGGTCAAATAATCATAAATACCACATTACAAAGAATACTGAAAACACATTGCATAAACTATTCACAACTAACTAAACATCCTGAATTGCTCATACCACAGACCTTCACCAGAGCAAAACAGTGCAACCCTTGCAACATGAAATGCTGACATCTGTGCATGCCACAGTTTTTATTTTGAGATCTGCGCCAGCCCTTCATATCTATTAAAAAATACTTATTTCTCAGGGAGCGTTAGCTGAACATGCACACTGTTCATGTTCATCATTTATACAACACCTTGTTTCTATCATTCATGAAGCTTCCATGTCAAGTCAAGTCATTTTTTTTTGTAGCCCAATATCACAAATGTGCCTCGGGGTCTTACACCGATAAATCCTTTGACCTCAGACCCTTGATTTGAAGGAGGAAAAACTCCCTAAAAAAACCTTACCAAGTGAAAAGAATGGAAGAAACCTCAGGAAGAGCAACAGTGGAGGGATCTCTCACCCAGGTCAGATAGACATGCAAAAGAATCACTTTCCTCTTCGTTCAAACTCTCACATTTTGAGAAATCTGGATAGTGTTCGGGTTTTGCCTTTATAAGTATATAAAAATAAAATAAAAATATTGGCCAGCTCGGATTTCAGTCATAATGGAAACCATAAAGAAGATTTAGACAAATAACCACCAATAGCTATAAAGTTTTATTCAAATTTGTTGAAATTTGGTATTTACACAGAAAAATACAGAATTAAATATTTATGTAAAGGAGGTAAAATATTCACTATTGTCGATGCACAGCTGGTGTCAGAACTGAGACATTTGATGGATTTTACTGCCTGCAGGTCTGTGTCTGACTCTCTCTGAAAGGATTAAAGCTTTTGTAGAAGCCCGGAGGCGTGAAAGGTCTCAGACTCTGCCGCCTCTCACTCACAGGACCAGGTGAAAACTCTGCCCCAGGTATCACCTGCCAGGAGAGTAGCATGGCTCCTGTAAAGAGGAGATTAAAGCAAAGTAGTGTAAAGAAGGCAATAATCCACATATAATGGGATAAAAGTCAGTCAAGGTTTAGTTTCCTGTACCTGGATATAGCCAGCGCTGTGATGGCCGGATTGTTTTTGTGGCGGCGATGCGACGCGGCCTGACTTCTGTTCAGCTCTTGACACAGCACCAGATGTCTCTCCCAGCCTTTAACCTGGCACGAGCTGCTCACTGTGGATACATCATGAGAATACTTCAATCTCAATTTATTAGCGAATCACAGGGCAGGTGTCTGTAAGCCTGACCCAATGGTCCCTGCAAAAAAAAAAAAATTTAAATGTGCACTAATGCAGTGTTTATCTGTGGTCAGTAGGCTGTTAAAGGGAGAAAAAATCTCTCGAATATAAATGCCTCAGTGTTACGTAAAGACTTGTCTCAATGTAATTTGCCAAGCATAATACTCCTATGAGGTGACGTGAGGCTGTAACCAATGTATGCCAAATTGGATCTGGGTATTATTGCTTTCTAAATTATACACACACACACGTCAGCAGAATTACTCATCAGTGTTTACTGCCTCTATGTTTAATAACTTTATAACAACATAATTTCTGCTAGCCCTAATGCTAGTGAGGGATGGGCCAAGCATTACAAGCTCTCGTCTGGAAACAACGGTGTCTCGCTCTGAGATGAGCGGTTAAAAATAATCATCTCACACTTAAGGATTTATCTAATTACATAGAGGCTGGTTTCTTTAAAAAAACAACAACACACAGACACAGACACACACACACACACACACACACACACACACACACACACACACACAGACAGACAGACAAACACAAATACACGCGCACGCACACACACACACACACACACACACACACACAATAAAAGAAGCGTTTGTTTTTGCGTAGTTTTCTTTGCAGTCACTCTTACAGTTGTGCTGTTGTCAGCCACTCCCATCATCTTTGCTGTTATAAATACATCTATATCCTCTCCCATTGCCAGCAGCATTACCGTCTCTCTCTGTCTGCGCTGTTTCGTCTTGCCCTGGGGACACAGGCTCTTCTGGAGGGCCAGGTAATTGTGTTCTGGTATACTCTGTCCGCCATATCTGTATGAGAGACACATAATGAGTAGCAAAATCAGACATAATTCAACATAATAACAAACACACACGCATATGCAACCAACGTGCACACACAAACCCCATAACTCAGGGTTATAATAAAGTAATAATACCATTTGTGTGTGTGTGATGTGCATGTGGCGTGGATGCCCGCTGCCAAGTGAAGCCCATTTTAGAGTTTGCAGCTTTGATTGCAGAGAGGCAGCATATGTTTATATTAATCCTAAGCAAAAACAGTCACACACAACCCATATGCTGTTATTAATACCTCAATGGACATTCAACCTGCTACCTGCAAGGCTAATTCCAAACTGATAGATTTGAATACTGTAGAGTATGCTGCATAATACAGAGCAAAACCTCTCCCGCTGACCTATTAGTCCTGCAGAGAGCTGGCAGAAAGTGATTTTAAAGACAGACATCCGCTATCAACACACACATAAAACAACCCAACTCACCCGTATGATGCCATCTGCACAGCCAGTCACAATAGCATTCCTGGCGTCCCACTCCTGATGGTGTGTGAAGCTGACACACAGGATGTCTGCCTGAGGCCCGCAGGAAGTGTCAGTGCAGGTCAACAGCTGACCCTTCATCGTCCACAGGTAGAGCAAAGGCCCCGTGCATGATGCGATCTCACCCTTGGACAGATTAATATGCCGTTGACGCCCGTGTGCACACAAATGTACAGAGAAATGCATAAAAAAAGCAAAAAAAACGCACACAAAGAGGATATGCATGCTGTCAACAATGAGAAACCTCCCTTCCTCATGCTGTGAGGTGAGTGAAGGGGAATAACATGGCAGCACTGAGCCAAAGACTACAAAGAACAGAAGAAAGAAAGAGAAATCAAGAGGTTTTCAGAGAATATGCAAAAAAAAAAAAAAAAAAAAAAAACGTTATAAATGGTAGGACTTACTGTAAGCTCATTTATAGCCAGCGCAGAGATGGTAGTTGTGTGTCCTACGAGCTGGGTGACGTAGCTTAGCTCCTCCAGATCCCACAGGATACAGGTGAGGTCACGGGAGCCACTGACTATCAGGCTGTGGACCTCAGACACAGCCAGACATGTCACAGTATCTGTGTGTCCGTATAACGGCTATGAAGAAAAAGAGAGCCAGCGTAAGTCTCTGCGTACAAATCAGTCTGAGACGATGGAAAATATGCTGTGTTAATCTCTGTCACAGACAGACCAACCTCTCGAAGTTTCATGTGGTTGAGTTTGTCCTTGCTGACTGCTACGTCCCACACACACACCACAGTGCTGGTTCCTGCAGTGATGATGGTGGTGGGGTTGGGACAGGCGGCGCACAATGTCTCTCCCCAGTCACACAAGCTCTCACACACCGCAAAAGTCTAGATATGGACATACATACCAAAATAAAACTGTGATGAAATGTTTATGGTGGAATAACCATCACCCCCATCAGGCATCCTTCACATCTTAAATCCAGACTAGGAGTTGTTGTTGTATATTATGATTCTGCAACACACTGAGCACTAATGATCTTTCATCAGAATATATAAACTGTAGTTCTCAATAATTACAGATAGAAGTTAAATACATTATATTTTAATAATTGTGACATTTAACTTTACTTTTTTACCCCATTTTACTATACCATTGCACAACGAAACCAGCAGGCTTTTTATACAGTGGGAGTGTGTCATGTAAACCCCACAAAGCCTCACAAAGCCTTACAAACCAGAAGCCAACAGACAGACATAACTGAGATAAACCCACAGTGCATAAGACTTTGCTAGATGTCATAAATAAGTAGAGCTTTTTTAATAGTGGTCAACAAATCATTTGACACATATAATAGAGTGAGTGAAATCTTGGCAGGTCATGAAAACCTCCTCACTGTAGATTGAGTGTCAGCTGATACTGATTAGCTGAGTGTGTGTGGCGTCGGTTCTCTGCCAGACGCAGTGAAACGCTTCATTTCTTCACATCCATGTTATTAAAATGGGAAAAATGCAGCGTAAGACTGACACTGAGCAGTATCTAATTGATACAAGGGAGTAAAGTCTATAAAGTTTAATCAATTTATCAATCCTGTCTCATATTGGAAATAAATATCTACACTTCATGGCCATGAATGCACCGTGGGCTGGAAACACATTTGCACTTAACATACTACATACTTTCTCTGTGGCATAGTTTCCAAAGGCACAGCTGTTGTCAGGGAAGCCCCAGCTGAAGAAGCAGCTTGACAGAGACGACAACAGGAGCCGGTTTCTCTCCAGGACCAACACCTCTTTTTCCAGACACAGTATTTGACCAACTGGGCCTCTTGGCAGCTCTGCAGTAAGTTAGGCACAAAAGTAAGAGCAATGTTTTTAAGATTTATTCGGTTATATGTTTAGTCGGTTAAATGATATGCGACTTATAAAATAGTTACAGAATACACAATAGAAAAGTGACCTCATTCTGCCTTTAGTGTACCTGAACAAACCTGACAGGCCAAATCAAGATGATAGCTCTACAAAAACATCACATTAAAGAGTTTGGTACCTCAGTAAACTTGTAAAGGATTTCATTAAAGTGACCAGACAAAACTGGGCAATTAAAACAGCTATTCCCAGGTTACACCGAGCTGAGGCTCTGTCCTAGGGGGACGCCTGCATCCTGTACAGCACGAGTAGTACGTCCACGTGTGTGTGTGCATGCGTGCGTGGGCGAGGCGGTGAGAGAGAGGCCATAATTGTGCCTGTAATTGACCAATTCATGCAGGAACAGGCAGAAATCATTATATCCTGTCGCCGGCTCTGCTTCTAAAATCCCCAGAAAGAAGTGGCGTCTGCATTAGTCTTAGCAATTCTTCTCCTATTCATCTCAATCTGCTTATTGATCAGATCAGACACTCTCAGATTTAATATGAAATGTAATATGCAGGAATCTCTCCCTGAGCATTCGCAGATTCATCTCCTCTCCTTCAGTGGGCCTGTAGGGATATTCAGATTATTAAGTAGGGCTCAGCGGAGGAGTCATCTCCATATTGTAGCTCTAACAGATAGCTACTTCTACTCTTCCATAGTGTAAATTAATCTATGGACGTTCTCGCTCTGTTTCAATGTTTCCCTCGAGACCTGAGTACATCTTGTGTGTAATAATTGACATAAAATGGTGGGAAATAAAATATAGGAAGAATAATACAAAGTAGTGCCAAATTAAGATGATTAGAATTGATTGAATTTAGTTCACTAAAAGTGAAAATCAATCAATCAATCATTTTTCATAGTACAGTACATTTAATTGTTTGGAATGATGTATTAATTGTAGGACTGCATTATCATTTGCTTCCATTTTGTACGTTAATGTTTAATAGATTGGCAATTTGCCTTAGAGTACACTAAATATGTAGATTGAGCCCGCAGCCAATTAGCTTAGCTAATTAGTTATATTGCTATAACTTTAGACAAAACAAGACTATTTTTTCTGGTTCCAGTAGGATGCCAAGCTCTTAATTGGCTAATAGCTGTACAGTAATCTAAATATTTAGTTTACAATAGCATGGGTCTTTTCATCTCACTTTTAGCATTTTTTGCATTTGTGTTTTTCGGAACTCCTTTTCTATTGTCTAGTTGTACCTCTGAGTGGCTGGGCAGGGCTCTTGAGTTGGTCGAGTTTGAAGAAAAATGGAGTTGGATGGGTTGGTGATGATCCTTCTTTTTTAGTGCCATTACGAGGTGGATGGGGCTTGGTGAAGAGCTTTGGCAAAGACACATCATTCAAAATGTAAGATTATTTTTTAAAAGCAGTGACATGATGCACCTGCACACAGGAATATTTTTTTTTACCTGTTTGGGAACCTGGCCAAAGTTGCTGACATATCCCAGGATTGTGCTCTTGATGAGGGGGTCCTTATCATCCTTGTGGCCCCTCTGGGCATAGAAGTAAGGATGGAATGTGTTTAAACTTTCTACAGCTGCAGCGCCTTTTTGCCGGTACCCGAAAATCAGGTCAATCCACAGGTGGAGGTGAGAACTCACATAGTCGCTTTCCAAGGCCTAAAGGAAACAATGCAGGGTGTTTTTGCACAAATCAAGACAACCTAGTCAAACAATATTACAAAACTACTAAACCGCATTGCGCAGTTGTAAAAACAGCACTACGCAGTACTTCTTGTTATTACAGTAGGGCCAAAACCATCAGTCAAACTGTTAATATAGGAGTTTAGAAGCAGAAGAAACTTATATGAGAATGTACAACCAATCACATTATTAAGGTATTGTATGATTTCTTACAAAAGTCATTTTAGAGGTTTAGAACAGCAGGATGCTGCACAGCTGTGTTATTAGCTTATTTTCATGCTAGAATTAAAGAATGATTTGGGTAGAATTATCCAGAGATTAGTTTTGAAGAGTTAATAGGGAAAAGTCTGCATTATGACCACCAGCTGTATTCTTGCACCCATTCGTAATAAACCTATGTTGGAATAGTAGAAAAAAAAATAACAAGGATATATTGTCCTGAGTTAATTTGTCTATGGAAGGGAAAAACAATTTTCTAAAATCCCTCATTTCTATGAGAATGGTACGCAATATGGATTGCTCAGTAGATTACAGAGTGATAACCATTAAAGATGCTCTGAGAATGGAAAAAGGGAGGGTCAAACTCAGAAGACTTAGACCAAGAGAGAAAAGGATATAAAGCAAGTGATACAATAACCCCACACAGGAAGAGAGAAGAAAGAGCTCAGAAAAAAGAGAGGACATTCAGCAAAAACAAAAAAATAGCATTATAAAAAAAGAAGGTTCCGTTCCTGCCCTGACTAGTGTTAAATAGGCATGTTGTCCTGCAATGTCTGTCATCCAAACATCAGCAAAATGGTGTGAGCAAAACAAATGTCCTCTATATGTGAAAACAGCCAGTACTAAAAGAATTGAACTCAATGAGACAAGATGAGCAGAGAATATAAAGAATAAGACAGTGGCTGTCGTCAATAGGCTCTCTCTCTTATACAGTGGGAGAATGAATGAAGACAAGTTGACTGACACTAGCACTACTACAGTGGATACTTGTTGTAGATATAACACAGTACATCCTCTGTGTGTCAGCCACTGAGTATTAAAAAAAACATTATCAGATCTTATGGGAAAGGTCTTTGTGTGGAACTGGCCAATAGTAACGACTGACCTCACGTTGGATTCTAATGAACTCCTGGGGGTCATCTTTTGCCCATGGAGGCAGCTCCACATCTCCCAGAGTGGTACCATCCTCCATGCAGCCTAGAGAGATATGGAAATACAAGTACATAGAGCGTCACATCACCATGTGTCAGGACTTCAAAGGCACCCAGAGGAGTTTTTGACCACTAACGATGATACTGACTAAAAGTCAAAAGTGCTATAAAGCAACACTGTGGCATGATGTATAATATCTCAAGCACTAAGAGTTAGTATTGCATCTCAAGCACAAGGTTACCGATGGTTTCATGCTATGCCACAACTTGTCCCCATAAAAGATGAAGGTTCAAAAATACATAACATCTACCTGGCAAATGTTTTGTGAAGAGAGAAATACATTATCTGCATTTGTTCACATCCTGAACGCTACACATGACTTGAAATAGAACGAATATAAAAACAGTGAATGTAAAAGTACCAGGATTTGTGTTTATTAAATTTCCTGTATCAAACCACACAACCTGTATTCAGGAGCCATCAGGAATTACAGAAGGTTGAATTTTATATTCACCGCCCACATCCATTTAAATCAGACAATCAGAAGACTGATTAATATAAGTGAAACAAAAAATGACCTGTTCTTTCTAGAGCTCAAGACAGAAGCTTGAGAGAAGAGTTGTAAAACTGTATGAACCATAAATATGTCTTGTTCGGGATATCCTGACTTATCAATATCAAAAACATGGGACCTTTAATAAGAAAACTCAACAGGGTATCACCTTTAAATTACAAACAAGTGTTGGCTGTGTAGCTATGGACCATTGTTACACATGTATTTACTCACTTACTTACTTGACAAACTATTAAAAACACATAAACAAGCAACAGTCTTTCCCCAGATGATGAATTTCATTATTAATCCAAACCAGATAATGTAATTTATTTTGAGCCAATCCCAAATACACACTGCCTAGGAGTACCAAAAGAGTGTTCGTCATCAGATAATTAATAATTGCGCTTGTACAAGGCAAATATTTAAAGTAAATGTATAGATTCTGTTATTCATCGGTATACACAGAGAGAGAATAAATGAGCCTGACCCAGCTGGATGTTGTTGGAGTTAATCAGGAAGTCAGACAGGTAGAAGAACTCTGGGATCAGCTCTCTGACGTCTCCCATGTTGTCTCTGGAGGCAGATTCCCAGTCCTTCCTGACACTGTAAAACATCCGCTCTGGGATATCAAACCCTCCCTGTGAGGAGGCACAACACTGTCAGACTCTGGCACCCTGTTGAACCAAACTCCGCAACAGGCACATTAATGAAGTTGTCTGCCTGTTTGAGAGCAGCGAAGCATATTTTATATCCTTTGTATTATGTAAGCAGGAAATATTCGCCACTCTTTGAAAGAAGCATTTCATCTTTCTGTAAAATTCCATAATCTATGATGGAAATCTCATGAGAGAGAATGTAATTTAGAGTAAAACAATTACTTCAATGAATGAAAATAGCATATATACTGGTAAACTTGGTTAGAGATGTAAATCCAGTTATGGATATTACTACACACCCGTTATGCGCTTCAGAAGACAAAAAGGCACTGTAATTCACCAGACTAACATCTTTATTGCTTTATTCTGACTATCAAATATGCATGCCTTTTCATTATAATCAATTGGATGCTGTATTGTAAATTGGTAACACATCTGTGGCTATTTGCATTGGCTTCTTTTAGATGCTTCCTGTAATTATTTGCATATATATTGAAATCTCACAATAATCTGTTTTCATACCAAAAACAGCAATGAAGCAGGATCTGTAGTGCTCAAAATAGCTCATAGCAGAGTCAAATTATCGGCAGGGTTTTGTTTGTAAAATAAAAAGGACACTGATGAATGTCAATGGACATCTATAGTGATGGGTTTGCAGAAGGCCTGTGGGTTAGAGGAAACCGACTAATAACACAAGGGATTTAACTTGCTTATATTTGTCAGAAAAATCGAGACAAAACCTCTGGTGATCAGCAGTGGTTACAATCTGAATGATTATTATTATTATTTATCTACTTCATACAGATTTGTGTGCATGTATGCATGTGTGTGAATGAGGCCTTCTCCACATCTTATGAAACTGACCTTCAATTCATGTTATAAAAGAGAGGTTTAATTGTCATCATTAATCTTTTAGAATAAAATCCACTGATGCCTAGATCATTTTGCTGTGATATAAGGTTCTGGTATAATGTGAACTGCTGTAGCTTAATGCACAGGAATGTAGTATTTGTTTAGTTTTACAATTTCGTTTGTGTTTAATGCACTTAGGTAGATCATAATGTGGGTTTACACAGAAAATAAATCTATGCTTTTTTTTTTTAATAAGAAATATATTTCCTTTCCATTCTTTATTCACTCAGAGTCACACTCACTATGGACGGTGAGACAGTTTTTTTTTAATCTAATATCAGCTTTTCCATTTTAGGAACAAAAAGAAACCATTTGAATGTATTTTATAATTCCTAGTATCAACAGACTCACCTGCAGTGCCTGGAATGTGTGTGAAAATGGCTCCATCCTGACTAGAAAGGAGGCCACGATGATGGCGGAGGAATAGTGGGTACAGTAGTGGCATCGTGCTGACAAATCTCCTAAACAGTGGACAAGGTTAAAAGAACACACAGCGTGTTGAATAAAATGCACATTTAAAGGCATAATAATGAGCATAATAATATTTTTTTTAAAATAAACATGGCAAGATACCTTCACTCTCACTGTTCTCTACTTCTTTGTATCTTTCTAGGAACATCTGTTTCCTTTTCTCTGTCTGAGCTCCCATTGGCTTAGACAAATCACGGAAAGTTGCAGGATCTGACAGGTCGAGAGTCTACACAGGACACAGATTAATGGGGGTATGATAAGAATTTGAATAAAACCATTTAGAGAAAATGCACAATATTTTGTAGACATTGATATGATCTATACATGTACTGCAATCACTAATTACCATAGTCTCTGACCTACAATATAAAGGGTATTTCCTCTGTGTAAGATACAGATGTTGCTGTGTGAGATCCTACCTCTGAGTGGTAGTCAGCTAGGACCCAGGGGAAAACTGGATACTGCATCAAGTCATTGTATGTCCTCCCAGCAAGGGTATTCAGATGCATCAAGTATTCAAAGTTACTTATCTCCCCTCTCTGGAGCACAGACAAGATGATGTGAAAAAATTGTTAGAACTGGACCTGGATTGAAATCCTACCTATTCAACAAATTGGCAATATTTAGTTATGTTGAATGTGGATCATTTGGAGCACAAACACAAACTCTGAAAAAAATGGATCATAAGCTGTGTTTATTGAATTACCTGCCATTTAACAAGGGCTGCCTTTTCAACCACAGGGGTCTTCCTGATAAACAAAAACAAATATCTTAAATTAGCATCACATTAGCCGATCACTGAGCAAGGCCTACCAACACAAAGTTGTTGTTTTTCACTTGCTTTGTTGCCAAAGCAACCGGTGTTGAAATGTAGCACAGCAGAGCTCTGGACCAGCAGCATATGGGAGGTGAGTGAGTGATTCAGGGAAAAAAGGAAAATGTGTATACACAGCTGTAGGAGCAGTTATGGTGATTGATGTGAGCTACAGAGTGGAGCATAAAGAGTGAATAAGATGTGGAGGATGAAGCACATGGTGCCATCTGTAGGTTGAAAGGAAATATTTGTTGAGTAACACTTGTCACTTGTGCGACTCGTCTCAGTTTACATGAGCAAAGTGAGGTATTAAAGCGAAGCAATGTTTTCCTTGTAAGTGGAGCTGTGGCACCACTTTACTTTGTTAATAATTGCTGGAAAAACAGGAACAACAGCCTATTTCAGTCACAGAATAGTGAGTAGTGCTTTATTTTGAGGAATAATGTATATATCATCAGACATCAAATAGTTTCTTCTACTGTATGTGTTTATTTTCTCTTAGGTGCTTGTTGGAAAACCGTTTTAAGGTAAGATTTTAACGAGCTGCTCCTAAAAGTTTTAACAAACTGCTGAGCACAAAAGCTGCTCAATCACATGTTCCATCTACAAGAACATGTGTTTGGCAAAACATCTATGACAATTTCGCTGAACATTTTTATTAATTATTTTCACCTATCTTAAATTGTCTAAATTAGGAAACCATTCAACTGCTCCTGAAATCTCTTTTCCCTCTGTGGGCCAGTAACAGCAATAAAGTCCTGGCGCCAAGCACCCCAGTTGCTAAGTAACGCTATTAAACAAGAGAAACCTTGACTTTCTCCGTTTGGTGTAAACAGGCTAGGGAAATGCTGATATACACGAATGGGGCTTCCTGATCTTTTCTCTTGACTACACCACCGCAGATTGTGAGATATGATTGCCAGGTATTACGAGTGCATCTAATTTCAAGGTCTTTTATGTTTTGTTGCTATGCATATGTGTACACTGTGGTTGCTTTCCATTTTTCACACAGGGGTGACAGGTTTTGAGCTAAAATGGCCAGTTCACATGAGCTGATTCTGTTGGTATGTTGCTAAAACTGAAGACTCCAAATCACTTCCTCAGGAAAAGAGAAGATAAACACATGGTGAGTACAAATCTTTATTTATGTCGAAAATTTAAATAAAAGTTTATAAGCGGAATATTGTAGGATACAAATTGATAAAGTTAAATAGAGATGTATGAAGTGAATGGATTTAGCTAGGGGGCGAAGGGCCACTTGAGGTGTATCCAGTTTCTAAATCCTCCCCTTGTCCAATAATTCCTGACCAAATAATTTTGTAAACCTACACTAAATCAATCATTGCATTTGGCCGGGTATGTGTTATCTAATTGCAGGCAATAATTTCATGCAATAGTTTTCTATAGGAGGTTATAATGGGAACAAGCACCAGTGGATAACCTCTCTCATCCTGAGTATGATGAATGAGGCGAGAGAGGGCCTTGGGGTGTAACACAGACAAACAGACACACACCTTGCTCTCTTAGACAGGGAGAGGAGAAAAGCGAAGCCCTCATCATACTCACAACGCTCCCCAACTATCATTTATCAAAGTCCTGATTTGACTCTTTGTGCACGCGCTGTACACGTACTGTAGTACAGTACACCCATGTATGTCAACACGCTCGCATGTGAATGTCCTACACACACACAGACACACCTTCCTTGCCTGTAAGCAACCAAACAGCTCAATCAATTGAATGGTAAGGGAGCATCAGCACTCATTTGTTTTTGCTGTATTACCCAGTGTCGCCTCTCTCCTATTGTTCCCCAGCATTAGCCTTAATTAGAGAGTCGTGCTCTTAAATACCCCCATGGGCAACACTGGGTGAGCACGCACTAGTGCAGACATAACACTGCAACACATACACACACGCACACGCATATACACACACGCGCGTGCATACACACACACACACAACTCAAGCTCTCAATCCTCAGAGAGCATGCTTTCCCTATTGCCCGAGGCCATACATAAGCCCTTGTATCTGAATAAATCACATCAGCATTACACACACATACTTACACAGAAACATACACACAACACATTTATTTGCTATAGTAATAGTGTGATGGTGTAAATTAGATGAATTATTATATATCAGTTTTTAGGGGGCAATTATAGAAAGACTAAATTTTCTGGTTGTTGCAGTACCATGTCCAAACGGAAGGGAGCCAAAGGGACAAAGGTCACGGTCAAAATTGCCAAAAAGGCAATACGGATGACACCAGATGGGCGGCGCAGACTCACCCTTAGCAACATGGGCATAACCATCTTCCCAAAGTGTCTCCTCAAACTGACCAACGTGGACGAGTTGGACCTCAGCCGCAACCTGATACAGAAACTCCCAGATAACATCGGGAACTTCTCGTCCCTCAGATGGTTGGATCTACACAGCAACAAGCTGGAGTCTGTGCCAGAGTCCATTGGCAACCTTGTGGGACTGACTCACCTCAACCTCTCTAACAACTGTCTGACCTCTGCGGCTTTACCCTCCACATTAGGTCTCCTTACCAACCTGAAGAGCCTGAATCTGGGAATGAATCAGCTGGATGACCTGCCTCCCACTATGGCGGCTCTAGACAGTCTCCAAGAGTTAGGCTTGTTCGATAACCTCTTCATCAGCCTACCAGAGTTTGTGAAAGTCTTACGAAATCTCACTAAATTGAACGTGAAACGGAATCCGTTGTCGTACGTTCAGGGGGACGGAAAGGGGAAGGAAAAGTCAGAGCCAGAGGAAGATGTGTACCTGGTCCACGAGAGCAGCCTGTGTAGGACATGCCTCAAGAGATGTAAAGAGCAGACGGAAAGGCTTATGAGAGGAGGAAAAGGAGGAGGAGGAGGAGGAGCAAAAGGAAGAGGAGACTCGCTTGAGGAGAAAAGAATAAGGACTTATTCAGGACTAATGACACCAAACTCAGTGGCCAGAGTCAATCAGGATGTGTGGAGAATAAGAAAGTTAGAACATAAGTCAGTTAAATGACCTAAAAGCTGCTGACATCATTGTTATACAGCCTTACACATTTTTATGTATAATACCTGTTAATTACCTATTTTTGGATGTATTTCCCATTTTAGTTCAAATGCTTGAAATAAAAAGGTTAAAATATAAAAAGTGTTTACATTTATTGTCTTTAAATGCTGCTATTTGATGATACTTACCTAGCACTAGCAATGACCTCAGCAACCCCTCTTCCTTTTAATGATGGCACGAATGTGCACAACCTGTAGGAAGATAAAGGAAAGTAAATGTGAAAGATTTGAGTCAGAATTTTTAACGAAAAAAGCTTTACCACTCAATCTATATAAATGTAGTACCTTTTATATGCAGATACGTGGTCTTTATGCAGGAATACCAGAAAGGTGGAATGTCCATTTTTCATGAAGACTTCAATAGCGTTATCCTGATGTTGGCAGTGGTAAAGAAGAGGAACAGTGGCCTTTCAATTAGCGCAATGACTTTTGTGTCTAGCACATATAGATCTAACAGACACCCTTTAAACTAAACATGCATCATAAATGAGTGTCAAATCCATATACAGGAAAAACAAATGAAAAACAACTGCAAGAGCATATTAAATGCAAAACAATTTGCTGTTTGCACTACAAGTGAAGAGAAATATTTATGTGTGCTCAGAGACAAACTTTAAAAGGTCTCATATAACCAAAAGTGAGATTTTAATTGTTTTTTGATTAGAAGTCTTGGTGTTATTAGTCTGGCTAACACCAGACCTCATCTCAATGTAGACTGAATGTAAAGTGAAGAGAACTGCAGAGGAAGGATGTATATACCCAGGTTAGGTGTTATAAATATTATATATATAAAGTCTCATGTTTCCAAATGCTCAATCAACAAATAAAATGCACACAGCTGTCATTCAGAAATTATGCCTTAACACAAGTTATTAGAAGTTCTATTAATTTGTGACATCAGATACAATCACCACCTATCCCCTCATTCACAGCCATTCAAATTAGAGTAGAGCTCTTTAATGTTAATGGAATACAAAACTAGAGCTTCTTTCTAGAGCATCCGTGAGAAGCTTGAGAGAAAATATGTAAAACTACTACTATTGAGATGATTTATGGTTCTTAAAACCACAAATCTTCTTAGGGATATCACGACTTCAAATAAAATTCAGGAAACATATATTATGCGGGATCTTTAAATTTGCTTTGAATACAACATGCATGATAATTTCAGGCATCAGCTGGAGAATATGGATTTCTGACCTCTAAAAGGAATCGCATGAAGCGGGCCTCCTTGATATCTTCATAGAGCCAGCACCTGCAGCTGGCTGACGGCAGCTCTTTACTCAGCATGGTGGCAATGGAGGAATCCTTCACACTGGCAGAGACAGGAAGAGAATAGTGGATGACTGACTGAGACAAGTGGGCAGCTATATGCTCTTTACCAGCTTTGATGCAATTGTGCACACAGCCGCATACCTGCTGGGGTGGTGTTTCCTGCAACAAACATCTCCAGCAGGGCAGAGTGTGAATCCCTCACACAAGAACAGACTCTTCCTCCCAAACAGCAGCACCCCCTCTGTCACTCTGAGGCCACTGACCATCACAACACACATCTTAGCCTTTACCTAAAAAGAGAGAGAGAGAAAGCAAGAGAAGCAGGAGAGAAAGAGAGATACATTGAGCCCCTTGTGGAAGAGACAATTCACATCAGCACATTCTCTCCCGGGACATGACATGGCAGCAACACAGGCACTTCGGGCTTTACTTGATTGATCATTTTAATCACATATTTTAATCATTATTAAAAAGACACAGTTGAACACTTCATTATCGGAGCTGATTGATGGGGAGGAGAAGGCCCGGCCCCCTTTTCCAGCAGTGTCTGTTCTCCATCCAGTGCCAAATTAGACCCACATGCTGCCTTCAGTGCTGGTTGTAGCTAATGCTAACTGCATTGTGATAAAAAAACACGTGGTTAATTCTATTGTCTCCCCTCATTTCACAGTGAGTGTGTGCACCTGGCTGTCTCCCTGTGTTGGCCCCTGTACAGGCCCTCTGGGACACAGCGCCCAAAAACCATATGGGGTCCCAACATCCCCGTAGGACCCTCACAATTTATACTAATCAAATCAGACCCCCCACCCCCCAGACACGGAGTCACACACTTGGTGGTGGAGGAGGAGGAGGCCCTGCCTGGCTATTATTAGGATAATTAATCACTGCCACATACACGATAGGAAACCTGCTAAGTGATCAGAACCTCTTGTCTGAATGCACACATACAGACATGCTATGATGGATAACATCACTTGTCATGTGAGAGCATTTAAAAGTCAAGGTGAGTGAGTCTTAACGTGGCACAGAAATGTTACACTGAGCTATATCATGGTCCAGTTTTATGGCAGTTTCCATCAGTGAAGAAAACTGGTATCAGGCCTGCTGTCCCTAACAATAATTCCAGGGAAAAAAACTAGTTAAATTTATTATCAAAGATTAAATACATAACAATAAACTTGTTTCCTTATCTCCGTACTGTGCTCTGGACAGATATGCATTATCAGACTGAGTGTGATTTAGCTGATGATGGGAAGAAGGAGAGAAAAGGAGGACTTTTATTGACTGAGAGCCTAATGTCAGACCATTGATTTCTCCCCACACACATTACTGTCATAATCACACTATTGGCGCTGGAAAGCTAATTATGCGTGGGTCTCCCTTTGTGTGTTATTGTGAGTGCGTATGTGTATGTGTGTGTTTGTCTGTGTGCATTTTTCAGAGCTAATGACTATGTTCATTTGACACGAAGCTCAGCAGGACACACACTGAACCACTGCAAGACAACAGGACACACTTGCACACATCACACACTTACTAAGCGGATGTAAGACAGCTTGCATCACCTCCTACTGTTTTTATTAATACTTCTGTCAGTAACATTAAAAGCCGCGGCTGGTTGCCACAGCGATGAGAGTCCCTGTCAACACACGCCTCACTTTCTAACTCACTGGCAGAATGAGAAGCGCTGAGCTGGGCTTCGACATTAAAATGTTACACTAATGAGGAAAGATGAAACTCTGATAGCAGCGCTGGGCTATTGGAATCCCTTAGTCTACATCAGATAATTATGATTGTGAATATGAACGGGGAGGGAAGTGGTTGTGATTGTGTTTAGGCATGTTGTTTTTAGCCTGGCATACCAACACGTACCTCCTCTCCGGGATGCAGCTCTTGCAGGATGATGCGTATGTCGGGGCAGTCCTGTGTGTGAGAGCAGGGTTCTGGGGTGCAGGGGTCGGGCACACCCTCTGTGACAGTGGGTGTCTCGTTCAAAACGGGGAAGAAGGTCAGGTGATCACAGTCGTGCCCTCCCTCCTCGCCGTCCTCTTTAGCCTCTGCTCCAAATTCACACAGGATCTTGGGCTCTTTTACAAAAGAAACACAGATTTTACTGCTGAGCGACCACATTGTGTTGAAGGGAAATTTTCAAACATCAACACTGTTCTTTACCTGTGTCAGCTTCTGTTCTAGCTTTGCCCTCTTCGGACATACCGGTCTTCAAACCCAGAGTCAGGGATCCTAATACCTGTTGTAACAACTTTTAAAGGTCAGACTGCATACTACTTGAACATGCATTGTACATGTGTATTATCCTCCTACAGAGATTTAACTCTAAACTGAAGTGCTATACCCGTTTGGATCGTCTCAGGGCCTTTCTGCGGATCCGTGGTCTGGTTCGGTTGGGTCCTTCGGCGGCGTCTTGCACCCAGTCTCGGCTCAGCAGCACCCCTGGGCCGGGGCCGAATACGGCTCTCTCCCTCAGCAGCTCCGCCTCCACATGAAGCCACTTGGCACTCACACGCTCCCACTCACTGGCTCGTAACTGCTCCGCAGGCACAGGCCGGGATACAGGGAATAAACGAGACAGAGATAAACATTATTACAGATCAAATTTTATCCAATTTGAGCTTTTTAATAACATTTATTTAAGTATATCCATGGAAACATTTCTGTCAAACCTGTATGTGGTTTGTCCTCATGTTCTCAAACATGCTGCAGCCTCTCTTTCGATGCGACTCCATGTAGGACAGGAACTCCTACAAAGAAAAGAGAGTAACAAGATGGGTGCAAATGAAAAGAGCAGGCGGCGCAATCGCTCTTGCTTTAGCTCATATTGTACACACAGCCCACATCATGTTCAGAGATTGTATATTCATAATGGTATTGTTGTTTCCTCATGCAATTACAATACATTCATGCAATTACATTGGTTCTAAATTGCATTCACTGGGCAAAATAAGCTAGTGGCTACAGTCTTACAATAACCCTGTCTGGAAGTGTAATCATTTGTTGGTGTGATCTAATTAACATAAACATTAATATCACTGAGCCACACCACAGTCAAGGGCAAGGTAAGCATGCGTGTGTGTGTGTGCGTGCGCCTTTATTGTGTGTGAGTGAGTGTGTTTGTGTCGATTAAAAGGGAAAAAGAAAAGAAAAAATAGAAAAAAAAGCAAAACAGAGCCGTGTTGACACTGCAGGATGCTCATGTTCAGCAGACACACTGGGATCTTATTCTGACTGTTAACTGCTTCATTAAGCCCATCATCACAGCAGTGCTCGCTGAGAGACTAGTGAAACAACATGTGTCCATCCTCACAGCTGACCCAGGAAAGGCATTTAATTGACTGAATGAACATGCAGTAACTCTTTATATCGAGTCTTATTTACTGATGCTAATTCTGTTTTTGGGGTATAACCCTGTGAATGCCATAATTGATTTAAAGTGCAGTAAAAAGAAAACTTCTCTAATACAAGAGAAGCAGAAAGTGTCTATAATTTCAGAACAAACCCATGCATAAAAGTTGACAACAAACTTTGACAAGCCCTCTGGAGAGTGAAAACTGTTTCTCTAAATGACTGACTGCCTATCCAAATGAGAAGTTGTGCAGAGAAAGAAATAAAGGAGTAATTTGAGGGGAGATTATAGAAATATTACAGACAGAAAAGAGAGTAATAATGAAGTTTGCAAGCTAGAGCCGTGTGGTGACAGATAAACAGCAAGTCGGCGTCATCATCTTCTAATTTCATTCCTTCATTTGGACAAACATAAGTAATATATAGCATTAATTACCCCATTTAGCAGATAGGAACCTCATTGGCTTTTAAAATGCTGCATTAAATACATAACTCATCTCTTCCCTCTGCAATTAACATCAGAGCATCACACTCATTTCCATTTTAATGACTTCCCAACAATACGCCACCTTTGATGATAAGGCAACATAATGTCAACTTCATTCTGGGCTGGCAGTGAATGTGTAATGAACTTAACGTGATCATTAGTGCTGTTAATTATCTTTCTAATATGAGGACACAGATATGATTATGGAAACTGCATTTGCTGATGAAATAAATCTTTAGAAGGATTGCACTGAAGCTTGACTGAGGACAGAGTCTGCCTATCAGTCTCTATATTCTCATTCATTACCTACAGTAGGCTTTAAAACTCTTTTTCTTGTTCAATAAAAGTAGAAATCTGAGACTCCGAAACTATGTTCAGTGCTCTGTAGAAAAATGTATTACTGTCGATCCCCTGACTGAAAAGAGACTCCCCATAAGCATCTCTCATGACTTGCCAAATAAAGGTCATGAGTTGATGATCCAGAAATTAATTAATGACTCACTTCTTTCTTCGTGAGGATGGAGGGAAAGTGGCTGACCATTACTGATGATTTGAATATCATTTTTTTTAACACTCACTCCATACTCCGACCTACTCAGTGGTGCAACACACTGCAGAGAAGGAGAAGGCAAAGATCCCTCCCTCCTCTTGCCTGCCTCTCAGATGGAAAAACAATTCATCACCCTCTCTGATAGCCTGTCAGAGACTGATATGATAAAGAATAACATCAAATGAATAATGTTTTCATCAGATTGGTACCACTATAATTGCCAACCCGATTTCTGTGGGCAAGAGGCGCGCACAAACAAGAACACGCACACTTTCCGGGGTTGAGACAGACACACAGACGCAGTAATTTCATGCCTGTGTGCCTGAGTAATATGTCCCCGCTCCCTGCTCCAGATGGCTCGACGTCTTAAGCGTTGTGGGGGAACTAATGATGTGAGCCACGTGTTTCGGGGGGAAAAACAACAATAAACGTGTCTTTAACCTTCAGCAGCAAACAGTGTGTTTGTAGTGAGTGTTCCCATGGATAGGCCTAACAGATATCAATTACTATGCCCACTCAGGGGCAATCAGCTGTGATAATCCAAATCCATTTAAAGAAATAATCAAACACCCCCACAGGGCTGGACAGCCCACAGCACAAACACAGCAGTGACTTTGGGATGATTGTTGGCGGTACAAAGCTCTGGGATGCAGGGACACATGGGAAAAGGTAGTAACCCCACATGCTTCAAAGGGGACAGCAGTCACAAGCGTCTCTATATCCTTGAAAGACCGCCTATTGAGGGGATGTGAATATATTTACCTCCACCGTTACGGTCTCTTTGCCCGGTCTGCCCAAAGCTGAGCGAACAGCACTGCTGATCAGATCAAACTTCTTTGCGGAGCTGCTGGCCAGCTTCTGCTTCTGAGCCTCTGAAACAATATTTCACAAACTGAATTTAAATGTCAAGAACATTGAGTTAAAATTCAGATATCTCCTTTTGCATGCACTGCAAGTCCAAATTATTAATATAACAAGAGCTAACCTGTGTGTAGCAGCCAGGCCTTGCGTGCTGTCTCCTCCCACAGAGGGCTGATGTCAGTCATACTGACAGGCCCCTTCTCCGTTTTTTGGCTGGCTGAGATCTCGATCTTATACGTTTCTTCAAGCGTGTGTTGCCTCTCTGTCATGACCTTTAACCAGCAGGCCTCTGCTATGGATACTAGTTCTTTGTCATCTGAAACACACACACGCGTTTGATCTGAAATCTCAAATGACCCAGTAAGCCTCCATGAGCTTGGCACTTTGAGAAAATTTACAAGCTAATTTGGTGAAACTAAATAAACGTTTGCATACCTGCGGTTGGATCTGCTCCATTCGCGAAGCAAGCGGTATGTCTGCTTTTAGTACGGAACAGGTGGGACAAAATTTTCCTGTTGTGGGGTTTTTGTGACACACATCCAAATCCTTCGGGGAAGCTTAAAAAGAAAAGTGTGATTGTGTGAATTTCCACTGAATTCTGCTTTCAATAATAGAATTGTGTGTGCACCTGTGTGCGTGTCACTACCTTCCAGATCGTATCAGTAACAAACAGTGAAGAAGGCAGGTTGTGAAGTTCACGTTTGCATTGTAAGTTGCCATGACAACATCCCAGCGTGCCTCGATGGTTTGGAGCGTTCTGACGACCACTTCCTTTTCTTCTTGTGAACGTCGAGGTTGGGACAGGAAGTGAAGTAGGACTTTATTGGTGCATGAGTAGAGAGCCAACACCGTATTCTCTTTCTGAGTTTGGCCTTTCTCCATGGCCTAAAAGTATACAACAGTGTATCTGTTATCGGCCAATTTAAAACAATAAATCTGTGGGAAATTAAATCTGTAGGAATAAATTGGTTGCTTATATTGTTATTTAGTGATGATTCAGAGGTCTGACTGGTTAAAAATCTTTTCATTGACAGATTTATTGATGAAAAGTTTGCAGGTTTGTTAATTTGCTGCCGAGTGCAATTAAATACAATGTTAACTAAAAGTGCATTATTAGCTTTCCACATTTTCCAATTGTCACAGTAATTGTAAAAAATATTTTTTTTCAATTAAGCCTCTATTAATATGTGTTTCTGTGTTCATCATACCACCACAATCTGATCTGTGAGGAAGTTGATCAAACTCTCGGAGTCTCCCAAGAATGTTCCGCTGTAAAGTTTCTTCTGCAGCGTCTTACTGACAAGCACCACGTTCTCCATCAGTGTGACCATCTGTCCTTCAGGTTCATCCTTCTTGGAGTCTAGGAGAAACCGTTTCGGATTAGATCATTTTATGCATGGACATTGAAGGTACAGTAAGTTACGGTTGAAAAATGACTCTACACAGTAGTTCTACCTTGCGAGATGAGATGAGTGGTGTTTTTTTCCTCATGACTAAGCATGTGGATGATGTCCATAAGCAACTCCAGTAGCTCAGTCTGGAAACTCTGCCTCTGCTCTAGTGATGCACCATCTGGGGAGAACTGTATCATTTATATACTTTATTAGTGAGAAAACATGATGCAACGTTCTCTTGAAAACAACATATAAATGGACAGTTTTAAATGTCATGGCTCTATTGTATCATGAAATGGAATCCTGTCACATTTTGTCCTAAGTGTAGATGTAGGTGGAAATGTGAAAACCCCTCTACAGAAATCTGTAGTTCTGTAGTTCTCTCCTAGTGGTAGTGATTTTACCATCAGTATGTTGGCTGTGCCTCATTCAGTAACTGAGCAAAGAGTGGCACCTTCTGGAGAAATGTGAGTTTTGCAGATTGTAGAGTCTTTTTCAGGGAATAAAATTCAGCAAAAAAAGTCTGTGTGTATACATGTACCTCTGTGTAGAACATAACATAAATGATTGCTTTTGTTTATGTTTGTTTGCAGTCACCTCCAACAGCAGCGCCAGAGGATGTGTGTTGTTGTTTGCAGAAACATTTAGAAGATTGTCCATTAGCAGAATACGAATGAAGTCACAAACTGGCTTCCTTGCTGAATGACTCTTGGATGTGTCCACTCCTTCACTCGCTGATGGAAGCTCATTCGCACCCTGAAAAAAGTAGACAACCAGTGAATAAAGCCTGTGGAAAGCACAAAGATTTCATAAATACACAGTGTAAAACACAAACCTCTGAAGTGTCACGGGGGAACACAACACCAGCAAGTGCATGGAGGAACTCTGGGGATGTCCACATTGGGTCTCGGGAGTGGTAATTGTGGACTAGACAAAAGAACTGCATCACACTTATGGAATGCTGCAACTCCCATGATGCATCGGTGCCTGGTCTCTGTTTTATTGAGGTAACAGTCAGGGAAAAATCTATTTTACATTTTCAGTTTGTGCCAACATATTGGAGAAGATATGAAGCAATTTGTGCTTTTACTTGAGTGATGATGACTTTGACTAAGTCTAGCAGTATTGTCGCAGCCTCAACGCAGAGCAGTTGAGTAGATCTATCTGCATGTCTGTCAATCAGTGACTGCAGGATGTCATCCAAGTCCATCTGAAAATGACGGAATAAGAGCATTATGAGAGGGATGATGAAGACGATGAGTTACAAAATTGAATTACAAAATTAAGAAATATCCACCTTTTCCTCTCTAGTGTGACTGGCTTTCTTCCCCAGCAGCAAAGCAGCCAGAGCCACATACACCTGCGGAAGGTCAGAGTGTCTCACCAGCAGCCGCTGTAGAACAGCGAAGCCTGGGCACATGGTGCTGGGACACTCATACGTCAAAGAGTGGGCCCGGAGGTTGTCTGGGGACAAGGTAAGAAAGAAATGATGATGGAATCTGAATTATGATGAACAGTTAAGTAATATGCTAATTTATTTTTAAATAGAATGTGACTTTAAGATGCTTAATATTACTAAAACATATGATTAATATATTAATCATGTTGTGGATTATGTTTGCAAAATCACATTAAATGACAATGTTTTAAGAAAATTTTCAAAATTCTAATTATGTATGCATTTTAAAACAGGATAATTTAACAGGTTGATCAATATTTCAGTATTAAAACTGTATATTATAATATTACTTTCATAAAAATATTATTTCTTGTACCCATGATAGGAGATGGGCCCTCCATGAGGGTTCCAGGGAGCACCCCGTCTCTGAAGTTGCCCTGCTGGCCTGGACTGGACAGGAAGTGAGTGAGCAGCACGAGTCCCAATTTCAAGGTGGATGAGTGAAGGTGGGGCTGAAGAAAGAGCAGGAACCAATCACTGCCCAAAGCATCAAATAAGGCCTTTTGCTGACTAGTGGGACATAAGAACATGATATCGAGTTAATGTTTCTGCCATGAAGTCCTGGGAAACTATGTTGATATTCCAGTTTTACTTTCGCTTAGCAGTAAAAGATTCCACTCACTCTTTGATTAAATGGGTGTCTGAGCTGAGGATTTCACAAAGAGCAAGTAACAGCTGGTAGCGGATCCAGATGAGGCTGGCTGGATCAGAACTCTGAGCTACAGCGCAGAGAAGATGAGTCTATAACAGTACTGTAATAAGTTGTGTTTTTCATGAGGAAATTAATGGAAATAATTAAGATTAATAATTAAGTTTTACCTGTTTTTTCCTGGTAAACCTCGCTGTCAGACATGCAATGGCTTTCAGTCACATTACTAAATGGAGGCAGTGTGTAGACCAGGAAGAGCCCGAGTCTGACCAAATATGAGATAAGATATCAAAGATACAGCGATACCAAAAACATTATGTGAAAACAAAGCCACTTGTTGTACTGTACAATAACTGTTGTATTTTCAGACTGCACCTTTTTATGTCCAGAGGGGTCACTTGTGCTTTTAGGAGGCTTGTGATGATACCGGAAATGATCTTAACCTTTTGAAAGGTCACAGTGGGATCAGAAAGCTCAAATAGCAGCTTTGGCAGCATGCCCACACTGTGCATGACTGTAGCGACCCTGCTGTCATTGCTGAGGACATAGAGAGCAAAACAGAGAGAGCATTAATATCAATCACAATCTGTTCCCACAGACAGAAAATCTAATTCAGCAATCCATGCACTCGTTCAGTCATGCTCTTCTCTTCAGCCTCTGTGACTGATTCTTTTGAACAGTCAAGGGCTATTCCTGTTGTACATTTCTGGGATATTGATGACAGGCTGCTGCAAATGTTGACAGAACAGCCGATAAGGTATGTCATCTCTCCCGAACAAGAGGCTCTTTGTTACAGTACTCGGTTACATAACTAGTGTCCATGTGAGTTAACAATAAATTAGATTAAAGCTACAACATATTCCTCGTCTGTCTGGTCACACGCTGATAATTTTGGAGATTACCTCGAGGATTTCAAAATTTCAGCAAAGTGGTTCAGAACAGAAAGATCCAGATTATCCGATGCATTGTTCCACACCTGGAAACAGGGTATATTCAAAATCAATTAAATAATAGTAAAGATGATCAATCGAATTTTTTACTTCAGATTGCGACACTTACCTCCAGGTCTGACAGGAGGGCCTGGAAAGCAGTTACATTCTGTAGGTAACCAGAGCTCAAGCTCAGTTCCACTGAACTCGAGAGATACAGAATCACCTGAAAGGTTCTGTAGCTGACCAAACTGCTTTTCATCTTCAGCAAGAAAGCTAGGAGCTACAAGGGGAGAAAATGGCACACAAGAAAACTTCTGTCATGAAAAGATTCTGAAAAGATTCTGTCATTTTTTTATACACAGATAGCAATTTTAAGCGTGACTTGACAAACCTTGTATCCGTCGATGCGGATCATTTCCTGCTGCATGGCAGGGTTCGTCTCCAGGATGGAGAGAAGAACCTTAAGAGCTGCATACAGTGAGCTATCATCTGGCGCCATCGCAACTAGACTGAGAACAACTGCAGGCCCACCAACATACAGGAAACCAGTGGCCGCACTGCTGGGGATAAACGTATGCACACCTAGAAGGGAAGACCATGAGCTTAACACATGTGCTGGCCGAAATCAACCTAAATGCACACAGGGTTTTCAAAAGTAATATTATGTTCACCAAAATGTCCAACCAGGGCAGCTCCTATAGTGCGAGCTGTTCCATTCAGGTGCTGGCTGACGTTTCGAGCTAGGAACACAGGGGTGGATTGATCTCGAGACGTTATCCCCATCTGTAATTATATACAATGACAATGCTACAATGTACAGTACAGGCCAAAAGTTTGGACTCATCTTCTCATTCAATGTGTTTTCTTTATTTTCATGACTATTTACATTGTAGATTCTCACTGAAGGCATCAAAGTTGTGCCTTATCAGGCTTAATTAGTGGAATGTCTTGCTTTATCAATCAGAGCAAAGGGTGGCTATTTTGAAGAATATAAAACATTGTTTTCAGTTATTTCACCTTTTTTGTTAAGTACATAACACCATAAACGTGTTCATTCATAGTTTTGATGCCTTCAGTGAGAATCTACAATGAAAATAGTAATGAAAATAAAGAAAACACATTGAATGAGAAGGTATGTCCAAACTTTGGCTTGTATTGTACATAAAAAAATAAACACATACTGTAGGTTCAGCACAGGTCAGAACATACCTCTTTAGCAATTAGTCTACAGTCCACTTCATTGTAATCCTCTCTGATCTGGGCGACGGTTGTTAATGTAGAAATTGCTGGGTTGATGCCAAATGAGATCCTCTCCTCAGGAACTAGCCTGAGAGGGAAAGACTCAGCATCTGGATCATTGCCTGGAGAGAGGTGAAACAACGCATGTAAGGTTAAGTAACTTGACTGCCTTTCACAAGCCATGCTGCAAGAAGAAGGTTAAGCAACAATGGACTTGAGCCACAAAACGTAATGTTATGTAATTGGGTTAGGGTTACGGTTAGTATTTAATGTGTAGCAAATCTTTCTATGGCACCATATTTGTCATCACATGACACATAAAAATATAAAAAACAAAAATATAAAAGTATTCAACTTTTTTAGTTCTTCTACATCAAAATATAAGGTGCAACTAAATCAGAGCACACCATTTCCTGCATGCTATAAATGTACTGATCAAAACTACAGTTATGAAGAGTCTGAAAAGAAACATTATCCTAGTCTAGAATCACATGTTACTCATAAACCACAACAAAATACATTTACGGATTCGTCCAGGATGACTTACTGGAGGGTAAACAAGGGACACAAAGTACTGCAGATATTTTGTGCCCATCTTGTGACTCACCTGTATTGCGCAGAGCCAGGAAGTTTCCCAGGTAGGCGGTTCCTTGTGTGTATAAATTAACAACAGCCTCAGGCCTCAAAGCCTCTTCAAACAGGTAACAAGGACCAACTCGCCACACTAGAGCAGCATGCTCCTTCCAGAGAGCTGGCGTGCCTATCAGTCCATACACATCAATCACCGCTGTGGGGTCCATGGAGACGTATTGGCCGGGGAAAGGCTGAATATACTTCATCTGGCAGGAAATGTGGAGATATGGGAAGTTATTTCGCTGCCTTTATACATACTCAGATACTTTTAGGTAAATTATCAGCTCTTTTGTCTTCTCTTGTCCTACCTTTCCTGTCCCAACTGCTTTGCCGTTAAAGTAGGCTGAGGTCAGACAGCTCTTCTTCACATCTTTGGTCATGACCACAGACAGATGGTGCCACTGACCTGGGATCAGTATACTGGAGCAGCGGAATCTCAATGAGGTGGGCAAAGAAGTGGGGGTGGACATCTCTGGCTCCATCATATCTGTTAAAATCAAGAGGTACTGATGATGCATCTCTAATTTTAATTAATACAGTGACAAAATCTCCCCAACTGTCTGCACACTATTCCAGAGTTGTGTTCACTGATTTTAGCTAAGCTTTTAGGTCAAAGAAAATACATAAATGTCCGCAAAGCCTTTTGGATCTAGGGGTAAATGGTGTTCTGTGGTTTGAGCTTTAGAGATTTTCTTTATTTACTGAGTCTCACACAAAGTATGTTCTCTAATGGCAACATGTCAGAAGGAACCATTTTACATTCAAGTGCTCTTGTCAGCCTCTTATATGAAGGGGACATTACAGGGAAAGTTAGGAATTTGATTATATAACATCCCTTCAGAGCTGGTGTCAATGGAGTGCTTGTGAGAAAAGCATTAGTAAAACCAATGAAAAGGTCATATCCAGTCAACACATCTCAGAGTTATATTGAAAATATTTGATGTTCTAAATAACTAGGAACTTATATAAATTAGATAACCACCCAAGAATCTGATGGAGGGCATCTTGTCTTTTAACATGTTCGCGTGATACGGACACTTAGATGTCAAATGTGAAGGGAAACTGACAAGAGCGAATACGGACAGCAAAATCATAAGGATACTACATATATAATTAAGTGACAGGCATGTACTATATACCAAATAGAAAGTTCTTGACATAGATGTTTTCCATCCTTTAAACCCACAATTTGAATTAATCATATTTCATGGAAATTGCTATTTCATTGCTTTTTTTTACTATAGAGAAGGTAAATACTGTCTCATGCAATTACAGAGAAACTCTGTAATTTACAGAGAAACACACTCAGCATTAATTTAGAAATTGTGCATTAAAACAGGTTGTTTGTGCTTCCGTGAATTTATGATGTCACACCTATATAGTCACCACCCATTCACAGCCATATAAATCAGCCAATCAGAACAGAGGCTCATGAAAGTTAGAGACAGAACAAAATCACATTGTGCTTTCTCGAGCTCCAGAGAGAAGCTTGAGAGAGAAACTATAAAACTATAATGAGATGATATTTGGTACTTTAAAACACAAATATATCTTGTAAGAGATATCAAAACTTTAAATAAAGCCCAATAGGGCTCCATTTTATGTTTATGGAAATGTTTATGGAATCTGGAAAATTGTTTTTTATGCACCTAATAGGACTATTGAACTGCTTTTAAATTGCCTACATTTGAACAAGCGCTCCCAATGTACCTTTTCCTCATCCTGTCTTATATATTTATTTATAATGGATGTCCTATTTTAAACACTGAGCTGCTGATGAGAAAGAGCTAAAAGAAAGATGGAGAGATTTGTATAAAAATAAAACAGATTCCTTTAACCCCTTGTCAATCAATATATGTTATATATAATTTATTAAGGGTAAATGTCAATTAAATCTTGTCACACTTACCAAGGTATGTAAACGCTTCCTCTTCTGTGGAAATAACCAAGCAGCCATCATAGGCAGAGAAGGAGATAGACAGACAGATGTACTGTTGCTCAGTCCGGGACATGTGACGAACCACTGACAGTAGACGGATTGGGTGAGAATCACAGGCTGAACTAAACCTGTTGATCTGGAACCAGCAGGAAAATGAGAGACCAGCTGTAGGAGGAAAACTCCGGCACTCTGGAGACAAGAGCCAGAAGATTAGACCATTTATTTAGATTCATTGACAGATAGACAAGTATTCAACATGTGGACTAATCCCTTACCTCCTCCTATTCCACCTGTTTGGATTGAATCGGCTGTTACTCCTTTCACTGTGGCCAGAGAAGGCAGGAAAAGACAGCTGTGAAGAATATTATCACATGTCAAACAATAAGTGAATGAATCATCACAGTGATTTTACTTTGTGTATTTCATATTTTGTGATATATCCTGTATGGAATTCTGATCTTCATGGCTAAATATATTTTAAATAACCTGCTATTCCTTTATTACTTGAACTCACTTTGTTTATTTAGCTTTACAACTTAGCTCTATTATTTTATAATAACATTATTATAATAATATGATATAATATTATAATTCTATAATATAGACTATTTATATAGTTAAATCTATTTGATATTGCATGTCTTCACTGAAAATCAGTAAAACAATGGCTTACCCATATCCGCTCTCACTCATGTCGAACTCTACAAACGGAGGTGAGGAGGAGATTCGGTGTGGTCTGAAGGTGCGTGGTGACGTCATGGAAACCAGGCTGATGATCTGGTGGATGGGGAGAGCTGAACCAACAGAGGATCCACTGCGAGTGGTTGACTGTAAAAGGCTGAAGGCCCGCTTCAGTGTCTTTATTGAAGACCCTGATGAGGCTGCCGCTTCTGTACTTTGGCCTGGTGGAAACATCACCAACAATATCTGATGTTATATCAAACATCCAAGAGTAGTAATAATATAAAACAACAGAACAAGAGACAAACATTTACCATTTGCTTTGTCTACTGGGTCGGACTGTACTTGTGATGCCATGGATGCTTTGTCTGCCAAACACATAAGAGGGTCTCCTAAACGCAGGAACTTTCTAAAGAAGAAAAGAAATTAACATATATTAGATACAGTATTTTACGTGTACAAATAGGGTGACTATTTTAGAAAGCACATAATCCATCTGAACTTTAGAAACTGAGCATACTGACCTGAAGTCTGAATGTGTGATGGACTGGGAGGAGAGCTTCTCCAGGATACGTGTGACAGGTAGATTTAACGGGTGGTTTGGAGACAGCAACATGCTCTGACAGTGAGCCAGGAGTGTGGAGACCAGCCCTCCCTCGCACATTATCTGCCGGTTTTGCTCAGATTTGACCACGGCCTGAATGTGGTTTGCCACCGCCAACTGGACCTGTATAGAGAGCTGAAAAAAAGAGGGAGGGGAGCTGTGTTGGAGCTAAGTACTGGGGCCTTATCTTCTATGAAACAGCATGCAGCATTAAGGAATAAAAAACGTTCAGCTTAGAAATGCACCTGTGGATCCTCGGGGGTAAACACTGATGGAAGAAGCGTCATGATGACTCGAATTGCTCCTGGATGAAGAATAACATGATCGCAGGAAAACCTCCTGTAAACCAAGCAAAGAAAAGCACATGTTGATACTTATGAGATTACATGTAGATTCAACTCATCATTAATTTAGACTAGAATTCATCTAATTGGAATTTTAGAGATATCCACCTGTACTGAGACTCTGAACAGAGTGTAGAAATGCTGAGTGCTCGCTTTCTAGATTTTCCCTGTGGGTCCTCTGAGGATTGTGGGCTTGATGCCACATGGACAGGAGGGGATCCTGAAAGTGCAGCTTCATGCACTGCTGATCTGTTTAGTTTCTCTTTATCTCCGTCATACCTATCCTCAGCTTCTAGTCCAAAGTTTAACTCCTGAGGAGAGTAGGTCCCTGTGGCGAACTGGTCGAGATAGGAAAGCAGCCTTATGCATGTCCGAAGAGTGACCGGCAGTTTAGACTGCAGTTTGCTGGAAGCGTCTATGGGGGCCTCTGCTAACTCAATAAACTGATGAAACCCTTTTCCTTGAAACTGGTGGTCCTCTGCGGTCTTGGCAAAGCATCCCTCCTCTCCATCCCACGTCCCGTTCTGTGGGTCGTCAGGGTGGAAGCAGCCGAGCTGGAGCAGAGCCTCAGCCAGCCTTTCGTAAAAGCCACCGGTCTGAAAATGGTGCGCGTTCACCGTGTGGAAATGTAAAGATAAGGCCAGGATGTGGAGGGCGAGAAGCAGGAGGTCCAGCAGGGGTTGATGTCCATGGGACCTCCACACTTCTGCCTGGGGAGGGTCGGACAGAGCTCCTTCCATGTCAATCACCAGAGATATAAGTCCAGTGAAGCCGCCTGCTCGCCTGAAAGCGTCCCAGCTGTTAGGATTTTCCAGCACCTTCAGCACAGACTGGCACAAAAAGAAGATCAATTAGACAAATCATGTCAAAGAGAAGAAGGCTTGGCTCATGTGAAATCGCCAAGACACAGTAAAGCCTAACTCTCCTTCCCCATTATGCGAATCATGCTGGGATACCTGGCAAAGTATGCCATTGTATTTTAGTGTGCGCAACGCCAGTTTCTTCAAATCGGTCACAAATAGTCGGGCTAAACCGTAACTGTCTCTTCTATATAACAATTAACCTCATAGAATATATTCTGATAGATGGCAAAGCTTCCTTGAAACTCTTGGCTTTTAACATTATCTCTCTAGTCAATTAAAACAATGTGATGAAAAATAGATGAAACCTATATATGTATCATAAATCATTTCTGGTAACTAGTTTTCGGAGGTGAACAAAATCACATCAGCTTTATTCAATTTAGAGAGCTAATCCATCAGATAGGTAATGTGTGAGGCAGAACGCAGAGGGAAATGTGATTAACTGAAACTGGAGTAATCACAATGGCTCTCAACACTTGCCAACCCAGGTCGTACCCAATCTGATTGCCACCTGCTTTAACCATGTTAGCACAAAGCGCACACACGCACACACATAGGCTCCTGCATGCGTGCACAAACAAGCGCGGGTGCACACACACACACACGGACTCACACACATTGAATATCTGCAAGTAAGTGCTCTTCTCACTGCCATCTATAAAAACGGACACATACAGTAGGTGTGTAACTTGGTTAGGCTTAATCAGATCTTTGTCCCATTCACTGATCTGATAGAGGTGGTAATCTTCAGAGTGCCACAGCACAATGCTGCTGGCCTAATCAAATCAGTCCAGAGTTAACAGCTAAACCTGTTTTAGCAAATCAATCTGCATTTGTCTTTAATGTAATCAGGGACCCACATGCTAAGACAATAAATTCACTAGCTTATTATGTTTTAAATACGTTACAATTTGTTATAATATGATATAGAGTTGACTACATTCGTAGTTCAGATAAGATCGAGGTATTTGAGTGTTTCAGGATGCATGTGTGGGGGTGAGGAAGATACCTGCAGAAGGTCCCGCTTCAACCCAAGTTCCTGTTGTGTAGAGGAGCAGAGGGCTCCTATGGCTGTGCTCATGAACTCCTCAGCGTTGATCTCAGCCAGCTGCTCCAAAATGCTCAGAGTAGGACCTCGATATTGCTCTTCATCCAAAAAGATCTTTATGTAGGGCACCATACCGAGGTCTCGCACTGAAACTGGAGCACACATGAAACCATTTATAGATTTAATATAATGAATGCAAAAAAATGGTCACAAAAGTTGAAAGAGTAAAGACTTCAATACAAAAAGGGAAGGATGTGTGAAGTGTATGTGTATACCTGTGTTTTTGATTGAACGCAGAGTAAGGGTTGAGACAACTTGAAGCATGCAGGTAGTGAGCAGTCTCTCATTATTCTCCACACATGGAATTTTCTGGGGATCTAATACATAAATATATAAGATGAGGAAAAGGTTTGCATGTGAAATTAGGCTGTTGAGCAGGCAAATTGCAAGCCCAAGGTCAGGGGTCTTCATCAATTTGATGTTATGGCATAATTTGAATGAAAAAGTATAAAATCAGGACTGTGTGTTACTCAATCCCAAGTTCCTTGTAACGCTGGTGTAATTTCAAACAATCACTGTCTCTGTACTCTCGGCTGTTTTGCAATCATGATTACATCAGAGGTAGAAGCACATGACATCTTGGTTCATACTTGATTGAGTGACAGAGACAACTCCAGCCTTCCTGAGGATCTTAGCTCTCCTACGAAGTTCCCAAAGCAGCATCTCCAGCATTCCCAAGTCACTCAGCACCTCCGCTAGTAAACCACTGTGCACGGTCATCCTACAGAACAGAGAAAGATCTTATTGAGCCTAAACTGAAAAAAGATGCTTTTTTCCAGCAGTTCCCAACAATGGCTTTTAAAAAATAGAAATGAGCAGAATTTATATAATATAAAATATTATATAATTTATTTTGTCTTCTATCTGAGCACTGGGCTAATGGGAGATTATTTTTCTTATTTAAAATTGCGTTATTTGAATAGGATATTTTATGTATCTTAAAATTCTGAATATTATAGTAACGAATACCACTGCTCACCTATGAAAGCATTTGAGAGCCACCACTCCAAACTCTATACCCGCCACCCCTCCAGCCAGAGTCCCAGCCCAGCTTTGCTTCAGCACACCGAGCACAACCCGCAAGGTCTCATGAGGAATGTAGTTCATCTTGAATTTTATCTGTAGAAAACCCAGCATTTAATCACACCTAAACACTGTAGCAAAGAGAAAAGTATGCATGCACATACTATCAAGTCACGACGTGACTCTAGAAACCGTACCATCTCCAGCATCGAAAAAAACATTTTATGGACAGGTGCAGGTTTACGCCACACACAGTCAGCCAGCTGTGCCATCGACTGGACAGTCCACTCCAAGAGGAAGAAGTTGGCTGGGTCTGTCTCCCATATCGTTTGTAGGGTTTGAAGGATCTGGCAGCACAGCAGAGAATCCTGGGAATGTAGCAAGGAGGCCTGCAGCAGATGGAACGCGGGCAGGTTTTTTACTGCAGAACCTGGCGGCAAATGTACGATAGGGGAAGAAGTATTGAAAAAGCGTCAGTACACTTAACTTGACAAACATGTTTTTAACATTTTACAACTGGTCATATTGAATAGTTTGCATGTTAACTTTTTGAATTAGGGGAGAATATTTTCTTGTGGTAGTCTATGACATACAGTAGTGCAAAGCAAAATCAACCTGAGGTCATTTTAGCCAAAAGATATTTTGAATTTTAAAAGTTATTTTTTATCAAATTTCGCTCTGGCAAGGTCTGACCTTGATTTCATAGAGAAAGGAAAACCGATAAATTACAAACAAGCTTTAACATTGAGCGCATGCTGAATTCCATAAGCCGAGTTCCATAAATTGAGTTACAGTTACATAGACAGATTGAAAACAAACATCATAACATGTATGAAGGTGAAAGAAACATAGCATAATATGCCTTGATAGAGTTTGTTTGCTGGATTGTCAAAATATTTAGAGGAGGTCTTTAGATTTGGAAGCCAGTGCAAGTGTTTTTGTTGTAAATAAATATATACCTGCTTAGTAATAGGATTCATTTCCATGCTTAATCGAAATTGCATCAGAACTAAATAAAATCAGCACAAAGACAGACCCTGGTCCCTCTGCTGGAAAGAGATCTACTGCTTGATGTGATAGATGGCTGCTGAGTGTGTGTGTCTGTGTGCATGTTTGCATGGATATGTGTGTGTTTATTATGGACACTCTATTTATGAGTGTTGGATGGAGGTGTGTGTGCATCGATGATAGATGGCTGCTTGCTGTAGGCCAGTGGTGAATGGATGTGGGGCACCCTAACAGAGTTAGAGGAGAAGCCTCCACTTCATCATCCCAGACATAATCACCTCAGCTTCCTGTTAAGCTGAGGGGTGGTGTGCACTGCAGTGGGGTACAGGTGGGGGTGTTTGGGAACTCTGCAAAAAGGGCAGTGCAGCTTGGGTTGTTACGTGAGGGCAAAAGTGCAAAGAAGGGATGAACTGTGTGGTCATTGGGGGGGGGGGGGGGGGGTCAACCTTTGCTGAACCATGAAAGTAAAAACAATGGGACGGTGTGGAGTGAGCACTTGGAGGGAGATGTTTAGTGTCCGTCTTCATGGAATCAGCTCTTAGACAAAATTTAGATGGTGTGACCAGATAGTGACACAGGACCTACCTTTGGTGAGTGGAGGGTCAAATTTAAAGCCTGGAGGTTGTGGGTTGCTGATACAAAGAGCTACTTTCAGCTCTGCGTTTCCAAGCATCGTGAAAGACGCTATGAGGTCCAGCAGCTCTACCACCGGCTGGAATTGATCCGTTGGCACGCCTTCCTCACAGCTTATGATGGCATAATGATAAGAAACAAAAAAAAAAGGCTCATTCACTGCTGATCAGACAATCTATTAGTCGTTTCATTGTTTCTCTGTTCCTGTCTTTTTTTTTTTTTAACTCACCGTTTGAGAATGTTCTCAAGGGCCTCGTAGCCGTTGTTGGTGTCAAACTCGATGAACAGGTCCGGACTGAGGGCATATGTGTCTCTAATGAAGCTAAACACGGCCACAGCCACCTCAGCCAGTAGCGGTCCAGAGACATCAGCACTGATGTGCAACAGGTTCTGGATGCAGATACGAACACAGTTCTTGGCTGAAGAGGAAGATACATGTAAATTACATTACATCACAATGATATTCTGAACATCAAGATCTCCCCAATGCAAAAAATAATAATCATCACCGTAAATTCTCCCAGTCTTAACAAACTTCATGGTCAATTTTACATCATGTAATATAAATCTCCAAAGCAAATCTAAAAACATACGTGTGTGTATCAGAACATTTGAGTTAATTTTCTGCACTGATCATGTGAAGTGTCTGATGTCATTGTTTTTATCATGTCTACTGCAGTGTCATGTGTTTCCATCATGTGTCTTGCTATAATCAAATTATTACTGGTGTAAACATTTCCGTCTGCACAAATAATTTTTCCTAATAAAATCTAATTATTCACTTCCTGTCAAGCCTGTTTTCTGAGGTTTTTAATACTTTTACATGTGTCTTCAGTCTCTTTGGATTGATGAAATAGAGTCTCATGTAAGTGGAAGCAGGACAATTAAATAACTGCCAGAGATTTCCCAGTGGATTTGATTAACCTCACCTAGCAAGCTCGGGACAGTGTTGCTTGTCGCTACAGCGGAGATTGCCTTGAGGACACAGGAGGCTTGATGCCTCCAGGGGGCGCTGGTCTGGTCCCAGAGTGATGTGAGTCCAATGATGAGACACTGCAGTTCCTGAGTCTCTACCAGCCTCTCTACATTGACCGGCTGCTTACAAAGCTGGAGTAGAACCTACAAAAATGCAGAGGAAAGAATGATTCACCAAAATACAATGATTAAAGAGAAATGCAGAAGAGACTAGAGGGAAATAGTCGAGTTTGAATATTGAGAAGTAAAAGTGCACCACAGAAAATAATATTAAGAGAATCATTATTATCATTATTAACCTGTGTTAGCGGCTCCTGAAAGGTTTCTTCTATGGTCATGTTCTCCTTCTTAGCTGGAATGCACACCAGCAAGTACAAACACTTCACAAGAGCAGCTGGGAGTCCTGGGCTTATACATGACAAAATATCCTACAAACAAACCAAACAATCAATAATCAGAATGGATTATCTAGAAAAATACTGTCTTTAATTATGGTGAAATATATGTATTCTTAAAACTATTTATCAACCTACATTTTTCTACTGTTGTGAAGACATATGTGGCCATATGTTTACTATGATAATGTAATGTAATGTCAGGCGTCCAATGTCAGTATTGGACTTCACATAATTTGTGTAATTTCTACCTAAATAAATGTGTAAAAAAAGGCTGCCGACAACAATACTGTATATGAAAAAAACTCTTTTTAACAAACTGTTAACCATCACTCACTGAGCTGTCAGCTGTCAGCAGCAACAGAGATTTTAACAGCAGCCATCCTGGGCTGTCTCCCGCCTCACATTTCGTCTCCTCATCCTGCCTCTGGAAGAAATGCACCACCTCATCACGAGCTCCCTCTGAAAACACAAAATATTCTTCAAGATGTGCTGAACCATGACCCTAGAAGAATACTGATGATTTTAAAACATAGTATATTCTCCCATTACACATAATTCCTGTCTGTCTCCATGTTTATCAGTAAAAAAAGGCATGAAAATGATCTAAAACAATAAGTAATAATAACCAAAATTCCAGTTTTCAGTTAGAAAATAACGTGCCTATCAGAAGCTTTGCATAAAAATTCCCCTTTTCTTTCGAGAGACAAAATTTGAATTGTGTTTCTAGATTAGCAGGTGTATGTTTTGAGCACTAGGTTTGTGGTAAATTATTTTAATAAGACAGTTGTGAGAACCGATAAAAAGACGAGCTTGGCCTTGAAGTGAGCTGAGACAGAATTGTGACATTTTACTGGTTTAAGACAGTTATGCATGTTTAAATAAAATAAAAAGTAATAGTAATAGCTCTTTGAAAGCACATTACCAAACAAGGCTGCAACATAACATGTAAGTTTCCACTTCCCTAAAAATAGAAATACTTCTCTTTTCTAACTTTAGAAACACCCAACCCCCCCCCCCCCCCCCCCCCCCCCAAAAAAAAAAAAAAAAAAAATTATAAACAGAACCAAATGGTGATAAGATGAGGAGACAATCAGTAAGCATCAAAAACTCAATAAAAGGAACTATGCCATTTGGTCATTTTTTTCAGACATGTACTTTTACTTTTGACCTTCAATAACATTGGTAACATTTACTCTATGAAAAACATAGTGGCCTACAGGAAATAAACCGCAGCACGTAGAAAAAGCAGAAGTTGACAGATGAGAGAAGAGTCCCAATAACTCAATATTACTGAGCTGGAACATATGTGCAGATACATGATGTGTTGTTTTTACCTGCAGGCCTTTCTGCCAGTCTGTTGTGGATGTTATGGATAATAGTGTCAGCTGTGAGAGCCGCAAGCCCCTTGACGTCCAACACTTCCAGTTTGCCGCCATCCTCACAGACCTGCCATCAGAGAGGAGAATCCATCACACAAATACTAGAAATACTAGAACAAAAAAACACTTTAAAACCCTGAAAATGAATCAACAAAAGGAAAAATAAGATACTGAAACTATAATATATATATCAACTTGATATGAATTTAAATAGTGTTTAACACACAATTAATAGTATAAAATTACTTTCTCATGGTTTTTACTTTGCCAACTGCTGTATGTCCTCATCTACCCGCTCTGAAAGCTTCATGTCGACATTACGAGAGCCAGTGAAACAATGTAACCATATTATAGTTGGATCTCAACTGCTTTGGCTAATGCACTGCACATAAATAATAGAAGCCAGTGCATGCTATATGCTCTCTTCTTTTCCATAAGAGGATATCGCATTTCACAGAGTTTGCTGTTCTTAAGTGAGGCCCTAAGTTCTGGTCAAATCTCTGGTCATGAGGCTTACACGTACGTGCACACACACAAACCAAAGAGTGATTACGTCTGCAGCTGTAAGGTCGATCAATGGTGTTAGACACACACACAAGTGCACACACAGATCAGTGATGGAATTTGCACGGAGTGTGGGCATGGGTAAAAAAGAGAAGAGGTCTCTTCATTTCTGTAACTGTGACGTAAACTTAGACACGGTGAAGGAGAATTTCCTCTTTTTCCAATAAATAAAAAGGGAGGCCCCAGGCTGCAGATCTGCAGCGCTTCTGTTTTTCATGTTAGAATTCTTTAAACTGTTTAGATTTACTAGAGAACCACACAAATATTTATTTAAGAGATAATGACAATATGCCTTCAGGACCAAACATCTGACTGTGGCCTCATGTTGCTTTTATTGTCCGTTCAATGGTTTGGTGGATCAGTTTTTGGTTTCCTGAGGCATTCTTTGCTTCATTCTTTGAAGCTTTTCAAGATTTTTACTGTGACCCTCACTTGAAATCCTCCTGACACAATCAATGAATGAATCTATGTTTGATTGCTTGTGTTTATTTAAAGACTTTCTGCAAAAGAAAGCTCGGCTAATTGATGTTACTGCAAAATATAACTACAAAATAATGAAGTCCCAGTGGTCTGTACCTGTATGTAGAGAGGTAGGACTTTAACTAGTTGCTCCTCTTTCTCCTCCAAAGGAGCATGGTCGGTTCTTTGGTCAGGGCTTGAGTAAGTGTGGATTCCCAGCTCCTGTAGTTGTTCTCTGAGCACTTGTAGGGGCTGAGGGTCCCCACAAGGGCCCTCCACTTTCTCAGTCTTTAACTCCAGTGAGACTGGCAACTCCCCTGAATTACTCAGCTCTCCGGTTTCCTTATTGATCCTTTCCCCTTTAGCAGACTGGTCCTAGAGAGGAAAACAAAGACAGATGGAAGTGACAAAACCACATCCTGTTCCATCTTTTTTTTTAGATACCCTGACTTTACATAATCTCCAGAGTATATTTTAATGGCATTCCCTTGGTCTGTATCATTTCCTCAGATAAATTTAAACTGACCACTGGCAAATATGTGCCATTTTCATGACCTACTGCAGTTATCAACCCATGAGGGGTCAGCATGCTGTAACTGATGCCTAATTATTATTAATTGGGAGCATATAATGCCAGTAAATGCCATCTTTGAAAGTTCAAACCCAAAGTTTTGAAACTTCAAACCCACCACTGCATGGACTAGATTTACCACAGATTGTTTTATACCACGTGGTCATATTCTTGCCATGAGTGTGCAAGTTTATAATTGATTGGTCCTAGACTTGATCCTTTTAGCAAAACCTTGACATTATGGGCCTTTATATAGTAAAATGGTGGGAAATCAAGACCCTTTGTTCTTACAAATTAAAGGCATGTGATACTGATAAAAGCCCTTGGACATTCTGTCTCTCTCAATGCTGACCTTAATATTCCCAAAGTTATTAATAAAGTTCAATTCAATTCAATCTCATTTCAGACTCCGGTCCAGATAAAGGACAGGACAGAATGAGTAGAATAAGTGAATTAATTCCTCTATAGAATAGGTCCAACACACAGGAGGTTGTTAATGTAAGTGTCACAGTTCTCTATCACACCACCAAGTATAGGAAAGTTCTGCTCCCAAGCAGACATGTTACTGTATGCCTGAGGCATGACTAAAGCTTTGGTTCCTCATTACAGGGATATTATTTTGGGCACTTACTGTTACAGACACATGCACTCGTGATGAACAATGAGGAAAATTGGTATAGGTGGGCTGTTAAATTCAGTTTAGCACTTAGAATGAGTTACAATGGTAAGTAACAGCACAGACGGTTTACATTCCATGCAATTTAATTAACACTTTGATGTTTCCTCATGTATGAGTGAGGTCAACAATATCGACATTCCTTGTGTCAAATTCCTTGTATGCCTCAAACATACTTGCCATATGAAGAAGACTGATTCGGACAATGGAAATGCACACAAATTCACTTCTTTCTTATGAAACGTAAAGCAACACATTGATGGTTGAGTGGTTTTCAAAACGAATATTAAGCATGCAACACCCTTAACAGCTTAGAGCTAATAGTATTCATTACCTGTACTTGTGTGAGAGCCATCTGGGAGTTTCCTGGCTATAAGATGTTAACGATGCAGTGTTATTCCAACAGAGTGAGTGATCTGTCTCTGTCCATGTCATGAGGAAAGACAAGCAGAGACCTGCTAAGACATGACAAGCACCTACTGTGCAGTCCCTTCTGTGAAACTACCCGCCCTTTACTAATCTGCATCAGACTGAACTTTGAACAAGCACAGCAACTCAGATCAGCTGGCCCGGGTCATGTGCTTTCTTACTTCCTTCAGAGAAGCAGAAGTGAAAAACTGTTGTTTGGCTGGTTGGATGGGGCCCTCCCCCCAGAGCTCTATGAAGAGTCCCTTTGCTTTTTATAGACATGTCGTGTAAGGCTGGCATGATATGAATCACAGCGACAGTATCCCATGATTCACCAAAGAAGGCAGCAGCACAACATCTAATTAAAAGCTTTTTCGAAGGATTTTCTTAGGTTAAACAATTACAAACAAATGCTAGTCTGCTGATACTAATTGGACAGACAGGCTGCTTTACTATTGTGTTTAAAGGGTTTAGTGAAGTTAACAGTACAAGAAAACATCCTAAACTAACACATTTAGTTGCTGTCCAGTGTTAGACCTTGTTATATAATACATGGGGATTCAAATTGGTTTATAAAATTTGGAATATTAGTGAGTACCTACTGCTGCAAAAGTGAAGACGACTGTATGTTGTTGTATTGATGACGCAGTGCAAATACAGCTAAACAGCGCCATCTTGTGGGCTGTAATGATACAGAACATTACTGATAAAAATAGAACAGAAATAAACAGCTTTTAAAAAGTGTCGTTGATTTATTTCAGTGGAAACGGTCGAGAAGGAAAACTAAGCATTGTGGTTTGTAAAACCGGCGCAGTGTTATCATGTTTATCGCCTGTACTTCACCTGCAATGAAAAGGCAAAGCAAAGCCGCGGAGTTAAGTGGAGTTAACTAATCTTAACTAACCTCTGAAAGCTGACAGCATTATAGCAGACTGACGTTTATCCCATTGGGACTAAAACACCGGACTCTCATTTCACACACACTTCTCAAATAACGTATATATTTATTTATATAGTTGGATTAAAACCCTTTCTTGTCTTTCAGTCTACATTCGGGTAAAGCTGCCCATTTGCTAGCGAGCCACTGCTTCTTCTTCGCTGATTTTTTTATGGGCGGTTTGCGTCCAAAATAATGCAATACCGCCTTCTGCTGGATTTAAAGAAGACTTGTTTCTCGTACAGTAAAATATAATTCGCCAACTAACTTTTCAGGCGTTACCTCTATTGTAGGGATAAAACTAATGCATACACAGAATGGAGACGCAGCATCCAGGCTTGTCAGCTGCGTCAATGTGGTCGTCATCTTGTGTCGGGGATCCTGACCGCAAGACTTTTTGTGCTACTTTTGAGTTTATCTATGAAAGAAACACCGACACTAAGTAACTTATCACAATTTGTTTGTTTTCTTTCTTTTTTTAAAGTTACGCTTTATTTAGACAATGTGAAGCAATACAATGGCATTTTCTCATGCATAATTGAGTCATCTTAATTGATAGACCAGCTTCTTTGATAGACATACGCATCAGCTTCCCCGACACAAGATGGCGGCCCCGTTAACACACGTGACAGCAGCGACGGGGGGAAAATGGGAAAATACATGAAGGGACCGTGGGCCAATGGGAGGGACTGACCGGACTGACGTGTTGTGGTGTCGTTGATGATATCAGCGGTCACGTGTGGGTAGATGTAACCAATGGCGTGACCAGGGCGTGGTTTGCCTCAATCAGTTACGCACAATGCGATAGTCCCGTTACTTTGCAGCGAAATATGACCCCCCTTCTCACTTTACATCATGATTCCGTAGCGCTTCATCCGAGGAATTGATTTTTGTTTCCGCTTGCAGCTTCCGTCGGTGGTAAATAATAGTAGCTGACTGCTCCTGTGCAGCTATCATAATGCATCCGATGATGCCTGCGTGCTCCGTTGGTGGTGGAGACTTGTATGACTGCATACAGAGAGGGGACATTGAACAGTGTATACACTTCATTCAAAATGATCGATCCGTCCTCAAGCAGAAAGGTAAGAATGAATAAGTTAGAATATAAAATGTCTCTGTTATCAGTTCAGTGATTTTTTTAATGGCAAAATTTGAGGAACACACAGGCCACATTTAGCTTAGCGTTACTTCCTGCTGTTTTCAGCATAAACATAGTTTAGACTATAGACTTCAATTAGCAGTGATAGTGTTTTAATTTTCATATTATAAAAACATAATATTATTATATATATATTCACACCTCCCTTCTTCTTTGATTGTCATTGGCATCTTGCATGTATGTTATTAATTATTGCTCTACATTGAAGGATTTATGTTTTTCTTTTTTTCCATTTCATGATATTTTAATATTAACTATGGGTGGAAGCTTCACATAAGGTGATGGGTTTTTCTTTGCCTCTTGTATGTTGTTTGCAAACTGTGTATACCTTTTTAATTTTTTGTGTGCAAGGTAAACTAAATTATGCTAAACAGGAGACAGCTAATGCACGTTGTTTCATTAAAGAAATAAACATTTATGCCTGTTATTATTCTCTAATACACAATTTTTCATTTTAGTTTGAAATTATACCAGAGTTATACTTTCAAAACTTTGAAAGTGCATTCGAAGGGGGGTATTTTATTGTCTGAACAGCAATGATTACAGTGAGGGGAAACCTCTCTGGCTGTTATTTTAAGACAGACTTCAAACTTTGCGAGCGCATCCTTAAGTGACATTTCAAGTCATGTTGTTTCTAAAGTACCGTTTTAACTTGGTCATGTGTCTCCTGATGTGATTTTGTCACATTGCACAGAGGGAACCTAACCCCGCCGCAGCTTCTCTGTGAGATTGTCTGGCACAGATGCAGATGGACAGATCCTGTGACAACAGAGCACAAAGTCACATTGTGCCAGAGGGAACCCTAGCTCAGACTCCAGCGGCTTCAGCGCGATCAACAGGCTGATAGACCGCGCGTTTGTGTCGGTTTTCACTTCCAACGTCAGCGTCTTCAGAGCTGACTGTGATGTGCATTTGCTTATCTTCATCTAGGTTGGGGTGGTTTCACCGCTCTCCACTACGCCGCTCTCCATGGTAACCGAGCCCTGGTTGACCTTTTCTTAAGCAATGGTGCTGATCCTAACCTGGTATGTGATGCCGGACAGACAGCCTTTCATTTTTCCTGCAGGTAACAAGTACTTACCTTTTTTTTTAAGCGTCCGATGTTAATCATACAGATTCTCAAAGGGACAACGTCACAATGTGATTGCTGTCCTTTTTTCAGGCAAGGGAACATCTATATCATTCACCAAATGATGCAGTATGGAGCCGATTTGCGCCTCGTGGACCTGCAGGGAAAAACGGCCCTGCATCACGCTGTCACTGGAGGCAACATGTGAGCGGAAGAAAGAGCACATCACAAAGTGTATTTGGCCTCAGTGTCACAACAAACTATCTCAACGTGTTCACTAAACTGTGTGTGTTATCCTTTTACAGAATTGCAGTGCACTATTTGTGGGAGACAGGAATGTTCCGGTTCTCAGACACAGACGTGTACCAGGTGACGCCCCTTCACCTGGCTGCATCCACTGGTAACACAGAGGTGGTCCGATACCTGCTCAAAGACGAGGTATGAGACAGACTTCACTCACTCACTCAGCGTTAGGCTCTAGCCAACCAAACAGTGTTACTATTCCATAAAAAAAACCTTTCAAAGCGTGCTTTGAATCAAATGAAAATAACATAATAATGAAAGGGTAGTTATTGTTGTCACATCCACTAAGGCAAGGAAAGGCATTTTTATTCATATAGCATGGTTCAGCACAGTGTGCTTTACATAAAACTTTAAAAGCATCAGGACAATGTGAAAAACATTATAAAATGCCATTATAAAAAAGACAAATAAAATCAGTCAATGAATTAAAATAAAATAAAAATCTATATGAGAATAGGGTAAAGAAAATACATGAATAAAAGTCACGGTGCAGTGCGAAGAATACAAAGTCATTTGATTTATTTAAAGGCAGCAGCAAACAGAAAGGTCTTCAACCTTGATTTAAAATAACTGAGAGTTGCAGCAGAGCTGCTGTTTTCTGGGACTTTATTCCAGATATGTGGGGCATGATATCTGAACACTGTTTCTCTGTATGTACTTTGGACTCTGGGAACAGAGAAGCAGACCAGTCCCAGACAACCTGAGAGGTTTGGAGGGTTCTTAATGGTGCAGCAGATCAGAAATATACTTTGGCCCTGAACAATTAGTGGTATTTATTTAACCAACCGCAATGTTTTAAAATAAGTTGTTTGGGAGAAAGGAAGCTAGTAAAAAAAAGTCTAGAGCTGGAGTGACGTGGTCCACTTCCTTGGTTTTAGTGAGGACTCGATCAGTCGTGTTCTGAATAAGATGCAGATGCAGTAAGTTTTCCAAATCCTGCTTAGACATAAGTCCTTTATTCCTTGATCTATTCTTCAGAGGACACTAAGCTAGATTTATAAGTGTCTTAATGTGGTCATTGAAATTTCTTTCTGAGTCCATGACTACACCAAGATTTCTGGCTTGGTTTGTGTTTTTTTCATGTTAGAGAATGAAGCTGAGCGCTGAATTTGAATCATTCTTCTTTTGGCTCCGAAAACAATGACTTCAGGACTACTAACTACTACAGAAACACTACTTTGTTTAATTGAAGACAATTCTGCCACATGCAGTCATTGCTTTAGTCATTGCACTTACTTAGTGTCTGTATAGGATTATAGTCACCTGGTGATTTGGTTTTATACATTTTTGTGTCATTTGCATAGCTCTGGTGACATATTTAGTTGTACTTAAACGGAGCTAATGGGAGCATGTAGATGTTAAACAACAGAGTTAGACAGTGTATAGTTGGTCCCTATTGTCTATAGACGCAAAGTAATCTGTCTTTTAAGTAGGATTCAAACTGGTTTAGTAATGTGCCAGAAAGTGCCACCAAATTTTCAAGTTAGTCTAATATATTGTGGTCAACTATGTCAAATGACGTGCTGAGATCCATTAATACTAAACCCAAACTTCTGCCGTTGTCTGTGTTTAATAGGTGTCAATGAAAACGGGGCTGTCTCAGCGTTATTTGGGTTGAAATCCTGAATGGAATACATAAAACACAGAACCTTGCCACTGTTCATGATTTTATATGTATCTGTTGTTTAAACCTGCTACTGTATATAATATTTTATATCTTGATACATTGCTGCTTTTTTATTGTGTTTTGTAAGATGTCCTTGAGTAGTGTGAAAGGCACCCATAAATGAAATGCGTTATCATTATTATTATTAATGGCAATTGCTTAGCTTGATACACCAAATGTACGAGACTGTTTTTTTAATGGTTTTTCTGGTTCCCATAAATTTCTCAGTGCAGTATTAAAGAAATTAAAGTGTGATTTACGCCAATTGCTAGTTTGTACATTTGGTGACATGGAATGCAATCTTATAAACTGCTCTGCAGTAAAACTGTCTTTTAAGTGATTATTTAAAGATTATGGGGATTTTTTTTGTGGCTATAGTTTATGTGGCTGTGTTCCATTATGTTGAAACATGTGTTTAATATCATAAAACTATTTATTGCTAATCAGATTTTAACTGAAATATATCCAGAAGCAGAATTACTTGATCCTCATAAATGTAGCCATGTCCCTGATTCCCTTTATTAAAAAGACAATCTTACCCAATAAACTTGGGAGTTGATCAATGGTCAGCTCTGTCCTAAGATGCTTTTGTGAATCAGTGTAGATCTTTTAATGTGTGTGTGCATGACAGCCCTGTTTGTGTTCCAGAGATGTGCTGTGGATGCTGTTGACCAGCAGGGAGCAACAGCGCTTCATGTCGCAGCAGAGAGAGGTGGAGTGGAGGTGTGCTGGACACTGCTGCAGAGAGCAGGGTGCAGGATGCTCCATGAGAAGAACCACAGCGGCCTCATTCCACTGGACCTCAGCAAGCAGGGGAAAACATTCCGGTGAATCTGCTGTTTCTAGAAATCCACGGAAAAACACCGACTAGCGCCGGATAGTAACAGTCCCATTAGAATATCCACTGTATTTGCCTTTCTGGATCATTTTTTTTTCTCCTGGGATCCTGGCACTGCTGAATACATTGCTAGACTGTGTGTGTGTTGTTTTTTTTTCTCTAGACATCAGCAACTCACCAAACTACTGAGACGGTACATTAACGAGCCAAAACACCTCAAGCCCACAGAGTCCCATGGTAAATATTACTCTGTAGTTTTAATTAACATTCATCGTGCAATGGAAAAAGGAATGATGATGATCACGGGCACTTAACACTATAGAGTTTCTGTTTGTGTGTTAATCTTTGCATGTGTCATCTGTCATCTCTCGCCAGTTTTGTATTACTGGACGCTGTTTTTTCCATCTCTGAGCGGAGCTGCCATTCTGCTGATAGCGGCCATGTTGGGAGGCTACGGTGGGCTAATCTGCGGGTTACTCTTCCCCTGGCTGGCCAGAACCATCTTCACACAGTTTCACCGCATGACCACGTACCAAAGGTTTGACAAAAGTTGCGGTATATGTGACAAACTTAACATTTCGTCAACATATTTTACTGTTTGTTATATCTTTTTGTTCAGATAGAGGCTGTCTTCCTTCCAGGTTACCCAACCCCATCTACTTGGGAACCCTCATAGCCGGCTTGTTCCATTCCCTGCTCTGCTTCTATGGAAAAATTATGCCTAATATCCTTAGCAAAAATAGCACAAAGTCTTCTCCCTGTGCAAAACTGTTGGAAAGTATAAGTTTTTCTTGCATTGCATCTACATGTGCCCACCCACACATAATGTAAATTTCATGTATAAAAAGAAGAATAAGAAGTTCATCCTTAACTTTGTGAATGTGTATTGCCAACCAGTGCTCTAGTCCAGGTGTCAATGGTCCACATGTCCCTGGTACTTGGTTTGTTCTGTAAGGTTCTGACTCAGGACCCAGGGATACTGGACAGAGCAGATGCAGATCCTCGGTTCTCCTGCATCGCTGACCTGGTGGAAAACAATGAGAGTCCTCACAGGTTCTGCCCATACTGTGAGGTAAGACATCCCACCACGTGTACAGTGGTGTGGAAAGGTGTTTTGTCACACCACTGTATGTAGACACACTTTGTCACAATTTAACGTTTCAGATCAGACGAATTTAAATATTAGTCAAAGGGAACACAAGTGAAGACATAATGCTGTTTTTGATTATTAAGGGAGAAAAAGAAATCCAAACCTAAATGGATTTGTGTGAAAAAGTAATTGGCATGTAAACATAATCACTGGTTGGACCCTTTGCAGCAACAACTGCCCACTTTTAGCTCACTCACCTTTGCAGAATTGTTGTAATTCAGCCAGGTTGGAGGGTTTTGGAGCATGAACCGCCTTTTTAAGGTCATTCCACAGCATCTCAATAGGATTCAGGTCAGGACTTTGACTAGGCCACTCACAAAGACACAAAGTCTTCATTTTGTTTTTCTTCAGCTGCTCAGAGGTGGACTTGCTGGTTTATTTTGGATCATTGTCCTGCTGCAGAACCCAAGTTGGTTTTAGCTTGAGGTCACAAACAGATGGCTGGACATTCTCCTCCAGGATTTTTTGGTAGACAGCAGAATTCATGGTTCCATTTGTCACAACAAATTTTCCAAGTCCCGAAGCAGCAAAACAGCCCCAGACCATCACACTATCACCACCATATTTTAATGTTGGTATCAAGTTCTATTTCTGAAATGCAGCATTACTTTTTTCGCCAGATGTAACGGGACACACACCTTCCAAAAAGTTCAACTTTTGTCTTGTAAGTATTTTCCCCAAAGTCTCGGGGATCATCAAGATGTTTTCTGGCATAATTGAGTCAAGCCTTAATGTTCTTTTTGTTCAGCAGTGGTTTTAGTCTTGGGACTCTGCCATGTAAACATTTTTGCCCAGTGTCTTTCTTATGGTGGAGACATGAACACCTCTTTTGTGACTTCTTGGATGATTTGTCGCCGCTCTTGGGGTCATTTTGGTTGGCCAGCCTCCTGGGAAGGTTCACCACTGTTCCATGTTTTCACCATTTGTGGATAATGACTCTCAATGTGGTCCCAAAGATTTAGAAATGGCTTTATAGCATTTTCCGGACTGATGGATCCAGATCCAGATCCACATTCTCAGTTGTTCCTGAATATTTTGATTAGGATATTTTGGTCTACTTTACTTTGTCAGGCAGGTCCTATATAAGTGATTTATTGATCAAGAACAGGTGTGGCAGTAATCAGGCCTGGGTGTAGATAGAGAAATTGAATTCAGGTGTGATAAACTACAGTTATGTGGGGGTGTATTATATGTAGTATTGTTCTCTTATGTTGTCTTTGATTAATATTTAAATTTGTTTGATGATCTGAAACATTTAAGTGTGACAAACATGCAAAAAATAAGAAATCGGGATGGGGCAAACACTTTTTCACACTACTATATATCAACATATGTAAACATCTTGCTGTCTGTTTATATCTAGAAATGTGCACACAGATTAGCACTTTCATTACACAAAATGCTGTGGATACCCTCTGGCTAAAAGCTGCAGAGCTCCTATTTAAAGTAATAAAACTTTAATTTAATGAATGTACAGTATTAATTTGAGGAATGTACAGTATATCACATATCATGTATCACATGTACCGTTGAATATATGTGGGTGTGGTAAGTCCTCAAAAAGAAAAAAAAACATATAGCCTACAATAATATGAATAATCTATATAAATATATATAATAAACAATAAACATAACAGAACTATACATTAAAATGAATAATAACACTGCCTTTTGGTGGGCATATTAGTGGTTATAAGCCCGTATGAGAGCCCACACAGAATCCACACCTAGTTGATCACCTTTCAATCTGTTGAGCATGCTGTGCTTTTTGATGATGCCTCTTCTACTATTGCACTCGCCTGTTCCTTTATGTCAAGAGCCTTAACTGATTTCCAGTGTCTTAAAATGACCGTGGGAGCTATTACCAAGCCAGATTTGACATTTGAGATCCCTCTCTCCCCCAGCGGACACAAACTGGGAGTCGGAGGGATTATTAAACCAGACCATTCATTTACAACGCCTACAACATCAACCTAGAATATTCTGAATTCTGTCCAAAATGATCCTTCATTAGTTTCATTCTATGCCATCTTAATGGTGTATTATCTATGTGATATTTTGAATTGTAATTTCCCCTTTGCCTCTTTTGTAAATGAATTGGAGCCGTGTGACGTTCCCATTGCAACTCACAGTTAAAACACAATTCCAGAAACTATGGCTCATTCTCTAAAACACAAAAGTGAAGAAAGTTTTAACAACTTTGTCAAAACTCTACAACGCTCTGTCTCCTTCCACTTTCCAGTGTTTTATTCATTGGGCAATTTCAAAGGCTCAAACATACAGTTTAAAGTTTAATCCTCCAATTTCTTTCAGAGCACATAGTTTGCCCATTTTGGTTCTTGGTCTTTTTCCTTCCCATATTATTCCTTAACCATATTCCCATATATATATATATATATATATATATATATATATATATATATATATATATATATATATATATATATATATATATATATATATATATATATAATGAATGTTAAGTGATATTGCATCATTGATTTGTATTCAGACTGGGGAGCAACTTTCAATTCCTCTTATTTATCTATTTTATTGCTTTAAACTATTAAAATCCAAAACCTAGCAGCATTGAGTTTTATGCATTTATTGCATGAAAAAACCTCAACTAAATAAATATATTATTTATTTATTTTATTTATTTTAGTATTATTATCTGTAGTAAAACATGATGTTAAGGTTACAGTATCAATATATATCATCAGTATCCACATTATCAATACAATAATAAAATTGTTTAATATAATATCAGTAGTAGGGCTGCAACTAATGACTATTTTGATGTTTAATTTAGATTTGAGCTGTTAATGCAATTAATTAATTGAGTCCTTTTATAATCTCCTTTTAAACATCTTACAGAATATATTCTTCATGTTCTGTAATGGCCCTCAGTGTGAGTTCCATGATTTTATGGATAAATAATGGATCTTTGAACTCTTATCTTTTTATTGAACTTTTTCATTGAACTTTGCATTGCAGATAATTTAGCTTATCAAGATTTTTTTTTCCTGATTTGGGTCACTTTGGTCTCGTTTTAAATGACATATCATCTAGTAAAACACGCAATGTTAGATTTTTTTTTTTTTTTGCAATATTGTAACAATATTTGCTATGTAACAGTGACATAAATTTATTCTGACACTTCTGTAGTCACCTCACATGTAGATTTCCTTTGATACCTTTTCTTTTTACCTTTGCGGTTATAGAGATATTCCATATAACGCCACTGGATATTAAAGTAACACTGGCATTTCTTCCAGATTCCAACTTAATATGATTTTAAAGGTATTTCATTCCCGACTGGACATATTTGAAGTTAAATATGTGTACCATATATGGATGACAGGATGTAGAGCGCGACATGAACTTATTACAGTTTGCATAGCCTGAACATTTTGAATATGAGTGTTTATCTCCATCATGGCAAAGTGGTCATTATTGTTTTTTTTATTGATTATTGTTCGACCCCCCCAAAAAAAAAGTGAAATATGTTGAAAAAGATGCAAAAAGTTGGATTGCTAATAACTAGTATGTTGTTCTGCTCCTCCCTCTTCATAGTTGTTTCAGCCTGACAACACGAAACACTGCAAGCTGTGTGACGTGTGCATCAAGGACTACGACCACCACTGCCTTTTCCTCAACCGGTGCATCGGCCGGGGCAACCACCGCCTCTTCCTCTTCTTCATCCTCTCCATGGTGACGGCCCACCTTCTTTTTGTTGCCACGGCGACAAGCTACCTGTACGACAAGATGCCCGCCGGGGGCCGCAGCTTGTCGTCGTGGCTCACGTTGTTGGGGGAAGAGTTCTGGGTCGTGGTCATGATCATAATGAATGCGCTGACCCTCCTGTGGGAGGTGTGGCTACTGACCGAGCAGTTTGAAGCCATCTCCATGGGAACGACCACCTACTTTAGATACTACGAAAACTTTGTGCGACAGAGGTCAGTAGGACAGCGGTGGGTCACCGTACTGTCGTTCCTGCTGGAGGGACGGCGACGGGTGGGCAGCGCACACACAAGAGAGGACAAAACTGCCATAGACATTTAACACTGTCAGTTTGCCCTGATTGTGTTGTTGCTCACTTAATGATTATAGTGTGCCCTCAAATTTGTGATTATGTCCTCTTTAGATTCAATAATTCTCTAACGTCATATAACATGTTGTTCTTGTATGTAAAATTTGGTTATACTCTAATATATTTTAATAAACAATAGGCTATAGAGTATATATGTCTGCGGTTTTGTGGCCAGTGAAGTGTTTAGACTTTCATCTAGTTTTTAATGACCTCACAGAACACTTTAAGGTAACAGTGTTATTAATGAACTTGTGGGTTTACATTGTCCTGTGTGAAATAACCGAATACTCCTAAAACTGTGTTTTAGCAGCCTTTGAAAACACGAGTGCTTACACTGACACTTGTGTTTTCTATATTCCACAACAGTATTCCTTTAAGACCTTCGTTGTTCTTGTTATTTTGAATAAAACCGTGGCGCGGCATAAAGCATAGTTCATAGTTGTGACGATTCCGTAGTTCTGAAGTTCTGTGATTCGCTGGTGGTCACAGTTAACAGGAGGTTCACTGAGAGACTTTGTTCCTAATATAATGTCGTTACTTCTCTGATCTGCTCCCAGTCATTTGTGCCACGACACTTCCTCTGCTCTCACTAATAAGACTCTTTTTTTTTTCATGCCTTCAATTACACATACTCATTTCCTATGTGTCCCTCAGGACCATATTTCTAGATTATAGATGATGTTCCCCACACCCCTCGGAGTCTGGTGAGTCTGGTCAACGTAAGCAGCTACGTCATGTGCTATAATTCAGTGTCTAATGTCCTGCCTGTTATATGGATAGGTTAAGAAGAGTGCATGTAAAACCTGTGAAACTGAGTGTTTTTATTGTATGTGTCTGTCCTTGGATCAGCGATATTGGCTGCCACTTATCCTAATATATTTTATATGTACTAATGTGTTTTATCTGTGGTGACACAGTTTCTTTAGGTTTTCCAGGATGATACCTCATATTTGTGCCATGATGTTTTTTTTTTACTATGCTGTAGGACAAATAATATATTTAATAAAGAAAATTCACAAAAATATTTCATTCATAAACAAAACGTAATTGTTCTTTTTCTCCCTTCCTTCTTGATTTACATAGCCAAATCACTTAAGACAACAGAGCATTGATTTTTTTTTTTGCTCTGTTGGCAGCAGTGGAAATGTACAATTATAACATCAGAGAAACTTTTACACAGATGTCGGCAGTTTTCACTTCTCTATCAAGGCAGCTGATCTTCCTGGGTAGGAGACAGTGGAGGAGGACAGCAGGAGGGGACCGCACGGCAGTGTTTTATCTAGTTTGTAAAGCAGGTCCTATCAGAGCGGCTGCTGGGGACTGCAATACTTTGCCGGTGAAGCAGAGTCTGGCTCCGGAATGGGAGTCGTCTCGTCTTCCCAGCCGAGATGACATGGCAAGTAATACTTGCATAGCTGTCTTTATTTCCTTCCTTCTATCAGAAACGTTCACATCAGCATTCCTTAGGCGCACGTCACTGGTGTGTTAATGATGGCAGCTATAGTAGCCCTTTCTCTTTGGGTATGTGAATGTCATTTTATTCGATTATCAAATAAGAATAGGGCTGAGATTTCAGTATTGCTATTGTGCAGGCTGTGTAAGTGTATGTGTGTGTGTGTCGTGGCTCTAGAAATGGCCTCAGTGGCGAAGGATAAGCTGTGCAGACAGGTTCGATGCCATGAAACTATCCAAGACTCCTCTGACTGGTGACACACCAAAGAAATTGTCAGGTAAAGCATCTTTTTTTTTTTTTTTTTTAAACTTTCTTTTTCTATAAATTATCATCAAGCAAGATTATGAGTTATTTTTGTTGCCTGTGATCAGTGAGCCTGGGTATTTGTGAAAGTTAACCTCTCATTTTAGGACATTGAAATGCCTCTACATTGCGAAATGTGTGTAATCACCCATTATAAAACTGAGACATCTGTGATTGATTATTGCGCATGTGCTGATATTTTCTCATGAGGAAGCTCAGTCGGCTTGCTCCTCTTGCAACGTCTCCATACTGCACTGGGCCACTTGATCTGCAGCATTTGTCTGCTTTATCACATCCACTACAACCTCCCAGGCAGAAGAGGAACAAGAACATCACACTTTAACCAGCACAGCAGACTGCCGAGTGACTGAGTTGCGTGGCATTTCCCCTCAGACTCTTAAATCTTTATTTGAATGAGCTTCAATACTGTGTTGAGCGTGTTCAAGTGTTGAGCTTCGTCAGCACATGTCCATCCAAATTTCGGAGCCTGCCGTTTGTCATACGCTACATTTGCAATGGTTTATAGGTAGAGAAAATACAATGACATTGCTGCTCAGCATGAAAGATTTAGTGGTGAGAATGGTGTCAGTTAAGTCAAACGTATTGATCTGAGGTTGTACTTCAGGTACAGATGAGAACCATAATCAAATCTCTGTGAGCACACAATTGCAAAGCCTGTGGAGCCAATGAAAAAGAAATGGATGACAAGACAGAGGACATGCAGCCAGACATATTTATAGATGGTGTGAAATTGATACTGAGAGTGTGCAGCAGAAGGCTGAGAGACAGATAGCAAAGGAAGGAGAGAGAGAGGGAGAGAGAGAGAGAAAGAGAGAGAGAGAGGGCAGGGCTCTACAGTAGGTATGTGAGAACAACAGCACGCCGGGCCAGTGGGACAGAAAGGGGGAGTGAAAGAAAAAGAAGGAGGGGAGGATGAGGAGAGTGTGGGGTTAAGTGCTCGTAAGTGTGTTTGTGTACGTGTGTATGTGTGTGTGTGTGTGTGTGTGTGAAATCAGACAGTGTCCAAGTGCAAGACAGTGAGCCAGGGAGAGGGATGCTCGAAGAAGATGAGGAGTAACAGGGCGAGGCAGCCACGAGTGAGTGTGTGTGTGTGAGGAATAGTGTGTGAACAGAGGGATGCAGTCACGTCTCTGTGAGAGGGAGCAGCACAGCAACGGTAACCATGCTGAGCCCCAAGATAAAACAGGCACGCCGGGGTAAGCACAGTCCCTCCTCCCCTTTCTCCATCCTTCCTCTCCTCTCTCTTCCCTCGCTCTCTCGTTTTCCTGACTGTCCTTTCTGCAGTCCGTCTCTTTCTTTCAGCCGCTGTCTCTGCAGAGCTCCATCTGTCCTGCAGCCTTTGTAACAGTGTACCATCAATATTGCTGTCAGCGCGCTCATTGACAATGAAAAAAAAAAAAAAGAAGAAGAAGGTGTTACAGCGCCACACTGGAGCCAAATCTGCAACCGGCAGATGATTGTTACAGGCAGTGGGCTGAGTTTTCTTGCATGATCTGTAGTGTTGAAGCTTTATCTGCTGTGTCCAGTGAGAGTTAGAAGGTTCTACTACAGGGTGATGTAATCCCTCATGTCTTGATTATACCCCCTTCATTCCTAGAGGATTTTTTTTTTATCTTGATGGGGACAATGTGGGTTGTAGTAAACATGGCTGCTGTGGAGGAATAATTCTCCTCCCAACAATGGTCTGCTCCCTGACATGTTCACACCTGAGCACATGAGCACACTTCCCGTTTGTGCAGGGTTTATTCTGGCTATCGTCTTGGTTTGGAGCGGATGGCAGACTCTACATCTGGGGTGGTGAGAGGAATGCTGGGCTGCTTACTCCTGTGAATGACAACAGCTGACTGTCAAACATAGTTGCTCTAATGCGGGGTAAAATCCACTTGACCGCAGGAGCGGGGATATATACATGCCTCCCAAAATGACTGCGTGGAGATGAATATGGAAGCTTTAAAGCGCACAAACAACTCCTGGCACTGAGGCATTATCTTGATGCAGAGTATAAATACTTCCTTTGCTCTTCGGGGCAGGTGGTTGCTAGACAACCAGCACACGCTGTTTCAGCTGGCAGGCGGACTTGTGACAGTGTCAAATCAACTAAAAGAATCGGACTCGTCAGGGTTTCAGAGGAGAGTGAACTGTTTTCGGGATCTCCCTCATTGTTTTATAGGAAAATGTTAATACCATTGCAATATTTTGGCATTTAACAGCACCTTCAAGAATGCATATTCTTCTGCAAGTGCGCATGGTGATGAAGAACTCGTGCGTCATTTCTCCCCTGGCAGTCGCTGACTTATTGTAGACCAGCCGTAAAAAAAATAAGACCATAAAAGATAATAGATGATGGAAGGGATAAGTGCCTTTTCTTTCTCCTTCAGGAGTGTAGTTGGACAGCGCCACGGCCACTTCGGTTTGCTCGCCACGTTGGTGCGCTTGCCATCTCTCATTTGCTGTAATGGTATTCTCCTTTTATTAGATTCCCAGCTCAGCTCACATCTGACCCTTTTATGCAACATCATTCAGGGAAAATACAGACAGCAATCGCTGAACTGGATCTGCTCACAGAGGCTTGGATAAAGACTTGAATCCTAAAGCAGCTGAGCAGTGTAGAGTCTTACGGGAAAATGGTATTGGTGAAACTTTGTGCAATCCGATGTGGTTGATACATAGCTCCGTGATCTGTTGGCAATATGGTGATTGGGATTTAGCCAAGATATGAACCATTTTCGGTACGAAAGTTGCTGAATTACTGTGAAGACCTAAATATGCATGCTATTTTGTAATTGGCTCAAGATTTCATTAATTAGACCCTAGATTAGATTTGTAACATTTTAATTATAAATCAATACAAAATACTATTATGCACTCATTGACAAATTATATTTAAAACATTATATTCATTAATATCTAACAAACTCATACATAATCTAATAATATTACATGGCCAACATTTGAATAATTGCATTTCTGGTATGACAATAAATTGCAGGATTGAAAGTTATTTTCACTGATGGAATGTAAAGAAATAGAATTACAATACAATTTGTCAAATATGAAATACATTTTTCATAGTTTGTGTGTAAATATTTAGGTCTCTGGTGTTCCTTCTAACACACAAACTGTAAAAAAAAAAAAAAAAAGATCACCTAAGACACCCCCCCCCCCCCCCCCCCAATCATTCAGTTGTCTGGCTTCCTTTGTAGTGTTGTTGAAACCTGACTGGTCATTTAGAAATGGATCCTGTTATGATGTCACAACAAGAGCGGAAAATGAGTAGTAATAGTAACCATGTAGCCGCCCCCTTCTACTCAACTTCAGTTTCTCCGACCGACCACAGCTGTCTGAGGGGCGTGACATTTCTCTCGGTGCTTGACCACAACAGAATGGACGTTTCAGTAGAGAGGGGAGGGGGCGTAAACAGTTTCTACCATAGCAAGCGTTAAGACAGACTGTATTTCAGCTACATGTCTAACTAGTTGCTTTTGAACCATAAAAACATGCTAATGTTTATAAATAGACTGTGAAAATGTAAATATTAAATTTAGAAAATGACAAAATAGGGCCCCTTTAATGCATACGATTTCATGGAACTTTAGAGAATATCCATTCACATTTTATATTAGTTTATTTTAGTATATTTAATTGTGCTGCATTCCTCTGACACTGTAGGTACTCTGAAGATTGTACTTCAAAACCATATATTGAGCATCATATAAAATATGAGTTATTATAGATTGAAGTACCCAACGTCAATCAAGTCACTAGCTTTAAAATGAATAAATGCAATAGAAAAAGCTTCTTCTACAGTAATGCATTAGTCATAATCACAAATTTAGGGTGTTTGTTTTTTCCATTTACAGAACAGTTCTTCTCTTGGTTTCACTACCTTTTTTTTAAGATACAACCATGTCTGGTGTATTTTTAGATCCTGCTCTGACTGCTCCTGCTGTCAGCATACAGTTTTGTTAATGACTGCTTCACGTGGTCCTTTTCTCCCTTCCCAACAATCATGACTTTGCTAATGAAGGACATCCAGAAGGCGAAGAAATGAAACGACGAGTTCAGACAGAAAGTTAGTAAGAGAGAGCGATAAACAGGAGTGAGAGATCTGGTTGCATCAGCTATCGTCAGGTTTCAAATTCAGTTTGTCCTTATTGCAAAAGTATATTTCCCTAAGCCCCATTTAGGAGCATTTCATAAATCCTCTTAGGTTGTTTCCTGTAGTGTTTCACAGAGGTTACTGTCAAATATAGCCCACCCACATGTTCATCCTTTAAATTGAAATTTTGCTGTGTAAAGAACCGAGGATGAATTCATGACAAAATATGAAATTATTGCTGTGACAAATAAGAAAGAAGACCAAAGGGTTTCCCCTAATAACTTTTTAAAGCATTCTATGTGATGATATCATGTAATTCATATAATAATTTCATCCTTAGATGAAAATTTAAGGGCAACCTGATCCTACGTGCTTTTATGCAACCGAGCGGCAGGAAAGGCCCTCGCAGATACCTTCCCTGCTGTCCTCAGCAGAAAGCAAGATGCAATTAACAGGGGGAAAAAAGACGCCATTGATTTCTCTCCCCTCTCCTCTTCCTCTGCCTCCTGCTTATCTCCCCCCCCCCCCCCCCCCCCTTTCTTCCACCACAACTCCCCAGGGATTATTCTACTGTCGCTGTTTTTCCTCTATACCTTTTGGCACACAAATGCTAATATACAGTATAATCCATGCTTCTAATCAGTCTGTAGTAGTTAAAGCGCAGCCTGATCCAAAGCAGGACTCTTCTCTGTGCACAGCGAATGGGACATGTAACATATGCCCTTATTATATGAAACACATAATGAAGGCTGCAAAATGGAGGCCAGGCCTGGGTACACTTACTTGAGAGCAAATCTGAATGCGTGGTCAAGCCTGTGTGCTTAAGGGAGACTTGTGTGAATGACTGTGGGTTATCTTGGCTTGGGGTGATTTTTTTTTTTTTTGAATCACAGGAAGACAACAAGGATAGAGAACCCCCCCCAAATAGAATTGATCCACTTTTCTTTATGTGACTCTTTCTTCATCTCTTTCTGTGTTGCTTTCGCTGGGACACGTTTTTAATCCTCCCTCTCCTCTTGGTGTGTCTCCATGCAGCACGGTCCAAGAGCATGGTGCTTGGCGAGTTGTCCCGGGTCTCCAGGCCCTGCTCTCCTCTGGATCAGGAGAAAGCTCTGAAGACCGGCTGGCTGAAGAGGCAACGGAGCATCATGAAAAACTGGCAGCTGCGTTGGTTTGTGCTGCGGACTGAAGCCCTGTACTTCTACAAGGACCAGGATGAAACCAAGGCACAGGTGACTTGCAAAGGTTACACATGCAGGAGACAGTCATTTGATGCCACATATTGCCTCAGGAGACTGCACTGCTGTATGTTCCTCATTAATATTTTTACCTTGTGTGTGTAATCCTGATAATATTACTGTACATTTAAAGTCAATAATCTACCCCTCAAGTCTAGTGTGATTTTAAAACGTTCTATCTTTGATGCCAACTGTAAACAGTATAGCACATGATATCCATTCCACTTCCGCACAAAATTCACCTTCCATTAAGACATCTCCACACTGTCCATTAAAGCTGTTGTTATTGCCCTGACACTTGCTGTCTCACCGATAATATGGTAACTAGCTGCTCTGTGGTTCTATTGTAAGCACTTAGTGGGTGACCTCTGACCCTCTCCGTGCTAGAGTGATCAGAAATTCAAGTCCTCAGGAAGTGGTAGTGGGATAAATAGATGAAGAGTTGTTTCCCTGAGTCATCCCTCCCTCTATCATTATTACCTCCCTTCATTGGAAGGATGCCCAGAGTCCAATGTACTCAGAACTCCATAATGTTTAACATTCACCGCATGTCCTAGTCCAGAAACACTAATTGATTTCTTGTTTGGCCCTCGAATGCCACTGATATGTGTGTTTCCTTTCCTGTCTACCCTTCCATCTCACGCCTCCCTCCGCCTTTCACCCCAAGGGTTGTATTCTTCTCCAGGGCAGTCAAGTCAATGAGCTGCCGGCCAATCAGGACGAGCCTGGTCGCCACCTTTTTGAAATTGTTCCAGGTGGGTTGGCACGGTGACAGGTCCGTTGTGTAAGGAAGCGAGTACGTAAGAAAGCCATTTCCAAGTTAGATCCTCCTATCATAATATCACTCAAGTAAAAGTCTTAAAATATTGGATATGTATTGTACTTAAGTATCAAAAATCATTTTCTGATCTTAAATATATTTAAATATTGAGAACAAAAGTACAAGTGAATGTTAATAAAAATCAATACAAATTTTAAGAATTTAAAAGTTTTTGCATCACCAGAGGCATCAGATTATTAATACTATTATACTACTATGATTTTGTAGTCATGTGTTCACCACACATGTAGTGGAGTAATAGTGAAAGATGATAGGAATATAAATGGTAGATTCTCCCAAAAAGTATTCCAGTACTGTAAAAAAATATTTTCACTTTGTTACATCATACCATTCCTTGTAGGAGGTGATGTATCTCAAAAAATTCCAGGGTTGATTAAAGGGTAAAAAAAAAATCATTGCATATATCATAACCACAACAGTAACCCACTGCCAGGTTTGCAGTAAATTATCGAAATATCTCTCTGTGATGACTGAAATGTTAATTATACCGTACACACACTAGTTCATATCCTCTATGTAAAACTCAGTGATTTAGAGTCAAAGTGAAAACCAATTGAAAAACGGAAGTAAATCAACTGCATATGAGTCACAGGCTGAAATACATGAACAAAATATGCAGAACAGCAGAAAGGATGTGACTGTCTGCGGATGAAAACATGACATTTACCACAAGATTTCCACAAATGGTCATAACTACAGTCCATATCTTCGATTATTAAAGAGAAAGGTGTATTGAAAAAAACTCTAACACCCATGCGGTGAAGAGTTTGTGTTCTTGTGGCAAATTGAACATATCTCCCTCTCTGTCTCTATATCCTATTTTTGTGTTGCCGGAACTCTCATGTTCACACATTCATACACACACTTTACATGTATTTTGAATGACAGGAATATGAACAGATTTAACAGTATTTAGGTTGTTGCTCTTATTGTTTTATTAACGTGCTATTAACGTTTTATTAACATTAACTTTTTTTTGTGTTGTAATGCTACAATAATGCAGTTTGGTGTCTGGTTGTTTTTTTAAATATTGGACTAAATTACTTATCACTATATTACTATTCACTCATTATGATGAATTACCCCTATAGAGGTTTTACTCCTCTATAGAAAGAGTTCCAATACAAATGAGTAAAAAACCAACGGCTGCCTGTGAGTCAAGGCAGTTGTAAGTGGGATAAAACATAGCAAAACACTGGTGTGGCTCTTTTAATATGTGAAATGGTCTCTCGAGTCACTTTGCAGAGAAAGTTTGTTGGCCAAGTAACATAGTAAATAGACCCAGTGGAAAAGGCCTTGGGCAGAAGGAGAATGGAGACTGAATGAGAGGCATGGTGCAGTGCTGGTGTCCACAGGGAACACTACTCTTTCTAGGTCATTTCTCTCACATACAACACACTATGCACCACAGTGCAGGACTTTGTAATAAATGCAGACAGCGATATATAGCCTACATAGCAAAGCCTCGAATCCATTTTTACAAAAAAAAATGTATTTTGGATTGGGTTTTTTTTGTAAGTTTTCCAACTTTTTATGTAGTTATAAAACTTTTAGGTCCATTTGGAATTGAGTGGTGCTTGCACCTCTTCAGAAACAAGCAATTTCCAAGCCACAAAAAGGGAGGAGATTTCACTTAGTGTAAAAGCTAAACTAAAATGTCAAACTAAAATGTCAGACTTAGGGAGGGTAGCAAGCTATGTGCACTCAGAGGAAGGAGAGGCAGAGCCGCATGGCTGCCTCTTTGAACATGACAGGGGTGCTGGGGCTAATGAGGTTATGGAGGAAAAAAAAATTCCCATCGGTTACACCCACGTGCTTACAGATAGCTGTCATAGCAAAGTAATTAGGAAAAGTGGTATTTAGTTGTGGCTCCGCATATTTGCCAGTGTTTTTGAAACATCATCTTGCCCTGTTACAGTCATGTAATGCGTTTTCAGGGGGAACAGGAGAAAAGGATCGGACGGGTATGAGCCACGAATCTTTCCTGCTGATGGCCAACTCCCAGACCGATATGGAGGAATGGGTCAGAGCCATACGCAGAGCTACGTGGGCTCCGCTCGGAGGAGGTGTGGTTCCTTAAAGCCTGCATGCACATAAACACATCCATTCCGGTATGCACGCTACACACATCTACACACAGCAGGCTCTTTACAATATAACTAATGTAAGTAAACAAAGAAATGACAGAGCCAATCACAGAAATAACAATTTGCACAAAAGCAGTTGAGTTTTAAAGTTAAGGGGCTAAAGGACTTGTCTCTGTGTGCAGATAGAAAAAGAAATGAACGACCCTGTTGGTTTTCATCGATGTGATGTGTGTCTACAGGTGTGTTTGGGCAGTACCTAGAGGAGACGATGCTATATGAGGGCCAATGTGGCCCCCAGCGACTGGTCCCTTTGCTGGCTGAACAGTGTGTGTGCTTCATACGTGAGCATGGGCTCGAGGAGGAGGGCCTTTTCAGGGCGCCTGGACAGACCAACCACGTGCGAGAGCTGCAGGATGCGTTTGACCGTGGCGAGAAGCCAGTGTTTGACAGGTGAGGTACCTGGAGGGGAGCCTTTTAGCCGAAGCAGCTTTGCCAAACTGTGATCCGTGCCAGGTAATCTGTCGGGTGGCCTCTTGTCTCTTACAGTACCACAGATGTCCACACAGTGGCGTCACTGCTGAAGCTGTACATACGGGAGCTGCCTGAGCCTGTAATCCCCTTCTCCAAATACACACAATTTCTCTCTTGTGCTCAGCTACTTACCAAGGATAAAGAAATGGTAAATATCTACCCGTCACTTCACCGGCCTATTTGAAAAATCTTCCCGTGGCAATTAACGTGTCTTTTCCTTCTTCAAGGGTATTGTGGAGCTAGGAAAGCAGGTGAAATCCCTTCCTCAGGTCAACTATAACCTCCTTAAATACATCTGCAAGTAAGTAAGCACAGTGCTGTTCCCCTCTCTCTATAAATATATGTAGTCGTGAAGCTCACTGATGTGATTGTGATGGGTTTTCTATTGTTGCTATTTCCTATTCACTGTATGACGATTGAGCATTTGTCGCCTTGTAAAATCCTGAGAAATAACATTCATTACCCTCACATACCCGTCACCAGGGGAAGTGGCATCACAATTAATAACCAGAGTTCTTCATTTTACTTTTTGTTTGTGTCACCACATTTCTTTTGTAAAAAAAAAAAGGCATATCAAGTGAACACTGGTACAACAGTCCGGGAACAGTGGTTCTTCTGCCTGGAATATGCTCCCTGCCATCTTCAGAGAGATAGGACAGGAAAATATATTTTTAAAAAAGTCAATAAAGTAAGAATTAATGAAACTCAAATAGACGTGTTATTGTTTAGATGGTTTAAATGGTACTTTCTTTATGATTGTGTGATTTTTAAATTGTCTATTTTTTATTGTGGAAGCTAATGGGGATCCAATTATAGAATCAAGAAGTGTGATTGACATCACATAAATGCATGTCTCCTCTGCCTTCCGCTGAGCCCACACGCCAGCCAGAACAGTGACTCATCTCCCTTTTCATGAATCAGAAAAAAGACCCATCTTGAAGGGGACATTCAACTCTAAGGAGATTGTTTCACATTGTTTGGTTCCCGCCTGCACAGATTTCTGGATGAAGTTCAGTCTCACTCCAATGAGAATAAAATGAGCGTTCAGAACTTGGCCACTGTGTTCGGACCCAATATCCTCCGGCCCCGAGTGGAGGACCCAGTTACCATGATGGAGGGTTGGTGATAACGTCATTGTGTTAATCTGTGACAAAATGTACATATTGATGTACTGAATAACACAAAATGTTTCAAGCTAATTTATACTTTTTTTTTTTTTACTGTATACAGGAAGTTCACAGGTGCAGCACTTGATGACCGTGCTGATCGGTGAACACTCCCGACTCTACCAACGCGAGGAAGCTGAGATGGAGAGAACAGCCGAACAGAAAAGTCCCAGCCAGCGCTCCAAAGTGGAATGGCTCTTGCAAGACAACACTGACGCCCCAAACTCCTCAGGCACCAGCTCCAATAACCCTAAAGAGAAAACCCAACCTTCTACCCCGTCTGCAGACAATAAGCAAACCGCACCAAGCCCCATTACAACGTCTGAGAAGGATGAGGACGGTCATATCGAAGGAAAAAGCAAAGTTAAAACAGAGGACAGAGTGGATGGCAAAACAGAGAGCAAAAGTGAGGGAAAAAGTGGAGGTGAAGTAGCCGTCAGCCCCAGTAAACAGTACAAAGCCCTTCCGTCCTGGAGGTGTTCCTTCAAGGGCAGCGCGGCGTCTGGGGGACCAAGGGGAAAAATAGGGGGGTCAGCAGGAGACGTGTCAGCAGCTGGTGGGAGCAACTGGCTGATGAACGGCCTGTCGTCCCTGCGAGCTCACAGGCGCACAACCTCATCCGGCGAAAGACTAAAAGACCCTCTGAAGGATTCAACGCTCTCCCTTAAAGAGACCACCCTTTCACTTAAGGATTCGCAGAGAGACTCTGATGAGGACTCGTCTCGAACATCCCTCTCTCACAGGGTCCTCCACCAGTCCCACAGACTGTCTGCCTACGACAATGTGGCCCCCTCCAGTCTGAGCTTGCCTGCTGACACCTCCTCCATCTGGACCTCCTTTGAGATCTCATTGGCAGAGCCGGAAAAGGGCGATAAGGCAGTGAAACCAGGGCAAGGTCAAGACAGACACACGGAGGCGAGGAACAGTCCAACTGCTCCGGATTATGACACGAGCGGGACTGAGGATGATCTCGCTGGAACAAATGAAGGTCTAACCAACCTGGTAACTGAGCTCAAGCAGGAACTGAAGAGACAGAGGGCGAGCTATGAAACCTGCATTCGCAGGTAAGCGTAATAACTTGTGATTTCCTGACAGATAACCCAACAAAAATCAGCAGGATATGCAAATTCTAACCTCTTTCCATCTTCTTCAAGGTTGGAGGAGTCTTGTTGTAAATACCAGTCCCAGGTAAACCAACTAGAGGTGGAGCTGGACCAGGAGAAGAAGAGGTTCCACATGCTGGAGATCCGACTCAGGAACTCAGAGCGGGCACATCAAGATGCCGAGAACCGAAACATTCTCCTCCAGAAGGAGATGGGGGAGTTCTTCAAAACCCTGGGAGATCTGACTACAGGTGCGCCACCGACCAACTAGACGAGACCAATCTGCCTTCACCTGGTCCGTCCAGAGGAAGAGGAGCAACTTTATTACTGGGAGGACCAGCCAGCCCCAAAGCTTTGAAGACCAAATACCTCGAGTGTGGTTCTACTAGCCATCGTGTTCTCTTTGGTATGGCCATCTTGTGCCTACACTGACCAGTGCCAAACAAGAACTCCTCTCATTTTACCATTCCACACGATTTTCCTAACTATTCTAGGCTATACATTATGTAGCTAATTATTTATTGAGTGAATCCCTCTGTAAGAAACCGTGAAAAGCCTTATTAATGATGAGGTACAGTCAAGTCTTCCCATAACACCCTGTTCATTCCCTCTTAGAACTCATAGTGTTGCAAGAAATAGTCAACATAGGAATAAAAAAAGAACAAAGTGGGACATTAAAATTCAACTCTTTTATTTTCTGGAGTTGAAGGTAGACATTTTCCATTTCTGATGTATATAGTTGGTCTGTTAGTGAGGCAATTTCAGATCCAAATTCACACAACTGGCCTTACCAAAACACAGGTTAACTCTTTGCCATCAGAAGACCGCAGCGTCACTCCAGTAGTGCTGAATGGCTTTCCTTTCTTTCCTCTAAATGTACCTGCACTAAAGCCAGATTTGCTCAGAGAAAACTCATGCGTAGCCTATTCTATCTTTTCTATTTTGAGGAAATGGGAGGAGGAAAACCACAAGAAGAGAGGAAGCCACAACAGTCAGTGGAGATGTGGCCCAGAGAGGGTCAGGACATGCATCACTATCCCCAAGTGCATTCTGTTCTGGGAGCTGATGCTAGGGGTTACTTGTCTGATATGCCCAACCATGATAAAAGGGCAAAAAAGAGACAGGTTGGGAATTTGAGCCATCAAATACATCCAAAGGTTACCATGGCAGGCTGCAAATGCCTGTTTCCTGACTCTCAGAAAACATACATACATCTACCGTCAAATGTACAGATCACTGACTACACTAATCTATGAGTTATATTGCACAGAAAACAATGAAACAAAATATGAAACAATGTGTATAAATAGTACTTCTGAATGAAATGTACATTACATACGTAGACGCCTCCGAGCTTGAAATAAATAAATAAATAACACAAATACAGAAAAAAAAATTGATCTTTTTTTTTTTCCTTTCAAATAATGAGTGCCATGAAATACATACTGTCTTCATAAACCTGTGTGTTTGAGAGTGTGTGTGCATGTGTGAGGTAGAACTCAGAAAGACGCACCACAGAACATCTGCCATGGAGAGGACTGGAGGAAAAAAAAAAATTACAGAACTGAGTAAGGGCACTTAAATTAAATATCTTAAAACATCAGACAGCTGTGAATAATGTCTGAAAGAACCTGCCAAAAGGGTAAAGTGACTAATTTAGGCTTAGTCTCTGATGACCGTTTCCAAATACAGCACTCATTCTAGCCAGTGAAGTGGCCTCTGTTAACTTGTTACAGCGCTTACAGCGATCATTGGCTCCTTACTGTGCCACATTCCTATTCACTTACATTCACCCTGTTCTTCCTCATCCAACAGACCGTCACCTATAAATTACAGCTTAATAAACAAACTAGTTAAAATGCAGTCAGTTTTACAGTATGCTAGAGTAAAAAAGAAATTCAGTGTCAGGGTGAGGGGAAAACTGTTGACGGCTTGTCAAAATGCATACAATCAGAGGTGACATAATACTAATAATAATAAGGGACACTTTCTACAAGAAAGAAGAGAGTCGAAAAAAAAATCATTCATCTGCATTAGGATCCAACATGAAATATGCTATAGTCTACTGAATAAAAGAGAATTAGTGTAGATTCATTCAAATGTCCCAAAAACTATACAAAATGGCAAAAGAACCATTCAAAAATATACTAAACATAATATTGCAGTGCTAACAGTATGGTACCCTACTGTGTAGCATTAGCTAAAAAAACAGCTATGTGTAAACTACACTCAGTTCCCTCGCTTTCATCACATACATCACAGATTCACATCAAAACATACTCTGATTCTTTGCAGCAAAAATACAGTAATAATAATACAATTTCAAACCACAATCATTTACAGTAGTATAGGGGCAATAAAAACAAACTGTACATTAAAAGCGCAGCTCTACAAACTAACATGAGAAGTTCCATTGGCCTGAACCCTCTCCCATCACACGCCGTAGTAGGTGCACAGATGAGGAAGGGGTTATTTTTTGTGTTTGTGTAGAAGTGCGTTTGTGTGTGCTGTAGGTGTGTAAATGTGGAGGTGTGTGTGTGTGTGTGTGTGTGTTTGTGCTATCTGCAGCAGGCCAGAGCACCCAGAGAGGTGTGGCTGTCCAAGCTGCTGTCTGTTTCAGAGGTCACGGTGGGATCACTGCTCACGTCAGTGGGATCTGTGGACATGGACGAGACATCGTTGGCCGAAGAGGAGGAAGAGGATATGGGCTGAGGGGGGCTGTCAATCACTGCTGCACCTGTGCTGCGAAAAACACATGTCGACGCATAGGTTTCATTGAAATACACAAGATAGTAGTGTCGAAGATGCAACTTTCGATTCCGTTAAAGTCCCTCAACCGCACCTCAAAGCTCTAATGATTACTCACCTAAAGGAGGTGGTTGTCCTCTTATCACTCCGTTTTTCGTCCACTCCTCCCATTCACTCACTTCCTTATAAATGAGATCTACAAACACAAAACAGATGGTCAAGTGGGGCGGGAGTTAGGGAGTGACGGAATAAAATACCATTTTGATACACACGTCACAGTGTACAGTGTATTGCATACTGTACAGTCCAAACAGCATCATGTTTCTAATTTGGACGGGCTGTGTTGGTGTAACCCTTCTAAAAATGAGTGAGGGGTCATTATCACCTGGCAGGGTGTAGGGATGAGCTCATCCTGCTGCACAACTCAAAAGTCATCCCCTGCTTCACAGAATCAGGTTTCCCACAGTGGAAAACACTAACTGAGGGGCTTAAAAAAAAAAAAGCGGTGGCGGTGACGTTTAGCATTGTGTATATTATGTAAGTGTTGGCAGTTCATCAGAAATCTGTATTTAATAAAGTACATTACTGCTATCGGTATCACTTTAAGTGTCACTTTCATGTCAAGAACCCTTAAACTCACAAAAACTGGACCACACACCCGATAATAAGATTTTTGCTTTAGATGTTTTATCACAGAAAGTTTAGGAGACACATAAAATTATTATAAAATTATAGAGGAATGAGTGACTCAGTTCAAAAAATGAATATGACAGTAAATGCACATATTTATTTAATTTTCCATTTAATGATTTAAATTGATTTGTGTATGTTTTCCTTTTGCACATAAATGCCACATTTGGGTTTACACTTTATTTATTCATATAAAAAATGTATTTGTATTATGTATTTCTCTCTGCATTTCCTCTTCAGTATATAAATTGAAATTAAAATTAGAAATTAAATGAATGAAAAAAATACAGATATTAGGAAATAAATATGTTATATAATTATATGATATATATATATATATATAATATATATAATTGTTTATTATTGTTTTTAAATATGGCATTTCTTAACTTCTGTTTTACTTATGGATGAAATTACAGTGAAAATAAATTATTCTCTTTTTTCCTGGGGACCCCTTGGCCCCCCCTCAAGGACCGTGGACCCCACTTTGTGAACCACTGTTTTAAACAATACCTAGCTCTAGCAGTAGCCAACATGTTTGTTCCATTTCCCCCCGTTTTTCCCAAATAAGGAGGTTCCCCTTTTTGTGTTTTATTTTATTTTTTTTCTTTAACTCGTTAACTTTTTGTTAAGTTCTTTTTCTAATAAATAGCCCTCATAAGGAATTGCAGGAAAGCGATGCTGAATGATGTGAAAATGTTTACCAAAAGAAACCTTTGAGGATTTTGTCCGGCACTACGGTTCGTTCCTCTGCTCATCTAGTGTCTCGAGATAAATACCAAACAGAAACTGACTCAATGAAAACTGAAGCATGTTAACTAACCTTTCCACTCTTCCACAGTATGCTCCCTCTCGTCCAGCTGTTTCTCCAGGATCTTTGGAGGAGGCTGCGAAGGAGAAAACGGTTTGAGTGGCACGTTGGTGGTACCAGATCAATACCGACGTTCCACTTGACTTAATTAAAATCGCGTGTGATTTGATCTGCGACTCCACCACTTACCGCCTCCACCTCAGTCGGGTCGTACCAAACATTAATATAGGGGTGCTGCAGGGCCTCGTCTACGGAGATCCGCTTGGAGGCATCGATCACCAGCATCTTGGATAAGAGATCTCTTGCTTGGCTTGCTTTTATGAAAACAGAAAGATAAGGAGGTGCTGTGTTATTAAATCACAAAATCCAGATGATTGGTTTGATAAATTAATTCTAAAGGGTTTAGATCATAATACGATAACCCAGACAAACCAAAACGCTACCTTTAAGTTTGTTGTGATCAGAGTCAGCGGGGAAGAGCACGTCAGGGAAGAGTTTCTCAAAGCTGTATCCGGCGTAGCGCGGCCTGTTTTCTACGTACGTCCTTACCGACTGGTTCAGCTTCATTAGAAAATCCTGAGATGGAGTGCCGAGCTGCTCGATGACCTTGTTCCACTGGTCGATGTCTGAAGTGGAAATGTTAAGGAAAAAAGGCCACACACACAAACACCCCACCCACCCACATACACAGACACACACAAGCAACCATTCTATCTATCTAATACACAACTGCTGTACAACTAACTGCAACCCTCTGACTCCTATGGAAATATACTCTCTTGTCAAATGTCGCTCGACAGAAGGGTGCAGCACAGCAACGAGCTGAGGTCATGTTTGTTGGATGCAGCCAGTCATGTTTGTTGGATACAAACTTTGGAAAATGGATGGCAGAGTGAAACAAGGAAACTGCAGGAATGGCATTGGATCTCTTCACACAGAATGAAGTGATGACACAGTGAAAAAAAAAAAATCTATCAATCAATGATGGGGAAGGATACGATCAGTGCCGGGGAACAACACACTTCCCCTGATCATCTCGGCCACTATGCAGCCCACTGACCATACGTCCACTGGAGGTGGACGTTTAGATGACAGGGAGGTGGACATGCAAACAAAAAAAAATGGTGAGGAAAGAAAGAACAAATAAACAAACAAACAAAGTGAGACAAATACAAAAAGAATGGCAGCGGAGTGGTGTGTGGAAATGAGGATGGCAGACCATGCAGTAGCAGCCAGATATCAGAGAGGCAGCAAACATGATGAAAATGCACAGCCTGTGATTGTTCAAAAAAAGCTTCAAATGAGGGGCATGACACTTGGCTATTCATACTATTTATAAATCTCTGTGGTTCAGAACAAAACTATATATTCATGCCTTGAAGTGACCAGTGAAAAATGTGACAGTTGGAAAGTACAAAGACTGTTAGGAATGTTAAGAAGCATTTAGAAAAGAGACAAGGATACAGTCCCGTCCCGGGAAAAGGATTTTATGGCGTACCATTTCCGCCAGTATGCAGCCCACAGACCATATGTCCACTGGTAAAGTGGAACACGATAAAGTCAGTAAGAGGTGAGAGGAATGCACAACAACAGGTTAATTACATATAAGAGGCTAGTTAGTGAGAAGAGCATTACTTAAAATTCCCATTAAGCACAAAAGCATCATGCTTCCAGTGAACAGTCAGTAACAGCAACATATAAGTTGTATTAGATCTGACACACGGTTTGAAAAGAAAAACGGTAAACACTGAACTCCAATTAATGCTTTGAAAAATCAACAAGGGCTGAGGCTGTAGTTTGAATGAGACAGATACGTAGATAAGCACTGACCATTGGCCTGGTAGCCCATGCCCAGGATCACTTCTGGTGCTCTGTAGTAGCGTGTCACCACATATGGCGTCATCAGGAGGCCTGTGGCGGCTGTCCGAGCCAGACCGAAGTCCAAAATCTTCAGTGTACAATCTGACTTGACAACTATGTTGCTGGGCTTGAGGTCCTACAAGAGGAACGAACAGTAATTTCTTTTGTTAGATGTCATTTTAAAATGACAAAACGGATGAAAAACAATTTGAATGTCCTTTGGATATTGCTATGATGTGTGAGGATCTATTGTATGCAGCTGTATTGTTCTCATATGAGAATACAGTGTTACAGTATCAATACTGACACAAAACAGCTGATAGGCTTGAGGTGCAGCTATTTTCAACAATTATTCTGTTTATGTCATGTTTCTCTGACTGCTAGTAGCAAAAGTAGCAGAATTCATAATAATAAATAATATTGCTGTATTATTATAAATTATATTTTTAACTGCTACATTTTCATTTGCTGCTAGACAACACCCGGCATGTTTCCAGTGCAAATGTAGTTTTCTGCTGGGAGTTGTCATCTTCCTGAATGATAATAACAAAAAAAAAAAAAGTATTTAAATTTAATTAAAACATTTATTTCATGGCTGTTTATTTGATCGATATGGGAACATTTTATATTCAATATGGAAGTCAGATGTAAGTGCCAGCTCACACCAGCTGCAGAAAGCTGATAAAAATGCACTGTTTTTCTGTAATGCGCTTCATTAAAAATCCTTGCTGATATATAGCATTAAATACAGGTTTATACACCAATGTTTTTTTTGTGTTTTTTTTTAATCTTCATGGCAATATGTTTAATATGTTTTGTGAAATGAAGTTTTTTTTTTTTTTTTTTGGTAATTATAGGACTGCACTCGTCATCTGACAGTCGACTGTTTGTCCTTAAGGGGTGTTCACACTGGACAAAAATCTGCGCGATGCGATTACATGTTAAGTCAATGGGAAGACGCGATTTTTTGCGGCACGACGCGATTTCGCGATGCGATGGACGCGATGCGATGGACGCGATGCGATGGACGCGAAGTGGCGAAAAATCACGCTTTGTGACTCGAAATTTGCCTGTCGTGTCAAGTTGAAAATATTGAACTTTTCAGGTGAATTCGCAGGATGACGTAGCGCGACAACCAATCAGCATTGAGATTCGCTCCACGTCTCCATGACAACGAGACATTCACTTATCGCCAGTCTTTTAATTTTCAACGGAGTTGGAAGCCGTGTCGTCCAGGCGGAGCTCCGGTAGAAACCAGCCGAGCTCTGTGCACTTCCAGAAGGTATCATGTACCCAGAAATGACGGCGGAGCTTCGGACTTTCAGAGCTGTACAACGCAGTGACAGTGGTGATCACACACGTGGATGATGAGAGAAGAGAAAACAAAACAGACGGGGATGCGACGACGCAATCTGGCGAATTTTCGCAAAAATTGTGACCATCGCGCGAAAAAAATCGCGTCAAGTGAGTCCGGTGTGAAACCCCTTTACACATCAGTGTCAAGTGTCAGCGAAGGTTTAACGGCTCCTCTTGGGAGACACTGGCCTGGCAAGAACCCGTCCAGTCGTAACCAGCTGATGCCTACCCTGTGAATGATTCCGGCGGCGTGGAGGTGTTTGATGCCGCACAGCGTCTGGTAGAGCAGGTAGGACAGCCTCTCATGGTCCAGCTCCATCTGAATGACCTGGCACAGGTTGGCGTCCATCAGCTCCATCACCAAGTATCTGACAGAGGAAAAGCAGTTTAGACAGAGAAGCGCACATCCGCACCAGTAAATCTATGTGTGTGATGTGTTCACTTCATATGCATTCACTTACACATCCTGGAATTCTTCTAATGATTTCTGGGGTGTAAACACATTTAATAGGCCAATGATCTGTGGATGTAAACAAGAAGAATCAGACATGCGTACGATTAGCATTTACATTTTACCCCTGTAAAATACCAGGTCTCCCACTGCTTAAATGTAATCTAAAACTGCTGCATGCTTACGTTTTTGTGATTTACACATTTCATGAGGACGAGCTCTCTGAACGCCCTCTTGGCATGGGTCTGATTTTGAAATGGCCGACTCAGCTTCTTGATGGCGACATTTCTTTCAAGGATTTGGTCGTAAGCAGAGCTGAAAAAAACAAAAGGTGTTCATAATTTCAAAATATAATCACCACTTGTGGTATAATGGGTGTTGAACATCACAAAAGTATAAAATTTTACAGGTGATATACAGATTTCTATTTCAACGGCAATAAAGCAGAATGACAGAAGCTTCTCTGGGGCGACACTGATTTCCATTAATGCTCGAGTGACGCACAGAACTGGAAACAGTGACCCATATTTCACGGAGTGGCTATTGTCGGAATATGGATGAGGCTGAAACACTCACCAGACAATTCCCTGAGCTCCTGAGCCGATGGGTCTTAGGTTCTGGTATCGCTTCAGCACCGTGAACGTCGAGTCCCCGACGTCTAGGCTGTAGAACTCTCTTTCTTTCTTGTTTTTGTTCATGGCGAAATCTTCGATTACTGCTTTCTGCGCATCCAAAAATGTCCTCTGTGCAAACAAAGAGAGAAACACATTGAAATGTGTCAAATGAAAACCCCTGTTCCTGGAGCAGCAGATTAGGAGCAAATGAGCAAAGACGCTGCTGAATTTCACACTTGAAGGCGAGCACTGCAGTTCCTTATCTCAGCAACTCAGCAAACACGCCGGGATGGAAAATTTGATATCATCAGCGGTGGCAGAACAGCAGGGCCACGGGGAGGTTTACTCCATCATATGAAACGCGACTCCCAGAGTGACTCTGTCACACTGGAAAACCGAGCCCGGTGATAATTCCTGCCCCGAACGCTTGCGAGTTTGGACCCGGGCCCAGGTCTAGAGAAGCGGGTCTTCCACTGGCACATGTTAACCGAGTCAAGTTACACCAAGAGGCTGTGAGCCCGGATAAGACAACACAGATGCCGAATCAGGAGCGCGGTGGTTCCGAAACATGTTTTTATGTTACGTTACAACACCGGAAATCTGAAAAAGTGAGAGAAACCAAAAAAAATAAAAATAACACTTGCTTCCTTTCCCCACTTCTTATATAAGCTGCGTAATCCCCCTCCCCATTCTTTCACTCTCACGGTCCATATGAGGGATATAATTGCCAGAACAAAATGAGTCAGCTCTCCTTCTGTTCTTCCAACGTCACAAAGACGTGGGCCTACATAACATCCACCTACATCACAACATGAAAATAGACTTCCTTTTATAATACTACAGACAGGAAGACGACCACGCTCCAATGAGTTATGACGGCTTGAATGACATGGCCGTACCGCCTGTGGCATGCACAGTTATCTGTTGCTCTGCTGTAAAGTCATTTTCAGTCGGAATAACGGGAAACCATGAGAATAATTAAGGTCAGGACACGGCAGGGGGGAAACAACAGGGTGACGTTCTCAGTAGCTTGATATGTTTTTGCTTGATCCACGCAATTCCTATTTAATCATGCACATTGTTAATATTATTGCCCCTGCTGTGTAACAACAAGTATTGAGGGTTACGACTACATGCTGCATCACCACATTCCTCCGAAATCAATTACACACTATTAGATTGCAGTTATGTGTCAGCTGCAGTATTTACAAGCAATGCAGCAGCCACATCAGTAGTCTCATGCAGCACCTGAGGGGTCTGCACCTCATGGATGGATTTAAAGCGAGGGAGCCACAATAAATCTGCCGCCTTGTGTGTTCTGCAAAAGCGGAAATACAGCAGGCTCATTCCTAGAGCGCACTGCTGCACTAATGACTTAAACTGTGCTGCTTTGGACTTAATGATTTCATGAATGGCTTCCAGCTCTAATCATATCCTGGCAATGTGTTTTAATTGTGTTATGCTCAAAATAGCACAAACACTCGCACGCATCATGCATGGAAAACTGTCACTTTTAAAAAAAAAATCACATCTGTCAATAACAGGGAGCAAGTTTTCTTGTCCATAACACAGACACTTAAGGATATATATAAATCTAGCAACACACATAATATTGTATCATATTATTCCTATTAGAAGAAAACAGTAATTCCTAATTTTCGTGCATCCCCCTCCAACATATAAGTAAAAATAATATTTATCAGTCGTAGACACATTTAATCCTATTTACGGATGAGTCACCTTCTGTCAGATATTATAGACATACATGCCGCCATGCATACATTCAAGCTGACAGCAGGGTGGGGAAAGATGCACAGAAATGGAGAAAATTATCTTGCTACATGTAAAAAAAATAAATAAAAGTTTTCTTTTTTTAAAATGGAGTGTCGACTGAGATTTGTAGGTGAGCCCTTAGTGCTTGAGACATACATTCATATATAGCCTATTACCTGAATATATAGGCTCACTGGTTTTGCTCAACAACTGTGAACGCTGTTTAAATACAATGTTGTGTAACAGCAATCAAAATGAGGGATAACTGCATCTGCACTGAAAATATGTCTGAAATTCATGTAACGCCACAGCCATCAAATGCTGCCATGACCCCGCTATCCATAGAACATATAAAATAATAAATATAGAATCAGGAAGCTTAGGGAATCAAGAGGCTTCAGCTGAGGGAAGATTCTCATTGGATATCAGATGCAGGTTTTAAACCACTTCTATAAGAACCAGTCGGAATAACACTGTCTTTCTGATCATTCACAGAGAAAGTAATAGGTTTGCAATATCTGTTCATTCTCCTTATTCTATTTGAGCTTTTTTTTCCATATGCTATCATATTTTCCCTCCCCACATCATCCCTACACAAATCTTGTCTAATGCTCTCATCCTGTTTTCAATGTGTATTTCATGTTTGTTGTAAAGCTGTTTGGGTTGCATCTCTGTATAAAAGGTGTATACGAATACAGTTTATTATTAAAAAATAGGGGCGCCATGTTTGGTGACAACTCTCAAATAAACAGAAATAAAAAAGGTGACATATAAAAATTATAATAAATTTGCAGTGGCCAAACACTGCAGAAACTCCTATTCAGGTCACATAATCTGAAGGGTCACAGAATTCCTTGCAACACCGGGCACGTACCGACAGCGGAGCCGGAGGAGGGAAGCGAGGGTATCAAGCGGTGATTTATTTTTCGTGCGGATGTCGGTGTGTTAACCTTGGCCACGCGACCCCCCCTCGTTTCGTCGACGGCGGTACAGAGGTAGCCAGCAGGTAAATGGCCGCACCGTAGACTGCCGCCGCTGCGGCGGGAGAGGAGGACGAGAGAAGCCGCGCGTGCTAACACGCAGCGGGCAGCGCGAGCACCGAGAAGACGAAGACATTGCTATGGCGATAACGACAGCCGTTATTACTATGGTGATCCTGACAGCCTGACAGGCCTGTTAGTGAGGTGCGCCGTCGGTGGCGGTTCGACGTTAGCTAGCCTCAGCCTGAACACACCGCAGACCTGTTTAAATACGCCACAGACGGGTTTTAACTACGTAAAAAAAAAACGAAGAATTCGGGGAGTGAGTTAAAGCTACAACGCGGGCTAACCGCTAACAGCAACCCGCGTCGGTATAAAAGCGGCGTGCACAAAAAAGACATGCGACCCTCCCCCCACGACCAAACAATAAGCACGTCTGGGCAGCGGAGAATCCTCCTCTTACCTCTGTCACCGAGTCGAACTATCGATCCTCCCGCGGCGCGATCAGCGGCCAAATGTCCCGGAGCAGCGGACTACTTTGTTTATGCCGCCGGTGAATGACGATTTATTCCGTTGTGCGGCTTAAAAAATACATGACCTCACCAAATTCACTTGCCTACGTTTCCATCTGGCTGCTGACAGGCCAGGACGCGCAGTGCGCACCGCGCATGCGCGCCCCAGCTGCACGTCACTCACCCACAGACACACCCACCACCATCTCCATCATTCTATCTATCTATCTATCTATCTATCTATCTTAAAAACTGTCTATCTCTACCACTTCTGTTTAAATCATTAGAAATCAAGTGTTATTTAATGCTCTACATGCCTGCAGTCAATTTATTACTGAGGGTTTATATTGGAAATACAGAAAATATAGTCCCTACTGCATCAGTCACAGCCCACATAGAGAGGTCTGGACCATATTTCTGTCCAGCGTACAAGCTACATTCATTGTTATATGCATGTTGAGTAATGACATAATAAGGACTCAAAGATGAGGTTGCATATCTTCTTTTTTTGCGTGAAATAGAAGCTGATATATTCCCTTGCCAGGGAGGGAAGTGCCAGCCAGCAGGTTTGTGTTTATGGATCACTGAGCACACAGGTCAAAAATAAATTTCATTCACATTTTTTCTGTGACTAAAACAAAAATGGTTTGATGTTCCGACAACAAACTGTCCATGTTGCAAAATCCTGCACAAGGACAGCTGAATGTCCACATGCAGGGTGAGGACCTTCATGTGAAACAGTCAACTGGGGACATATTTTACAGATGCAAACAATGCTTTGCATTGCTGTCTTTCTCATGTTTATGAGTTTATTAAAGGGATCTTTCAACAACAAGGGAATTCAGAGCGTTTTATATAAGATTTAAAAAGGTATTAGGAAAGAAACACGAGGCAATGTAAAATAGACAAATGTTTAAAGTAAAATCCCTTTTTGATATTTATTTTTTTTCTTTGAAAGATTTAAGCAAAAGGGTCTTAACACTTAAAGTAACAACATCAGATAACCCAGGTCTTTTCATACACAAAATACCAGGCAACAACAAAATCTGAGTGTTTGCAGATGCTTTAAAATATATTGTCACATTGTTACATTGCTAATACTGGGGAAAAAAGTGTCAGTTTCAGTCATTTTGGGAAACAGAAAATGCATTTTAATATCATAAGACTACAGAACTGATTCGATATAGAAATTGAAGTGAAATATTGAAATATTGTGCGTCCAATAGCATCAGCAGCTTCGATGTTAGCCATATGTAGACGCAGGCAGATGTGGAAGTCTTTACGGTCTGCATTGTCTATTCCAGGGTAAACTAATTATGCTGCAGTGATCATAAATATCATTAATCGAAGGCTATTCGCAAATCATACGAGCAATACGCTACACGGCATTATTTATAGCCGAAGATTTAGCCCCTGGAGCTAATCCCCTGTCCATATTAAAGTGTGAATCATTGGCGGACTATGACATGCATATAGCTCCTTCTGCAGGAATCCATATCATAGTAGAGTCCTAGTAGCATCTGGAGTTCACCCAGCAGTTCATAGCGGCTACGACGCGCCGGAGGTCTCCACGCTGCACACATGCTCCGCGAGGACATGTGACTCAATAAGGATATTATGTAAAATTACGTTAACTTAGCAGCGCTGAGTAGTTTAAATTCTCCCCCGCACCCACCTGACAGCCACTGGATGCTTGTTATTTATCCTTGTCCCTGCGCAGATACCCCGGGGCCTGCAGAGACAAGCTGCGCGCAATAAGAGCTGGAGGGAAGCGGCATGGATAAAAACGTCCCAGCGCCGCCGAGTCCCGCAGCGAGACACTACGGTTTCTTACCCCTCGTTCGAAGAGAGACCGCAGCGTTATGACCATTATCGGGGGAGCAGCCCTACCACGACGGCAGCGAGCTACAGTCCACGCGTTTTGGCCGAGGTCGTTCGTCCTTCCCAGGCTTAATGTTGTAGCGCACCTACCGCCGGGGGATCCACCCGCACCTTTGGGCGTCAGACGGATTAGGTAAATCGGTGTAGCTGATCTCACGCTATTGGTGTCTCTGACCCGCCGCTGTCAAACCGCGAAGGCTAATCTCGTAAAGTGTTTAAAGTCGAAACGCTAGGAATAGTACGGAATTACTGGGGGGGGAAAAGTTTCAGACCTCCAATGTGGCGGTGCCGCCGGCGGTAATAAGAGCGAATGAATGGAGGGACCATGTACGGTTAACGCCGCTGATGAATTACCTGCCGGAGCGGAGCAGCCTTTACTGAGAGGACGTCAAAACAGCACTGCGATGACCACAAGGATTACTGTGGATCCGTGGTGGGAGCACTGAGGATAACGCCGAGGACCAGACCCGCTAACACAAGATTCCATATGTTACCAGGTAAGGTTTCTGCGCTGCTGGTTACTATCCGTCCTCCTGTACAACTGCTGCCTTGACAATGTAGCTGAATCCAATTGCATTCTTTATAATCGAATCCATTCGTTCTGTTAATTCACTGGAGACGTTCACTTCAGGCACCTTGGGAGATAAACATTCACAGGTCTGTAATGAGATTTACCTTTAAGAGTCATGATGCCTTCAGTATCCAGGCCTGTTATAGGAGAGGAGGGTGAATATTCTGGTTTGTTATAACATCTGACGTTTATTGTCACTATGTTTGATTGGAAATCAGCCTGGAGACAGAGACCTATATATCCCGAAGGAACCCATATTCCCAAGAAAGGCTTCTAAGTCATAAGGTTGTTTGTCCATAACAGGATAATAAGCACAATTTTGTTGACTGGTTCATTAAAATCATGGCGATCAGCTGAATGTAGTCCAAGTATCATGAATAGGAGGATAAGTAAGGAGAACAAACAAGCAGGATTAGATCATTAAGATATATTTATGCTCTGTAATTCCATCTCAATGACCGAGTTTTGAACAAATGCAGATGCTGTGATAGAAAAGTGAAAGTTTGAAGTTGACAGTTCGCAGGATCAACATATCCTAACATAAAGATAAAAGCTGTGTTGTTATGTGCGCATCAATACCCCGATGACAAGAGCCAACGTAGAAGCGTTAACCTTGTTTCTGTGTCGGTCCCTGCAGCAGCAGTGCATGATTTTTTACAACCTTACTACAGCAGCTTTCCACTGAAGACAGACCACGGCGAGGGAGTGTAGCTGCTAAAGTTTTGCTCCATGGATGGGTGGGAGCACCTGGCAAGGATCCTGTTTTACTTTTCAACCCTTTCTACATCAATAACAACAAACCAGGGATGCTGTGGAATGGCTATCCGCCATCAATCTAATGATATAATCGCTGATTTAGATTTTCGCATTAGTCACCTTTGGTCATCCATGTTTTGGGGTTTTTTTTCATTTGACGCATGCGATCTTGTGAGACTTTCCTTGCACTCAGTCGGCCGTTTGAGTGTCATGAGCTGAGGATAATTGAGTTTAAGAAGTGCAGGATTTAATCAGAGCTAAAGTAATTGGGTTGTTTTCTTTATCAGTGAAAGTATGTGGTCGTGTTTTGGGATTGGCTGTGAGTCTTGTGTTGGTGCTGTGTAACATTCAGAGGAACAGGCAACCACAATAAGTAACACACACCCAGCTGTTGGCTTTCACAGCCTCCACTGTGTAGCAGATACAACTGTGTCTTTGCATAGTTATATTTATCCTTAGATCATACTATTATGCGTTTATCACATGTCGTTGTTTATAGTTGGACTTGGACATCATTATGTGTAGAGAGCTACTTTTCTTGTGATCCTTTAAACATCATATTACTTCAGCTACTTTTAATTTTTTACATGGCCTATACTCCAATCCATCAAAAGAAAAAAAACATTATTTTCTTATTTCTTTCTATTGTATATCAGCCTCTATTTTCTTCCTCCTTACAGTAATACCTACACAGCATGTGACCACTAACTAACACTGGATCATGACACAGTTGCAGGGATGCCGGAAGCGGGGGCTGCCGGGTCAAAACAAAGCCTATTAGAGCTGGGAGGGGCAGAGAGTGAGAGAGGCGGTGAGACTATTAGTCTTCGATAATCTTATCAGAGTCCAAGTGCAAAGAACTTGTCTTTTTTTTGTTTTTTTTTTCTCGCTAACTTGCCTTGATGCATTCCTCATGAGTGCGTCTGAATACAAAATAGTGGCGACAGGCTGTGACAGCGACGGTAATACCCTTGCAGACAGTATAAGTGGAGGCGGGCGAGAGGAGGACTCAGAGGGAGCTTCATGTGGAGAATACAACCCTTGTACTGTATGTGTGTACATCCCCAGGTGCATGGTTGGAATGTGTGCAGGATGAGCAGCACATTTGTAACATTAGCTGAAGTATTGGAGGCACGAGGGGGGCCTCTGCTGGAGGAGGAGGTCTGGTCCCTGCTGCTGGGCACTGCAGATTCTTTAGTGGATGTCTTCTATAAAGGTAAAAAGCTATTCAAGTTAATATTTACCATAACATTCAGCTATGATCACACCATATGTAACATAAACATTTAAATGTATCTTGTAGTATTTGTGTGCTACTCCCTGACTGCACAGTGGAATCAGCAGTATTATCTATCTATATATAATAGACCTCCCACTTTTATTTTTTTTCAGGTCACAATAATATGTGCAATATCATAAGCCCCACCACCTTGCTGCTGTCAGCCACTGGTACCTTAGCATTCAAGAACTGCGGCCTATCAGATGAGGTATCCACCTTCACTGCTCCGGAGATGCTGCAGGGCCGCGCCAGCCCAGCCAAACCTGCCATAGAGAGGGTCAGTGCACGCATCACCTCGCATGAAATTAAACGGCAGGGTCGTCAAACTCTCCACGATATCAGGCCGCGTTGCTTATTTAACTCTGAGGTGAGAGGAATCATTGCCGTCAGTTATCGCCGGTACGTCCTCCGCATGTGAAATCTCAGAATGTCAGGAGTTTGCCTGACTGATGCGAGCTTGCCATCTAGTGGCGGAGCACGTGGAGCTTCTACTCCACATTCTGCATTTCATACCAAAGGCCTATATATATTTTTTTTACGTTGCATAGAGAAGGTTCTAAATTCACACCAGTGATGGACATTTTTCATACAACAAGAAGGATTGTTTTCATCACATGTGTATTTGTGCCTCTTATACAAGCCTGTAAAAGATGAATCCTTTACACTTTAAACCAAATCCATTTTTTTTTATTTACAAACCCCATAAAAAAAACAAAACATGTATTTAAATCCTTAGCTGATGCTCAATTTGCATGACTGTGGAAACATAGACATCACTGAACACACTGCTGTGTTTTCTAATCGATACACAGTAATTGTACCTTTATCATGCTTTAATAAGGATACCAACAAAAAGTGAATGATTTTAAAATATTGAGTACAAACTGGTAAATTCCACATTTTGCTCATATGACCATTTTATCTTGAATATATGAAACAGATGGTAACATGGCTGTCCAGCAAAATGTCCAATCTCTGATTGATTTTGTTGCACAGATGCTGGTGTATTCACTGGGTATGACTCTCTACTGGTCAGTTGATTTTCACCTACCTCAAAATCAGGTGGGTTCTCCTAGAACATGGCATACAAGTTATGTTTGTGTGTTTTTTTTTTTTTTACTCCCCCTCTCAATCACACACTGTTGTTTGTGACAACTATTTCCCACTCTTGTCCCTCACAGCCAGTCCAGTTAAGTGACCATCTGAACAGCCTCCTCCTCAGCATGTGCGAGGACCTGGCCCACCGCCGGGTAAATCTCTCCTCCATCCTGGAAGCCTGCGAATCTCAGCAGAAAGCCTCCATCCTGCCGTCCCCTGCCAAAGTCATCAGACAGCTGGTGGAGGAGGTATTCCATGAATCAGTGAGTCCAGATATGTGTATGTCTGTGATCCAGCCACCGTGTATGTGTCAGAATTTTAAAGGCGCGGCGCACGGTGAACATAATGGCGATGAATAAACATTCTTGTAATTAGCGGCGGTCTCTGTTCTTCCAGATGGACCATGGCTCTCTGCCAGATAACAACGCCCCACTGATTGGCAGGAGTCAGATGATCAGAGAAAGGCTTCATGGTGAGCGTGCATGTCGGAATCTGATAAACAAGTTGTAAACACCACAGAATCAAATAAGCCCAAATCTTTGATAAGGAACATTATCTTACCACTGTGAACTTTCTTGTATAAGGGCCCAGTATCACAGGGCAAATATCTGAAAGTGAAACAGCTGAAGTTAATGCCTGTGCTGTAGAGAGTATAAGAATAAGTAATAAGTAAGTAAACAATATTATATTTAACTATTTCAGGATATAAATAACAAATTAGGTATCCTGTTTTGTTCTATTATGTCAATTGATTCACAAAAGTGAACAAATGTGAGAAATTGTTACATTCTACATATTTAGTCATTGTTTTCTTAGAAAAGGCAGCGTACAGGTCAACAGGATTAAAATCTTAACCTAAAGCAAGTTCAGGATTAAGCTCCTGAGAGCCAGTAATTAGATATTGAGCTTGGATGCTCCAGGCTAAACCGTCCGCTAGCTTCACTTCTGTCCAAAAAATCCCAGTGTCTCTGTGGAGCACAGGGACGGACAGGATTCAAACATTGCTGTCATCTTTCATCTCTTGCCCGGTTGACAGGAAAGAGAGGGCCATTTCCAGACTTCAGCGAAGGTTGTGCTGAAGGGAGAAGATACTCAACAGACTCTGACTCAAAGTCAGGTACGTTCATTATTAAGGGACGACCGGAGCTGGGAAAATATAACAGAATGGCATAAGGAAGATATTCTTTACTATTTATAGAATAACTTGTCTTGTGCATGTGTCCACTTTATTTTATTCTTTAAAAATATTTAATTATGTATTGCATTTATAATAATAATAATACATTGAGATGTGTGGATGTAATTGGGGAATAGCATGCACATCTTTTTGTCTAATAAGATATATGTTTTGGCGCTGCTTTAATTTGTTTTATTTCTGTCCTCTAGGGAGTTTACCTCAGAGACCTTGGAGACACAGACCCAGGAGCTCTCCCACACCTTTGTATCAGTCTTCTTTGGAGAGGCATGTACTATATTACACGTAATGTATATGCACAATAACCCCATTAAACCAGTATTGTAGTGAGAGCAGCGGTAGCTTCTCATTTTGCCCTTTTTCTGTCCTCTCGTCTGCACCGACTTTGAAGGGACATGACATTGTCTCAGAGTTTGACTTTTCCACTTGTCTGCAAACTATTACACAATCCGTTCCATCCATCCCCCCCTTCCCCTCAGACTCCCTCATGGGGTTCGTCACAGGGACAGCACCTGCAGTTGGCTCGGTAGGAGCCCCCATCCTGACATCTCTCCAAAGACATCGGGCAGGTCTAACAGTCCTTCCATCACCTTCAGTGAGTCCTCCATCAGTCTGAGCCAGAGAAAAGCTAAGGTAAGAAGTGGAACACATTAGGGTGTTGCTACAAATGAAAGTTTATTCTGATACACGTGCATAGGGATTGTCTAATTAGTGCTTGGGAAAAAGGCTCAGGATGAACTACAATTGTTTGAATGTAAAGCTAAACAAGCTTATTTCAGCTCAGGTGGATCAGAAGTTTAGATTGAGGACCTATGAAATATAGAGAAGAGTTTAATTTAATTTTGAGAGCAGACAGAGAAGCAAAAAGAGATGTGCTGCTCTTTACAATACAAATGTTTGTCTTGCCAGGCTTTGGGTCCCGAATTCATCAGAATGGCAGATGAACAACAAATTGTTCTCGAGCTTCCAGGATCAATTGTGGTAAATTTGTGTTATCTGTTCTGCTTTTTTTTTTTATCAGTTTGAATGCATTCCCTCAAACCCCCCTGTCTTTTCTTGCACGCCAAACTGTGTTTGTTTGTATACTTGTATATGTACTGTGTCATTCTGTGTGTGTATATATGAATGTTTTATTTACGTCCACGTGTTTTTGTGTCAGTCTAAAAAGGGCCGTTCGTTTTCGTCTCAGAGAGAAGTGACTGTAGTGATGCCTAACGGACAGTATGTGGCGGTCCGCTGTGACATCAAGTCCAGAGCAAGGGATGTGTTTGACATGGTGGTGGCTCACGCAAACTTGGTGGAGCACTTCTACTTTGGCCTTGCCTTCCTAGATGGTGAGAGGAAGCCCGAACGTTCAAATATTAAACATTCACACAAGTGCATTCTGACTCATTATATCACATATGATGAAGTGGGTAAGAAGAGGCGACTTAATATTGAGTCAGTATACTGTATAATTCTTTACTTTTATTCATCCTTTTGGATGCCTCAGTTTAGAAATCTAAAAAAACATTTTAAAGAGGCTTTTCTTTATCATTCTGCAGATGATGAATATTTCTTTTTGGACCCTGACACAAAAATCTCCAAAGTTGCTCCCGACAGTTGGAAAAAAGGGCAGATATCTTCCTTTTTTATGTTTCTCCGAGTCAAATTTTTTGTTGATGATATCTCCTTCATTTTGTAAGTACGAGATAAATGCTTCTTGCAAACATAGTTTGAAGAGACTTTGCTGCTGTTTAACTTTCTGCTCATGCTTCCTAGGCACAGACTGACACGTCACCAGTACTACTTACAGCTGCGTAAGGATATCTTGGAGGACAGGTTTTACTGTAATGAGGAGACAGGCCTGTTTCTGGCTGCTCTCGCTCTGCAGGCTGAGTTCGGGGATTATATGCCAGAGGTACTGAGCACAAAAAGAACAATGGCAACCTCAAGTCTTTAAATACTTACATACTTTTGTAAGCAGGTGTCACATCGGTGCATTCTGTTCCTTTGTGTCCTTCAGTTGTATGGTAAGAATTATTACCAGCCAGAGCATTATGTGTCAAAGAGGATGCTAGAGAAGTTGGCTCTGCCCACAATGAAGGAAGAGCTGCCAAGACTACATGCAAGTCATGCCCAGATGCTGCCTGAAGAGGCAGAAACAGAGTATCTGAAGGTACTTAGACTGCAAATGCACCCACTCACTCACACACACACACATACAAATTATATCATGTTTTTTTATCATCTGTTTACTATTTATTTTTTAGTAACTCACAATATGAAAACTGTGTGCACCAGTAACTAGATTGTATTTTTATGGTAATTAAACTGTTGCACTTACTGTAAATCGCCCGAAGTGTGTGCCAGCTTCACCCCTAAAATATCAAATAGAACGCAAACAAACACACAGACACGTCTTTATTTATTTATTTATTTTATTTTTAAATGTGTGTAAATCTCATTAGATTGCCCAGCAGTGCCCCGAATATGGGGTTATGTTCCACCGTGTGGGAAGTGAGAAAAGGCCGGTGGTGGGAGAGCTGGTTCTGGGAATCTGTGCCAAAGGAATCATCGTGTACGAGATGAAGAACCACATCCGGACTGTCACCAGACGCTTCCTCTGGAGGGAGACCGACTCTATATCCACATCGGTAAAAATAAGCAAAGTTGATACAGCTCATTTTGTGTCCGGAACCTTACAGTAAACGTATAATGACTCCTGTCTGTCTCCCAGCGACGTAAACTGATTATAGAGTGCGGCGGGCCCAGTGGGAAAAAGCACAGTTTTATAACAGAGAGCACAAAAATAGCACAGTACCTCCTGAACCTGGGCTCTGCACAGCACAAGTTCCACAGCGAGATGACATCGCGACAACTGAACCACAGCATGATACCAGGTGGGAAATTTTTCTTTAATGCGTGGACTGTATCATGTTCCAACTTTAGAAAAAAAGACGTGCCTGCCAGCACACAAAAGGTTTTACCCATGAATCACAAATAATTAACAAAACCTAATTCTCTTATTTTTCCCCCTAGATGAAAACATGGCTGTTTACCAGGGCCATAACTTGAACCTGAAGCGGATCTCATGCTCCGAGAGCATGTTGAACCATGTAGGTTTATTGCCTGGTCAGCCAGACTCCCTCTCCAAGTCTTGTGACGACTTGACTGCCAAGCTGGAGGCGCGGCTCCGCCAGCAGAGAGAGATGAGGAGGGAGATGAGCAGAGAGATGAACAAGGAGCCTCCCGAAACAGGAGACCAGAGGGATTCGAAAGAGCGCCAGTACTGGAAGTAGGCACATCACGAAAATAACATTCATACTCTCATCGCAAAAACTTACTCTCGACAGTGATTAAGAACCGTGCTTGACTGTGCACATCTGTGTTTAAGCACGCCAGAGTCGATTCCCAGAAGGATGTCCAACGTCTCTCTGAAGCAAGACTCCGATGCCTCCTCCTCCATACGAGGTAAACATGTCAACTTTAAACTCAACTTTTCTTTCCTGAGCACATAAAGTTTGGTGACAAATTAAAGGAAAAAAAAGCAACAAAAAAAAGCAAAAGTGTTTTAGTAAGCTGTGGGGCCACCATGATCTTCCAGGACAGCTTCAGTGCTCCTAACAAGTTTCTATAACTCTACTTAGATGGCGGAGCATCATTCTTCCAAAAGGTATTCCCTCATTTGGTGTTTTGATGATGGTTGGTGAGTTTTGTCAAACTCATTTGTCCATATCCCCCCCCTTGTAAGTGTTGTACTGGGTTGAGATCTGGTGACTGTGAAGGCCACACCATATGATTCTCAACTTGTCCATACTCAAAGCATTCAGTAACCCCTCATGTCCTTTACAGAAGCATCCGCATTTGTTATTTTTCTCCTCTTGTCTGTATATTCAAACTAAGGTTGCATGGTGTCTCACTGTTTCATACTGTTCCTTCACCATTCCCTTTTTAGAGTCTGATATGGCCAACAGGGGCCTTTTTGGGTGGAGTTTGCATGTTTTCTTCTTCCACAGTGAATTACCTGTGACTTCTGTGATAGATTTTTGTCTCATCTCTCAGACGAGACAAAACATCAAGACAGATATGAATAAGTCTATGGCTGCTTACTTACTGCATGTTAAACATGTGCCCTTGCAGTTGACACCCCAACCAGGACCCCACCAGAGAGAGAGATAATCTGTGTGAACCTGAAGAAAGATCCCAAACTTGGCTTCGGTGAGTTTTTTCTGAGAGGCACTTTGCCGCGAGCTTGATGATAAATTAATGAGCAAAGTGCCACGTATATGATAAATTGACGGGAGACTTTTGTCTCTGCCTCTTCCTTTCAGGCTTTGTGATAGTCGGCGAGGACAATACAGGTAAACTCGACCTTGGGATCTTCATTGCTTCCATTGTGCCTGATGGGCCTGCGGACAAAGATGGACGCATCAAGCCGGGTGCGGAAACACAGACACCGGCATGCAACATCAATTTTCCTCGAGATAGAAACTAAATTTGGCTGCGCATGACAACCCTTGATGAGGATTTTATAATGATTAGTTTTTTTTGTTTGTTTGTGTTTTACAGGTGGACGTCTTATCTCCCTTAATAAGACAAGTTTGGAGGGTGTAACATTCAGCGATGCTGCTGCCATCTTACAGAACAGCCCTGATGAAGTGGAGCTTATTGTGTCACAGTCTAAACGTGAGACGCATTCATTGTTTTCTCAACTGCTGTAGACTTCAATTCAAGTGATCTTGCAAATATTTCTAAACTGTAAATTGTCAAACCTTTATCCTATTTAGTTGTTTGTTTGGTTTTTTTTAATTCCATCAGAGTTTCTGAGGGAAGGTAAGAATTCCCTGACCCAAAGCGCTCTCGGTTTTGCTCTGGAGAGAAGCTTCGGCTCCCAGACAAACCTGTGCGGCACAGAGTACCGCCCTGCCGTGGAGGAGCTGGAGGAGGCCATCACTTTGTCCAACATGGCAACCCCCAAGCTGAGCAGGAGGCCTCACATTCCTGTTGTGCGAATACATGACCCACAGGTTAGTAAGAGTGACTCTGTCGCTGTCGAAGCAAAGTCAGCGAGTTCAGAGTTCAAGCTAACTGCTAAACGGATTAAGTGCTCTGATTAATCTGATAAAACGTTGTTGTGACTCACATCGTTTACAAGTATCCTGGAAATTCTGTCTTTCTTTTCCTCATTTATTCCTTCTTGATTTTAGGACATTTGTTCCCGGTCTCCCTCTGTCTTAAGCCTGAAAACTGGGGAGCGATTTATAGTGGAGCTGAAGAAAAGCAACGACGGTAGCCTTGGCATCAGCGTCGCTGTAAGAGAATTACTTTTCCTTTTTATCATACAGTATATACCTCATGCTTTTAAATTGTGCCTCTCCCTAGGAGTGATGGTTAGTGTATATTTTAATCTTCACTTCCCACTATGACTAAATACAAGTAGGAATGACAAAAGTGAACGGCTATGCATGTTTTTAAATGGCCATATCCTGTTGACCCAAACCCAAGAACTTAGCAGCATCACTGCCCTATATGTGAGGTTAGCGCCCACCTGACCTAAGGATTATACAGAGTAAATTGGATAACTACAAGCTGAGTCAGTGTGAGTTGTTGCAGTTATTCGAAGCCTGTCAGCCTGCTTAATTACTTCTTTGAAATCCTCTCATCAAAAGGGAGGAATAAACACTAATGTGCGATTTGGAGGCATCTACATCAAGAGTCTGGTGCCTGGAGGTGCTGCAGAGCAGGATGGACGCATTCAGAATGGTAATTATTTCCTCTGATGTTTCAGTATTTGTACAGTGCAAGAACATGGAATATATTGCAAGCCATACATCTGGTCTTTACCATTGGCCAGAAAAGCCCAAAGTGATATTTTGACTTCTTTTAATAAGATATTATAACAACTGAATGTAAATCGAGAATGGTGCTAAAGCCCTTTATTCAGCTAAAGAGTAGAGAAGCTGTTTTTACAGATTTTTATAGGCAGCATTGGGATTTTCTTTGTTTGGTCAAATATTTGTACATAAGTTTACCTTATGCACTAGGGCCACAGTTCTGTGTCTCTGTCTGCTTGATTCATGCCTCAGTGAGCAGACATGACTTTTAGATCTGTTGACATGTCAACCACACACACACGCACGGCCACACACGCGCAAACCGTTTATGTATTGATGTTGCTAATGATGATGGGAATTGTGTTTGTGCATATGACAGGTGACAGACTGCTGGAGGTTGATGGGTCCAGCCTGAGGAATGTGACTCACCTACAAGCTGCTGAGTGCCTGAGGAGGACTGGGGAGGTAAACACATGCAATTGCACGCACATGCATGTGCATACACACAAACACACACATATGCGTATTAAATGCAATTAAGTGCAACAGAGCTTTCTTTGCCATCATAGCTGCAGTAATTGCGGACTATTTTTACCGTTTTCTCCAGCATAAGGACAATGTTGATCATTTGTTCAAACAACTAGCTCTAAATCAGAAGTGTTGATGAGCCTTAACTAGCCTTTTGTCTCCCAGGTGGTGACCCTGCTCTTAGAAAGGGAACCCACAATAATCTTGGAGCCCAGGCCCGATTCACCCTGCCCCCTCTTGGCCCATAGTCCATCATACGCTCAGCCCCCCAGGACTGAAGTTTCCGTGGAAACGACCTTGAGTGGTCGAGCCAAGGACTACAGCTTTGTGACTGATGGTAAGAGGGAGAGGAAAAGAAGAAGAAAAAAAAGAAGACAGACAGTGTGTCTCACACACACAAACACACGCACGCACACACACACACAAATGGCCCAGAGGTGACTGCGAGTCATCTGACAGCTACATTGTGGTTGCTGTCATCCAGGGCTGACACTGCCTTGTTCCCCCGGGACTGCATCCACTGTTCACTGCCTAAGCTTAATTAAAGGGACAGTTCCTTGTCTCTACAAAGCCTGTGCTTCTGCCCTATAAATGCAAAAAAAATGTGGAGCAAAAAAGTGGAAAAAGCATTATCTTCTTTTCCCATTTTGTAATTGGAAGTGTATCTGCAAAAAAAAGACAACAAAAAAACATCTCATAGGAAGGAATTTCTAAAACATTAAAAAAATTAGAAAAATCACACTTAACACCCACACAGCCCACATTAGAGATTAAAGATTACACAACACACATTAATGCTGTTAATCCCTTTTCTAGAAAACACACATGAAGTGGTACTAAAGAAGAGTTTGTCTGGCCTCGGCTTCAGTTTTTACATCTCCCAGCTTCACTCGGGGCCAGACCGAGGCAGCGTGGTCCGCATCAAGCGTCTATTCCCGGGTCAGCCGGCGCTAGAGAGCGGTCTGCTGAGGCAGGGAGACGTTATTCTGTCCGTCAACAAAGAGCCTGTGAAGGACCTCTCTTACCAGGTAAATTCTTTTTAAGTGATTAATAATCCTCATATATTTCATATTCAAAAACAGAACTTGTTTATTTTAACAACATACACACGTGGACATAAAAAAAGATGTGAAATTTAAATAAAAACAGAGTTGTTTATATGCTGACCAATAATTCATCCTACAGAGTCACCAAATGTTTCTGCTGTAATGGCAGCAGAGAAGAAGATTAAATCTCTCGATTAATAGTTGCGAATGGGATTTCGAGTGTATGAGCCGAACTAGGGACCCTGCTCTTTCTTAAGATGTCCACCACGTCATTTGGTTCCCTAATCTTTTAATCTCGGGTGGCTGAAAATAGCGACCTGGTTGTGTCATAGAGTGTTGAAAGTGTCCTTTGATCTTTTGTGCTGTACTGCCATGTGCATCCAAATATAACATTTCTAATAATCAATGAGCGCAAACTTTCCTGAATCAGAAAACATATTTTTCTGTGCTCTCGCAGAGGGTTTTGTTCCTGATACGTGGAGCTCCATCTGAGGTTAATCTGCTGATCTGCCGGCCAGGTCCTGGAGTACTGTACGAAGTGGATGACAATACACTGGTAAGCTAAAAATGCACATAATTAAAGACACGTGTTGTTACATACATACAGCCTCAGGTTACTCCCAGTAATACAGACAATCTTCCTTTTCTGTAGAATCCTGTCCGTTTCCGTGAGGCTCGATCCCAGTCTCTGGACATTCGATTAGGAGAAGACTACAGCCAGCTCCTTAAAGTTCAATGTGACGTCAGCAAACTTGCCCAGAATCCCCCTGCCCAGGAGGAAGATCTGACCGTCACGGCAGAGAAAATCCCAGAACCTACTGCAGCTCCGGCGCTCGTGGAGAGCCAGGAGGGTCTGGTCGGTGAAGCACAAGCTAACCAGGCTCCCCCGTCTCCCCCCTCTCCTCCTCCTTCTCCTCCGTCTCTCCCATCACCTCCATCTCCTCTGTCTCCTCCTCGGTCACCCCCCCTGGCCATCTTGCCTACCTCACCTCCGTCACCGGTCTTGCCAGCCTCACCTGCTACGCCGCCGTCACCCGCCTCCCCGGCGTCACCCGCCTCGCCATCGTCACCTGCCTCGCCATCGTCACCCTCCTCACCCTCCTCACCGAAATTCCGACCAGCCGCTGGGAAACCAGAGCAACAACAGGAAGCAGAAACAAAGGAGGACAACAAGGATGAGGAGGAGGAAGTTGCAACAACATCAAGTTCAACTGCGTTTATGGACGTCTGCCCTAAGATGGCTTCGAACTCTGTATATGCCAGGTACTGTGGCACAAGAGGATAGTAATGTGTTATTTTATTTGTTTAAAGACACACTATATATTGTAGCCGTGTCTATACCCATGAATTTAGGAATCTTCAGTCACTCACATCTGCTGCCCTTTCTCATTACAGTCCCTTTACCTCCCCTTCAGCCTTCTCTCTCTCTCTCTCTTTCCTCCTCCCCCTCTCCAGCCCTCCATATTTTTTCCCCCCACTCCCCTTTAAATAAGTTTTCTCCTGCTTTGCGCCCTGGTTTTCATGTCATATTTTCTTTTCCTTGACAACTCTCTCAACTCTTAAAATTCCTATAGTGCAGCAACAGGAGCTGCTATTGGCCAGCTGTGTTGGCCAGCTGCTGGGAGTGGTGTCAGACATAGGGTCAAAACTTAACAGCAGAGCTCCGGCTGCCGCTTCGCCAGTTTGACGTTATTGCATTTTTAGATGGAATTTTTAGGATAATATTATTTGAGGCATTTGACATACTTGATGTGTCGTTTTTTGTTGTTTTTTCTGCAGTGGAGTCAGAGAGGAGGCGGATGGAAGTGTGACCTACTGCCTCATGGGAAACGGACTGACTATAATGGCAGATGAAGAGTACCTGACAATCAGCTCCACCCTGGTGCCGCCTCACGGCCTTTCTTCCAGTCTGCCCCTTCGCACAGCAACAACCAAAGCCACAGGCCTCAGCTCTCATACCTGCAATACCATCTCTGGCTTCAGCTCTCAGAACCAAAATCTCATCCCTCACATCTCTACTACTACTGCCTCACCCCTCAGCCTCTCCTCTGACACCCAGACCACTTGCGCCCTGGCGCACCAGGCTCAGCCTCTCACAACCCAGCCACCCAAAGCCAAGCACCACCCAATCCAGCAGGGGCTTCTTCCGAGTCATTACAAAGCCATCTCCAAGAACAGCCAGCCTGATGGGCCTCCTCCTAGGCCCCCTGCTCCGCCACAGACCCCCATCACAGCACAGGTCATCTCCTCTGTGCCCCCCTGCACCAGTCCGCCTGTCCCGACCCTACCGGTACCACCCCCACCCGTGCAGGTCCACACGCAGGTGAAAGAAGAACCCGAGAAGAAAGAGAGGGAATACAAGGATGATGATGATGAGGAGTATGACGAAGAGGAGGAGGAGAGTCGAAGAAAGGCAAGTTTGTGATATTGGGCCAGACTGCAACATCAAAGCCACCTCTACAATCCAGAAAGTCTGTGATTGACTGACATGTGTATGCATGTCTATCACTGAGTCACTGAGTGATGAGACTTTACCATTGGTCGGCCAAAGCTAAGTATCTTAGACTGCATTTCACACCAGCAATGGTGGAGTTGAAGGTGTTAAAATTTTTACAATATGACTCTTTTAATTTTTAAAAAATTAAGGCAAGAAAGTAATTTGTATTACCTATGGGTGGTAATTTATCCAAACAATGGCTATTTAAAAAGAAAGCATCCATCTGCTGTTGCTGGTTTAACACTTTGTCAATTTACACCTGTAAATATGTCTAGTGTTTTTTTCAAAAAAAAACACTTCCATGTTCCAATAGCCTAAAGATTAAATAAATTAAAACGTCATATAATCTACATGCAAAATATGGTGCAATATAATTTAAGTATATATATTTTTTAATATTTTTCTTATGCATACAGCACCTTGAGTTACAACTGCTGCACAAATTAACTTAAACTTACATGAAAACAAACATCTTTAAAATCTTTAAAATGCTGCAGATGTCCATGTCTAATGGTAACCAAGCGATGTACAAATTAAAAGCCCTCTAGCATTTCATACACAGTCCAGCCATGTACTAGGTTTTGACCTCATTTTGTTTGTGAATTTCTATGACTGCTAAATAGATGAAATGTGTTTTTGTGCTTGGCAGGGATTGGTTAAAGAGTTTGAGCTGACAGTGCTTCTGACCAAGTCCAGGAATGGCAGCTTTGGTTTTACCATCACTCGAAGCAAACTGGACAACTGCTACTACATACAGGAAATACTGGACAACCCAGCCAAGTCTGATGGGCGGCTCAGAGCAGGAGACAGGCTTGTCACGGTACACACACACACACACACATACAGACAACTGTTGGATTATTTGCTTCTAAATTACTTGACTTCAATTGATTTCTTCTCTTTTGTCTCCAGGTAAACGGACATGATGTTACCAGCGTGGCAGATGATTATGCCATGACGATACTCAGGTCATCCCCGAGAAGACTGAGTATGACCCTGGGCAGGGCGGTCACCAACCTGGTGGCGCCACCGCCCTGCGACAGCCTGCCCGATATCGTTCTCTACAAGACGCCTTCAGGACAGCTCGGTGGGACACTGGTTTCACTGATTTTGTAGAATTTAAACAGTTTTGTCATCAGTCAGCATGACCGAATGTGTGTGTGTGTGTGCTCCGCAGGTATAAAGCTGACAGGCGGCATTGGCAGCAAATGGCAGGGCATCTACTGCCTGGCGGTGGTGCCGGGTTCCCCGGCCAGTGAAGAGGGCAGCGTCCGACCCAATGACAAGATCCTCTACATCAGTGGCAGGTGCACTCTGGGAATGACCCTGGAGGATGCGGTCAAAGCCTGTGAGATCGCCCCTCGTAAAGTGAAACTTAAAATCATCAGGTAAATGTCCTCAAAAGCTAGAGAGAGAGAGAGAAACAGAGAGGTATTGCTGTTTTTTTTACTCTCCTGTTTGTTCCATTTTTACAGAGAAGAGCAGCCAGTGACACCCAAGGCTAAGTGGAACGGTAAGGACTTTACATTTTTGAAGGATTTATGGACTTTCTCCTGCTTGGGTTAACCCAAGGACAAACAAACAGAATAGTTTTGTTGTTAGATGCATGATGGATTGCCTGGAAACCAGATATGCTTGTGCTTAACTGATGATAATTTAAGTTCAATCATTACCAGAAAGAGTTAGAGCTTTGTGAAGAGAAGTCATTGCCACATTTTTCTTAGAGTAAGGCACTTCAGGTAGTCGTAAACAGCCTATTACAGCGCGTAACTAAATAAATCACTCATTTGCAGGTCTGTTCGACTGGAAGAAGGACAAGAAGTTCTTCACACATTTTGAAGATCCTGCCACTCCAGAGAAAAACTCTCCAACTGAAGGTGGTTAAGACCTTCATGTCCTTCATTTATTCCTCTAAACTTCCTCCATCAGCCTGATCTATCAACACTATACCTGCTTCCCTTTTCCCCGTTTTCTTGTTGCCTCTTTGTATGCGTGAAGCTGGAGCTCGGCGATGAGAGATCGTTCTCTTTGCAGCTGTTTGTGTGTGTGTGTGTGTGTGTGTGTGTGTGTGTGTGTGTGTGTGTGTGTGTGGGTGATGACAGATGACTGAATGTTGACAGACAGATCCTGGGCTCTCACAGCAGGATTAATAATTAGCAAGCCTCTGGCCCTCCACTGGTGTATTGGACTGCAAGGCTGTAGGCATCGTATACACACACATACACACAGGCACACACACACACACACACAGCTCTACAGCCTGTAGTCTATAGGGCAGCCCGTTCATTTGCCTGGACAGTGGACAGGGTCAGTCTGAAAAGAACCAGCCTTGTTTGCCTGTCATAGAAGATACGCAACCATCAACACTTCTCTTTTAAAATGGCCGAAGAGGTGGGAGGTTGGTGTGTTGTTGTTTTTTTTTCCGTCTGTGTGTTTCGGAAGTATCATTTGCTGAAAATGGAGGCATGGATGGAAATCGATACAGAGGAGAATCTCCGTTCACGTTTTCAGATGTTTCCACTAAATCTAACTAACGAATTTGCTTTGGGCACAATAACCCAAGTACTTTTGTCTGAATTGACAGCTGATTCATTATTAATCCTTTTCTCTTTTTTCCAGCTGAACCTGTGTGTCGGACTGCAGGAAACTTCAGGCGTCCCTCTCACGCTCAGGAGCAGGATGTAAGTTTCTGAGCATAATATTCATGTCTGTCTGAGAGCTCATTCGTCCTGGAATTCCTTCACTTGTGTCGAACGTATCTATTCTTTTTCTGCTGAGACAAACACTGTAATATGAGTCTAATGTGTGTATGTATTCACCGCTGGATGGGGTCACTGTCTGTATGTGTGTCAAATTTCTTTATATCCAATTCATGCATTGACAACATAATTGCATATTTCAACGCAACAAAACGCAGTCTTATGAGTATGTGGGAATTAAACCAACAAGCGATTTTCTCAAAATTTGTCCTCCTCTGCTTCCTTGTCCCTTTAGAGTTGCATCATGCAAGTGGAGTTTGTGAAACCAGAAGGAGGGGGTCTTGGCTTTGCCTTGGTTGGGGGAACCAATGGCAGCATGCTGAGAGTTAGGGAAATCTGCTCTGGCGGAGTAGCTGAGCAGGACGGCCGGCTGAGAGTCGGAGACATTCTCTTAGAGGTAACTAGCTCTCATACGTCCCGCTTTAAGATATTTTATTATTTTAACTGTGGTGGAAACCCTGATCTTTATTCTGTAAATCCTAGGTGAACGGTGTGATTGTGTCTGGGCTGAGCCACAGTAAGGTGGTGGATATTCTGCGTAAAGCTGAGGGCACCGTACAGCTCACCATCTGCAGAGACATCCTACCTCTGACCTACTCCGAATCACCGACACCGCCCAACATGTCGGCTCAGACCGAAGCGATTTTAGCCGAGCAGCCGGCTCCTGTTTCCCGACCTGATACCTGTTCCTCGCCTGATGTCATGCTGAATAAGCCCCCCGGTATAACCTTTAACACCCGCCTTTCCCATTATCGTTATATAAAGGATGATTGATTTTGTTAAGACTCTTCAGCAAGATAGATATAAGTCAGGAAAATGAAGACTTGAGACTTGATGTTTGAGTTGACAGCTGTGACCCAACATACCACTCATATCCTGACCCATAAATGTCTGAACTTAAATTCTATTTTTCCTTCATAGTTGCCTCATCAGTCATTAATAAATGGATTTTTTTTCAGCGAATAGAAAGAGTGTTTTCTTTAGGTTTTACATGATTTGTTCATGGAAAAACACTTACAACCACAATTAATTGGTCCTATGTATCTAACCCTAACCCTGCAGTTTGTACAAAAGGTCATATCTGCTGCATAAAAAATACAGATATAAACACTAATTGTTGAAATATTTTCAATTTTGTATATTCTGAGTCACTTTAGAAAATATTTCAGGAAAAAAGAATGGTGTTTAATGTGTTTTATTGTTCCTAAATATACAATGACCTGAATTAGGGATGACATGGTGGTACAGGTGTTAGTGCTGTTGCCTCACAGCAAGAAGGTCACAGGTTCAAGACCTCCTTGGTTCTGGGTCTGGGACCTTTCTGTGTGGAGTTTGCATGTTCTCCCTGTGTCTGCGTGGGTTTTCACCGGGTACTCCGGCTTCCTCCCACATTCCAAAAACATACTCAGGTTAATTTGAAGACATTGCTCATAGGTGTGAATGTGTGAGTGAATCTGGGGTGTATCCCTGCCTCTTGCCATGTGCTGGGATTGGCTCCAGCAGACTCCTGCGACCCTAATGAGGAATAAGTGGGTATAGAAGATGAATGACTGACCTGGTGAATTAAAAAAAGAATAAAAAAAATAAACCCTGAATATTTATTTGTTAGGACCATGCATTGAAAATGTCTCATCTGTGTCACTTCAAATAATGATTGACAGCAGCACTGAAACATATTGTGTGCTCTGATTGCTGTTTCAGAGGTGACTCCAGACTCTGTGGATAAAGAAACACGTGTAATCCTTACCTCACCACCTCCTCCACGACGCCGACATTCTGTAGTAGCAGATGACAATGCAATGCAGCAGGTAACGCAAACACTAACTAGCACACACAATAAGCCACTGCGTGGTCATTATTTTAATATCAGTGTTTGTTTAAATTGAATCACGCCCATCCTTACCTCTTTACTAACCTCTCCCACTAACGTCTTGCTCCTCCAATCTCTGGCCGCTTGTCTGTGGAACAGGAGAGCAGTAACAGCACCCCTTCTCATCCAGCTTGCTGCCCATCCCTCAATGTCACTGACATGTTGCATGGAGCTTCTGACAGGTAGTAGCTTCCCTAAACTACTCTCCTCTTATTGTCTACTTGTTTTCCTTTCTTCTCCTCCACCACCTGCTCCTCTACCTACTCATGTGTTTTAGTGTGCTGGAGTTCCACTCGTAACCACATGGAGGCAGCAAAGAGCAATTAATAAAACTGCAGCCTGGGATAAAGTGCTGCTTAGTGCTTTGCTGCACTCCTGAGACAAAAGTAGTGTAAAGGTTAGGAAGTGTATAGTCTACTATCCAATGTAGCCTCAAAGCAAAAGGCTTGAAAAAGTGCGTAGGTATTTTAGCCTCATGTCTACTGTATTTTAGGTGGAAAGGTCGAAGGGACAGGAAGCTCAGCCTTGCATGATTTCAACCCCTCCTACCGAAGAGTAAAAATGGTCTGGTCTCACCCCTGCCCCCTGACTCCCCCAGGAAACAAATTTTGAGCAAACTCCTGGACCAGTCCTGCAAAGACATCCGAAAAACCCAGTCAGATGGCTGGAGCAGCGAAGAAGAAAATGATGATGTGTTTGAAGCCACCGGTCAGGAAGTGACCTCACCCCAAACAGGTGTCTACTCCTCTCCTCTTGCGGTCACGATTCAGGATGAAACCTTTGTCTCTACTGAGTTATACAAGCAGTGTCCTACTCTGTTGTTCTTCCCAGGCCCACCCATAGTATCAGAGGAGGAACTTGCTAGTTTAGCGCTCATTAGCCCGGCTAAGAGCAGCCAATATTCAGGCTCCAGGGTCAAAGCCATCATCAAGATTTTGCAGCACCAGCTTGACCAGCAGGAACTGGTCAAAGAATTCATGGTGTGTATATGTTTGCCATCAGAAATGGTTAAATTTACAAGTCGTTCACATTACGCACACTTGAACATTTTCCTACATTCATCCCGATTTCAGGCTCTAGAGCATCTGAAGCCTTCTGATAACTGTCTGGTGGGAAAAGCGCCAGAGAACAGAGACAAAAACCGCTACAGAGACATCCTACCCTGTAAGTTAACCTCTACTCTCTTTAGGCAGAATCGAAACTTTTACTCTCACCATTTGTTAGAACCCCAGCGATTCATTTTATGTTCCCCTATTGGGGTTTTTTATTGGTGAGCCAGAGCTTGTAAAATGTAGATACTCACAGACTTGGCTTTTATAGGAGACTCTGTCTGTTGTTACTTTTTTTAAGCTGACTGTATAAGGTCTTTACTGAAGGGAGTGTAGATAATTAATATAATAACATGATATGAAACCATTGCACAACTAACCATTTGCCAAAGTGTCAATAATTCACTGGTCTCGCACTTAGAATTTACTTGGTGCCAGCAAAATATGGGATGACGATGAAAACACCACTCTAGAATTACCAGAATTATATTACTTTAATTAATTAAGCAGCTACAGGAGTAAATAATATCAATATATTTTTTTAATTACATGTCAGAAAGTAAGTTGATAGAGATATGATGAGAATGTGTGTGTGTTTGTTTGTGTGTGTGTGTGTGTGTGTGTGTGTGTGTATGAGTTAATGCTGATGAAATTAATATTTAGCAATATGAGAGTATTCTGTAAATAAGCGGTTTTGGTGAATTCATAATTTGCTTTGGTCTTGATTAACTCCCCTCCACGTTAACCCACAGGCAGTGTTTACTTTCCAGCCTTCTGAGGTCTGTGTTTCAGGATGAGACGGGTCAGAGTTAGTTGAGATGAATGAGTGTGCTGAAAAAGATAGCGACCCAGTGGAATTCTACTGCTCCTCACCATATGCCTCGCTGCCTGCAGTCCGTCACAACTGCTGTTTGTGCAAGTGGTCCATGGGAAAAAAAAAAGCATGTTATTTACAGATCCGATCCATTACTTATAGCCATTACTTTGACTATTTTATTTAGAAAGCCATTCCCCGTCTGTGGCTTTTTTTTAACCTTTGGAGCAGGAGGTGGAGGGATAACCCGAAAAACATTCCTCACTGCCTTCGGTCTATCACTCCTCTCATCACCAACCAACAGCGCTGGTTTGTTGAGACCGACTCCAGACCTCAGAGCTGTTTGCTCGGCTTTATTTACTGTACACTTAGATTGCGTGCTTTTGGAAAAACAAGGTGGCAGTGTTTGTTGTTTAGAATCCAGAAATGAATGGATTTATCAAGCATTTACAAAACATAAACTGTACCTATGGGGGACTGCTGCTGCTGCTGCTGCTCAAGGTGTATTTTTACAGCGAAAAGACACACACACACACACACACACACACACACACACACACATGCAGAGAGTCAAGGTTTTTCTCCTTTCTCTTCCCCCCCCCATAGATGACAAAACCCGTGTTACCATTGGAGAGAACCAGGACTACATAAACGCCAGCTTCATCCACATGCAAATCGGGGCCGAAGATTTCTTCTACATCTCTTGCCAGGGCCCACTGCCTTCCACAGTGGCGGCCTTCTGGCAGATGATCTGGGAGAGCAAATCCGACGTCGTCGCCATGATGACCCAGGAAGTGGAACGGGGGAGGGTCAAATGTCACAAGTACTGGCCGGAGAAGTTGGCAGCGCCCCTGGACACCGGCAGGTACCAGCTTCACCTGGAGAACCAGCAGCGCCTGGAATACTTTCATATAAAGATCATCCGTATGGTGGAAAAAGAGGTGAGACATTTCTAGAAACTTGAAACATATATTTTAATGCAAAAAAAAAAAATCTGCTTGATTGGGTTGCTTTCTTGAAATCAACATTCCAGACCGGTGAAACCCACTTTGTCCGTCACCTGAAGTTCACGCACTGGCCCGACCACGGCGTGCCGCACTGCTCCGAGCAGCTGGTTCGCTTCATCCGCTACATGAGGGCGGTGCACCACAAAGGTCCCGTCACCGTGCACTGCAGCGCCGGCATCGGACGCACCGGAGTTCTCATCTGCACCGACGTCATCATCAGCCTCACAGAGAGGGATTTGCCTGTGAGCAAAAGCCAAATTTATTATTTTAGCATTTAATTTGTTTGTATTCCATCTGTCTGTTCTTCACTCTCAAATAAAGTCACAAAAATAGCCCAACATGTGTGAATGTATAGAAGAACCGAACCATAAACAGGCCCATGCACAAGCAGTAGCTGTGACTAACAGCCATCTGTCTCCGTCCTCAGATTAATGTGAGCAGCATCGTAAAGGAGATGAGACTTCAGCGGCATGGGATGATTCAAAACAAGGTCGGTGCCAACATGAGGGTTAAAGTTCAAAGTTCAAGCTTTAAAAAAGGAGACATTTCCTAAAAGAGAGACGTTGGCTTTGTCTCTCTCTCTCGTTTCAGGAACAGTACCTCTTCTGCTACAAAGTCTGGCTGGAGGTTTTACAGGGCATTTTACAGCTTCATGGCAGCCAATGGCAACCGGAAAGTCCCAGAGACCACAGAGTAGTTTGAATGTTTCTACCTTAAGTTCAGCTACCTGTAACTAGACTTTGTTCGTTCCACCAAGAGACGTCAATCACAGAACAGACTGGTAATCCTTTTTTTTTTTCTTGGCTGTAGTTAGCTATCATAATAAACCGGTAATTCTTTTCTGTTTTGATACTTTGTGTTGAGGCCTATTGTTTAGTTACGAACCAATCAGACTTCAACTTGAAGTTTTTGTTCTTGTATGTGCTCTTGGTGCTGTGATTATGTCAGTTTAACTTAGATCACTGAGTTTGTTGTGAGTTTTTTGGTTTGTTTTTTTTGCCTGTTCAGGCTTAGTAATTTGCCTTCTGTCTCTAGCATCTTTTTTAAATCGAGTCACTATTTGAATGTATTTCATTTATTTCTTTCCATGTCGTTTAAAACTGCTAATTTATTTTTCAAGTCATATTGCATGGACTAAAAAAGTTGGTAATATTCACATCTTTTATCTGGCAGTAATATTACTAAGGGTCATCGAAGTGCAACGTGTAAGATCGTGTCTGCTTGGAAACTTGAGAAGATTTTTGACTAAGCATCGTGTTATCATTTCATTAAGTGCATTTGTACCCTGGAGAAAAGGGCATTAGCACAAGAATATTATTCATTTTCTGTTCATCACCTAAGGAAATGAAAAGAATCAAGTGCCTTGGAATGATTCATCCCGCTTGCTCCACATTGACCCCGAGCCACTTGTCACAAGCGGTCTGGGACAGTGAGCAAGAAACTGATTTGAGAGCACCCGGCGGTGGTTAGATTGAATGTGCAGCTTTCAGTCTGTTTGTGGTCTGAGGTGGAAGTTTGGTTCACCCAAACCAAAGGAGGATTACATCTCACCTTTTAGTTAGTATGAGCAAAGTGTAACATAGACGATATGTGAAGTTTGCACACCGCCTCTCAGCTTTGTTTATTTGTCTGTTTGTGGGCCCATTTTATACAAAACTTCACGATGACAGTCTTACTACACACTATCTTAACTTGCAAATCCAAATACAGATAAAGAATAATTCGACATAGCACATTTTTGGATAAATTCATAAAATTTTCAATTTCACTCTTTTGCTAAAAAATTTGGACCAGGCGTTGACACTCCTAAGTATTCCGATTTGTTTTTTTGTTTTGTTTTTTTCAAGTAAAGTGTACTAAACTGATTTAAATGTCATTTAAAGAACTCGTCAGCAGGCTTTTAGTGTGTAATTAGTTATGCGACGACATCCTTTATCTGTGTTCCATAGCTATTTTACTACAAACTCAGCCAAAAATGCAAAAAATACAAAGAGGTTTACAAACTTTCCATTTTGCCACTTTGTGCATGTAATGTACAAAGTTACAAAGCTGCACAGATCACAGATCAAAGATGATTTAAAAAGCTGCTGGTTTGAACCTTAACCTTTGGATGTATAACTGCTTGTAGGCTTCGTTCTTTTAGCTGCTATCACACACACCAGCTCTCTCATTGCATGCAGACTCTTGAAGTACAGAGGTCCGAGCCGCGAGGTTTGACTGACTGACTTGAATGAGATTGAACTGTGGAATGTAACAAAGCAATACCTCCCCCCCGATGAGGAGGGGGATCCAGAATGTCAGCCTCTTACCTGATAACATCTCCCAATCTGTTTGGAGCATGTCGGTAAGACACAGGCAGTACTGCACCTTTTGTCATGTGGATGCAGAGCCACCAGCCTCTGTACTGTGTATGCAATATCATCTCACTCAATGCCGGTTGGTCGGTTGGTTTCCAGCCATAAGTAGTCCGCTGTTATGTGCAAGTTTTTGTTCCCTTCGAGGCCCTGTTGATGTATATTTTCTCTCGGATCTTGGAAAAACGATTATTCTTGAACAAAACAAAACAAAACAAAAAAAAAAACAACTAAAGCACATTTTGCATTCATCTGTGAAAACGCATCTTGTACAGTTAAGCAAGTGCTTATGCAACGGCAATGTGAAATGTTATAACCCTTAATTGCACAACTGCTTATTTATGCTAAATTAATATCTTGTCACTGTACCAGCCACTATGTAACCAATAACTGAGAACAATGTAATACCTCTCTCTTTAATTAAAAACTATTCTGAAACGTCTTTGTGTGGTATACGACACGTTTTGCTTTCCCCTGGCTCCGGAAAGGGACATAACTCAGCTCGAACAACGGAACAAGAGCGGCGAGAGTGGGTTTTCCCTGACAGCACACACAGAACAGAGGGACCAGAGGCGGCCCTAAATCTAATTCCGCCGAGCCCCTCTCCACTTTTTTACTGCAGGGTATACTCCCTCTCGGGTTTTACTGCAGGGTAAATAAGCTGGTCTCACAGGGGTCTTTGTGACAGCACGGAAACCCCTGGAAACACACTGCACGCTCCGCACACATATAAACCTGACGCTGGGGGAAGCCACGGAGCAGATTTACTCCCTCACTTTCCCTCTCTGTCTACTCCCACTGCCCTTGTGCGCTATCTCCCAACCACCTCGCACACACACTGTGTGTGCATGCTCACACAGACCTTCAGTCACCCCACCTTCCTGCCCCTCTTTTTTTTTTCCTCCTTCCTCCCCGACCCAGACCTTGTTATTGCTGTAAGTTATGGCAGGAACGGCGGCGGCTCGGTTATTCAAGGCCCGTTCCCGTTTACGGCTGTATCGTTTTATTGAACAGTTGTCCTTTTCAGATTCGCATGCCGAGGGGGGAAGAGTTATTGCCCTGCTCAGTGACTCAAAGGTGATATTGAGCAGAAAGGAAGGTGACAACGGGAAATATGTTGAGGACAAACGTCGGCTGATAGCAGCTGCAGAAATATGAGCGAAGACCAGGGTGGATACGACACTCTGCGAGGAGTCTGAAATGAAAAGAGGTGGGAACAAAGTCAGTGGTTAAGTCATTAACAAAGCCCTTCAGTGAGGGAGTGTGATTTAAAGGCCTGAAGAAGGTGAAGAAATGAGCTCATATGCTCTCGGTAAATCCTGTTGCTCTCTGCTTCACTCGTGTGTATAACGCAGACACTAGACTGTTTTCTTTTCCTCTTTTGCGGCTTCCTCATCCCTTCCTGTCTAATTTCACCTTGTGGCTGCACAAGACAGTCAGAACAATGTAGAAGTTGTGTTTTTATGTGACCAAGGAAGCTGTCTCCGATGTGGGGTTGTACAGAATGGGGAAAAAAAAACAGCCGCTGCTCCCAAAAAGTCTAACTTGAATGGATTCAACGTTATTTGAAATCAGCTCAAACGGAAGCTTATATAGGTTTGTGCGATACTTAATGTACATTTTTTCTGTAACGCAGCCTGGCCTCACAGAAACCTGGGGATCGTAACCAGAATTTGTGGGTTTAGATAAGGTTTGGATACACCCTCCCACTCCTGGGCTCAGGAGAACCGAGAGTTATTACCCGACAGGATGCTTGCAAAACAGGCCCTGTCATAGACCATTTGGGTTCTCAGAAAAACACGAGGACGAATTCCAGGTCATGTTTTCTGATCAACCGCCGAGATTAAATCGAAGCTGATGAAGCGGAACTATCAGAAAGCAGAGGGCGGTCATGGACAATGGAAGATAAGGTGGCCCTTGCAAAAAAAAACAAAAAAAAAAACCTATAAGCCTGTGGAATGAATTTCACATTTATCACCGTTCCACATGTGGAAAATCATGTTTTTTTTGTTGTTTTATTCTCATGTGAAAAGTAAAATATCACATGAAAAGTCATTGAATTTCAGTGTTTCACATCTGATAAATTCAAATGAACATTAGGTGGTCTTTGGACGTTCCTCATGTGAAATATAATATTTTACATTACGTTGTAGGCTTGTCTTATAAGTTTTGTTTTTTCTTAGCTTTTAGTTGGTTTATATAACCATACCTTTCACTTTATAGCAGATGCATGAGATTATTTTATGAGCAGCGGTGTTGCCAAACTGGACCTTTCCTGTTTAGTGTTTGATTGTCTCTGCAAGAAGCCAAATGGGAGGAAGAATGATGTTGATCCACCTGTGGGCCACACTGAGTGGAAGTCAGCACATACCCCACTGTCATCAATACAGGGAAAGAGCCTGAAGCACCTCTTAAAGTTCCCACAGGCTGCAGATACCAGTTGTATTACACTATGTTCCAGGAACTGAACTGTACAGCCTCTATATTCCAAAATGTGGTATTTGATTGAGTTTCAAGCAGCAAAATAAATGAGAATTAAAGTGCTTTTTGAAGTTGTTGTTGACCGTGCCCTTTGTAAGTCGGCCCCATAGGCTCCTCTGTGATGACAGCCGCACCGACACAGACACAGAGGGCCATTCATCCCCTCGCTGGGCAGAATGTCACTTTTGTGGATTTCCAGACTTTCAAAAACCACAGACTTGTCAAAGGAAGCCGATTATGATTAGGGCCTCCTCTTGTATGTTCACTTATAATTATCTTTAGTTGGTTATGTAAGGGTTAGCTGGGCTCTGCATCGGGTTTTCTGTGGTGAGCTGCAAGTGGGGGTCTAAAATTACATCCAGTGGTGCTTTGCGCAAAGGATTTAATTTTCTGGGACTGCTAGCAATCCAGTGAATTTCACGATGTATTCTATTGTGTCTGGCGAGATCCAGCAACTGTAAAACATGCTGCAAAGCACAAGACAAACACCACATCACTAGAGGTTACAGCTCAGTCTGTAATTGTTAAGGTTTGGAAATATGTGCAGTATATGTGTCCTATAAGTAAATCCAGCACTGAAACATGTTGAAAAAAATACCAAAAAAAAAACTCAAGTTCTCTTTATTTGCTGTTGGATGACTTCTGTTTTTTTCTTTCTTTTTATTTCTTCTCCAAATTCTCAAAGCAGTTAAAATGTCTTTTTTTTAAGTGGGACCTAACAAGAAGGCAATATAAAAACTGGACAACATAGATGTAAGTGACATCACACAATATGTTTTTGTCTTACCAATATCAGATTTATGAAGTGAATTCAACATTAGGATGAGTTTATAATGTTTCAAGTAAACTTAAAGGTCCCGTATCATGCACTTTTATAGGTTTTATTTTAGTTTTTTGGTACCACTAACATTATAGATTTGTAACTTAATGTACAAAAATTCAACTCATTGCAGCTTTACACAGCTCTCTCTCAAGTACCTCACAAGTCATTTTTCTGTCTGTCTCATATATATTCATGAGCCTCTCTTCTGAGTTTCACTCGGAAGACTGAAAAAAGTGGGTGTAAGGGTGGGGGCAGGTTGGCTGTGCTGGGAACTTCTACGGGTGGAGGGAGCTACAGCATGACATCATAAAGTCAAGGAAGTACAAACGAGCCGTGGAACAACAAAATTTCCAAATGAGATGTAATATGAGATTCGTTATTTGAGGTACCTGTTTAAAGGGATAGTTTGGTATTTTTTTAGCATGCCTAAAATCAGTGTCGAGCCATATATATATATATATATATATATATATATATATATATATATATATATACTTCTGTCGTTTTGACAAGAACCGGACCAGAACTCAGCTCACAGGACACTGTCGGGGGTAAGTCAGTGTGATACTGCTGATAGGGATGCTATACAGATTCATGTCAAAAATACCAAACTATCCCTTTAAAGGAACATGAAACTAATGTGTTAAGATGCTTAATAAAAAAAATGTATTTTTCCGCATGAGATGTATTATTTTTTATTTAATTCCTCAATGAAGTAATCACCTTATTTTATATAAATTATATAACTATAATTCGAGATCCAGACCATTGTGGATTGTTCAGACTAAAACAAGACATTGACATCAACCATATCTGCATTCTCTATTAAACTGTCCCATCTGCCATTGGTGTATTTTCATCACACGGCTGTATCAAAAGCAAATAGCAGCATAGCTATTTATCTAGCTCTTTCACAGGCCAGAGAAGTTGAACGATATGATATTCTAGGTGTTTGGTTTGTGTGTCCTGGAGCACCGAGCACAGACTCCATCAACAGAGTTCAGAAAAGGCCTTTTTCCGCGACTATAATTTGCCATAATTATCATGTGACCTCTCCAGGCAGCCAGAGTAAATGAGCATCTGTCAGTGGGTATAATCTTTGGTTTTGCTGATGCTCTTTATAGGAGGGAACAACAGTGTATATATGACACAAGATATTAAAAGCTAAATCACTGCTTGCTGCTATTTTGGAGGACTATGTTGGTAACCAATAATAAATGACCCAAAATCGGCTAAAATTAAATCCGTGTTGCCATTTTAAATTCTTCTCTTAAAGGTGCCTTTTAGCGCAATTTGTCAAATTTAGGAACAGTTAATCATGTGATAGATGGGATACGACATGGGATATTTGATTAAATATGGCCGGCACTAGAAACATTGCATATTGCAGCAAAAGGGCATTTTTGGGGGGATTTTTGTGTGTGTGTGTGTGAACTGAATGGTCTGTGTCAGTGAGTGGCAAGGACGATCTTCTCTTTGTCAAACTCCCCCAAATCTCCCGTCACATTGGAGCAAGGTTGATTAACACCTGCTTTCAATTAAGTGACTTTCTCATCAAGCTCCGGTTGTAAACGGGGGAAGAAAAAAAAAAAAAGGCTTACGCCTCGTCACGTCGAAGATGTTCCTGAATTAGAAAGCTATTAAATCGGAGGAGCAGACGCGCGGTGTTCCGAGGGCCGTCGTTTATCTTCATTTGAGCGGGCCCTCCGTGATCATCTCCACGGGGGCGGCTAATTGAAAAAGGGCTTCAGAAATGCGATTGTTAGCGGCGATAATAATTTATTACTCTCAGCTTGTGGAGTCCTGGGAGTCATTTGTATTCATTAGTGTAAATTCAAATTATGTTTGTGATTAAAATGTGACTTTGACAGGCAGAGGGGCCTCAGACGGGGACAGGCGCTGATGAGACCTTTGCTCCGGGTCACTGGCTCCCACATTAACCTCTTACTAAGTACGCGGCAGAGGAGCCGTCTCTGCATCACCGCCATCAATCTGCGTCTGATTCCAGTTGAGACGTTAGACTTGATGGCCTCTACACGGGCGTGCGAGCGCCTGCTTTGAGGATACTCTGTAAGCAAAAAACAAATGAACCTCCCTTCTAAAAGACAACACTGATCAGACTCTGGAGGAGACACTAAAGAGTCGCTCTTGTCTTATCTCCTTTATTTAGCCGGTAGTCGCCGTTATCGGGTTATTATTCGTCACGCCTGACTAATATTGACCAAGCTTTTTCTCCAAATGTCAGGCAGTGATTTCTTTGATGTCCAAGCGGAGATGGCAGTTAAGTAGGTCAATGTCATTGTGATGAACATCAACCATGGCGGGTCACTGACGGGGCCGCTCCTCCACTTGCCCGCCTGTCACAAGCCACTGAGCCAGAGGAGGCACCGGAGCCGAGTGCTCCTTTATTGCAGCCCGGGAAATTACTCCAATACAGGCTGTCGCCGTGCAAAGTGAGGAACTTTATCAGATGTACAGTGCCAAAGGTCATATTTTATTGACCTGACAGGTCTCCGGTGGGGGCCCGCTGGAAAGGGTGACAGGGGTTGATGGTTAAAGGCTGTTTGTGTTGGATATGAAAATGTCAAATACTGTAGAAGGAAAAACATTTAACTCCCCCCCACCTCATTTTATATAAATCCACATCATGGTAAAAGTAGTTTCCCTCTCTAGAATAGCAAATATTGACACTTTAGATTAACTTTATGCGTTTGTATAAACCTTTGTTATTTTATACGCTTCGTATATTTATAGCCATATTGCTGGACAATTATTACTTCAGTTGGTGCCAGTAGTCCAAATCTAGGGGATTATCTTCCCTTAGCGCTACTTTCACACTGGTTTGGTGGAATTTCATCATCATATTTCATCATTCATCCACGGATCGACTTACATGCGCAGCAGCTCGCCGTGATTCACTCCGAGACATCCTCTTCCAGCACGGGGCCTGCAGAGGGGCATCCGTTCCCCTCCTGAAAGCTCGGCGGCATGAAAACAGATTTCCCCTCTCAATTACGCATGAATCACACACTTTAAAACGTCATGCCTTTTCTATGCAAACATGGGAAACATGCAAACACACACAACCGTGTGTACCTGTGGAAAAACCCAGAGTTTCCTTCTGACCCCGGTCCACACTTGACACGGGCGGGACGGTAACACCAGCTTACATCAATGGAGCTTTTCTCTTAGGTGGAGGGAAACCTCACACACACACACACACACATACACACAACATGCACGGGCACACACTCACAGGGCAACCCCTTCACATACTCCCACGCTCCAGGCCTCTGTAAATGTCAGACCGTGGGAGAGAGGGTTTATCTTGGAGCGGTATGGTATTTTTACACCTTTCATTACTGCTTCTCTCACACACACCCACGCATGCACACACACACACACACACACACATTGGATCTTCCAACACTGCCCACCCAATGAAGGCCAAACCTTAGCCTTGGTGTTCTACCTCACTGTACATACAACATTAATGTCCAAAACACATGAACATGTGTTCAACTGTAATCAGTAATACTAATTAAAGGTGAAAAAGAGTGTCATGTTGTTATCACTGTTTTTCCACATCTTTTTTTATATGTTTCTCATCCCTTATCTGTGTCTGTACAGCTTTTATCAGCTTGCACCATAAGCGAGCTCCGCTGCGCCACTGACTGACTTCCTCTGTTACACAAACACCTTATCTGGATTCACTCCTGAGAGCACTTTTTTTTTTGTCTGTGAATAGATGGCCCTTTGCTTCACTGAAAGGTAATAGTTTCCTTGTCTGGACCGGTCTAGACTAGGAAAACATTATGAAAACAGCGACAATTCATAATACCTGCCATCGCAGGACAGAGTCGTGTTTTCTTGTGGTCGTTTGTAGCCTTTCAAAAATGCTTACAATTCAACTTTTCCAGATGTCTCAGAATTTGCAACAACAGCTAATAAAAGCTCCAGTTCACCTTCGTTTTGTCTGTTTTTCAGCTATTAGAGTATTAACGACACTGTGTGTATTTTATATCTGCGTTTTCGCTGGGAAGTGAGCTCAGATTTCGAAGATACCGTAATCCTTGTGAGAGCTCAAGCGATTAAACAACCTGACTCTCAAATATCACACAATAGGGGCAACATCTACTTTGCTATAAGTAGCGCGTTGTTCCAACATGTACCAGCTGTTGTTTGTTTCTTTAACATCCCCAAAATGGCTGCAGGAACGACGGCGGCTGGATGTGATAGGGGTGACGGGGGCCGCAACAATGCCTGTCTCCCTCCCCGCTGTTCCACCCAGGAGCCTAAACTACTAATGGCCCGCTAATGTATAAATACCATTCTGCAGACATTAGTCACACTTTCTCCCTTTCTCTGACACACATACACACAAACATATATGCACACACACACACACACTCAGAGGCTGGCCTATAAGGCATTAGTCACAGTGGCAGCCATGCCTATGCTTGGATTGCAGATGAGGGCCAAGGCCAGGGGCTGAGGGTCTAAATTCTCTTGCACAAACAATGCATGTCAAAGAGGCCCATCAGGGGCATTCTTTATGGATGGGAAGATGTTGTTCGGAGTACAAAAGGAGGGCGGCGGGACCGTGCCAGAGACTGGTGAAGATAGAGATGTGTACATCCAGGAGCGCAGCCCGCTATTGAGATGTGTGTTTTCCCTCATTTTGTATCACGACTGCATGCATGCGAGGCGTACTGCGATGTGTGAATAGGCGCTGTCGGTTGTAGTTATAGATATTAGAGAAAATAAAAATGTTTAGCTTACAGCTTTGTTTGCATGCAAATCTGCGTTTCATTTTTCTTTGAATATTCCGATATATATATATATATATATATATATATATATATATATATATATATATATATATATATATTTTTATGCAAGACCACAAGCGGAGGACAAAGGCTTCTCCGATACCCACGTTGACAGCTAAACATCTTCATTCTCACATGAGGCATTACGAATGCAAATTGCCATTTTGGTGCACGCATGCAGCGACTGCGGAGATCATTAATACCTATTTAAAGCCTCATTTATCAGAGTTATATAAAGATTGGATGAGCAGTCATTAATCACTGTATATTGGGTAAACATCTTGTGTAGAGAAGTGTGTGGATTTTTATGCATTTTTTACGTGTGTGTCTGCAGGTGTGTGTGTGTGTGTGTGTGTGAGTGCGTGAGCGTGACCTTACCCTAACTTCTCAACATTTTCCCACAGATGTCAAGGAGGCTCCGAGGTCATGGCCAAAAACACTTTGAAAAATCCGTCCACCCACATACACGATCAATCAAATTTCTCTTAGAGCCATTTGGAGGCACAGTTTTCTACCAGCACTCTGCCCCCTCCCAACCTTTTTTCTTTTTTTTGCAGAAAACCTTAAATTAGACTTTACATATTCATAAATGTCCATCACTCAATCACTCAATCAAGTTTTATTCACTACATGTGATCATAAATTAATGCAATCACAGTGAAATGTGCAGAGATATCGACAATCCCAGAAAGGTCTCACATTTCTGGCTGCAAACTAACAGATGGTTGTGGGTCAAAAGCTACTCGCTATGTTGCTGCCAAGGTACAAACCCATATTTCAGACTATTTAACAATTAGTGAACCTCACAGCATGGCACATTTAGATCATTATTGGAGAGCATCAATCAGAACCCGCTGAAATCAACCGTGGCCATGCAACTATTACCGAGCCGTGACCACTTTTATGTCCGTGACCTTATAACAGAGGCTGTAAAACACATAAGGACTCCTTTATTCGCTTCTTTTTTTTCTCCTTTTTTTTGGTTTCACACAATCACAATGCTTTAAACCAACCTACGTCGGGGTGCAAACAATTTAACGACCCTGTTCTGGGTGGACACGCCGCTGGTATGTCAAGCCAGAATCCAATTACAAGCCAGGACAAAATTGAGAACATTAGAGAACATTAATATATTGTTTTCATCAACAACAAAAAAAGAAAAAGGTTGTGTATGACTTGGTTGTATTCAGGTAGACTGTTATGTGACTAAGCAGGAATGTGCATGTGCATGTATTAAAATAACAGTGTTTCTCTTAAGTGGCTGGAAACTCTAACGAGCTAGAAGCATTATTGATGTGGGGGGGGGGATTCCATGAGAAAACACCTCTGCAGGGCTTTCCTCAACATCCTTTTCCTCCACCCGTGCAGGCCATCGCTCGCTCCCCTAACACGCTAATAGACGGTGACACTCATACATGCAGAGAGCGAGGCACCGCTTCTCTTTGGACAAAGAAGAAAGACGTGCAGGGAGTCGGCAGGTTGTTTGGATTCATTTGTGCTATTAAGACGTCAAATAGCTTCACCGTGACCGTTTCGTCCTTCACCCTCTGGAGGATCCTGAGAGAACCACCACCCTAGAACATCTTCTCAGCTCAGTACAGAAGCGTTTCCTCTCCCCTCTGCATTTTACTCCTTGGTTCATTATAGTAGGCTCAGGCTGTGGCCTCCAGCTGATGCGGTTGTAATACTTTACACCTTTGCAGAATCGCGGGACAAAGGGGATCAGTGCTCCCTAAACAGGGTGAGCCGCTTTTTCCGCTGATTTAGACGTTTCTGCTGTTTACCAGGTAAAGACCCCAGAGAGAACGTAGGCTGGAAACTTAAACGAGGAAGCACGTTTTAACGAGGGAGGGGAAAAAAAAAAAACCTTTCGCAAGTCGATCTCACATCACGGTAGAAATAGTTGGCACCGAAGGGTGTATGGAAACCGCCGGAGGTAGTGGAACACGGCTGCCTCTCGCCCCGCGGGGGAGAGACAACGATGAGAGAAGCATTTTGGTGATTTTCATTCCGAACTTTGGGGTTTTAGAAAAACAGAGAGACTGGCATCCGCTTGCTCATGGCTGACACGTACTGCGCCGAGATGTATTGACGCTGGAGTGTAACATCCCAGCACTAATAGTTTCCATCATCTCATTTATCCGGGAGGCCACACCGGCTGATCATGACTGGCAGGATGGACCATTTCATGGAATATTACGGATCATTCTGCAGTTGATGTGATAGGTAAATAGTAAGGCTGTCAATCGATTAAAACATTTAATTGGGATTAATCGCATGACCATGCATGGTTAATTGCAAATTAATTGCACGTTTTTTATGTGTCCAAAATAATGGGACAGTTTTCAAGTGTTGCTTGTTGCTTGTGAATGTCGCATTTATTGTTGGGAAATTCATTAACAACAAAATAATGAAAGAAACGTTAACAGGTTCAGCATTTAGCTTCATATGCGCAAATCATAAATCAGCAGTGATCAGATCGGCACATTAGCAGCTAAACGTCCCATTGCTTTTTTACATTTAAACTGCACTAATCAATCAATATACACTGATAATGGAAGCAATAGCTTGGTTGTTCTTAGCGATGACCTCAAGGAGAATTATCATCAGACTCTGCAGCTCCATGGTGTGTTTTCAATATCTTTAAGCTCATTGTTTCGGTTTTATAGGCCACAAATTTACTCTTTTGGTTCACGCCCCAAACTCTCATCAAACTCACAGCAGGCAGGTGTTCAGCACACAAAAAGAAAAAAAAACAAAAACTTTAAACAGACTGCATGTGTGTGCCGGGCACTCACAGGCAGGCAGACAAAGTCAGCGACCAGCCGATGAATATAGTGAAGGATTTTTGCTGCTAAAAAGACAGATATTTCCCTCAGGTGATGGAAATTGACAGTTTAATGCCCAATTTTTTTTCCCATCAAAAAGCAACAGCGCCACTGTATGTCTAACCGTGGCACTAATGGGTTTGAAGTAAGATTATGTGGTATTGAGCCTGTGATCATAGGCGAGACACACCTGTTGGATGCGGCCACCTCCACATCTGACAGCCATTACCTCCCGGGCTCAAATCTCCACTCCATTACACTATTATACTGTTACCATGACACCGCGATACCACCAAAGACGACAGCCTCATCAATCTTCTGCTGTTTTTGAACGTGTACACACACAAACGCACGCACACACACGCACCCACACGCACCCACAGACATACACACACATACTGAACTGACAGGCCTGTCTGAGGCCTCCTCCTGCAGGGAGTTTATTATTCTTTCTCTTCTGACATGTTATGTGTTCTTTTATCTTTGAATAATGCATGAAGCCTTTTTGAAACCCACTTGTACATTTGGCACCAACACTCAGTCAATTTGGCTTTGCTTTTCCACGCATTATAGAAGTCTGTCAAACCTCAAGTCCCAGCCCTCCTTTCTTTTTCCTCCCTCCCTCCCCAATAATCACACACACAATTTACAGAGACCTTGTGCTGTTTTCAGTTGACTTTGTGCAGAAGGCCTCCGTTTCATCCAGACGCCCCGTCCTCCTTTAGCATGCATAGCACTTATTTCTTACGGTAGATTCTGCTTAGGGACGTCCAAACCTGTAACTGGGATCCTTCCCTCCCTTGTGCATTGTAAGGGTGTCAGGGTGATAATGTAAAGTGTTAGCGGCGGGCTGGGTCACTGGCTGCTGTTTTGAGGCCTCTGTGTTCTCTCAGGCCTCTCCTTTCCCAGCTCCTCTCCCCTGAAGCACTGTGGGTGTGTTTAGAGCATGCCCAGCAGGCCGCCCTCAATCACAAAGCCCTCTTCTTCCACAGTCCGAGACTGCCAGCTGGTGAGAGTGGCCAGTGTAAGTGTGTTTGAGAGAAACAGAAAATGTCCGCTTTGAAAAAAAAAAGGAAAAAAAAGAAGTAACGACTTTATCTACTCCTCCCTGCACCGCTGACCTAACCAGAGGAAGAGAAAGAAAGGAGCAGACTTGAAGAGAGATGCAGGACTTGGATCTCGAAATGGAATACATCAACAAGTTGGACTCATTAGACCCGGCGCTGCAGGATTTTTATCTCCTCAGCAGGCAGGCAAGGCTGATAAAGCTCCTTCACTCAGTAGCAACTCCACTGAAGAAAAAAAAAAACATAAAACACAAAGAAAGAATAATAAAGTGCTGGCTTCAGGGTTTTCAGGAATCCAAATTAACTGCGGGTCATGTCATGTGAGAGCTATGGTAAAGCAAGAAAACGCAGCGGCTGAACCACATCACCCTTCTGGAGCACTGGGCAGATCAACCATTCCCATGGGAACTCAAAAGGGTCTCGATGACCCACCCACCACGAAAAAGCTTTTCCCCAAAGACACGAGTTCTCAAGCAGAAGAATAGAAATAAAATAAAGACGTGGGGAGGGGGGTGCGCAAAAAGAAGGACACAGTTTCTCATTTTGTTGAGGCCAGATGACACGCTGCAGACCCTCAGGACCTGGCTCAGCTGTATTCCGTGAAGGAGACAATGACAAGTGGTTGATGAGCATCCCGCTCCGACCCGATCCGAGTCCTCAAACGGCACCAGTGGCCACCAAGAGCGATGCATCTGTCAGCTGTCATCTTCCTTAAAAAAAATAGGAGAGTTCACTTCCTTCCTCCCAGGCTTCATCCAGCAGTCAGGTTTCAGAAGAAAGACTTTCTGGTGCTCATCACACACCCCTTTGATTATTCACAATGGAGCTGGAGTGCTGCAGAGGCTGAAAGCTGCTTGAGACGTGGCCACGGCCAGATTGACAGCAAGGGACACTTACTGATGCTACACTGTCCAAAAACAATCAGATGACTTCTTTCAGCGCTGTCAAAACCTCTGGCCGGGCGCCATGTGGGTTTATAGGGGACGCAAGAGGGAGTAGACTCAGTTTCTCTTGCCTTTTGCCACCATATGCTGCAACACAGCAATGCTCTTCTGCTAATTCCTCCTCCATGCTATCGTTTGAATGTGATAACTGACTGAATTAAATCACCCAACGTACAAAAAGGCATATTTTCTCACTTTCAGCCTTGCAGATAGATTTAAGTATCTGTCACTACTGTCGATACTTGTGATGTCAACAGCTTTAACCCATTTAAGCCTAAGAGCCGCTAAGTCTATGACTGTAATTTTATACCTAACCCATTTAAACCCAGATTTTTTCTCAAAGATTTCATGCATATAATTATGTCAGTTTTTTGTACCATTTTCTTTGCAAAAAATATCATGGCTATTATAGTTGCCACTTGCACAAATCTGCGCATAAACAAAAACCTGTTTATCCCATGTACAAAATTACTTTTTGGGGATTATTCTAGGAAGGAAGGAAGTTGATGACGTATATGAGAGGAAGCACTTGGAAACTTAAATTAAGATTAGATTAAAGAAATTAGAGAGAACATAGATTAACATGTCATTATGGAAAACAAGTATGAGAAATATTTCAATTTTTTATTTAAAGCATAAAATGACAGTCATAGACTCAAAGGCTCATAGGCAAAAACAACTAAAAAACCTGCTGTGTCTTGAAAAGTCAACATCTCTGTCAATCATCCCATCGTAGGAGGAGGACGTTTGAGTGCGATGCCTGTTAACTTCCAGAGAGCACTTAAGGAATAACATGTTATTGTTTGGATTTTGTTTATATTTATTATACTGTCAGCAGCACAAGAAGAAAAAAAATCCTATTCATGTCCATTGTGTTGAAGTAGAAACTGAGGTCTCATGGATGGATATCTGATCTGTGGCAAATGCAGTAAAATGATAACTTTCCACTTACATAGATACCACTAACATAGACTACTTACATAGATACCACTAAGAGTAAGTGAGATAATATGTATTTGGAAAAAAATCTCCTGTGCACCACAATCGCATAGACACATGGAGTGGAACAGCAGGACGTAAAATGTAACAAACACATTTTGGTACCATATGGATTATGGAGCCCCACATTCCGCATAAGCCGGTTGTGGTTGGCCAAACTGCAGGGCAACTGACTGGATCCGTTTTCAAAGACGCTGATGCTGATCTCTGCTATTAGAGCAGACACTCACAGTGCTATTTCAGGAGCAGGCCTCGGGCCACAATAACAGTATTTTATTGTTGTGGATGGAGCTTAAAATTAAACAAGCCACTTTTGAGCTTCGGCGAAACGATTTCAGTGGAACACGGGGCGGCTGCTTTAATGGGACGGATTTGGGCGGATAATAATAGGAACGATGTGAATTCAGAACACAAACTGGCTGAACAATTAAATCATAGGCCTTTTGACTCAGGAGCCATACGGAAGCACTTCAGAGAGGATCCCGCTTGGCTACGGTTTCACTTTTCATTCCCCAAAACCATGATTATTCTTTTGAATTTCAAACCCATCAAAACTGCACTCAGACCTCAAGGCACCACGGCAATCCTCCGGGTCTATGATTTGCATTTCGCGATTTATGTGAACACGTTTGAAGATCTCCAGATCAAATGCAATATTAGAACATTGAACTATTTCTGTGGCTGCCTTTAAAAAAAGGAGGAAATAATTACATAAACATAAACAATCCTAATGATATATTGAGATTTGATGAGAGACGCAAAGCAGAAGGTTGGAGTTGTTTTTTACCGCCTGTGTATGTTAGCCGGCAGGCAGAGGGGGTTGGGAGGTCAAGGGGATTTTAAGCCACAGCTTCACACTTGCAGGTTTGTTTGTGAAGGGTGGTTTTATTTCCTGTTTATACACTAAATGGATCCACTTAGGCCCATGACCCCCACTGCTACAAATGTGATTGTTTGGAGAGAGAAAAAAAAGGTTAAAACCACATTTAGGATTCTGAGTGGCACAATAATTATGCTGCTGTGTTTGGCCCATGAGGCAAAATATTTATTAGTTTGTTGAATGGAGTGTCTCCTCCGTCCACAGCAAAACAGACCATCTGTAACTGCTGGTGACCATAGTCCGTTCTTTTTAAGACGGAAAGTGAGTTATTGGCCTTTCCCCTGTTTGTCTTTGCCTGTCCAGGTTTGTATTGGCAATGTGGCGACAGAAGAGAAACACAATCAGGCCCAGAGTGCTGCTCTGTGCCCGTCTTTCATCCATCACTTCAAGGGCTTTCGCAAAATTCCTATGCGAGCAATTAATGCCACTGAGCTCCAAGCGCTGGGTGCTACCGCTCAAAGGCTGCACGCCAGAGAGGTCACGGAGCACATATGACCTTACCGATGTAGTGGAAACAACAGACAGGCATCAAAGCGGTGTCAGAGCAAGATAAAACTTGCTTATTAAGTCCATAAAACCTCCCGGAGCAATTTAATCTTTGTAGCATGTTCCTTTTAGCTACTGATTGCACCAAAGCCTCCTTCACAGCAGCTGAGAAATGTCTTGTGTCGTCAGGCAGAGGTGAGGAGTAGTTCAGCCAGAGGTTTTCTGCATTTATGGCAAATCCTACTTTATCTTTTAAAAAACAGACAATCTTATGAAGGCATTTCACCACAAATGTGTTGCCAGGCAGATCAACCAAAGGCTGGCACTCTTGTTTCCTGTCTGAAGAAAGAAGAAGACATATTTCTTGCTATAAAAAAAAAAACAAGCACGGTAGTAACGGAGATACAGTCGAGTTGTGACGCAGGCCAAGCACAAAGTTTTCCTTGGCTCCAGTCGACATGGGTAACATGGGAAAAGGGATATACCATGACATTTTGTACTTTTCTTTGGGATGGACATTTTTTAAAGATGAAAATCAAACGGCGGACAGCCTTTGCTTCATTCGTTGCTCAGGAGTTGCTTTTGACTTGAAATACAGGCCGATGGGATATTTGGTGGATGCGGCCACACTGATCCAAAATCGCACACGTTCACATTATGCCTTCAAAGACTTTTGTTCAATCATGCTACATGTTTGGTGAAAACTTTTCAGGTCTACTGCCTTCCGAGTGTGCCAAAATACAATCACCTCCACTCAACGACTTTTTTTTATCTTGGCAAAAAGGCTGAAGATAAAGTGAAACGATTATAAAAGAGAAACACGTGAAGGCTAGACTCAGCATACTCAGACTGAGTTGAGCGTCTCATCGCCTCGCGGCTCCAGAACTCCAGCGTGGCGTGGCTCTGTGCCACCGGGCTATAAAGAGAGATGAGATAATCTGGCAATGGCGGAGGTCCACTGTGGAGAGCGCATTGTCTGTGGTGAAGCTAATAAAGTCCAGCCATGCCGTCTGATCCTTGATCCTTGGCCCAGGTCCAGACCAGGCATACTGCTCCTGTCTCTCCACTTATCGCCTCCTCTCAGCCCCCCCACCCCAACCCCCTTGAACTGTGACAGGAGGGCTTCCAGGAGCAGCTTTGATCAGCGTCTGCTTGTCATTCAGCATTAGTCACCCAGGAGAGGGGAGTTCTCTCCGGGTACGGGATGGACCAGAGAAGCGCTGGATCCTGAATGGAAACGGCCCGACGGGCGTAGAACAATCAGCTCTGTGTGGTACGGCAGGCGTCCGGGTGTGAGCAGACGTACTCTGGTGTGTGCCGCATGTCTCACCCCCTGACACTGTCACGACCCGATCTGCCCTCCCGTTACAGCTTCATCTCCCTAACGCCGGCCCGCAACTCTAGGACGCGTCGATGAGATCATAAACTACCGCCGACACTTCCAGAGGCTCGCTTTACGACAGTTTAATTGATATTTAATGAGTTTTCCAGGGAAAGCCTCCTAAGATTATTATTGAACTGCCAGTCGTGACATCAGACGTCTCCTATTCGAATCCATCATCCGTCTCTACCTCATGTCTGAGGGAGGGAAAGAGGGTAAAGCGTGTATTGATTCGAGCCTTTTTCGTTCGCACTGCACCATGAAACCTTCACGGTTCAAATGCGACTGAAAGGGAGGACTGCGGAGTCGGTCTGTGGCGGCATGAGAGGTTAAACAATGGCCTCACGGCGGCAGACATGCACACACGCTCAGTACATACACATGTGCTGCAACATCTGACACCGCTTCCCCGCTGCTCCCTCCGTGTCAGGAGGGGAAGTCCATTCATTTCAGAAAAATGCCATGTGAATCAGAGAGGCTTCGGACCAGGACTGAGGTTTCAGTTTACACGGAGAGCGAACGTTAACAGCTTGTATCCGCCACATCTGAAACCATTCATAAATAATTTTTATATCTCGCGTATGCAAAGGCTGCGATAAGGCGGAGTGGGACCGTTGATCACGAAGCGATGGGGCCTGCGCTGAACTGTAGAAGTCAGGTAAATTTTTTCGTTTTAACCAGGCAAGCAGTCAGACATCTGAAACTTTAGCAGCCAAAGTCTCACTCTGCCGCTCAGTAGTCACACAAGCAGCAGACGTATCAGTTATCACAAGCCTTTTAGCATTTCCTGTTCACAAACCAAAGCTTGAGCTTAACTGAGAGGCAATCTATCACTGAGATTTATGATTTTGTGGGCACACCCCCCCACAGACATGCAGTAAGACAGAATGCAGGGCATGCTGCAGGATACCAGCCTCCAGAAAGTTATAAAATATTAAAACATAGAACTGCAAAGAAATGAAAATGAGCCAGAGATAGAGGAAGAGAAGGAATCTAGGAAGAAGAGTTTTACAGATTTGAAATAAATGAGAGAGACACCATGGGGGTGTTAGTTATTAATAGTGATAGTCATTTCAAATCAAAAAACAAAACCATAACATTTTATAAAAAAAAAATAGACACTTGTAAGATTTAAATCATATTTGTTCCTTTACAAGAGGGATTTATATAAAATGAAATCATATTAAAACAATTAATAATTTAAAATAATTTCAATTACCCTTTCCGTCAGTGCTAACGATGAAATTACATTTGACACTAACTTATTTCATCAGCTGCATGATCAGACTTCAATTCACGTATTTTCACGGACCTTTTTAAAAAAAAAAAAAAAAAAGTCACCAAATGATTCTTACTACTACATTTTATAACATTTCTGAAACCCTTCTATTGAATTAGTCAGTTAATGAATTAATCACCAACTATTTTGATAATTGATACATCTTTAGAGTAAAAAAAAGATTCTCTGATTCCAATTTCTCAAATGGGAAACCTTTCTATAGTCCTTTGGAAAACATTGATTTAGATTGACTTTTTTTTTTTACATTAAATGAGGTGTCATATTTTCTTTTATCTTATTTATTTTTTATAATTAGCTGCACCTCAAAATTAAGTTATAAGTTACAACCAGAAACAAAAACATATCATTCTATTTCTGTCAAACAAGCTGAAAAGTTCTGACCCTGTTCATTCAGAAAAAAAAAGAAAAAGCTTTCCCCCCAATCTTTAATGTGTCTCAGTCTGATGCCAGAGGCAATAATGCAGAGAAAGCTGGAGGTTCACCTTGTTTGAAACCAGGAAGTTATCAACAAAGGGCTTTCACGGATATTATTTGAACCTGCGTTCCTGTGAGATTGGCCACCGCTGCTCTGGCCTTGACCTTACAGAAAGCTTTCTAAATCTGACAATGTACACTTTCAACCTGTCATACAGCCTGCATATGCTCAGCTGGCTGCCAGCACCACCAGAGACAATAGATCCTATTAGATCTGTCGGAAGAAATGTTTGTGTTCGTGTCAACAATCGCCACAATCATGAAATATCAAATTGATTCAACAAGGCTTGGAAATATAACGTGTTTCTTTCTTTCTTTTTTTTTTCGATGTCTACTTTTCTAACTTTCAGTAATCAGTCACTTACCACTACCGGGCTTTCCCCCTTCCTGAAACCCACGAACATGACATCACCGCAGCAACGGTCACGTCCAATTAGAGCCCAGAGAGCGACAGGAGGGCTAAACCCCCACTAATGGGAAATAGATATTGCAGTTATTACTCTGCTAGGAGGGTAAATTTATTGGGAAATATCACCCTTCGCCTTGCTAAATGATGGAGACAGAAGCAAATTAGAGCAGAGGTCAATCTGACAGATCCATCAAGCTATGAAAAGGCCATATTCCCAACACGTATTACATATCTGCTTTCTTAGCCGCCTTTTTCTTTTAAGGAACCCTGAGGCAATTGGGTAAAAGTCAGCCCAACAGAAATAAACCCCATGTAAATCTCAGCAGGATGTTGTACTGCATGTGTGTGGGCACGTATCACGTTCTGGTAAAACACCCGTGCACCATGCGTGCACAACATCATCACATCCCACTGCAAAAGCACACACCGTCCATTCTTCCCGGCCTTCAAAAACACACCAAATGTGAAGTGAGGAGGAAGTGACAAATAAGTGCCCTTTGATTTGTTTTACAGTTAAAATACTCACGCTCATTCCCAAGTGTTTCGTCTATGTTTTCTGTCAATATTATGAAACTTGCTTCAATTCCCTCTTGCCAAATAAACCTCAGGTTTCACTCGAATTTTGTGAAGAGGGCTGACCTTTCCAAACTTTGTTTGACACGGCAGCTACCGAAGGCAACGGGCTGCATTCCAAACCACCTACTATACGTGCAGGATCTACTGATTTGGACAAGATGTAGCATTTAATATGCAGAGTGCAAACAGAAGCAAAAATCAGTACAGATTTGGAAAAAAAAAGAATCTCCATGGCCTAGAATTCTGCAAATTAAATTGATTTAACCCATTTAAACCTAGGACATAAGTCTATGACTGTCATTTTATACAAAACCCATTTCATTTTTTTCATACATAATTATATCACTAGCAATCATGTTATGTTTCTATTTTTTCCCCATTTAGTAATATTTTCTCTGCATAAATTAGCATTTTAATGTCTATTATAGTTGCTATTATATGTTTTATCCCATGTACAAAATTCTTTTTTTTGGATTATTCTAGAGACTTGAATGATTAAATAGATATATACATGTCAGGGTTGAAAATCATAATAATCTAAATAAAATTACCTCTTTCTGGGAGGGTCAAGGTGCAGGAAGTTGATGACGTCATGTGACAGGAAGCACTAGGAAACTTAAATTATTTACTTAAAACCGTTTGTCTAAGTTGTCTACTATCATGTAATTAGAAAAAAACAGTTTGAGTAACATTTAGATATTTTGTTTTAAGTATAAAATGACAGTTATGGACTTAAATGCTCATAGGCTTTAATGGGTTAAAAGCTTTTTACTACTATAAAAAGCATTAAACGGTGTGAACATACTGCTATCGTTAGTAGAAAGTAGTGAGTTGTTCAAAAAAAAAAAAAAAACGGCCAACGTCACTGAGGCCCCCATTGTGAAATCCGAATAATTAAAGGATTTAGCCAATCAATCTCCCAGTGCAATTTCCTTTACCCTGGCTGCAGCCCAATGGGGTTTAAGGGCAGCCGATGGAGGTGAAGGTCACGGGCCTATGGGACGTGTTCAGGAAGTAGCAGCACACAGCTCAGCCTGTAATGAATATCATGGACGTCAGGGTAAACACAACACCACCAGTCACAACTCAAATCACACTCTCTCTAGAATATTCTGCATTCCCAGAAAACACTGCACGCTCAGTTACTTCAGCGTCCGCGTACAGAGTTGTTCACTCAGTCTGTGGAGGAGGTAAAACTGGAGACTGTATTGTATGAAGTGATAACTAAAAAACAACGTTAGGCTAAATAAATCTAGGTGGGGGGGCAATTATCGTTGGCTTGGCAGTTAGGATTTGCACACAAACACATGCTAGCAACATGAATGTGGACCACAAAAAAAAAAAATAAGCTATTAGCAATTAGTGGAGGCACAGTCCAACATTGATGTTTCTGCTGGTGAATAACATGGGCATTGAGAGATGGGGAGACAGAGAACAAAGGCTGCATGTCAGACCTGGGAAAGAACGGTCCCCGCAAGTGTCTGAAACATATTCCATGTATTTTCCTTAATCACCAATCGGCTCTCGTGTCAAGCGGTTTGAGTCGCGTTCTAAGAAAATATTCCGTCAGTCAGCGAGATCTTAAGCACAATACGTCTCTCTATACCTCGCCACGGGCTGTGGAGACAGAAGTGAACCAAAAATGAATTGGATTCAGTCACATGTCAATTAAACATGAAATAATACTCCCACAGAGGCCCGGTGTACTGTGGGAAGAAGTTTTTTTTTTTTTTTTTTCCACACAAAAGTCACACGAGGTAGAGATCCTGCCTTCGAGTGTTCGATGGAGATCGAAAACAAGACATCTCCCTTCTGCTGGGAAAGGACTGAGATTAGGCGTCCACCTGTGTGTTCGGGAGTCCTCTATCGGAAAGCGAAGGGCCGAAGGAGAAAGACAACCCCAAAACAAGAAAAGTATTTATTTGGAACAAATTCAGAGCAGGAAGGGAAATATTTGGTTAGCTCGGCGGCGAACGGTCGGTGGTGTTGGAGCAGTCCACGGTTGAAGTGGGGGGGAACAGCCAGCCCTTTGTTTGGGAACAGAATGGTGCGCTCCGTGGGGTCACTGCAGGAGGCCCAACATCACAGACACAAGGACGCACACACACATTCTCCACCTCTCACACGCTCACATACACACACATGTGCCTACACATGCGTGCACTCGCACACAAAAACCATAACATTCCTCTGCTTCTATGAATGTTTTATTAACCATGTGAATGGGTCACAGAGTTACACCCTCTAGCATAACTGTAGTCTCCATAGTCACACACACACACACACACACATGTACACACACACACGCATACAAACACACTCCTGCTCTTTTTCACACTCACACACCTAGCAGGCACAGCAGATGACATTCATGTGGTGGGATTCCTGGTCTTTCATTACCCTCAACCTGCGTCTCTTTGTTGGGTCAGACTGTGTGAAACTGACCAAAAACCATGAATCCGCAGTTAAAGGCAGTCTGTAATTTACATCTTTATATCCTCAGTCTCACTGCTGAAGCGGGGCATTCTTTGCCACAAATACGCATTAAAGGATTAGTTCACCCAATCACCAAAAAGATATTTCCTCACTTAACCACTGGTATGCATCCATGAAGACACTTTTTTTTTATTTGCTGCCTCTGAGTTTATATTTGCCACCCCACTACAATGGAAGTTTTATTGAGATTACTTTCCATCTTAATCTGTGAGTGTTCAGCATTGAAAGCCTGTTTTTGGAATGACACAAGGAAACAGAAACACTCTCTCTGTTCCGTTCCGTTCACTTCCATTGCATTGGGGTGGAAACAGACATTTAAAAATCTGGACAAATAAAAGTAAAATGATCTACGTGGCTATACGACGATAGGTGAATGGGGATTTTTTTTGTTCAAAATTAAGTGTAATGAACATTATAAATAAAATATTTTGGGGAAAAAATGATTGCAACCAGCAGAAACTCATCAAGATGCGAGAAGGGTACACAGAGTGTGCACAACTTTGCCGAAGTCGATAATCAGTTTTCTATCCGACATGCTATTGTGCATGTGTGCCTATAGTTCCAAGACTAAAAGGATAACGGACGACCCTAACGGCTGAATTACTGTTAGGGTCATCCGTTACCACAAGAGCCTCTTACAGCTACTAACACACTAAAACATGTTCAACAATCATTGTTCAAACTGTGGGTTAGTCCTGGGCCAGTTCTGCACCCTACCACCAAGTTTCACGAAAACCAGCCCAAGTAGTTTTTCCATAATCCTGTTAAGAGCTAAACAAACAGACACACACGCAACACTTAAAACAATACCTCCTTGGCGAAGGTAATAATGAGCATGTAACCCTGCGAAACTTGTACCCTTTGTTTTTTGTAATGGGTTGACTAATACTCTGTATAATGTGTTAATCGGTAAGATTTAGCGCTAATGGGCTTAGACTTTGCAGAGAACCTGTTGCGCCCTTCTTTCACTCTTCATGCTAAGCTGAGCAAACCTCTTCCTGGCTCTTTAGCTTCATACCTAACTGATGGACACAAGAGGGATACAGATCTTTGTTAGCAAGTAAGCTAATTTCCCCAAACGTCAAACTATTCTTTAGACAAAACGCAGCCAAAAAGGGCAATAGAAAACAGAGCAGTAATTTACATGTGGCTGCGGTTTTCACCTTGACGTTTTTGTCTGTATAAAAGGATCCCTGAAGTCTTAAAACAGCCTTTAAACTGACATTCGCACCTTCGAGTGACCTCTTGCTGTTAAGAGCGTGACCTGTTGTTTTGTCCAGCCCGAGATAAACTGGGAAAGTCACTTAAGTCACATCCTGGATGACACACAACATCCGGACATTTAGCTCAAACTCCCACCTCTTTATTTTTATGAGCAGAAGATGCCCGTTAGTCCGTCCCTCCGTACGTGCACCAGTGCTGCTCTTTTTGGACAAAGCCTGACAACCTCAGTCACTGGAAGATGACCGGCCAATAGTCGGTCCAAATTATATCCCCTGAGCCCACACACATACAGCTATTAGACCCCACTGCTGGGCCCTGGAACCGGAATGTCTCACCCGATGCCATGCAAAGGTGTTAAACTAGGAGCTTTTCCAGAACTAACCATCATTCCCTCACCACACACACACTCAGGCATGTTAATTCCTCACGTTCCTCCATACAACCACTGAGAGCACAGAAGAAACTGCTGTTTGGTTTGGGCAGCCCCGCGAGAAGACCTCCATGTTGGACACACTACACACTACAGCCCTGTAATACAGCCCATATAGTCAAATTTAACAGGCTTCATGCCTCGATGCTGCTGCAGGGATCAGTCCTGTACACATCAAACAATCATTAGACCAGCAAAATGACTGACTTCATTCTAACCGGTGAACAAATTCCCATATCGGCGATGCAACAGTGCATTGTGCATCCATCTGGGGGATTCCTGTTTTGTGTTTCTTTCAGCGCTACGGTCTGCCGATTCATGCTGTGCATCACGCCGGCCGCGGTCTCACTTGTCCATTTCATGTCCTTTCCGATTTTTGAAGATCGGCTCGCATTGCTGCGTGTCCACACTCCGTCTGAAAATGGTTGTTATGCATCTGATGTGGCTGTATTTATTTAAATCAAAATGTGCGGGACCACAATGCCAGCGTGAGACCTGACTACTTCCACATGTGGCTTTGAAGATCCAATGGAAGCACAAGCACAATGCGATTTTTTTTTTTTTTTTTTGCACGCTCTGACCCATCATTAAATACAGCCACAATTCAGACAAAATGATGAAAGTCACACTGAAGTGACACTTGGTAACCAAAGCCTTTGAATAGTGCCTGTTTCCCCCCCACATGACTGCTGGAGACTTCTTGAGAAACATTTACCACTGGTTTCACCATCCTGCTGTGTTTATCTTATTAATTCCAGTCTCTGTGATGCTGCAGTCCACTCAGTCACGATGGAGAGAGCATTATTGTAGATAATGCCCAACATTAATCTCACACTGCCCTACATATTCAGGGTTAGAGGTCAAAGCCATTTCATGTTGTCGTCCTCATGCTTGAACTTGTATCAGGCTGTCTCCTCCCCAGGACTTTATTATGACTCTAATGCCCTGCTTTTAGATACATTATCACTTTCCTCTTGATTTGCATGTGTGTGCGCTTACACATATGTGAGGTGTTTTGAAAATGTTCAAGTATTTCAGTATAAACCCATTGCACTTTTTTAGAAAGATGACTCAACGCTATAGTGTAAAATGCCCGAGTTCCCATATGCTACTTGGTCTGGAGAATAATATTCCATGTCGTCATAATCCAACAAGTCCTAAAGATTATATGACAAGAGCTTTTTAATGGCATCTTAATAATAGAGAGCAACAGGATACTGTTGGGCAATTATCATTTGGTTTGGAAATATATCATGTCCGAAAGGCAACTATCAATCCATCAGCATCTGTTTTGAAAAGCTTTTAATTTACAGAGTGGTCAGTCTCAAATGCCACACTGAATCCTCACCGGATTTCTCACAGATGACACTTTACAGAGTAAGAAACACGTCTATATTCACACAAAGTACAGAACCACAACAATTAATCATGCTTTGTTTTTTTTGTCAACAGAGTATTAAGTCGACACGGTATGGTGAAAGGCATAAGCCTGTATCATCATCTTGTGGCATGTGATTGCGTGCTATGACAAAACCAAAGAGCATGCCATTTCATCTAACGGCTTCATAACACTCTGCTCTTACACACTTTTTTTTTATTTTCAAATACATCTCCAGAATAGTCCAGATTTAAGACGTGTCGCTGCTGTAGAACACAGTGAAAAGGAGTATCCTGTGGGGCCCTTGGGGGCCAAAGGTACTTGTGTGTTATGTGTGTGCATGTTTGTGTAAGTGTGTTAGTGTATGTGTGTGTGTGTGTGTGTGTGTGTGTGTGTGTGTGTGTGTGTGTGTGTGTGTGTGTGTGTGTGTGAAGTGGCAAAGACTGACCCGAGAGGCCCAGCTAGTTACAGCCTCTCTGCTGGAGACCACCACTTCCACAAAACAAGCATTGTTGGTACAGAGCTCCAGACACCAGAGACACACACTGGAAACAACTCTTATGTGTACACACACACACACACACACACACACACACACACACACACACACACACATATACATACACACACAGTATACAAACAGACAAAATTGAGGTAATGCAATGTTTGCCATGAATAAATTCAAAGAAAGTCCTTTGCTAGGGTCTTATCTTACGTCTACACAATACACAGCTTTTCCCTACAAAACCTGTATCACTCACTCACTCACTTACACACACACACACACACACACACACACACACACATGCTGAACAAAACGGATCACTGTCACTAACAATAGCCTTTGGGTGGTTGGTCAGTCTATTATTGTAGGTGTTTCTATGCTAATTATGTGTGACTGGGCGTATGTCAAAAACAGTTACTGGAAATAATGTGGAGAGCTGGAAATTGTGAGTTGGAATTACTTTGCATGCAATAAAAAAAAAATCCAAAGCCACCACTGGATCAATGGTATTTCTCTACCGTTGCAAAACGGCATAAGGAACACATCATCATCATCATCATCAACATCATCATCATCAGAGTGAAGGGAGGGGGGCGGGGCGGGGTGGGGGGCTGTCAGCATCATGACCTCCACTTCTGGCTGTGCGCTCTACAGAGACCTCGTTGGCTGACAGCGGTATACGTCAGCACCTCTCACCGCTCCAGTATAACCCCCTCAAGCCTCTGGTGGTCACACACACACACATACACACACACATACAGAAGTGTAAAAGTAGCAGCTCCAACTGTTGCCCGGACTAAACCCATTCAGCATCCACGTTCCGCACGGTCTGACACGGAGGAGTGAGACGACTCACCGAGCAAGAAGCTGGAAGTGAGAGGAGAGGTGGAACATTTACGCACAGCCTTTTTTCTTCTTTTTAGTCCGGATCCTTATGTTGGCGCGTCTCTGAAGTCCACATTGGATAGTTTTAGACATTATTTTGCTGCTTTACCTATCGGATTCTGCTTTTGCAACTATTTGAGCGCTTAACGATGTTTCCCACACACCTGCTGCTCCTGTTGCTGCTGAGCTGTTTCCTGGGTGCTGCGTCGGTCAGGATCGTGAAAGGGAGCTCCGGGAGCGCGCAGGACAGCGGCTCCCCCCAGTCGTCGTCGGACCTCTTCTCAGAGCACCTGGAACAGGACATGGTCTCCCAGCACATGTCCAAACTGTATGAGAAATACAACCAAGAAAACCGCCTCAGAGACGGAAACACTGTCAGGAGTTTCAGAGCCAGCCAAGGTGCGTGAACGCCTCCTGCAAAGATGCTCGGGTGCATTATTTAGATTTAGTTTGAAGCTGCAACGAATTAAAAAAAAAGGAATCTAGCATTATGTGTCATTAAGTGCAAAAAACAAAGTGAGTAGAAGTCAGAAAGCTCACCTGATCCTCTCCATTGATAGTTATTAAAAGAGCTCAGCTGGGCTGCTTTCCTATGCCAGACGCTCTAAATAGGCAGGATTACTTTGTAAAGGTCTGAGAATGCTTTTAAATGTTTTGTGTGTGTGTGTGTGTGTGTGTGTGTGTGTGTGTGTGTGTGTGTGTGTGTGTGTGTGTGTGTGTGTGTGTGTGTGTGTGTGACACAGCAGCAGCTGTGTCCTGCGCGGTGTCCGATCAATTACCTACAGACAGACGCGCAATGCGCAAAAAAATGCCTGCGATTCCCAAACTTCGACGCAGCCGAAAACTTGCGGCCGCAGTTCCGCTCTTGCAGACGGTCACCGTCGCGGCTCCGTGTCCCTGTTGTGGCTACAGGACATGTGGCGACTCCACGTCCTGGAGTCAAGGGGCTTAAAGCACAGTCGCTCCTCTCTGTCTGAGGCTGTTTTTATAAACACAACTCATAGACATTTATATCCCGCATAGTTCTCAGATGGCATATCATAACACGCGTGTATTTTTACTGCAGGGGCTGGGTGTAATCCAAGGAGAGATGTAAGGGAGTTTTCACAACAATGTGAGATCTGTTAAAACAGTTGATTATGTCTTGGTGTCTGGGCAGACAGTGCTGGCTGTATTAGGCTTTAGGGGAAGCTTTAAGAGAAACTGAGGTAAGCATTTCCATATGCAGGCTGAATCCGAGGTAATGTATATCTCTTGAGTCAGTCCATACTTCCGCTGAACTCTTATACAATGAACAATAACTCTGCTGTTGAAGTTAATGTTCATCATGAATATGTAGCTCTCTGCTCACCCCCCCCCTCCCCTGCCAGCCAGATTCCCCAGAGTCTGCTTCCTCTTAAGGGCACCTTCTGAAATCCTACCAAGGCATGCAGCCATGTACCAGGGCTCAGTCCTGTAACACGGCCTCTAACGAGGAAAGGTGTTTCATTGTACCAATTTGGCTCGTAACCGCAGGATAAGTACTTTTGGTGTAATTTATAGTTTTTCTATCCTTTTTTTCACTTTTTCATATAAGGCTTTATTCTGAGGTTTTTCATTCCTTTTCGTTACAAAGAGTTGTATTTTTGCAAATGAAATGAATGGAAAAATATGAGTAAAAGAGCAAAAAATGTGAGTTCAATTGGCGCCTCACCCTAGGGTGCTTACAGTGGTACGCTTTCATCATCTAACGATGCCAAACATTTTTGCATGTCAGTGTGTTCCATAGAATTGTAGAACGTATAAAACGAATATTGGCTAATTTGGATTATAAAGACACCTGTGAGCTACAAATCAGCACAAATGTTCCCATGCAACACATTTTTTTATGTCCAAGAGTTGGCAAATCTTGAAGAAGAAGAATTTTTGGGTTTAAAAACAATCACTTTTCAGACCAAGAACAAGAGTCAGTGTTGTGTTGTTCACCTGACTGACTTGATTGCTGATTGATTGTCATTGCAGGCTCCCCTGGCCACAGGCTGTTGTACCTACTAAACCTTACAACCCTGCAGGACTCAGAGGTCATCCTCTCTGCCACATTCCACTTCCTGCTCGATAGACGCCCTCATCAAAAATCCTGGTTCTGTAAACGCTTCAAGAGCCCGTCCTGCCGTTCCTCACCCATCCACCCTGCTCCGTCCGTCAGCCTGCTCCTTCGCTCTGTCTCCTCAGGGTCGGGGGTCAGCTTTGGGTCGGCGGGGTCATTCCTGGGCAATGTGACCTTCCACCCCCACAGGAGAGGGGTGTGGCAGATGAAAGATGTGACCCAGGTCATAAGGGAGGCGCGGGACAAGGGTCATCTCCTAGTGTCAGTGGAGGTGGATTTAGGACAGCAGTACCAGAGGAAACCAGAGGAGGCGCCGTCTTATGGCGGCCTGCCCTACCTGTTGCTCTATGCTAACGACCGCGCCTTGTCGGAACCGAACAGCGTGGCTGCAAGCCTCCAGCGGTATGACCCGTTCCCCGAAGGAGGAGAGCCCTCGCATTCCTCACCGACCTCTCGCCTACTGCACAGGCCTAATTCCTCGCAAGAGCTGAAGGGACGCGTGCGGAGGGAAGCAACTCTCCCTTCTGACCCCATTCAGAACAACGAGCTGCCCGAGGTGGACTACAGGCCCGACGGGTACAGGAAGGACGACCTCTGGGAGAGCACTTGGTACCTGGCACTCAAACCAAAGCTCAAATCAGGAAGGAAGGAAAAGAAGAGAAAGAGCCATGAGGAAGACAGGGAACAGCGAGCAAATGACAGAGAAGAACCCGAGGTTCTCAAAGAATCGGGAAAGACATCAGTGGGGCTCAAGTCCGACGACACAACAGTGAAAAGACTGAAAGACGGTCACACGCTGGCAGCGGACGGCCAACGGCATGAGAAGAGACACGAGGGGAGGGATGGGAAAAAGCACAAGGGCGACGTCGCTCCTCAGTCGCCCGTCCTGAGCTTTGATGAACAAACGATGCGTAAGGCCCGCAGGAGGCAGTGGGGAGACACCCAGCACAGAGGCTGTTCCAGGAGAAACCTCAGAGTGGATTTTGCAGACATTGGCTGGAGTGAGTGGGTCATAGCACCCAAGGCCTTTGATGCCTTCTATTGTGCTGGAACATGCGGATTCCCAATGCCCAAGGTAAGAAAACAAACATCTAAGACCTGGAGAGCCACTGCGGTTGCAGGTTTTTGTTCCAACCAAGCAGGAACACACCTGATTCTACTAATCAACCAGTAGGGCCCTTGTTATGGAACTTTATTAGTAGAATCAGCTTGGTTGGAACAAAAACCTGCACCCGCAGTGGCTCTCCATGACCAGGGTTACCCACCCCTGATCTAAGACATTCCACATCATAAAAATTGCATATTTCGTTTTGAACAATCTTTAATTTGTATCTATTTTCCCCATTCACCTCTGCCTCTAACGTCCTCCCAGGTGGCGAGGCCTTCGAACCACGCCACCATCCAGAGCATAGTCCGAGCCGTCGGGATCATCCCTGGGGTTCCCGAGCCCTGTTGCGTCCCTGAGAGGATGAGTCCTCTGGCGGTGCTCTACCAGGATGAATCCAGGAACCCGGTGCTCAAGATTTACCCCAACATGACCGTCCAGTCCTGCTCCTGTAGATAAGAAGGGGAAGGCAGCAGAGGCAGAGGACAAAACAGGGCGGACATGAAGAGAAAAACAGAACTGACGGAGACTGACGCATATCTCTGTTCATTATGTGGTTTCTTGACACTGAGACACAGTCACTTTGGCTGTTGTTATTCGTTAAGGAGCGCGGGCTGTAGAGAAATCACTTCCATCTCCTCTGTCCTGCGGCAGCACCCTTGAAGAGACATACTGTCTGGCATCTGCCTTAGCGAGAGGAACAGAGTCTCACACACAAACACACACACACATAACATGTAAAGCCAGTACTCCACAGAATTCCCTGTTGTTTTTGATTCAGTGTTTGAGATGTGTATTAAGGATTCAGTGGACAGGCACATTTAAGGGACGTTTTCCTTCCTCAGTGTGTGCTTGTTTTCACTCACAGTGGATCCGTGTTCGCGTTTTCTGCGGACGGCAAAGGCTACAAATGACAGACTTTATCAGTGCGTCATTGGGCAGCTCACACAGTAACATACAGATGACGGAGATTATAAAACATATTTCTACTTTTTTTTTTTTTTTTACACAGGTTGTGTACAGATTTTTTTTTTTTACTTTGAAGCTAATCATACGCTACATTGTACATACATTCAACGGTGATTTGTTTGCAAGACAGAAAGGTTATTGTACATTCTTCCTCTGTATACCTTAAAAAAAGGAAGTATCCAATGAATTGTGGAGAACATCTGGAATTCATTTACACCCACGACCCCCCCTTGTAACACACAAGAATGTTATAATGAAACCAGAAATATTTTTGTATTTTGAATGTGAAACTTGCTTGAAATGAATTTGTCATGGTTACTAGGTTATGTATAACTATATTTTAGATGAGATTGTATTTTGTACATGTGTATTGTTTAAATTATGAAAAAAGTAGCTGTCTATAAATTAGAATTAAAAAAAGTAATTTAATCCAATACTAGAATATTATTGGTTCATACAGTCTTTGTTATTCTTGGATGTTAATTCATATAACGTTAGATTCTTAGGAGGGAACTATTTTTGTCAAAACAAGTATAAAAGAGCACCACTGTTCTAAAATAACTGCAGTACAAACGCAGGAAGGTTCCACTCAAAGATAACAAACATTCCCTTAAAGCCCCTTGATGCGTTATTACCCTGACACCAAAGGCTCGGGCGTCTGATGTCCAACAAATAATGTGGCCGCTGTGGATTAATGATGGTTGATGGAGAAGGCAGCCATGCTCCAAAAAGGACGTCAGCCACTTGAACTTCAAAACACGCTATGCTTTCCTCTTTTTTTACCCATCTGATTAATTTCTAAGTGCAGGATGTTCCATTCTATTTTGTTCAACAGATGGTTGTAGGGAAAAAGAAAACAGATTCTCATCATTTTTAGTCCCAGGAAGTCGACCCATCTGCTGCATAAACAGTGTGTCAAACTGACGGTGAAATGACAGAGGTAGCTTTTGATTATTAACCCATTACTCTGCGGTTGGTTCACCCCGAGTCTACAAAAGTTGGCACAGATCTCCACATCTGTTTGCAACGACTGGATGCTTTGAAGTTCGCCATAGCCAAGACAGGACAGTAATTTTGTCTCGGAGACGGAGACGTTTAGTAATCGCTTGGGGGAGGAAGACAGAGCTCTTATAGGCTACTGTTTATTGGAGTTAAGAATCATACGATAAGTATTGAGAGCTAAAAAATCCAGCAAATCATGCCACTACTACTTGTCTGTATTGCTTTTTCAATTAGATACAGACCATCAACATTGAATCAAAGGGGATTTAACGAGGCCCAAATACTAACTCATAAGTTCCAACTTCCATATACAGGTGTTTTTTGTCCTACAATTAATTGCAAGGTCTTGACTACACACAGGTGATCTGCATTTAGCTGAATTGGCTGCACCAGCAATGATTTACCTGTTTTTTTATTGTTATGAAAGGAGGCGAATACTAATGCAAACATGTATTTTGTAATTTATATTTGTAATTAATTTAAATCACTCGGTAGAGATCTGTTTCCACTTAGACTTAGACTTTAAAAAAAAATCCCCTTTGAGTCAATGCTGTTAAACATGAAAACGTGAAATTGTACTCTAGTAACCCTATAGGGAAAAAACAGATCATTTTAACATGGCAATAAAAAAAAACATGATAAACTCCCCTTCGCCATTTGGTATTACAGGAGCAGAATTGAATGGGTATTTTTGTTTTAATATGTGATAATGAGATGAACCAAATGCACCGTTTCTGGGGTCTCACCCCCATTTAAATTAAGACGATGGCTGCAATTACGGCTATTATAAATCATGTTTACATTAATAGATGTTTTAGCTTCAAAGTAGGCTGGACCAATTGCAATGACACATCCAGGTTCACTTTTTCCCCTCATTTCCTGACGGATCCCTTCTACAGGACCTGCAGTCTGCTATTACAAAGTGAACTCAATGTCAACCGCAATCACAGTCACAGGAGAGCACTTACAATGGTCAGCTCCAGTCGAGAAAACCACAGTAGTCTCGGCTCAGGTTCTGAGCCCAGTGCGCCTACAAGCCAAAATGAAACGAGGCAAGTGGAAGGAAACCAAGAACAATATTTGTTTTTCCACATGATGACTGTTCAATTAAAGGAAAGCAATACAGCCATTATTAGAAAACAGAGGATTTTCTGTGTCTGGGCTGAAATGGCTCTTTCATCACATGGTTACTGAGCTCAGAGAACTAATAGCTCGGTTCATTAGGACATTGTAATAATAGAGTGACACTGTGCCTCTTAATCGCCTGCTTAATCATGTAGACCGGGTGTCTTATTAAACACTGTCGGTTTTTCCTTTAGAAAGCGAAAAAAATAAACACACAACTGCTAATTTCGCCGAAGGAATTCAACTTTTTGTTAAAGCAATCTTAGAGGAATCGCCCAAAGAAGTCTGTTTAGATTTAAAAGTCATAGAAAACATCACGGTGCACTATATTTGCTCGCATTTCTTGGCAGCCGTTTTGCCTGATGTTTTCCAAAGAAATTTGATATATTTCCAGAAAAGTATTAATGAACTCCCTGACGGCACCTGTTGATAGACTAATCGGTTCATGGTAGACGAAGAAACTTGGGAGGATAAACTCTCGAATAGAAGCAGATAACGGCAGTGTGGGTGGGTTTACATCCCTGCTTCCATTACACACACACACTGGTTGAGGCTTGACTTTCCCATGAACTTCATGGCTTCTTCCCGCCTCATTTACCTGCAACAGAGACGGCTATTTATGTCCATCTGTCCGCAGCCTGACCCGAATGTGCTGCAAGCTCACTGTTAGCGGGGAAGAATGGAAAGAAAAATCACAAATACATGGCAGTAGCCTTGCGTGGATCCCATCCAGCTTTTTAAACTAGATCTTGGCTTCATTTTTTGAGCCTGGAAGTCAAGCGTTTTGATTTATTTCAGCCCAATTTCTCAAATAGCTGCTTAAATAGAGATTGCTTTTGATGCATCTATACCAAAATGTATGCCTCACCTTGCCAGTTGGTGCATAAGAACACCAACTGGAAGGAAGTTCATTTCCACAATATTGGTGAAGTCTTCCCATTGGTTTATATAAAAGTATTATTTTTTATTAATTTTCCTGAATATTCCACAGGGGAAAAGTGGCACTGCTGTTTTTGGAACAAACTGAACAATGGTCACAATTTCTGGTAAAACTGACCTAAACCAACGTGATGGTGAAAGAAAAAAAAAACTCGACACGTGTGTTTCTTTTCTTTTTTTTTTTTTTGATGGTTTTAAATTTGAAAATGAATGTGCAAACACACTCGATCCACACCGCACGTACAAAGCAGAGATAAGCTGATAAATAAGAAGATTGCGTCCGGATATTTTATGACAATCATGAGCTGTCCGTCCTTTTTTCCCCCCATCCTGAGTTCCATAAGGCACAAAATAAGCATCAACGTAACACGCAGGACTTTTTGGACAGACAACAAACTGCAGCGAGATCAGCTTCCACGTGTCTCTATCGTCATCTAGTGGACAGGCTGTGGTGGCCATTTGCTATTTTCTTTACAGCTACCTACATTCACTGTTTTTTTCTTCTTCTTTTTTTTTTTTTACAAAATGTTGCCTTGAAACTAAATCCGTTAAATAAAGACGCTCTATGCATCATTTAGGAAATAAATATAGTTTTTTGTGCTGTCCCCTCGCTGCCTCAGTTATGAGAAGTCATGTGTCTGGACAGGTGGTGCCGCTCTCGGAAGTATTCGTGGCAGATCGGGCAGGTGAGTTTCTCCTCCCGCCTCCTCCTCACCTGGGACTCCGCCGCGAACTCCTTCTTGTGGTGCGAGCGCATGTGGAAAACGAGGTCGGAGGTCATGCGGAAGGACAGGTTACATTTGGCGCACCAGTTCTGCACCGACACGCCGAACGAGGTGAAGGTCGGTGGGAGGATCGTGAGGGAGGAGGCGGTCTGGAGCTGGGCGCCAATGTTCCTGGACCAGTGCTCCGGCGCGTAATGGAAAGCGCCGTTCAACGCCACCGGGGAGGGCACTGTCTGTAAGTCCCCGCTCAGGATGTTGGAGGCCAGCAGATTGTTGTATCCCATAACAGTCCTGGAGGTGAACGCGTCGGCCATCTCCTCTAGGCGGCTAGAGGGGGCTGTTGTCGCGCCGCTGAGATGCGCCGGGGCCTCGTTTGGAGGTGTTATTTTGCTCGGTTTACAAAAAGCGCTTTTCTGCTCAGTCTGGCCGTTGGACAGGACCGGGGAAAACGCGCTTCTGCTGCTTGAGCGCACACCAGAGCTCTCCCCTGTCTCCGGTCCTGCGCCCATCTCCCTTTCCTGCGTAAAAGTCCCCCTGGGCTCCTCCACTTCATCGAAATTATCATCCTTACATCCCAAATGACCCGGTTTCATCCTGTCAGCCTTCAGCTTCCCCGCGGAGCCAGACGCGTCTCCCGCCGCCTGGTCGTGGCCCCTGGTCAGCTGCGTAATGTTACCGTCGTTTGAAATATTGGTTTTCTCTAACAGAACCGTTTTACGCCCTTTGAGCTGCGGGGTTTCCTCGCATTTCTTTTTCTTGGCCGGAACCTCTGGGTCCTCGCTGCTGCCCGATTTCCTTTGCTCCAGATCTCTGGCGATGTTGTGAAAATCCGTCACCCTGCGTTGCCTCTTAATCTCCGCGTGCTTGTGCTCGTACGCCTCGCGGCTCCAGGTGTCACTTTTTACTTGGGTGCACAGGAACCGGCAGTGAGCCAGGTACGGGAACTCATTCTGGAAAATCTGGTTACATCTTCCACATTTGAATTCTGCAAGAGACACACATGCCAAAAAACATGATGAGATAACTAAAACAAACGTTAAGAGAGTGAAAACGCAAAAAAATGCAAATATATGTCCTCTTATAAGCTTCCATCATTAAAAACAAGAGAGACTCTGCCGTCTTACCTCCACTTGTTCCTCTGATTATGTCTGTGAAGCCCAGTAGGTCAGACAGTTCCTGGTCGTACCAGACCAGCAGCTCTTCTTCCTGCCGGATGTCCCGCGTGGTCCGCACGTACAGCTGACCCGCTTTCAGAAAGGCCTCCGTGTTCTGCTCTTCCTCGTTGCGCGCAGCCTGCACGAGCCGTAGCCAGGACAGCACCAGCGCAGAATTACGCATGGCCTCGGGGTCCACCTGTTGGCAGGAATCACCCATATTTTTTACATTTACTACCTTTCCTACAGCCCTGGAACGAGCTGTTATTAATATAAATACAAAAACGTCATTCTGGAGTCTCTAAAGTCGCGCAACTCACCCTGAACACGTAGGATTTCGCTCTCTTGTCGCAGGCTTTCTGCGCTATGAAGGCGATGGTGTCGTAGAAAGTGTGCTGGAGCACGCACGGACCGAAGCACGTGCCTGCGGGGATGCTGCGCGTAACGACCACGCTGGTGTAAAGGTCCGCTGGATGCTGGAGGAATTTACTGTCACCGGCCCAGATGGACCGAGGCAGGAAAGTGTAATCCATCGTTAAACTGGAATGAAATACAAGGGTTTCTGTTAGTTAAACACGTGCGGGGGGTTAAAATTTAAAATACGAACATTAAAACACATCTTAATGTGTTAAATGATTTAGTCAGAAACAACATTATTGTGGAAGAAACAAACACATGAGATAAAATGAGAGTTTTACTGGTCTGGTCTGATATCTGCAACCTGGGCGCGCTAAATTATTTCCCTGTGATTTAAACAAAACCAGAAAAAATAGGGACATTTGTGCGACATTGTCATTTTACTTCTAAAAAATTGAAGCGTGCCAACTGAAGCAGGCACAGCCAGTGCCCAGGCAAAATGATTTCTAACGTCCTTTGTCTCAGTTTTTTTCAGTCGGTTTCTCCTTTTGTTTCCCCATCTGCCGTGAAGCCAACTGCCTCATCTGTGCGCAAGAGAACTTCAATTCCTTTTATTCCTTATTTATAAGCAACGATGACGAACGCACAATTGGTGACTGGTGATTTTTTTTAATCCAGCTCTGATCGACATAAAGTATCAGGATGTAGATCGACTTCTTTTTTTTATTTATTTATTGTTGACAGCTGACTGCAGCAGCACCATGACTGAATGATGCTGATCTCGCCATCAATTCCCCTAATTAATAAAACGAAAATGATAGGTTGACGAAGAAGTCTCGCTGTGAAGGAAGCACATCGCTCGGTGATGATGTGGACTCACCCGCTGGACATTTGGAGGAGCGTGTCCGTGTCCGTGGCTCGTGGCAGCAGGTGCAGTGGTCCTCTGGCGTCTTGTGGCGACTGCAGGACGAGCAAGTTCTCCGACTGTCGTCTCCCTGCGCACTGCCGCCCCCTCTCCGCTCCCACTCCCACTTATCCCCTTCAGAGAGCCACTGGAGCGTTGCGCATTGATATGGACGCGCGCACACAAGCGCGCACACAAGCACTGAATTCAGTCCCCTATGGCGAAGTCTCCGCTCTGTTGTCTGATTATAGTCTTTGCTATGTAAATAGGGAGATGCGACCACTGATATGATGAAGATGATGATCTTCGGTTCTTTTTTGGGGGGGAGGTGATGACACTTTGGGAATCACATAAGCGCAAGAAAAAACTTTCACCTTTTAGCTTGAGACGTTTGAAATATAATATCCCCCGTTTATTTAGTATAATATAACTTACATGTTGTGATGTTTTCTAAAACTGGGTTTGGAATAACATGAAAATGCGGTAGATCTCACGCAAGCCTTCGCCAGCCTGCAGCCAGTCAGATAATAATCATTATCATGTGCGCGTGGAGCCGCTCTGGCATCTTATTGTTTGTCAGCATAATGACCTGAAATGAAATCACTCCGCTAATTGCACTTTGTGCGGCGCGGCTACTGCTGCGCATCCAACTTCAATTCAGCGTGTGCACGCTATGTGGTGTTCAACCAGTCACGTTTCTGGAAACAATAAAGCGCGGATCCCACTGAAGGAGCTGGTGGAAACGGTCTTGGCTAAGTGCGCCAATGGGGAATTGTAAAATTGGCCACTATTCCACAGATGCAGCAGGGTGGTCTGGGTTTTGCCACCGGGCAAATGCATTATTCATAAAGTAAATGTTTCTGTCCCGTGAGTATTCAATGGATTATCTGCATCAAAGCTTTGGTTTGGGGTAAATGTCCTGGTGGTTATCGAGTTTCAGTAATGAGAGAGCGGGAAACACATGAAAGCCTGCGGAGTCTCCTCCAGCACACTCACAACTGCCTGGATGGAGCACAAATAATCAGTAAAACGATGGGATGAACCAGAAAAAAATATATATCACTTGTGTTGGGAAGTTTGATGGCTCGGGATCAGGAATACTTGGAAAACGCCTTTTAGCATCAGATCCTGTATTGGAAAGATTTGAATTTAGGCCCTGTATTGTTGGAAGTTTCTCTGATGTTTTATTTGGGGGTGAAATGCCAGAGAGCAAAAAAAGAGAGAGAAATTAGAAAGAACACAAAATTCACACTGGAACAAGACATTACAAAATTATTAATTATTCAAAACAAATGATGGATTAACGTCAAATAACCTCAGACCCCTATGAGTGAGAAACTACTTAAAAATCCCAATTTGTATAAATGTAAAAAAAATCATGGACTGAATCTTAATTAATCATATGTATCTATGATGTGTTTTTGCATACGAAAAGAAAACGAAAAAAAAATTAAAGCTGAATTTTAACACTTAATTGTTTTATTTTCTTTCCTCCTGTAGTCTGTATTTTGGATAATCCCACCTCAGACAGCAGGGATCGGATCATTAGTCTACATGCTATGAGGGGCTTTTTTTTCTGTGGGAAAAGTGGAGTTTTGTGTCTCTCCTCGGGTGTCGCTCCTCTCCTCCATCCTGCCCTGCCTCGATGCGTTTTTTTTCCTGAAGACTTGGAGAGAGAGCGAGAGAGAGAGAAAGAGAGAGAGAGACCGGCTTTAAACTGAACAAGAGACTCCTGCGGGGCTGAATGCGCTCGATCCAACTAAGGACATAACGCGGATAAAACATCGCCGTAGCCTTTATAGACGCGCGGTCGATTCAGCAGCGGCACGAGAGCGAGAGGGGGGACAATGTGAAGATCTCGAAGTTGTCCCAGCGCTGGAGTAGGAGTCAACAGAAACCGGGGAAAGATGGCGAGGACGCAGACTCGCATGTTCCTCGCCTTGGCTTTGCTGGGAATGTTCGTCCTCGCCGTGTCGGTGAAAGGGGAGCAGCAGGGAGAGCAGCAGGAGGGGGAGGAGGAGGAGGAGAGATCCTGTCAAGGCGCCTTCGACCTCTACTTTGTCCTGGACAAGTGAGTGTCCGATATTATTTACGGCTTTGTTACTTTCTCATCGCTGCGCATTGCCATGCAACCGCCCCGGTTGTTTGGAAACGCCGAGCGCATCAAGGCGCGTTCGAGCCTCCGCGTCCTGCGCTGCTGTCGTAGAACGACGCAAAAAGTCAACCAGGAGTTTGAGCTTGTACAATCGGAGTGTAACATTTATTTAATAATACGCTTAATTTTTTGAATACGCTTTTGTAAATTTCCTTTTTTGTATCACACAATCTGTCCCCCGAAAACAATACCGCGCGTTTCGCTAGGTTATTAGTGTCGGGTATTGATATGTATATTGCTATTCTCACGTTAAAGCGTCTGTATGAACGCATTCACACTTGAGGTTTTTCGGACACTGGGACAATGCCTTTTCGTTCCGTCCGGTTCAAAGTAGTGAGGCAAATACCCACGGGATGTGGGCTGGGCGAGCAGGATGGATAGAGTTTCATGCTGCTGACGCCTGCGTACACAGCTGCAGCAGCTGCTCCAGCTGCAGGGGGAATGATCCACCTACAGGAACCTCAACCTCAACCGGACACCTTACCGGCGCCGGGCTGTTGTTCTGTAGCATGTTCGAATTCCAGGAAAAAAAAACATGATTCATAACATTGTTGAATAAGATGTGAGAGTGGTGAAAAGTAACCAAGTACATTCACTCAAGTACTGTACCCAAGTACAATTTTGTGATGCTTGTAGTTTACTTGACTAGTTCCATGTGTTGCTTCTCCATAATTCCACTCTACATTTTATTAGGACATATTGTACTTTCTACTCCGCTACATTTATCTGCAGCTTTAGTTACTTTTCAGATGAAGATAATAATATTTAGATAAAACTAATACACCTTAATATTATATTAATTATTCGTCTTCACAACTGTTGGCATTTCCCTTTTTTAATTTCCTATACACTTTGTGTGAAAGGTGCCAAATATTATACAAATACATAATAATAATAATGCATTGGACTTACAGAGGGCTATTATGGACACTTAGAAAGAAAACTGAAAAAGCCCAGTCTGAACAGGTGGGTTTTGATGCAGTACTATTACTGTTAATCTACCCAAAAATATCTGGGATTGGTGTCACATTGATAAACTAAAATATTACGATGCTCTCATATGTATTTAGTGATTAATAACAAGTAGTAAAATAATATAACACAGTCTGTACAAGCAAAAGCTCTGCACACTGTAATATCAGTATAAAATAGCTGCATAACTACTTGTTTTGTAGTGCAGCTACTAGAAACTAACTAACCCAGATATTAGACTAACCCTATAATGACCCTATTTCTTAGTTCCAGGTATGTTTGTCTTTGTTTGATCGGGCGTCATTAGAGGGTTGACAGGAAATGAGGAGTGAGAGAGTGAGGATGGCAAACAGCCTAGAATCAGAGACCTTGCAATTACTTTTAGATCTCTACCAGCCGCCACAATACCCGGGACCGTATTTCTAACAATAATACCAACTCCGAGATGAAGCCTGACTCTAGTTTTCATCCCGTTTGAAACAATACTTTTACTTACGTCACCAGAAACTCAATAGATCGTATTAGATAGATTGGATCAAATGTGCATACTGTAAGCATGGAAGAATGCACACTGGCCACCACCGCCCCAACAAAGCATTCCTAAGTTATTGAATCTGATAATCGTAGGATTGTTCAGGCTACATGGTCAGGGGGGAAGATGTTTGCCAGTTTTTTCGAGGCTGTGTAATTTTGACTGTACCAGTATTTATCCGTGTGTGATCCCTGCAGCTGCACACTCTGTAGATACCCCGACATTATAACTGACATTTTTGTCATAGCTTGGCTCGAGTCGCAAGGTGAGAATACGCTCATGGCCACAGAACAATCGGACACGTCAAAACATGCTGAGCAGAGCGAGACAGATAGAATGACAATAAAAAAAAAAAGAGGTAAGGTTGAATTTCTCGCCCCGTTTGTCTAGAAGAACAACGTGTTAAGAACAGGTCATGTTTTTGACAGACTGAGTGCAGGGAAACGGTTAAACACTGTGGCGTCTGTCATTTAGGGTGAAGGTGAGGTAACTGTTTAAAAAAGATGTTTGCATGTCCTCAGTTGCCCTTACTATACACTCCCAACCCACGAGCTGTGAGGTGGACATGCCGAGTGACATTTCACTCTGGGTCTTGGCACATTTGGACGATCTTTTGGACGTCCGCTGCGACACGGGTTCAGTCTTTACCCTTTCAAGAGGGTTCAGGAGTAGCTCGGGGAACGTGGCACATCACGCATGGCCAAGCGCCTGGTACGCCTCTGTTATTTTGACTGTCTGGACCGGCGTGCTGCAGCAGGCCTTCAGGAAGCTGCTGCTCTTTCTTTTTCAGACAGCACCGACTTCGGGTCTTAAATGCCGCATCTAATGCTTTAGTGAGGGAAGGGAGGAGGGGGAGGGAGGACGATCTTCGCTTCTTCAGCATCCAACCCAGCATGTTTGGCCGTGGCCTCGCCGTCCAGAGGGACTCGAGGCATGCCGAGCGTGGAAGCATGGAAGCATCACTTGGCAGACAGGGAATGAACATTCCTCACAAAAAATATAATAATAATAAAGCACCTTCAGGCTCGACACATTCCTGCACTCGATGTCTGACCCACACTAAATACCAGGCCCACGTTCTTCCCCTCTGTCTGGTAACCCACAAATCGAATAATAGGTGTTGTATTTAATGGCCGCCATCAAAACACAGGCTCGTTTTCACTCATCTAAGTGCTCTGGAGGGCAGCATGTGAATGTAAGAGTGGAGGAGTAATTGCTGCACTGGGTGGATGATGCAGAACGGGAGGCTTCTAATATAAGTAGTGAAGATATAGCCTGTGCTTGTATTGAGAACAGGATTATTGCATTATTCATCACAAAGGAATTATCTATCTATCTATCTAAATAGATTTGAGATGGATGGATAGATAGATTAGATAGATTAGATAGATTAGATAGACAGACAGACATAGATATTGTCTGTCATGGGTGACAGAAATTCCTCTTTGACAGTCAGGGCTGGTCCAATTAAAAACAGACACACATTAAAAGCACAGATGTCTATCTATCTATCTATCTTTAAAAAAAATTGCTTCCTATCCTGCACACTGGGTTGAAGCTGAGCTAGTTTTGTTGCTGGACCCTGTCGAGCTTTAAACTAGAATCAGATTAAACGGCTTGAATTTGGAGGTTTCCCCCCAGGAGACTCAGGGCTCTCATGCCAAGAAAAAAAAAGATGTCCGATTAATGAATGGGTGGCACAAAAGGGCCTTCATGATTCTAAGCAGCTCGCTTGTACGACCCTGTTACACTCACCCCCCCCCCCCCCCCCCCCCCTCCTCCTCCTCGGTGTAACTGTGCTGTTTGATGTCACTGCATCCACTCACACTCACATTTACCCCCTGCTGAGTGTTACTCCTGCGTCCCTCTGTTGTTCATGTCACAGCCTTTTCACTCGGCGGACCCCCAACCTGTTGTTAGACTGGCTGTGCTCTCTGGGACCATCTGTTCCCCCTCACAGTCACACGCACGTTCACACAAACACCGGCACAACACACACACATACGCACGCTTCCAGGCCAGCTGCCTGCTGTATGGTCCCTGCTAGAGGCAGACTGATACATCTGTCCCTGTCTAACCTCAACCCTCTGGCCCAGCAGCAATTAGCCCCCATTAGTGGCCCCCTGGGACTGCGCTTCATTAAGGGGACTGACATGCACACAGTAGCACATAGCAGGATAACCAGCATCTCTCACCGCTGGCAGGTTAAAGTCCGATGTGATGGAATGTAACAGAGCAGCCAGTGAAATGTCCTCATCTCATGCCAACCCTGACTCTGTCAGTGCCCTGGGTGAGAGTCTAGTTTGGAGAAGCCCAGCAACAAGAATTCATCCCGCCGGGGTAAAGTTCCAGTCCTTAAAAATAGGCAAATAGGACCAAGGCTCCATTCAGCGAGTGTTGGACATGAAGTTCGGTGGCTGTCGAGCCAATAAATAGCCACGTTGTGTGAAATTAACTATTAAGCGCACAATCATTAGAAGGACTTGTGATCAACTATAGAAGATGGGTTCAACAACAATAAACCAGTGTGTCCGTGTGACTGCCTTGTTACTGATCTACCAAACAATAAGGCTTTGAAAATCAAACCGGATGAAAAGCCGTGCAAGTCGATAGGGAAAAAAAAGGAGGGGGAAAACATCAATAAGGGAGAACAAGTGTGTATTTCCAACAGTGAATACACTTGTTGGTAAGAAGAAAAAAAAACAAAAGAAGAACACATCCCACTTGTTTGACTCCCTATGAACCTATTTCATGGGAAGAGATAAACTGTTTAAATGTAAATGGTTAACTCCTTTATGTATCTATCAACACCACAGTTGTGTATGATTAATACCATTACTGTTCTATATGTTTCCATCTAATAGATTCTGACATTTTGCCTCAGTTTTCTGGAGGCAGGTTTGAAGCTAACATCAGAATGCTAATTAGATTTGATATTAGATTAGATTCAACTTTATTGTAATTACACATGTATAAATACAGGTTAATGAAATTGGGTTTAACATCTAATCAGAAGTGCAAAGAGCAGCAAAGTGCGAGATGTATAGTGTCTACAGTATGATACAATAGAGTAGAGTGTAGTTTGGAGTAAGTTATGTACATAAATAGTATAATATGAACAGAATATAATAATACATATACAGGTCTGCTATGTGTTAAAATGACAAAATGCTAAGTATTAAATATGACAAATATTAATATGCAAAATATCTACATTTACAAGTGTACACAATACAAGTGGTTTGGATGAAGTATGCTAATTAGCTGCTAATGACTATGCTGACATGCTGATGTCCTGCAGTATGTTTGCGTTTGCTGTCTAAGCACTGAACACTATAAATAGAGTTAAGGTGGAAGAGAATGTCATTGGTTTTGATTGATGACGCTAGGGGAAGTAAAATAGACTTTATCTTTATTGTCCATCAGAGTGGAAAATTGTCTTTGGCTCACAAAACATAAAGACACACTACACATGATTCTTACAAGAAAGAGGCAGCCTCGCAGTCAGAATTTATAACAAACACGGAGACAAGGTCTCAAAGCTGGTAAAACTTTGTAATAAGGGTATAAATAATATACCACAGCAATACCCAACTACCACATGATGATTTCATGACATGGATTAACGCAGAATACATCATGAATCCTGTTGCTCACGTTAACAAATTCCACTAAGATTTAATGATTGGTTTACATTTAATAGTCAATTAATTAATGTTAATTCATGGTTATTTGAAAATCCCATATCATAAAAAGTGAGATTTTAATTGCTTTTTGATCTTGAGGAAGCTCTATGTGTTATATAAATGCTGTCCCATGATTTAAATTGTTCAATCCACAGAGACATGTGCACAGCTTGTGTTTAGAAATTGTGCTTAAAAATGAGCATTAGTGCTGTCAATCTGTCATTCTTATCTATTCGAAATGTCAAAGTAAAGTGGATAGGCTTGCTTCGTACAAATGTTTTTTTTTGCAGACCACAGCATACAGTGTTACAGCCATTTATGACTGTATTAATACTGTAAATAAACATACTTAATCACAAAAGCAGCTCCTAAAACAAGGTGAATCAAAATAAAAGTGCATATTATTGTGCGTATCATTGTAAACTAGGACTCAGCCTATAGTGCAGTTACAGTAAACCATGGTTTACACTTTCCTTTTCTTAAGTTTCTTTGAACATGCTAGCATTCAGGCTGTTCTTCTTTATCAGAGGCTTATCAACCCAGCCTATGAAAGGATGAACATGAACCTGTTGAACATTTGAGCCAACCTAATAGCTTACTTATTTCTTTTAAGCCAGTTACTCAAACAGACAAACATGTTGACATTTTCAGATAACAGGGAAGCTCGTTTTTTCTGACCATCATGTCCAGACATGACAGTGAAAACAAACTTTCAGACGGTGCTGATGTAGCGGGTGTTGCTAGGTACTTGCGTGCGAGGCAGGCATCAAATGGTACTTCAGACTGGTCGAGCTACGATGGTAACTCAATTCACATCGACAGTACATGCAGATAACTTCGGTCTTATCAACTGACGCGGCTAACAAACTTTCCATTCATAAGTTTGTTAGCCGCGTCCATTTCAACCCTTCCGCTCCACATATAAACAATGGCATTGTGGGGCGCGCTAATTGTTTTACTTCCGGTTTACAGCCTGTAGTTTTGTGGCAAGAGCAGTTTATGAAAAAAACTTATTAAAGGTCACAAAGAGACAATTTTAACGGCGCCATTAATGTCTGTACAAAATTCAATGGTGCTTAATGGTGCTCGTATGATTTATTTATTGCTAATCAGATAAAAAAATATTTATGTTTGAATGAGTCAGATCAAACATCAACATCTGGCTGTATGTCCTAGTTGCTCTATTTCATTTAATATGAATCAGTGACTGTCTATTAGATTTATCATGTGTGGCAAAAATAACTGTTTCCTTCCATGGTTGTGTTTTGTTGTCAGATCTGGAAGTGTGAAGCATCACTGGATAGAGATTTACTCCTTTGTGGAGCAGCTGGCGGAGAAGTTTATCAGGTACACTCATAATGAGACATTTCCTTTGGTGCTAGTTTTTTTTTCTTTGAGTCTCTGTTCATGTGAAACAACGATATGTTTGCAGCCCCATGCTGAGAATGTCCTTTATAGTCTTCTCCACACGAGGAAACATCATCATGCAACTGACTGAGAACAGGTGAGACAATGATGAGATAATTATACTATTACTCTCTTTTACCTCTGTCTGGTTTACACAACCCTAGGAGATTAATGAACAGATTTTTCTTCAACTCAAGATACAAGTGAATACATATTTTGCCTTAACCTTGTTAAGGCGAATCCAGTTCTTGACTCTCTTCTGCTGAATTTATCCGACTAATGTGTCCATTCACCCCACAGAGAGGCCATCACTGGTGGCCTGAAGGCTCTGCAGAGAGTGATCCCTGGCGGAGACACATTTATGAACTTAGGCCTGGAGATGGTAAGGCTGCATTTAAAGATCCAACACACTAACCAAGACTAAATCTTATAAGTTCTGTGTTTGGCAGCCGGAACCAGCGAGAATCCGATAACTATGATTAGTGGCTTACATCATGAAAGTCGTGAACTCTGCGCAGAAGTCAGGCATTCTAGATGTAAAATGTAAAATTACACATTATTCCACATTTCCCTGTGGCCAATTTTTCATTTCATAATCAATCAAACGCACGTTTTGGTGGATAGAATTTCATCCCCATCTCCAGAACAGGCAGATGGGGATGAATTTTTTTTTCCATGTTTGGAAAATTAAAGTAAAGTCCAAATATAAACTAGCATTGACCAACATATCATTCATTTCTGTTTGAAACAACACAGTCCCAAAGCTCTCTCACACACACACACACAGTAAATTTGACTTTTGATGATTTATGTTTATATTTCTGATTCCTATAGAAGAAGTTTGTATCAAATTATATTTGTTTTCTTGGACAAGTTGCAGTCGTAACTGATCTAATTGTATTTTCAGGCTAATATGCAGATAAATCGAGAGAAGTCCGGTAAGTTCTGTCCAGTATGATCTGCTTGTTCCATTTAATTCAGTACATTGTTGTTAGTTGGAGAACTAAGCCGTGTTTTCTACAGGGACAGCCAGTGTTATCATCGCCCTGACTGATGGAGAACTGAACGAGTGGCAGTTTGACACAGCTCAGCGAGAGGTAGGAGATGCTATAAAGTTCACTGTCTTTGCTCACTGTAAACTTTTGTCCATTTTATCCATGCTTGTCCATGTCTGTTTTGGGACTAACGCTCTTTGTGATTTGAATATTTGATATTGTTCCCTTTGCAAACATTTAAATAATTTCACTGTTCTGGTTTTGATAGACTGAATTTTGATGCACATGTATTTTTATGTCCCATTAACTGTTTCACATGAATTTAAAGATTCAATAATCTTTATTGCCATTTCAACCTGGTTGATTTATTTGTATTCATTTGGTTTATTTGTCAGGGACCATGTGTCTCATACATTAAACCTTGTTCACGAGGAGAAAAAGTGAATTAACATTTGCTAAGATGTGTTTGGCAAAAATTTAAATAAAATGCATACTGGCTAATATAATATTTGAGTTTGCTTAATTGAGCGCACTGTTATTGTTAAAACTTAACAATATTCAACCAATATAACAGTAGGGCTATATAACTTAGTGGCAATCACCGTAGTGATTAAACTACTACTATTAAACTACGGGTCACTTAGAAATTTCCTTATTTTTGAAAGAAAAGCACAGTTTTTTAATGGACTTTTAATGTAAAAAACTAAATTGTCTGGGTGAGCCCAAAATTATTATTATTAGTGTATTTCCTGTCCCACCATTTATTGTGTAGACTGAAAGGCTGATTTGTTTTTAGAATATTTAAGTTTCCCTTAAAGCTTGTTGCATTTCAGTCCTTTTGTTCTTTTCTTGCAGGCTCAGAGGGCCAGGAATATGGGCGCCATAGTTTACTGTGTAGGGGTCAAAGAATTTAACCAAACCCAGGTAGGATTCACAGAGGATTACATCAGATGTATGTATGTATACACAAAAAAAGCATATACAAAAAGTTTCCGTGTGTTTCCTGCATGTTTTCCTAGCTTGCAACTATCGCGGACACTCTGGAACATGTGTTTCCTGTGTGGGGAGGCTTCCAAGCCCTCAGGGGAATCATTGACTCGGTATGACGCGGTCACATCACAAATATGCCGCCGCACGCACAGAGAGAAACAAACAAAATCAGTCATGTTATCATTTGTTTTCTGTCTCCGCCTCTCAGATCATCAAGAAGTCCTGCATTGAGATTCTAGCAGCGGAGCCGTCCAGCGTGTGTGCGGGAGGTAAGAGGTGTGAGGAGCAAAGGTTTTACCCTCCTGGCCAAGACACTGGGCAGTCAGGGGTGTGTGATTTTTGTCAAATGACATGTCATCTAAAGCCTTAGGAGTAGAACACGAGGTTGAGTAATCGTGCGGACGCTTATGACCGAGGAGTGACAGAGAGCGTATTGTCATTCACGGCCGGGGGAAAATTAGCATAGCTGCTTCGGCCCAGCATGTGTGCAAAATAAAAAAGGGGGGGGGGGGCTTGTTGGTCAGAGGAATTAGCTGAGAATCTTTTAAGCATGGCTGCTTCTCTGGCCTAGTTTGCCACATCGTATATGTTAGAGAGACGTTCTGTTTGTTTCCTTTTCTCCCGTGGACAGCAGTGTGAGGAAGTCAGACGCAGACAGGGTAAGATCCGAGCTGAGAGAGACACAGTGAAGGAGCCTTTATTGGTAACGAGCAGGATGGAGGAGTTTGACATGACCTTATTAGGCCTCACTTAAGTGCATTTGCGGCTGTGCTACCAGGACAACCAATGGAGATTACCATCCATTATGGGATATGAAGGACAGGAAAGTGTGTGGTTCTAAGAGCAGAGCAGAACAAAGGAGAGAAGAGGAGGAGTTTTTTTTTTTTTTTAGAACAATAAGGAACAAAAAAAATCACCTTAAAAGGACAAAAATATGTATGTATGTGTAATAAGGAATCACAGATGTCTTCATGTGATGATTATAATCTCTGGTCTGTTGCCAGAATCTCACTGTGTCACCCGACATTTGCCCAAATATCTTCTAACAGCCTCATTTGTTATTCGATTGATGAGCAGCCTAATGGTCAGTGAACTAAGAAACCAAGGACCCACTTTAACCGAGACTTGATTCTGGCCTAATTAATGAGCACATGATTATGATGCGGTGTGTTTGCCTTTGTTGTCGACTCTTATGCTTCTTATCTTAACGCATGTGGTGCTCATGTACGGCTTTGATGTTTCGTCTTATTTTGAGCTACGAGACTGTAAAAGATTCTTCGAAAGTTTGAATGGAACTGTTTACTTGCATCCACACATAATGACACATTGCAGAAGAACTGTGACAGTCTCACTCTCTCTCTCTGTTTACCATGTGGTCACATACCGTACAGGCTTTACACACACACACTTAGATGTTGTTTACACACACACACACATGTTCAAGCACATGTACACACATGTCCCTCACATTGATGTGAAGTGACCAGACCGGGCTGCCTGCAAACAGGCCATCAGACCGGACAGTGAACGTCGGGCCGCACTATCAGACATGACAGCACTGATTCCACACACACACACACACACTGAGAGCACAGAGTTCGGCCTTAGATCTAACATGACAGCAGAGATTGCTGCTTTCATTAACGTCTGACCCTTTCCTCCGCGTTGCTCCTTCCTCCTTCGCCCCTCCCTGCCCTTCGCTGTCCCGTCGCACTAATGTGATTGAAGAGCCGCCGGTCGGACAAGGCGTACCCCAATTTGCTCCGCACAAGTACGGAGCAAGCGCACATCCGGACAAATGTAACCCTCGTCAAGCGTTCAGGTGTAGATGCAAATGGACATGTGGCCACGGAGGCAGACGGGAAGCAGAGAGGAGAGGGCAGCAGCATATGTGTGGTACGAGTCAGCGGGGCACCACCAGTCCCTCCCAACATGTGTCTGACAGCACTGACCTTTTAGCCCATCAAGCCTCAGCGTGTGTATGTGTCAGACACTCAGATTGAGTTTTTTTTTTTTTTTGAGTTTATAGCTATTACTGTTACATTCACACAAAAAAATCGATGGAAACTAATCTGATCGATATGTGATAATACAGGGTGTTGGATAATGTTTTGACTAATTACAATCGGACAAAAATTCACCAAGTTTTTATGCAAATGCACATTCCCCCTGTCATAATGCAGTTTTTGCTGTTTGATGGTGACATTGCGTGAAAAGGGGGCAAAAGCACTGGGCATTAGGAATAATTAATGTTAAAGCATCCAATTTAGATGCATGCTGTTGTGGCTGCAGACCACATGAACCATTATGTGAAAAGTAATAAAATCTATGTTAGCTTACATTATATTGTTGGTTCTAGTCCGGGTTATGTTTTTCAGTTATCACTTACGTACTGTTTGAGTCAAATATGACCCATTTTGATAACTGAAAATAGTAAAAACTTTTCTTTTTTTATGACTTGTCCTAAAGTGGTCTAATATTTGTAAAAGTATTTTGTGCAGCTGGTATAAATATTTGTACATCGAGCGTGTCTGTTATTCCAATGCAATCAGTTGTCACAACTGACTGGGGGAAAAGAGCACAACAAAAAAAGCACCTTTTGTTCTCCTGTTTTAAATAAATGAGATTTGAGATAACGTAAGATCATAATACAGTGGGAATGTGTATATGCTCACTAAATAAACAGTTAATCGCCCATTTATTAATGACTGAAAGATGCAAAATAGATTCATGGTTAAACATTTGATACAGGGACTAATTATGAAGAAGGTCAAAAATGACCTGCTCCATTCTGTGAAGGGTCAGAAAATGAAGACTATGTAAAAGTTAAATGAGCAGCATCAGGGCGAAGGAGACAGTCTGCGTAAACAGGAAATAATGATGCTGTCTGTAATGATTAGTGTGGTCAATGGGTGGTGTGTGTGTATTTTTGCATGTGTGTCTCAATAGACATGTGGAATATGGGCCTAGTTAAGGAAATGAGTAAGTCATTGTGCACAGCAGTTTATCAAAGAGGCTTTTAGAGACCGTTTTATTATGTTGAGGTTGCAAAAACTAGATTAACTGGGTGTTTAGTGAGGTGTAATATCTAATATCGTATTTGTAAAGCACCTTGTTCCTGATCTGTGAGAGCTCAATTTCACTTTGCATCTGTCTTGTGCATCACCTCTTTTCATATTGGATCATGTCCAATGGCAAAAATGCACTTAGCATCTGTAGATATTAGAGATGTGGACATTGGTGTGAGAGGTACCTGAATGAGTAAATGCAGAGATACCTGACCAGAAAATGACTTTGGTAGAAGTTAAAGTCTCCTATTAGAATAGACATCTTAAAGTTTCTGATATATTTTGTACATCAGTATCAAAAGTAATTTCCTCATATTAAATATAATGAATTAATAAGTATTGAAAGTAAAAGTACGATTAACAAGTACTGGTATGTATTTAAGGAAGGTTAATTATGAAATTAATTCTCACTCTTGAGCATCACTGGTTGATCAAGAACTGGCTTCCAATTTATTTGCGATGTAAAAACTTATGGTCATAATTTTGTTTTTTAATATAAAAACTCACATAAAGTACATATTTAAATGCTGTTATTACATTAAACAACTCTATGTGCCGTAGTTCAGTTGGTTTCTGTGTGTGACTTTAGTGCCAACATTTTACATTTACATCTACATTTTAAAAGTCTTGCATTAGAAAAGTGTGACAGTAAAAAAACTAAAAGACGGAAAAACTTCCTCAATTGCAGAAAAATGTTTTTAACCTCTCTGTCTCTTCTGTCTCTTCCCAAAATTTGTCTTCGTCTTGGGACAGCATGAACCATGATCACCACTAGCTGTCATGAACTATTTCAATTCGTCCAGTTTTAACAAATTCCCGAAGGTGTCTCAGTCTTATAGATGCTGTCATTACCCGATGTGAGTCACACATACAGTCGGGTGCGGCATTTTCTGCCATCTACATCTACATCTTGGACAAACCCCTTTGTGCAACTGGGTGCAAATCATTTTGAAGGATCACAGATAAAGAAGCATCATTACTCCAAATAATGAGTGATTTTTACGACCATGTGTAACGCTGCTATAGCAACACCTACTGACAAAACTACGCTTTGCATGATTGCATCATCACATCTTTAATTTTAGTCATATTTCACTGTTTTTATTTTCAGTATTAGTTACAATTTAGTCATGGTAACAAGTTTAGTAGTTATTAACAGTTTTACTTATCTTACCTCTGCCAATACCAACATTCCCAGTTAGAGAAAGGGTTAAAATAAAGTAAGACAGCATTTGCCTGAGGCCCCCAATTCGCTAAATCTGCCCCTGACCCTGTGATGTTTTTATCCAGTGATCTTCACGCTGGAGCTTTAAATGTTAAAGGTGTGGCGAATGTTCGCTTCTATTAGCCGGGATAATGCTAGAGGAAACAGCCAGAGACCACAAACACACACACACACACACTGACACATGCATGCATGTTCCAACCAATGCATGCACACACTGTCGACATGCAGACGTGCACACATTCTTTAGAAAACCACAAAGACACACACACAGTATGTACAAATTACACATGTATCCTTGCATAGACATCTGCGTACACACACACACACACACATGCTAATGCCATGACGCCATAGGTAAGGTCAGACCTACTTTGACAGCACTGTGCTGTTGTCAGCCCTGCAGGCATGTTTTTAAGCAAGTGTTTTTTTCCCGCTCTCTAACATATGCTGGGTAGCAGCCACATACACACTTCAGCATATGCTGGAAAGCCTCTGCCAATGCGCTTTAACAGTGCCTGAGGGAAACTAAAGGTCAAAGACACACACACACACACATGCGCATGCAAACTCCTCCTGGCTATTGCACGGACCGAGATATTTGTGAATAGATCAGCAACTTTAGCATTAGCACCATTGGAGCAGATCATGGCATTTCCTCACATACACGCACAAGCACACAGATATAAACAAGCCATAACGGAACATTTAGGCTTAAATCGAGCGCATGCGAGTAAGGGAATGGCCGTCGCACCAGAAAATTCCTTTGACTTCAAAGCCGAGCAGGAGACCACAGCAGAAAACGTGTCATCGCACTGTTATGCAACGTGCACGTTGCTAGTCATTACTGATGGTGCCTGCGCTGCTTTTGTTTCTGTTCCAGAGAGTTTCCAGGTAGTGGTGCGTGGTAACGGGTTCCTCCATGCCAGAAACATTGACCAGGTCCTCTGCAGCTTTAAGCTGAATGAAACACACACCATGGGTAAGTTCGGCAACTACATACACACACACACACAGATCAGGCCACTTTTTTGTACACGTTTTCAGGATAAAATAATGAATTAGTGTTAGATTAAATATCAACTGCAAAAGGTTCTGATCGATTAAGTAAAGAACATTTACAGAACATTAAAATATCCTTGATTTTTCAATATATAACGAGTAGATATATATCTACTGAGAATAATTTACTGTGAAGCCTTCCCATCATAAAGAAGGATTGGATTCTAATTGATTAATTTTTTTTTGATTGCTTCTCATTACAGCAGTCTGCTCTACTGGATTCATGCTTTCACTCCTCATTTGGATGCATGTGGCTTGTGCTTTCTAATAGCAATGCAGGAACAGTGTTTAGGCTCCAGATTTTTCAATTTCCACTCCACAAATGCGTGCTTATGTTTTTTTTTTTCCTGTGCAGACGAGCGGCCAGTTGGAATAGAGGATACTGTCCTTCTCTGTCCTGCTCCTGTCGTAGAGGAAGTCGGGAGGTAAACCGCACATCTCTTCGGCTCTCACCTGGTTTTCGCCCTTGTGCTGTTTTCTCGCCTATTGTTCCGTTCTCCAAACTGTCCGTGTACAGCTGCGCCGCTCCTAGCCCACATCTCAAGTTTTGTGTGGGCACAGAACACCGCTGTCCTTGAAGAAATTAGGGCCAAAGTCACTGAGTGTCTGTGATCAATCAGCGTTTGTCACAGCTAACGAAGCCAGACACCAATCACGAGGGGACAACAGGAGTAGAGCCCAGGAACACGACTTAATGAGAGCCTCCTGGAGAGGAGCTTGGCGACTGCGTGTGTTTGTGAATTTGCTCGTTTGTGATGTATCCCAATCTGTCTGACACTTTGGGAGAGGGGAAGTGTGAGTGGAGTCGGCAGGGCAGTGTAAAGTTTCCTCCGAGGGCTGCCGGATTTGCCCTGGGTGGTTTTGGAGTAGAGGTTTCTCGTGGGGCAGACAGAGCAATGCTGCGGGCTGAGCCCGGAGAGCAGAGGGCCGAGGCCCAACGAGCCTTCCCGTCCCTGCTGCCTGCAGCCCTCTACATAATTATATACCTCAGACCTCAGGCCTCAGACACCTCCCAGTCATCATCTGTCTTGTTGCTGTCACTCAGATTTCTGGTGTGATTTGAGCTTGTCTTGTCCGCCAGTGAAAAGTAGAAAACTGCTTTGTTGGGGAAGTGCTCCTCAGATATGGGGAAATAAAAAATGTGTTTTTTTTACACATGTTTTTGCAGGAATATTTTAGATTTACATGCTACCCTGTTTCACTCACATGTGTTAAAACAGACGAGGCACATGGAACTTGAATGAAACTCATGGATATACCTTGGGGGGTTATTTTAAATAGCAATTTATTTCTTATAACACCAAAAATAAACAAACAAAACAATAAAAACAAATATTTTAAAGAGCACCACAAATATCTGTTCCCTTTTCTACCCGTTTTGTCTACATGTTGCCGCCATGGCTTTATGCAGGTCGAGTTTTTCCTCCTGAGAGCAGATCAGAACAGGTTGCATCATCAGCAATGGTGCCTGAGGAAGCCCATTAGAGCAAAGTCAGCGCTGCCTGACACCCTTAGTGCTACTAAAGAGGAAGTCAGCTGTGAAAGGCTAAAGGGCTCAAAGAGGAGGCCAACAGCTGGCTGATGAGGTCTGGGTCTGATGGAGCAATAAAGTACAGAGAGATGTGGAAATATGTAGCGAGTTGATATCACCACTGCCTGCTGACTAGACAGGAATTTGTATTATGAAGTGATCTATTTCTGTGTCCTGTTGTGCTCAGAAATAGGGCTATTATAGTCATCTCCTCCTCATCATCTAAGATTAGATTGAGATTCGACTGAATAAAAATAAGCAAAATTCTTATTGATTTGTTTTCTTCTAAACAGAAAGAATATTGTTAAAAAAACATTCAAGATTCAGAAGAAAAAGATGATACCACCATCCCACCGACACGGTTGAACTCATGACACAGAAGGTTCAGTTACTTGTTTTTCTGAAGCTTTCAACTAGACCTTGTGGCTTCCTCAAGGGGGAGTTGCTCATAATAAAAATGACAAAGAAAGTGGAAACTGTTGACTTCAAACTCAAAAAGAAACTAAAAGCTCAGCTGTTGATTTCCATTATTGCAACATCAATCTAAGAGAGAATCAACTAAATATATTCAGGACAGTGGAAAACCAGATTTAATAGGAAAATTGCACTGGCATGCAATCACAGACAATGTGTATAGTAAATTTTCTTCCTTATACATCTCATTAAGAACATTTTTTACAATTGAGCATGACATTCTACAGAGCAAACATTTCTACATACTCCATTGATCATGAAAAACAATCACTAGTTACAGTCCTAACAATCTCTCTTACATGTGAGATCACATTGAAGGTGGACTGTTTCCTGTTTTTGGGGGGTTTTAAGGTCTGTGTAGGATCTCAGGGACTCCAGCTCCCAGCATGCCCTCTTCACCCAAACACCGAAGCCCCTCACTCAGCTCCTGTTCCACCCGAGCCTTGTCGCATATAATGAAGTCATTGATGGCGCCTTCACACAAATCTGTGTTGACTGGGAACCTTCCGGATGTGGCTCCCCCTCCTACACACACACACACACACACATACATACAGGGCAAAGACATATATAGTGGATAGATTGATGATTGATAGGGGCTGAGATCACTCTGTCAGATAGGAGCTGATAGCACCGTGTCCCCCTGCCTGCCTGAAAGGAGGACTGACCATATGATGCGGGGGGGGGGACAGAAAAGCGATAGAAGAAGAAGAAAAGATGAGTGGCACCTGCAAGCGCTAGTTTCCTTCTCCCAGTTCAGTGGCAGCATGATGGTGGTGGTGGTGGAGGAGGGGGATGCAGGAGGTGGAAACAGAGTGTCGGTGTGATTGAGGAAGTGAATGGGAAGGGGGGTCTCAGGAGGGAGGGACAGCGTTAAAGGGATGTAGAACAGGAAAGCCCCCCCCGTACCATCCCCCACTCTCTGTTTCCTCTCTGCTGGCCCCCCCACCTTGCAGTGACCTCCCCCCTCTTGCCCCCCCCTCGCAAGTATAAACCCAGAGCTCAATACCCCCCTTGTCTCTGTCCCCCCAAACCATAAGCGCAGCACAAGAAGCCTTTCTCCATTCTTTTCCAAACCTATAGCTACAATCCAGCTGTCTGCTGTTTCCACCCTTTCCGGCCTTTTTTTTTTTTGTCTTTTTCTTACAAGCTCCATGAATAACATGTCAACTAAATTTTGGCGTGTCCTTTTCGCTATCTGAGTTTGTCTTGCCTCTTGCCCCGCCACAGCCATAGCCGCAGATAACATCGCCGAATACCGCGGAATAAGAAGCCATTTAGCTGTCTGTGGTTTCCACATTAGAGGTCTGGGCCCGATCCAAAGCAGAAGAGATTCCTTGTGTGGGTGGAGAACTCCCTGACCTCTTTAAAGGCTTTGTCAGCATGTTCGTGTAGTTATAAAGTCAGCGAGTATGGACGAAGTAGATGAAGGAAAGGAATTTCACACCTCGGGCAAGCTTGTACAGTAGACCATTAGAGATATATGTGTATCCGTGTCATGACTGGTTTGTGTTTTGCAGGGTGATCTACCTGCAGGTGAGCATGAACGAGGGCCTGTCCTACATCACCAGCTCAGTTCACATCACTACTACTGAATGTGTGAGTACAAACCGTGCAAAGTCTGCACTGTCACATCAGCACATGATAATATCACCCTCTGGCCTGCTGCCCACTTTGATTGAACTTCCTTGAAACTTTTTTTTTTTAATCTTTCTCTTGGTCCTGTAGTCTTCTTCCTCTCTCCACTCTGAGGTCTCCTCTGTTGTGTCTGTCATCAGAGGAGGCTGTGAGTACTTTGGCTTTTCATTTTTTTTCACTTTTCCTCCTCTATCGTCTTCCGGTTTAGTCCAATCTTCAATCCTGTCATTCCGTGTTTTTTTTGGTGCAGTTTGACGGGACCATCGTGCTGATTTCACTGCTGGTGGTGTTCCTGTTGTTGGGTTTGCTGCTGATGTGGTGGTTCTGGCCTCTTTGCTGCACTGTGGTAAGTTTATACATCAGACGTCAGTAATTGAGCTTAGTGATCATTTGTTTACCATGCGTCATATTGACATTTTTTCCCTTCGATCAATTCAGGTGATCAAAGAACCTCCACCACCTCCTCCTCCAGAGCCTGTGAGTCACCTGCAGCTGATCCAATCTGATTTTTGTTTTTTAAAAGAGACATATTAGTTTTTTTTCCCATTGTCATTGTTATGTCAAATGTTAAACATGATCGCAATTCCAAAATTCCAAAGGTTAACATACATAGAATTGCTCCATGCCAGTCAACAATCAGGGCTTTACCCACCCTGAATGCTTCATTTGTGCAGAGGTGTGTTCGAAATGTCATGTGTGAGTGGGCAGTTTCCTCATTTGTCCTATTAATAACAACAACAACAGATACATGGTGCATCCAAACATTTATATGATAGCATTCAAATCCATAATTTTACTTTAATCCATAATTGTAAGAGTTTATTTTTCCAACCTAGATAATTTCTAATTAATTATGAGGTGAGATATATGAGAACAACATAATAAAAGTCCTAAGAAATTCGAATCGAGGAATTAAATTAGGTTTTTTGTGTGTTTTTTTATTTATTTTCTTTTTAGAAATCAAAGTTATTAGGTTGGTTTTGGGGGGTTAAAGAAGGTTCCAGCAGCTTTCTACAAATCCATCAGCATATATACTGTAAGGATGCAGCGAGGTACAGAACATCATCCTTGCTACTCCAAAGGAAATGGCTAACTACCACGCCCCATATTAAAACAAACCAGTTGGAAAGCAGTGACGTTTTGACAATCAATAACTGAAAATGATAAACAGAGCCCCTGAAAATTACAGCCGAGGGAAATGATTTTTAATGAAGTGAAAATTAGAGCTAAAAAACATAGCAAAACTTTGCATATAGATGTTTTGCATTGTTTTGTTCTGTTTTTTGTAGGATGGACAGGGCATATCTCAAGGGGCGGGGCCTGTTCCTGGGAAGCACAGAGTTAAGATAACACAAGCGAGGAACTAGCCAGGAGAGAACAGCCCTAAAACTGTAGTTCCAGTCTGACATGACCTAGTCACACAGTGTATAGAATCTATAGAAACAGCCGTTATTAAGAGCAACAAGCATCAGCTTTGACAGTAGAGTCAGCAGCGTCGGACAAGCAGCTTTTCGACATGAAATTGCTTCATCCAATGTTTTTTACCTTTAATCATCGGTTGTGTTTGTTTTGGAGAGAGAGAAACCTCTGAGGATAAAGTTACTGCAGAGCAATGAAGACAGAAAAGCTCCATAATCCCACGCTACTACATGATGTCAACGACTCCATCCTTTGTTATTGTTTAGATTGAGCGACCCATCGCTGAAAATGTCATGTTGTGTGTTTAAAGAGACAGGAGCTAAATCAGCCAGACGGCCCCCGAGTTTCAGACAGAAGCTGAACTAGGGGGCTGTAGAGGGTCAGTATGAGTTAAATAAAGAGTCTTCAACTGTAAATCATGCAAAGATACTCAAGTTTCAAATTATAGACCTGTAAATGTGCGTGATATGTCCCCTTATTTATTATTATTACTTTTCATTATATCAATCAATCAGAAATCTATAGAATAGCAGCATTACGTTCTTATTCTATTAGTAGTATTAATAGTTGTGTGATTTGGAGACTATGATCTATGTCATGTAATGGAGGTTTTACTCAAAGGAATCGGATGACGAAGATGGGATGCCCAAGAAGAGGTGGCCCACAGTGGACGCTTCCTACTATGGAGGACGAGGAGTGGGTGGCATCAAACGCATGGAGGTACACACACACATACAGCTTTCTACATTTTTTCAACTTATTACAGTACATTTTAACACTGCTTTTCATTTCATCCTTGCCAAGGTGCGATGGGGGGAGAAGGGGTCCACCGAAGAAGGTGCGAAACTGGACAAACCGAAAAATGCTGTCGTAAAGATGCCGGAGCAGGAGTTTGAACCCTACGAGCCCAAGCCTCGAAAACCTCCCCGCCGTGCCCCACAGCAGAGGAGGTGGTACACACCCATACAGGTTAGACTTTTTTCTCTGACTATTTTTCTCTGATTATTTTTTTTTTGGACTCTTTGAATATTTGCTCCCATTCACTCTTTCTCCGTGTGTCCAGGGGAAGCTGGACGCTCTGTGGGCTCTGTTCAGGAGAGGTTACGATCAGGTGTCTCTGATGAGACCACAGCCTGGAGACCAGGTGAGCCCGCCTCTCAACCGCAGTCAAATTTCATCATATCGGCATCTAAATCTTGACTAAAAAATGCAGTGTACCAAAATCTGGCTTGATGACTGATATAAACTGTAATTATGTGTAATTTTGCGGATTTTGCTGTGGATAACAAAAACTTGAAAGCCTTTAAAGAGCACATTAGAGGGTACAGAAAGTGTTTTCTCTCTTGGTGGGGGAATAATTGAGCATCTGCATTCTTTCTTTCTTTCTGTCTTTCTTTCCTTCGCTCTCTCTTTCTGTCACGTTGCATTAAGACAACACATGTCATTGAGCAGCGTGTACTGTACATGGCAGCAGCTCAGTACAGATTTGCTACACACACACACAGTCTCTCATAGCGAGTGAATGAGCCACTGATATTGCTTTCCTCGTCAAAGCTTCCATTGTTCAAGCACAAGGAGAACTGTACTCTTCTGTTTCCTTCATTGAGCGTTCCTTGTGGCTCCCAGAAAATCACCGGCTTTCTATGGAGTCTCTAAATGGCATATTATCATGTGAAATAGCTGCTTACATGTGATAATTGCACGTTTAAAACACAACTGCTTTCCGACAGGTTTTATCTAGTCGGTTTCCTGAGTCGTTTTGTTGAAACATTGCTGTAAAGTTGTAAATTATGACATCACTGTGTGCCAGCCAAGTGTGTGCGGCCCTTGTGATCTAACCATGGCCCTGTGTGTTGAGTCCCGTAGCCCCACATAGACATGTTTTCATCATCATACTGGTTGTCATGGTGAAACATCTGCTCCGTTGTAAATGGTTTCATTGTCGCTTTTCATAGCTAAAGTCATATCACTGCAAAATTTATCGATTCGTACTTGGTACGATTCATCTTGTAACAGTGAGTGTGTGTGTACTTAATCCGGAGTCTGTAAAAGTGGTCACCATCAATGCTTTTATCCCTTTTTTTTCCATCTTGGGACTTTTTTTTTTATATTCTCCTAACAGCACAATTGATCTCTGTCCGGACAGAGATTTCTAAAGTCTTTGTCAGACACTTTCTGTGGGTCCTCCGGTTCACAGGGGCGCTCGATGACGACCCCGGCAACTCCCTTCACGCGTCATTAACTCTGGAAAATAAAACGACTCTTCTCACATGGAAAGAAATGAGGGGGAAAGAAATACACTTTTGTCACGAGCGAGATATTGTGCTAATAGGCATATCAGACATGAAAGACGACAGCGATGGCCTGAAAAAAAGAAGTGAATCCTTCACAAATCCTCAAATCTCTGCAAAAGCAAGAAAACTGCAGCTGTATCAAAATCGGTTATCATTTGAGATTTACAACATCTACAGCAGTGCCCATTTCTAAATTGTACTTTTTATGAGAAGTATAAATGTTTTTCATTTGGCAAAGAAGTCTTAAATGTGAAACATCTAAACAGAAGATACCTACAAGATAGTAATACATACAACAAAGTTTATTTCTAAACTATTTTTTTATGTAAATCAAAATATAGCTATTTAAAATATGTAAAAAAAAAAAAAAAAAAAAAAAAAAAGGATTATATGAATTCAAGCAAGCATTTAACCAGATTTTGGCCAAGTTGTTTTTCGATAGTTGCTGCAGCAGACACACACACAAAAAATAAATAAATAAATAACCAGAGATGGTGCAGCCTGATTATAAAAAGCCCAACGAGGTGGCAAAAAGCACAGCGATAACTAGCATGGATCAGCCTCCTCGGTGCAGATTGTTAACCAGCAGTTCAAGAGGAGCTCGTCCTGCTTTCTCCCCACATTACTCCTACTTCACTGCCTCTGCAAACGGCCATCAGCGGACTGCCAGTTTCTGCCACCCTCTCCGTTTGCATTGCATGTGTCCGCGCTGTGTTTGTGTGTGTGTGTGTATGCGCGCATCTGTGTCACTGTAAGTTGTGTGTCAGCTCTCCTGAGTGAGCGTCACACAAACAGATGGGGAGTTGAAAGGCCATGAGCCATATTGTGACAGAAGAGATTCCCTTCTTTTGTCCCCAGAGCTGATGGTGCTGATGGCCCCGTCACACAGCACAGCACAGACCAGAGGGCGGCCACCATCCTTCAGAGCTCGCGCAGACAGGGCACCTCCCCTTCTTCCTCCTCTCCTCCCTGTTTACCCCCAATCACTTCACTTTAAGGCTCGCTTCACCCTAATTCCACAAAGCATATTTTCTCACTCACCTCTTGCAGCGTCTGTATGTTGCACATACTTAAGTTTCGAGATGACCGCCGCTACTAGAGCATATAATGGAGATTATCGGAATTACGCGAGGCCTGTAACATATTACTGGTGAATTTGTTTAAATGTAGTTTTTATGCTTTGTAGCACCATTAAACGAAATTCTGTTCACCTCTGTCGTATCGGTGTGAAGACAGACATCTCAAAGACAAACGGAAAAGCCCAAAACCCTGTCTGTGCAGTTTGACGCCGCTGGAGTGAAATGTAATTTGGTTGGACTGACCCTTTAATGCTTGATCTCTCCAGTTCAAGCTTTTTATCCTGAGAAGTGTGTGAACTCTTGTGTGAGAGCACATGGAGCGTTTCCCTTATGTTAGTGGATCACTATAATCTCATGTGAGGTGACAGGCCAGGGCTGTCAGGTCAGATGTGTGTCTCCGCTCTCCTGTCTTTCTCCCATTTTCTGTGTGTGTGTGTGAGTGGGTAAGCATCACTTCCACAAAACGGCCACAAACTATCAGCCTTGTGTGTGCGTGTGTGTGTGTGTGTGTGTCTGGAGGCTTGGAAAGAGAGGAACAGGGGTGGGGCATAGGAGCGGTGTGAAGAGGAATGCTGGAGGTGTATCAGGGTTTTGTTTTTCTCTGAAAAAGCAGACGAGGGTTTGGAGTAAACAGTCGCTGAAAGCGGAAATGAAGCCATGACAGACGTTACAGCCAAAGGGACACGTGACAGATTGTCACGTCCTCCTGCACAACTCGTCGATGCACATATCTGGAAAACAGATCTTTGTCTTTTGTGCCGCTCTGTTCCAACACCAATCGCATATTTTTATTTTTTTATTTTTTTTAGAGCTCCCTCGCAGCCTCCCCTGTAACCTTCCTGTCCCTCTGTCTCTGTTATTCATGACGGCGAGGTTTCCATTCAGGCCATATGTTCTGGTGGAGGCATGCTTACAGTCACACACACACGCAAACACACACATATTCATGAGCTTGTGTTCTCATTGTGTCCATATGCTCTCTCTGGTGTTGTGCTGCTGCTCTGCTGCTCACAAACTGGCCTTTTCACCGCAGCCTGGCGACAAGACCGAAGCAGTCACCTCCTCCCGCCACTCCAACCGGGCTGCCCCCCAATCAATTACGTGGCCCTCATATACACACACTCAAACACACACACACAATGGGCCCCTCAGTCACAAAGCTGCCGCTGCTTGGGTCCTCTTAATGGCCCCTGTGTGACTTTAGGGCCTCTCTGTTTAATAAGGTGTTATAATCAGACCACCAAGGGTCTGTGACACAGAGACCTACTCCCCATCCTTCACACAGTGACTGAGCAAGACAAGAGTTTGTGGTTTTTAAGTGTGTGTGTGTGTGTGTGTGTGTGTGTGTGTGTGTGTGTGTGTGTGTGTGTGTGTGTGTGTGTGTGTGTGCACCAGGAGGCTATGCAGCGGACAGAGAGGAAAACCATCAATGAGAACAATAAGAGAAGCGTTCCATTCTCCCTGACTTGTAAATTATGTTAAAATGCTGAGGGGGGCCTCTGTTAACTATTGTGGGGATATTGTAATCCCCCCCTTTACATTCCAACAAGTCAAGCACATAAGAGACATAAACCACTTTCTGTTCTGCATCAAGAGAGGCTGAGTGACTGCAGAGGCTCCGAGGGAAGAGGAGTGGAAATGGGTAAAAGCTGCAGACTGTGCGTGCATGTGTGTGTGTGTGTGTGTGATAGCTTTGCCCATCTTTGCTAGCATCACAGCTATTGTGGTGCAGGTGCGGACAGAAGACAGAAGCAGCTCTGTGCCCTCTGGGGCCTCAAACACACACTCCTCTGTCTGCAGAAGCTGGGCAGAGACTCACACCAGCTACTTTGGCTCGCAGTGGATCTTAGAGTTTCATTGATTGAGCGCATAAAAAAAAAGAACTGGACCGCATTATAATCTGTATTCTACACTGAAACCATGATGTGCAGTCGCGGGTTAACCTCCGTCTGTGTTTGCAGGGCCGCTGCATACAGTTCCAACGGGTCAAAGACGGCGAGTCCACCACAAACAACCGGGCTCCTCCCCACGCACACCACTCTCCCGCGCCTCCTCCACCTCCGTCTCCTCCTCCGCCCGTCGAGCAGCAACCCCTGGTCTCCCACTCTGTCCCCCGCACAAAGCCTCCGTCCAGAGGGCCCCGCACCACGCCCCCCACCCGCGCACCCCCTTCCGGGGTCCGACCCCCTCCGGGTCCACCCCCTGCCCGTGCACCCCCGGGGCCACCAGGACCTCCGCCATCCCGACCCCCACCCGTGCTCTGATGGCGAAGAGAGGGCATCCAGTAAACAAATGATACATCCATTCATTCCAAAGAACAAAATAAATACAATTAAAATTTTTTAAAAAATTAAAAGTCCTCCTTTTACCCTGAAGACTCAGTGAATCCTTGTAAGCCAGGAGCTCTGACATGAGGCTCTGAGCTTTGTTGCTGGACAGCAAATCAAATATTTATCTTGATACCAAAATCAGCTACTGAGTTTCATCAAAGATAACATTTTTTTTTGTTTTTGTAAAAAAGAAAAACAATCAAAAAAATCAAATAGACTATATAAGAAAAAGCATGTAGTTACTTGATTAATCCTGTATCTTGATTTAAGGGTGAAGAGTGCATGCTATCCTTTCTAGAAACTCAGCAAAGAGAATACATGCATAGAAATGTTGCTTTTAGAAAGTTAGATTTTAAGAGGTTGTGTATGTAGAACAGTGATGGTACATTTTCTTACTTGGGATGTTTTATTTTGCAGGACGTGATAATGTTGGGTGAGGATGTGGTGAACTGATGATTTGAATGTTGGTTATATTGGCGCTGGTTTTTTAAAACGACTTTTATCTTATGACTGATGCATCACTTTAGCTTTTTTTTTTTTTTTTTATTAACCAAAGAAACTTTTCTACGTCATAGTTAAGATTTAGTTCAGTGATCTTATTGCAACTGCAGGGCAGTTTCTCCATATTTAATTTATTTTAATACAGGCCTCGTTTTAGTCAACATCAGGTGGATTTCTGTTTTTTTTATTCATTCTGAGGAGGAAATTATAAGGAAGCACTCTGGCATGACATTTCATGTATTTGCGGTGTTCCAGGTGAGAGGTTGCATTGTAATTTTATATAGTCAGGGTTCTCCTGTATACTGCATTTACTGACTGAAATGATCATTCGCATTATTTCTGCATTAACAACTTTTTGTGTCCATTTCCAATAAACAATTTTTTTTTATGTGATGCTTGGCAGCAGTTTCTTTTAAGGATATTAAAAGTGATAAAAAGAATGTTTCAATATGATATCAGCTTGCAAACAGACTGGGGTCACTGTAAAAAAAGTAATGCCATATTTATTAGCTAATTGGATATTACATGATGCGGCTTTTGGTGATATAAAGCTCAGCTTAGCTTGCTCCACAAGTTCTTACATGGCACATAACATCACTGCATCGTGCATAAATGTATGACTATAAACAGGCGTCCATCAGTGTCAGCAGTAGGACATGCAAAATGGAGGGAATTGTTCCAAGGTAAGAAAACATCATATTTTATTTCCCGCTTGCATTTGTTTGCTCATTGGTTGGTTTTCTTGTCAATCTGTGTAATTCTGCAGCCATTGGGGACAGCTTCCTTTATCCTTTTGTCTAATGACTTGGGTCACATAGTGGAGCCCAGGGTTCATATCAGATATGGTTGGGCAGCTTTTCACGGTTGTTTCATATCCTATGAACAAGCTCTTTTAGGGGACATTCAAATTTAATCTTTCATTCTTATTTTATTTTTGCTTTGTGTTGTTTTTTTGTGAATTTTAAGACAAACCATTATTTTATATGCAACCTAATTTATGCTCTATTGTCTATTTTCTGATGGTTGCATGGGATTCGGAGTTCACCTGCTGGATCCTGGTTGCGTAGGGGCTTAGTCTATTGTGACACTACGTAGTTTGTCAGTGTGCATCATTTTGGGGGTTGTAAATAGTTAATATTTCAATCAGTCATGGTTCTTCACTCTAACTTCGTTGCTTTCATTTAACCTTGTCAATGCATGAGGGGTTAGCTGCCTAAATAGTGTTCATGGGTTGGGCCATGGGTTGACCATGATCAGGCTCTTGGATAATTACTTCTGTATAGCGAACATTACGGACTGATGTATTCTCATTCTTCTTTCATCCTGTTTAATTTCACTCTTGTTCTTTCCTTTTTCAATGGAGTTTTGGCTAACATCTTAATGGGCCTGCAGCACCTCAAGTTCAGTTAACTACCACATCAGTCATGTAGTTTTGCAGGTAATGACATCTGGTTCGGTTTATTAATTCTCTAAGAGGACAGCAGCAATTACAGCATCGTTTAAAACAAATGAGAAAATGATTGCACCAGTTAAACAGAATACAGACCAATGTTACTGGGGTTTAGGCATTTACGCAGACCAGTAGCATCTAGGATTGAAAACCACATCACAAAAAGCGGATTATGTGGATCAATAGCATCAAGACTCAAGCAGGTCATACTGACCAGTGGCATAGAGGATTAAACATTCATCACAAAAGCAGATCTCGATGGCCATAGCATTGTATTCAGGCATTTACTTATTTCTTCCAGCGAACATGTATCTTCATATGGTAGTTGTGCTGGTTTCATTCCTGCTCATGCAAAGTGTGGCATTTTGGCATTGTATATACAGGCCATGGTTTGGCTTCTTGGATTTTCAATCTTAATTAGATTAATTATATTACTCTAATGGCTAATCATTGATCTAATGGAATTCTCTTGTTCAGGTGCACATGATGGGCATGCAGGTTACAATCATCGCAGTGAGGATGCACATAGATCAAGCCACTGGCTTGTGCAAGGCTGGGCTTCGTTGCAGGGAGAATGATGAGTATCTTCACTATGGGATACGAGCAATAAATGGTCACTACAATGCAAGCTTGAGCATTGTAGATATAACAATAGTAATAAACGTATAATACAGTTCTTTTTATAGCTGCTCTCAAGGATTCCATGTGAAACTCAAAAGTCAAATAAAATTTAACAAGACGAACATAGTATTGTTACTCATGGTCTCCCAATAAATAGTCTCAGAATTATTATCACAGGCTAGTGATTAAATGGTTAATAAATATTCCATTCATACATCCCAATTCCATTTTCTCTAGCAGATCAGGCATCCTTTGGTATTGGATGGTATCGTTCCAGCTTGGTAAATATGGTATCTTTGGGGGATATTTGTGTGGATGGGGGGTTGTATCCCTCATTTTGGGGGGGGGATCTATCTCCAAAGGGTTAAGGCCTTCTCAAATATCCCTATAGCCCAAACTCCAAAGACTGTATCAGTTTCACATTTCATAATGGGTATTGCACATTAAATATCTTCATTTCACAAACTCTGTGAAATATGTTCCCCTCCAGTGTTAAACTATTTACTTATATGCTGCTGACATTTATAGGTAGCCTACAAAATGAATCCAAAAATGTACATGTATCATATTAATTTTGGGTGTATGCAAAGTCATATATAGGCTCTCAAATCGTTTTGTCACTTGTTTACCATTTAAGCAACCAGTGCAATAGTTAGCAGTAGTACGGACTGCAAAGCTTCTCTTTTTGTCATTATAATAAACTTGCAGGTATGGGTCTATGTTGTTTTATTTAAAACACATTTAAAATTACATCTAGACTACAAAAACTTAAGGAAACAGCAAAAAGGGGTTTGAGTCATTTCTGAGATCATAGTACAGTATATATAGGTTTAACCGCAGAGCTGATGATGTCTGGTCTGGGAATGTCCTGAATCAGTCCGTCACACATCTGCTCCCCACCTCAGAAGCGCTGCCTGACTGCCTGACTATTGTCTATTTTCTGATGGTTGCATGGGATTCGGAGTTCACCTGCTGGATCCTGGTTGCGTAGGGGCTTAGTCTATTGTGACACTACGTAGTTTGTCAGTGTGCATCATTTTGGGGGTTGTAAATAGTTAATATTTCAATCAGTCATGGTTCTTCACTCTAACTTCGTTGCTTTCATTTAACCTTGTCAATGCATGAGGGGTTAGCTGCCTAAATAGTGTTCATGGGTTGGGCCATGGGTTGACCATGATCAGGCTCTTGGATAATTACTTCTGTATAGCGAACATTACGGACTGATGTATTCTCATTCTTCTTTCATCCTGTTTAATTTCACTCTTGTTCTTTCCTTTTTCAATGGAGTTTTGGCTAACATCTTAATGGGCCTGCAGCACCTCAAGTTCAGTTAACTACCACATCAGTCATGTAGTTTTGCAGGTAATGACATCTGGTTCGGTTTATTAATTCTCTAAGAGGACAGCAGCAATTACAGCATCGTTTAAAACAAATGAGAAAATGATTGCACCAGTTAAACAGAATACAGACCAATGTTACTGGGGTTTAGGCATTTACGCAGACCAGTAGCATCTAGGATTGAAAACCACATCACAAAAAGCGGATTATGTGGATCAATAGCATCAAGACTCAAGCAGGTCATACTGACCAGTGGCATAGAGGATTAAACATTCATCACAAAAGCAGATCTCGATGGCCATAGCATTGTATTCAGGCATTTACTTATTTCTTCCAGCGAACATGTATCTTCATATGGTAGTTGTGCTGGTTTCATTCCTGCTCATGCAAAGTGTGGCATTTTGGCATTGTATATACAGGCCATGGTTTGGCTTCTTGGATTTTCAATCTTAATTAGATTAATTATATTACTCTAATGGCTAATCATTGATCTAATGGAATTCTCTTGTTCAGGTGCACATGATGGGCATGCAGGTTACAATCATCGCAGTGAGGATGCACATAGATCAAGCCACTGGCTTGTGCAAGGCTGGGCTTCGTTGCAGGGAGAATGATGAGTATCTTCACTATGGGATACGAGCAATAAATGGTCACTACAATGCAAGCTTGAGCATTGTAGATATAACAATAGTAATAAACGTATAATACAGTTCTTTTTATAGCTGCTCTCAAGGATTCCATGTGAAACTCAAAAGTCAAATAAAATTTAACAAGACGAACATAGTATTGTTACTCATGGTCTCCCAATAAATAGTCTCAGAATTATTATCACAGGCTAGTGATTAAATGGTTAATAAATATTCCATTCATACATCCCAATTCCATTTTCTCTAGCAGATCAGGCATCCTTTGGTATTGGATGGTATCGTTCCAGCTTGGTAAATATGGTATCTTTGGGGGATATTTGTGTGGATGGGGGGTTGTATCCCTCATTTTGGGGGGGGGATCTATCTCCAAAGGGTTAAGGCCTTCTCAAATATCCCTATAGCCCAAACTCCAAAGACTGTATCAGTTTCACATTTCATAATGGGTATTGCACATTAAATATCTTCATTTCACAAACTCTGTGAAATATGTTCCCCTCCAGTGTTAAACTATTTACTTATATGCTGCTGACATTTATAGGTAGCCTACAAAATGAATCCAAAAATGTACATGTATCATATTAATTTTGGGTGTATGCAAAGTCATATATAGGCTCTCAAATCGTTTTGTCACTTGTTTACCATTTAAGCAACCAGTGCAATAGTTAGCAGTAGTACGGACTGCAAAGCTTCTCTTTTTGTCATTATAATAAACTTGCAGGTATGGGTCTATGTTGTTTTATTTAAAACACATTTAAAATTACATCTAGACTACAAAAACTTAAGGAAACAGCAAAAAGGGGTTTGAGTCATTTCTGAGATCATAGTACAGTATATATAGGTTTAACCGCAGAGCTGATGATGTCTGGTCTGGGAATGTCCTGAATCAGTCCGTCACACATCTGCTCCCCACCTCAGAAGCGCTGCCTGACTGACATACGGCGCTCAGACACAGAAAGAGCGCGATTAGAGGAGGTCAGTCTGTCACCACGACTCATTTCGCTGTAATCCATCAGGGGAAATGAATCACACAGGGTTGATGGTACGTTAACCCACACTGCATCCCACAGCTTCTCGTAAAGCCACTGACATGGGAAATTCCAGGCTGTAAAAAATTATGCTTTTTACTTTTCAGTCCAAAAACAGCATTAATGGTGTATTTTAATCATCTTGAATGCAGCCATGAATGCTTTTAATAATTCAGAAGTCTACAGCACCCTCAAGTGACCAAATAACAATAAAATGAGCTCACTGACAAATCCAGCCTTGCTATGTCAATATATCAAAATACATAAATATATTCTCAGAGTGGAGAATTTTATCAAATGTATAGACAAAGGTTACATTTGAGCAATTTATTTGACAGACTAATGAGTTTCCATTTGGCAAGTCAATATTATCAGGAAACAGCACATTCAACATGTTATTTACTCGCGATTGACTTATGAAAGCTGTATAATGTCAATCTGAGTATTTTTAGAAGTCCGACAGAGACACAGTTTAAAAACAAACTGATTCACCATTTCTCAGTCAGTCAGAAACACGCACTTCCCCAGGCTGTGTTTCTATTTTAGTATGTTCATCAACACACCAACACGCACACACACAACCTATTTGGAGTCCATTGAGTGATATAAAGTGAGCTCATCACGCTTTCCTCTTCCTCTTCTGCATTTTCTTTCCTGATTGCGCCCCCTTCTGGGCTCCTCTCACCATGCCCTTGAACTGGCCCTGCAGCTTGGCACGCTTCCTGTAAACGAACACGGAATTTAAAAAAAAAAAGAAAAAAGACTCAATTCAACTGCTCAATCAATTGCTCGATCAATTGCTCGTCAGGTACGTTTTAAGGATTTCCTGCTGTGACAACTGTTAGTTGAACTTTGCTTATACCTGCGATTGAGCTGGGCCTTCTTGAGAGGGATGTAAGCGTACGGGTCCAGTTTTCCTTGTTTCTTCACATCTCCTTTTCCTTTCTGAGGAATGCAGATTGAAAGAATTAATACTGAGAATTGCAGTTTCCAACACACGACATCTCTGTTTTTAACCTGTGGTGAAGCTTTCTACATGCCGACGATCGCACCTTTGACTTGTAGTCTGCTCCTGAGTCCTGGCTGCCTCTCAGGGGTCTGTGGATACCCGAGCCTCCGGCTGAGTGACAAGAAAACACATGTTGCTTAGTCTTAATCAGAATCCCTTGTGGACACACGTCAACGGTATCGTTGCTCTGCTGAGACATGAACCTACTACCAAATCTTAAATTTTTACACAGGACATTTGCCATGAATCATACCTTTATATTTTAACTGGGGCTCAATGTCCATGTCGTCATCAAAGTTGCCATCTTGAAACGTTCTCTTCTGTATCTTTTTCTGATGGTAATAGACGAGAACGAATGATCAATAAAACGTGATAAAATGTTACAAAAAAGTTATGATTGCATTATAAACAAGGGGTGGGACATTATTGCGTCAATTACAATGAGTTATTACAATTATTATTGTATTTTAATAATTTTAACACAGTTTGCATGCCAAACAGCGCGGAACATTTGTCAGTCACCATGTTGTGGCTTAGTATAGATTTATTAGCGCGTACAACTGCTGCTACAACAATAAAAGCGCTCTGCTGGACGGTGAATTTCTGTGGATGTTCTTTAACGTCATTTGTCGTTTGGCGCTAAAGACAAAAAAAATAGGTGACCGCATTCAGATCCCATTTGAGCGTGTGCGGTGTGGGGGTGCAAGCAGGAACACACCAGATTCTACTAATGAAGCTCCACAGAAAGGGTCCTAATAGTTGATTAGTAGAATCAGGTGTGTTCCTGCTTGGTCGGAACCCAAACTCCAGGATCAGGGTTTCCCACCCCTGGTCTAATATGTTAACATGTAGCTATCTAATCGAAAACAGACCTAAACGTGCCTGCATTGCAAACGCACAGCTTCCGGTCTTTTTAATTTGGAACCTGCGATTATTTGTCAAAATATACATCTGCACCCAGCATTTAAAGGGGGGCCGGTAGTTATTTGGTATTTTAAGGTAAGTAACATTAGAAACACTGATGAATTTCCCACGACTGTAGACCATTGACAATGGTTGAAGATAAGGTCTAAAATTAATTTAGAATTAATTACAAAACCTGTATTTAATTAGATTATTTTTTTTAAATCAGGTCCGACCCCTACTATAAACACTTACACTCTTGACACCAGCTTCTTCTAGGATATCCTTCATCTCTCCTCCATCTGCGAGAAGAGTGACGATTAATTACAGTTGACTGTTGATTTTGAAAGTTTAACAGAGAAGCCACATGAACCGCTAGATTCCTCTTTACCTTTGTCTTTATCGTCCTCTTCTTCCTCTTCTCTGATGATCAAGCGTCCGTCTGAAGTCACTTTGAAACCATGTGTGACCTTAGCGCTCTTTTTCAGCCCTGGGTTTGTTGCTGGAGAAACCAAACAATCCATGTTTGTAGAAATCTGACGCCTTCTTTAGGATATTATATGTTTCGAAAATCAAATATGCAAGGTAAACATAGAACAGTAACAAGACTTTATTACCTAGTACTCTCTGGGAAACCTTGGGGTCCAGGAAATTGAGCGGGTCGTCTTCCTCTCCTTCTTTGAGCCAAGCTCGTCCCTTCTGCTTTTTGCCTGCTTTCTTCTGAGTATTACTGGCTTTTCCTTCGTCCTCTGACAAATCACTATCAGACTCTGCAAGGATTTCCTCAATACTAGAGAGGAGGGGACAGGAGGTTTTTAGGGAGGAAATTTTGAAAAATTTGTAAGAAAGGGTGTTGCTCTGTGTGTCCCATACCTTTGTCCCTTGGCCTTAGGTGCCTCGTCTTCACTCTCGGAGTCGTCCTGCTGCTCCGTGGCCTGTTTCCGTCTCTTGGTGCGAGCCTCAGCCTTACGGATGTTTGCCAGCACCTTGTGGTGTTCTGCAGGCAGCATGCTCTTCACCAGCTCAAAACTGGGAATACAGCAGCAAACATGAACACAAAACATAAACATAACACATTGTAACATAGAGAGGTACTGTAATGCTATTATAAATACATCCGGTACAATCAAAACATCCAGTAAACTCATCTTTGTGTCTCTTCCAAAACAATTTGAGTTTAAGTGAAGTCAGATGGTAATTCAGCAATTATTATAACAAAGAAGCCTTTGTTTGTGCTTCTTGGAAATCACCAGATGTCCTATAACCAGTTTCAGATAACAGATAGCAAACAGACAGACATTAGCTAAACAAAACGATGCTCAGATGCATCTGTAATGATAAACTATCGGTTCCAAATAAAAAAACTAACAGAAAATGATTACACTTATCCATTTGTTTAAATATCCCGGTAGATACACACTATCCACACAGCACATCACATGTCCACATTCCAAGCTCTTATAAATCATGATCATGTATGAATTCCTCTTTTGACACAATTTCAATAGTATCTAGCATCTGTATCATGACATCTTACAGTATGAACAGGATATACTGGTGGGACAAAACTTCAGGCAGCGGCAAAAGTTCTATCATGGAGAACCAGTCACCTTGACTGACAGGTGGAGGTTTTACCAGAAGAAAGTTTTATGTCTGATTTTTGATATAAAAATAAATGATTCTTTGTATTTTTTGGCAAACGTAGTTAAATAAATTAAATATAAACTATATGACCAGCGATGTGGTCTAAAGGGATTAAAAAGACATACCACTTTTATAATTAAAAACTTAATATAAAACTTTTACAAACTCTTTTGTGAAAATAAAGAGTAAGTCTGACATTTGTGATGCTTATTACTACACACCATAATGTCATTGGTTGATAAAAAAGAAAATAAACATTTCATTAGTCCATACCCGAACTTTCTGATAAACTTGGTGAAGATGTTCTTCAGCTTGGTTCTGAAGTGTCTCCTCACATCATCCTTGATGTTCCCGATGCCCTCCATCTGACAAGAAGGCGTTAAAGAGTTAAATGAGGGTACAAATATCTCTAATCATGGACTCAAAGTAGCCAGAATATCAACGCGTACCATGACAGTGACATGTGATGCCAGGGCCTTGGGATCCATGATGAAGAGGATGACCTTGATGAAGCCCAGACCAGCTTTCACTATCTCCCTGGTACGAGCTCCCAGCAGGAGGCAAACGTTGTGCAGCAGCTGCTCCATGGTGGCCACGTCTATAGAGTCTGGGAATGAAAAGATGCGGGGTTAAAGTTCAGTCTTATGTTTAAAAAAAGAACAACAAAAAAAAGAAATACAAAAATGAATGAATCTGGCAGCTCTACCTTTATACTCAAACACCAGTCGGGTGAGTGCCAAAACAGTACAGGTGATCATGGTGACGGAGCCTGTGAGCCCGGCATACACCAACACCAAAAACTGCTCCATGGCGTCTGTAGTAAAGACACATAGTGTTTAAGCATTTCAAATCCAAAATTCCAAACATATTTAAATACGCAGCAAGTTGGTGTTACCTTTTTTGTTCCCACAGAAGCGGACAAATGCATTTCCTATTTCCACCAGCAGATTGTAGGCGTTTTTACGCGCTCCAACGGATACTTCCTTGGTACATATGATCACCTGAAAGAGGATGATACCCTGTGCTCAGGATAACGTTTAAACATCTTGAAATAGTGTTTAAAATATCAACGTTGTGTTCGTGCACATAAAAAGACGAGGAGCGGTTTACATGACGTTGTTTTTATGACTTAATTATTGTCACAGATGTGACCAACAAGAATGATGCACACCAGTGCAGGACAGAATGTCCTGGAAATGAAACTGAAGAGTGTGTGTTGTGTCTGTGCGTGTGTTTGTGAGGGCGAACCTCTGGCAGCAGCGCAGTGATAAAGTCCTTGTGTTCTTCACTAAGGTTTTTCACAATGTTGATCAGACACTTCAGTCTCGGCTGAGAAAATGAAATAGATATGACCACGGTTAGACAGCACTGGAAAGCAAGATCTACAATATCCATCTAACATTAGGTTTTATTTTACTTCTGTACACAGCATTCTTACCCTCTTTGCTGGTGAAGAGGCGTTTTTCAACGTCTCGAGCAGGACGACTTTTAGATTTTCCAGATTAGCCGCAACAAACGACCTACACTCGTCACGCTCGCCTCCGCACATCTCCTCCAGCACGCGGTATGCCTTCTTCTGCATGCCCGGCTCTTTATTCTGACCAAATAAAAAAAAAAAAACGTTAACAAGAAATATTTTTGAGGCCACGGTTTCAATAATTTGTGCATACGCCTACCTGCAAATACGGCCTGATCAGCTCAAAGGTCTTGGTCATGGTGACCTCATCTAAAAAGGGAGCCATGGCAACAACAAGGTCCATCATTGACAGCCTGAGAGGTAGAGAACAAAAAACAGTAAGTATAAGCGGGTAATACGCATTCAGCTGTAATGATGTATGAATCCATCATATTTCAGTCCTACCGTGTAAACTCTGTGCTCTCTGCACAGGTCAATGTCTCTGTGGCTTTTTGCAGGAATGTGTTGATCATCTAAGGAGGATTGTTCTGATTAGTACTAAGTCAGCACAGGGAATATGGCCAAATCAAAGGCCATTAACAGGAAACAGGCAGTTAAGCATCAATATCTCTTTGGTGACATCCAGACTGCAGCCTGAAGTGACCCAAGTCTGATTTTTTCGCCCCTATGTGACCTGTATCTGATCTTTTAATAAGAGTCTAAATGACACAGATCCAGTTTTTAGGACTTCAGTCTGAAAGGCCAGGTGGCGATCATCTGACCTATACATCATCAACAAGTGACAAAAGTCACTATTCTACACTGAAGTAGGTGGAAGAGGGAAGAAAGCAACAACCATGGCCAAAAATCTTCCTCCTTTCTTACTTAAACTCCTTCTTAAACAAATATGTTGTACATGTGCTGGCTCCAGTAAGACAGCAACTTTAAATTAATTTTTCTTGTATATACGTGTATATATCTATGCATTCACTGTTTGACATAGTCGTGTCCTCCAATGTGCATGCGGGACACGTTTAAAGTTCACAATAAAGACCACTTACAAGTCGTATATGTGAACGACCTTGCAAAAATAAATCGGACTTCACAAAAAATCCGAATTGAGCATTAAGCCCTGCAGTCCGAACGTAGCCTGTGTAAGATTGGTCACCTTTAATTTTGACTCACTCACCTGCATTTCAGTGATAGTTAAATAAACCTTGATGGTGTCCAGCACAGCCATCCTGTAGGTGCCGGACTCTCCGGCTGCAGGCTGCTGGCTGTACACATTGAACAGGATGGGCAGGAAGTTCTTAGAGAAGCGGCCCACTTCAGCCTTTTCCTGTTCTGCAGACACAGAGAAATCACAAACCATGTTACCCAATAGGCTGATTCGATAGAAATAGAAGCTGCTGTAGTCTCAATACATATTCTATCTGCATGCATGTGTCTACTTACCTGTGCTGCAGCTTTTGTTGATGATGGTGCGCAGAGCCTGGCAGACTGTGAGTCGCAGGTCTGGCCGCTCGTTAATAGCCATGCCCAGTGTACGGGCGACACCTTTGAAGGATGCCACGAGGTCTACGGGACATGTACAGAAACCGGGGAGCATGGTCCAAATCTAAAAGAAGAGCACAGATATGGAAATTTTGGCAACTCATTTACTTGGACTTATTTCTCAGGGTAGGTCACAAAGTCCATGAGCAGTTACCTGAAGCTGCAAGGTCTGATAGATTTTGGCCTCCAGTTTCTGTCCTGATTGCTCCAACTCTTCGGCTGCATGATAAGAACAGTCATTAGTTCACATGCATAACAAAATAAAAAAAATAAAAAAATCAATAACCCAATCACTGCAACTCCGTCTGAGTTACCTCTCTGCTTGAGTGTAGAAGCAAGAGGGAGGAAATACGAGCTGAAGAAACCCAGGTGAGTGTTCTTCACATGATCCCGAATGACTGGGACCAACCAGCTGCGTGGGAACTCCAGGTCATCACTGATTAAAAAAAAAAAAAAAAAAAGGCAGTTAAACCAAAATATCATCAAAAATAACAGCCTCAAAAGTTTTTGTGTTCATTTATCTGCACTTACTCATAGCCGGTGATGTTGAGAGGGACAGATCCCAACACAACCTCAGGTCCCATGCTCTCTACAGCTCCTCCTACAGCCAGGTCCAACTCGCCACTAAAGGGGAAGTGTGGAGTGGAGCGCAGGTCTGCTAGAGACTGCAGGGACTGTTCACGAAACAACACACAGCGTCTTGATTTATCCTTTGACGGTGTATTCATCCCACTTAGGGGATATCATTGTCATCATGATGGATGACCAAACATCATGATGGCACCTTCATATGCACCGATCTTCTATAGCCCTAGTTAACCTAAAAATGAAGGGTGCGCTCTAAAATAAATGCTGAGTAACGAGGGGTTGTTAAAAAGAAGAAGAGAAGTGTTATTTTCAGCTGGATCAGCCTATGATTGGTCAAAAGATTAGCATCATTGCTAGCTACAATACATGACTGATAATTGATAAAATATGGACAATACAACAGTCAATGATGGATCCACCCTTATGGATTTATTTTACAAAGCTCCCTGAAAGTTCCAGGGTGGATAAAAAACCTTCTACACGGGCTACAATCGCACCGATTTTTAATTGATCAAGAGTTATTCAAAGTTAAAGGAACTGTGTGGAATTTCATCACCCATGGCGATGATGGTCACTGTACCTTGGTCATGATGGGGTGAGCTTGTTTCCCTGCAACACGATAGAAGCAGCCAAGGACTTGCAGAACAAACGGCCAGGATGCATGGAAGCGATAGGATAATCCTTCTTCTACAATACTGTGACACACAGATAGAGGCATAATTATGATACACATTCAACATATAACCTGTAAAAAAAAAAATTAGACTAGCAGCAGCTGGCAGAATGTACCGAAACATCTTGCAGACAGAAGAAGAGTTCCCCGCAGAGGCTGTAGCAGTGATCTTGCCCATTTCTTCCATCCGAGGAGCCAAAGCCTCTGTCAACAGTGTCTGAAACATAAATCAGTAATTACAACACTGAATACAATCGCTCATGCAACATACAAATGTAAAAATATTGCTGTAGTTTTTACCTTTAGTGTGTTGGTGGCAGCAGAAACCACTTGTGTGTGAGGAGACAACATGCAGGACATGGCGGCGGAGAAGAGGCGGGGCAGGTGGCCCAAACTCAGAGAACTCTGCAAACTAGAAGAAGACAGACCAGTGTCCAATCTGGATTCTTTTAAAAACGTGTCAAACAGAATTTGTGAGGCTGCGGTGAGGAAGCATTACCTTGCTAAGTGAACATGAGCTTTCTCCATGACGGTGAGCCAGGCCAGCAGTGGCTGCAGGTCGTTCTCACTGGGCAGGTAGTCATACAGAGCCTGGGGACAGGTGATATATTTAGGTATGTTTCATGCTAAAATATCACAGTCTGACGGTTGCAACGTTAGTCCTCTCTCACCGTGATGATCTGCGCGTTGAGTTCCGCCGACAGAGTCGAAGCGTTCGGCTTCCCGCTGAACAGCCTGTGAAAGGCCTGCATGGCGCTGGCCGTCACCAGCTGCAGACAGGAAATGTAGAATTAAAAACCACACGATGGTGAATGAACAAAGGTCATCCAGTGGCACCTGTGATTGTTTCTGTGTTCTCACCACATGGCTGAGTGTCATCACTCGCAGCAGGGTCTCACAACAGGACTTGACAGCTCCCAGAGGAAACGTCCCCATCAACTCCTTTAGAAGACCGAGGACGTGAAGTGTGGTGGTGTCCTCTTTGCTGCCTGGGGGGGAGGGGGGGCAGACATGAGCTTCATCCTACTGCACAATCACATTAACGGCTCGTCTTCTTTACACTGAGCACAAATAGGTGATGCTGCAACTGTAAAGTATGTCAATGGCCTTGCTGTCTCACCTCCTGCCTGCTCCATTTCTTTGATGCAGAACTTGGCTGTGGTCACTGCAGCAGGATGGTGTGTTGGGGCCTTTTCTGCAAACAGGAAGTCACTCCCTCTGAGAATAGCACACACACCCTGCTGTGCTGCTTTACGCACCTGAGGAGAAATTGGATAGAAAATTAAATGGGATGGAATTGCATGGTTTTGTTAATTTTGCGCAATTTCACAGGTCATGAGTATGAAATAAAATAACCAAAAGCAGACCTTTGGTTTATTGTGCACCGTGAAGCTGAGCAGGCCATGGTAAGCCTGAAGAGTGGATGGGTAGGTCCAGACAGATACGTCTTGCTTTCTCAACAAAGTGGCCAGGCATGACAGGATCTAGAAATGCAAAAAAAATAAATAAATAAAATCCTTGATGTGGTTATTTAACAATAAATCGTACAAGAGATGAACGATAAAAGTGACAAACAACACAGAGAAAAATGTATTCACCCATCTAAGAGCCGCAGCTGTCTCAGATGTGGCCTGTTTCGACATGATGTCCATCAGAACTTTGGTGGTGTCTGAGAACTTGGACATGAGCACCGGAGCAGGAACCCTGAGAAAAACACCAACAACAGACACATCTATCAGATGACAAATATTTACTGTGGCTTCTGATAAGACTTCATGTGCCCCGACCTTTTTAGTTTTATAAGGGAAAAGCATTTTAAACCTTTTCATGACGAGGTTAAGGAGGTACGCCACTGCAGCCTGTGACTCCGCTGAATCCACAACCTCCAGGGTGGTCATCTACATATAACAAGAGGAGACATGCTGCATTTTAAGAAGGGAAAGATAGACAAATAATATCCCATATATACATATATATATATACACACAAACACACAGATATGAATATTTCAGTACTTACCAAAGCAGCAAAATACTCTGTTTCTGTCTCCTTCCCTCCCTGACCACGGATCACCTCAGTAACAGCAGCCAACACCGCACAGATCTGTGAGGCAACATTAGAAAACAAAGATACTGTAACAATACATGAAACGCAACATTTTTTATTTCAAATATCTAGTGCAGTGCCTGTAGGAAGTATGCACAGAAAAGTGGAAGCTAAAGTAGATTTTTCATGTTGGCTAAATGAGGGTGTGCTGGACTGTTACATAGTCATAATAGACAAATTGTACATTGGGTGAGACATGGACATACGTTGAGATAAGAAGAGACTTGCAAATATTGTTATTGTAAGAAAAAGTTCACAATTTATGTTGAAAGTGCAGATCTCGATCTACAGTTTTGAAATTATGTTGATAGGTAAACTAAAAACTGGACTTATGATAAATCCCTTACTTCATAGTTTTTCCTGTATAGTATAACAACCTGAGCATGTTACTGCTATATGTGCTTATAAATAAATGAGTTGAGCGCTGGGATTTCCTAAGGGTCTGTGAATGCATCTTGGAGTAAAACCTGCAGCCTGCAGTAGCCTTGTGTTAGCGTGAGGAATAAAGTAGCAGCTAAACTATGGGATTTTAACTTAATAATAATAATGAATAAATAATAATAAACAATAATAATAATGATGTTTTAAGCTGAGACTGATTCGACAGAGATACGCGAGCAACAGACACATAGACCCTCCTCGCGTTTATAGTGTTTAAAGTGTCGGTAGCATCGCCATCAACTCTTTTTCTTCTTCCAGTCAGTTTAATACCCACCTCTTTGTGAGCAGCTGAATTGGACTCCCAGTAGCGTTGCACCTTTCTAAAAGTCAGGTTGGAGCAGTCTGACAGGCCACTGAGGAAGGTTCCAGAGGTCCTGTCAGAGAACGCCTCCTCTGCCTCCTCTTCCATGCAGGCATCTTTACGGCCGCCTGTACTGATCTCCAGAGGACCTGCCTGCAACTCATTGTGTAGCTTCAGGGCATCGACTGTTAGATCACTCTTTTCTGTGGAAAAAAGCAAAACATTAGGATTTCCCTGTAGGTCTCACGTGATCTACATTTGACATCACATTTTAAAATCTAAAGGAGTTTTAAAATGCATTTTAGGTTTGCCAAATCATAGTCTGGTGTGTAGCTGACTGAGTATGTGAGTTTTGATAAGGACCCAATTCATGTAGTCCATGCAGGAGTGAGAAGCCTTTTTTCTTTCGTATCACATTTTTCTCCTTTTTTTGCCCATTCAAGAGTTTGGTTAGCCTTGTTTTATGTTTGTGATTTTGTTTTGTGTTAGAGTAGTTAGGGTTGTTAATTATCAGTTTTCAGTTTGGACATTGCTCATCTTCAAAGCCTAAAGATAAAACTGCTATCTTTTGGAACTTAAGCCGATCATTGTTAGGAATGAGAAGAGCTGGGACTCTCATGTTATGCCCTGGTTCCCCTAGACCGAGCCTAACAATGGTAAAATGTAGAAAACAAGTGTTTAGTGAAGCTGCCTGGAGCACAGGCATAATAATCGTATTATATAAATTAGTTATATGCTTCTACTAGTCATTGACGGTACGGAATTGCTGTGACATTAACTTACACGAACTGTTTCTGTGACTTATATAGTTATAAGCCAACTCTTGTTGTTGTGTATAACCTCAAACTAATCTGGTTATCAAATAATTTAAACTGATTAAAAATAGGACAACGAGGTAGAGCGTAAGCTTGTCCGCTGACAGCTTTATTGGTGGTGCTTATAAACGTGTATTTAGTTAGTTTGTGCTGTACTTCAAGTGGAATAGCTAAAGTTAGCGCTAATGTTAGCACTAGCCAGAGACCCACGTGTAAAGGGAAGCTCACCGGTGGGTCGGCTGAAGTAGCGGCTCTTCGCGGCCTGTCGGAAACGACTCGTCCGCGGGTTGGAGTCGCTGCTGTGTCCTTTCTTCCATCGGTTCAGTTTCGACCCGGTCCCAGAGCGAAGTTTCCCAGATTTCACCATTTTTCGGGGTTGAATATATAATCACGAGTCCCCGACGAGCCTGAGTTGCAGCAGCAGCTCCAGATGACGCTGTCGCTTAGCGTGTGACGTCACGCGTGGCGTTGTTTTGCCAGCAGAGGACGCTGTCCGGTACAAAACTCATACCTACACGCGACATGATAGATTCAGCATTTAATGAGCTAAAGAAGTACTTTTACTTCATTAAGCGCCCCCCAGACATCTATTTAGACTAAAGATAATAAAATAACTATAAGGACGCTCACAAATCACTCACCTTCGCTAAGGTTGCTATGGATACAGGCGGGAACTTTGAAAACTGTATTCAGTACTTCTGTAATGGAACTTAGTTCTATTCCACCACTGCTTAACTGTATACATTTATAATATGTAACATATTTTTATTAACATTATTCCTTCTTACTCTGATTATAGAATTCTAGAAAAGAGGAAAGAGCTTTTTTGGTGGTTTCTGCTTCCACCAACACACTTTTTTTTATTTCTTCATTTTTTTATTATTTGAAACTCCCTATTTACAATTTATGGCCTTAATATGTTCTTGAGCTGTAAAAATGTTCAACCACATTTTCTTTCTTAGACAGTTTAACTTTAAGGACTCTTAGGGTCCTTTAAAGGTGTTAGTAACTAGGACGTTCCAAGGAAATATTACATAAACATACAAATAAAGATCTTCTAGACTGCTTAAGAATCAGCATACTGGTGAAGCTTTTCAATTTACAATATTTATTCATAAGTTATTCAAGTACAATGGGCATCATAAATCATAAAACTACAGTATCTAGTTTGGTGATGAACATTTTAAAACATCAAATGCTCCTACATTTCCTTTCAAAATGGTCCCTTCGTTACATTTCACGTCTTTATTATGAGTACAGCTGTGCAGTGAAATTGTCGTGTGCACATACATGAACAAACACATATAGAGGTTGATATTTACATTTTTCATTAGCTACAGTTTCATGTGACGCTCATATTACTTTTTAAAATCACATGAATTTTTTCTTTCTTTTCTTTTTTTTTTTTTTAAAAAAAAGAGAGAGAATGGCTTTTCCTTATTCGGATTCCTAGGCAGACTGTATTCTGTTTAAAAAGCACAAATACAAACACACACGACAAGGAGGAGTGTCCATGTAAACAATAGAGTTGTGACCTGACGTGGGTTTTTACCCACGCAGTCAGACAGACAAACACTGGGGCGTGTGCATCATAGGACTCAGCTTTTAATCTAAAGTGTTTCAGTGCTTTTCAATATTCTTAGTTCATTTGGAAAAAAAAGGGAAAAAAATACAAAAAAGGAGCAATATAAAAGCAATATTCTTCTCATATAAAAAAAAAATGTACACAAAACGACTCGTCCGACTCAGTTAGGAGGATTCATGTTCACTATCACTTGGACGACGAAGTCTTGTTGGATCTTGGCGTCTTGCAGGCGAGTCTTGTCAGTCAGCAGTTTCCCTGAGAAGAACCACCTCTGGCGGGACACGTCGATTTCCTCCTGTTCCTGCAGCTGTTTCTTCAGCTCAGCGATGGAGTCCGTCATGCTGGCTGTGAGACGCACATCCTCCCCTGAGAGAAGCGGGAGGACACAAATAGATCTGACACAGATTTCTCAGCGAGCCGTGAGATGCTGAGAAGCAATTAATTCTTAATCAGCCTCCAGACTGGATGAGATGATTACGTAAAACCTTAACGGCAGATGCATGAGGGCCGCTGCGCTGCATGTGGCGCTTTTAATTTAAAACAGACAAAAGGTCAGAGCGGATGACGTCAGGTTATTATTATTTTTTTTTTTGCATTTCATACCTGTTGATAATCGCACCCGCAGCTGGAATTCCTGCCTGGATGGCGGAGGCTGAGCTTGCTTTTGCGCGGATTCAGAAACTTTGCCCTCACTGGATGTTTCAGAGATGAGGTTGACAGGCGGGGCCAAAGTGTACGCTGGGAGCTGGTAGCGGTTGCCAAGTTCATCATAGCTCTCCGTGAGAGAGCCTGCAGGGGGAGAAATGACCTATTTAAAACAGACAGTTTCCAAAAAAGAAACTCCGTCATGCACAGCAAGTAGCTTTCCCCCGGATACAGAAACTATTTTTCCCACTCCTTAATGTAGCATCGTCTGTAAGCGTGCAAGAGTTTTTTTTCCCAACCTAAACACACTAATTCTGTGCACCAATCCATTCACAGGGGTCACGCAGCACTGCAACTATTATGTAACTATTACAGCAGTAATCTCTGAACCACCTCTGCATGGGATTCTGCAAACTGTCCTTGACGGTTGACATTTCGAGAATTATAACCGTGAGTTTAAAATTTACAGCTTAAAATTCATAGCTGGAGCACATTTCCATATGGGTGCGTCAGCGGTCGCTGTGTAAATTTGTGTGTGTGCCTCTGAGCCTGTGGGAGGTTTCATACCATGTGGCAGAGTGATGCAGGCTCCATCCACTATAGCCTGCGCTAGCTCCAGGTCATTGCACTCAGCAGCCAGCGCCGCTGCGCGGAGCGCGTCCCAGATCTCCTTGCGTCCATCGAAGGCCGGTGCCGTGTCCCAGAACTCGTCCCTCTTACTCCGCAGCTGGCCCTCCGTCATCGGGTACTCGCTCTTCCATTTTGGGCGCTCCTTCTTTAGAGGCTCACTGCGTCCTGGGACACAAAAAGAGGAAGGACGTTTTTAGTTCTGATCTCTGGATCAAACCTTTTCACACACGCTGCCCCATGTCCATTCAAAGTAATATTGTGTTTTTTGAAAAGGCGCCAGGGATGACATTTGAAATAACCTTTTACAGTTCATTTCTCGTAAGGACACGTCACACATTATTGTGCAACCAAAGCTAAGCATCTGCTTGTGGAGCTCTAAGAACGCAGCGTGTTATGTAAGCGGTTGCCAGGTTGGCTCAGGTCACGGCTGTCCTCTTTAACTTGGCCTCAGGCCCGATCGAGCATCACAAAACTGTTTGGGGGTGATTCAAAAGGTGAATGTGACACTGTGGCTCGAAGCAGAGATGAGTCAAGTCGTGATTCCTGGGAAAATAAATGTCTGAAATGAAACAACTTAAAATAGTCCTCTTTGGACATACTGAGCATTTGTTTCATTATTAAATATGCAAGAAAATTATAACCAACCAACAGAGGGCCTAAAAAAAATAATGCATGACAACTGAATTAATATTTCTATATGACATAGTCATATAGAAAATACATAGATGGTAAGAACACAGATGTACAAACTTACACAAGACAGAAATTAAATTAAAACAATTTTAAAAAATAATGAAAAAAAGTGTTTCTCCTTCTCCTCCAATGTCCAACTTCACTCCTCCATACAGTCAACATACTGTAGATAGTCATGCATCTCACATGCAGTAAAGAAGCATATCAGTCAACCCCAAGTTCATTCAACTGAATATATTAATTAATTCCAATTATTAATTAATTAATAACACTAATTGTTATTACTGCAGATACATAAGTGCCCAAACAGGCATCGATCGCACACACATAACACAGAGGATGATAGTGGCAGGTCAACAAATATACACACACACACTAGTGGATTACTGGCAGTAATCAGACCACATGACAGGGTTTATCTATCCCTGTCTTAAAGGACAATGAATGGGAAGCATTCATTCAGGTACTCATACAAGTTTTACACTGCAGGCACAGAAATACAAACAACTAATCAATTACTGCATTATCAGATTCCTGAAATAGAAGAGCACACATAAATATCGGCCTGACCTGTAAAGCTGTCATATATAGTTCTATTAGCTGTGAAATGCCTTATAATAAGAATGTCAAAATCATATAGCAAACACAGAATTACAGGATTTTTTTTTTTTTAGGCCACTGACGATGCAGGCTACTATATAATGATAAACGTGAAACACTGACCTTAGAGATAAGGCAATTAACTTCAGGTTGTCAGTTTCTTTGTTTGTACGTGTGCCTGCATATTCATTCAAAAATGAATAACCATACCTTCCACTTTTATGTAGCAATTTATATTCTGTGTGTTACTTAAAAAATAACCCAGAATTAGAATAGAATATCAAATTGATGCTTTCAGTTTTAGCTTTTCAGTTTTAAAAAAATATTATTACAATATGTCAGAAGTGTCCAGAGTTTGGATATAAGATATATTCTACTCTCTACTCATTACAGTGTGTTACATGATCATGTTAATAAAGCAGAAATCTTGAACAAATGAAAGCTTAAATGGTCACGCTGGAATGAAACACTAATATAAGAAGTCATTTTCATGGAAAGGGATGTGTTATTGTGTTAACTGTGGCACCAGAAAGCAAATAAATAGTTAAAACAAGTCTTTATCATACAAAAGCCAATGAAAACCATTATGCAATAAAAACAGCATTAACAGCATGAATCCCCCCAAAAACCTTGCAGACACGAAACCATGAGATAAACATAATATAATAATATAATAATAATTCCTATACTTACTAATCGGCAAAATCCTGAAGGGTGTAGCATTAGGAGCGTGATAGTAGTTGTATTCCCTAGAGTTAGGTACTCCCATAGTTGTTCTTTGTCTGAGGTTTTGTTGCGAGTTGAACTACATCCAAATCCGCATTAATGAGGTACAGAGGTGTCACCTTTCACTGGGTCCAACCAGCTCGCAGCAAAGACGCAGCACGATTGATGAGACAACCACCTGATGTAGATCACCCTGGCGTCCGGCCTCCGATTCACGCCGCGGTTAAACTTCCCCGATTCGCTTAAAAATGAACACACTCCCTCCACTTATATCCTTTCTAAAAACAAACACTTGGCAACCCCGAAATAGCACAGCTTCTGTTCATGGAACCGGTTCAGTATATGTTGCGAACGAGTTGCGTCCTGGCCAGAAGATGTCTTCTTTGAGGCCTAATCCTATCAGCTGTATTTAGAGACAGGATAGAAATACCTGGAGACGACACGCTAAACCTATTACCAGACAATAAACCCTTGTCAGACTCATCCAGTCTGCCTGCAGGAGAAGCTGGTGTATGTCTGTGAATTGACAACAGGTGATTGGTTCTCCCGCTATTTAAATAAAGAGATGCAAATCTGTCTCGGACTGGAGAGATTCTCTACAGGTGCTTGTGTCTCTCTAGAAGCAGAAAGTTTCGGGGCTATGAACAAAAAAAACAAAGTCGTGTCCATCTTGAAGGTCACTTATGTCGCTCTGCATGAAAATATATATTTCTACAGCGGTTTCACACAAAGTGAATCATGCACCAAGTAGGTCAAACTCTGACATGAAAAGTCTCCGTGCAGGCCCCTGCTGCTGCTGCTCGATGCATAATGTATAACGCCACAACCCAGCACACAGCTGGGAGCGGACTGAATGGTGTTTATTATATAAATCTACCAGGACACACCCTCAGCACAGATTAAGAGACATGTGAGGCCTGAAGCACGTCTTAACACCTGAGGCACCCTGCGAGATTTCAGAGAGTGACCTGTGTGATGAGAGCGAAGCAAGAAAACATGCCCATTATTTTGCATTTACTCGTGAATGCATGGGTATTTCATTCTTATAGCCCGTCCGGGCCGGTGCAAATGAAGACATTTGCATTCCCCTGTGCATGCTGTTTCTGTTCCTCCTGCTATACTAATAATAATGTGTCAGAGGATCTAATGTGACCTAAATTTATAGGCTTTCTCATGCTCCAGACCACTATTATCACCACCTTTTACTGTTTTATTCGCCAGTTCCAAGAGCTGATAGTATGTTCCAGTGTGTTCCAGCTTCTTACCTCCACGTTTTTTGCTCCTTGCTGAGCTTCTGGCGCTCCCTTGTCCATCAGTCCTACTCCTCCCCACACAGCCTCCCATCACTGTGCCTACATACCCACACCAGGAGGCAAAATCATCAGTCATCACTTCTATCCACATTTGTGCCATATTGTTATATTGTAAATCCTTAAAAAATATGTAAAATTGTCAAATTTAACATTTTTAATGTTGTAAAATGAGCTGCTATACATGGAAATCATCACCGGGTGATATAAAAATGACAAATAAATGGGAAATATCAATGACAGCTGACAGGCTGCGATGTTTATGTCACGTGTACAGCCAGCTGACCGGGACACGCGTCTGAACCTCATGCTCTGATGTTCCAGTCATTCATTCATTAAGACATCGTCTCCATGCACTTCACAACTCATCTTGTGTTTGTTTTAAAGCGTGTTTTTGAGGAAGAATCCCAATCATTTGCAGCAATCACAAACTGATGCTACTTTAAAATAAAGAAACAAGGATCTGATCGCTATTCGCCTACCGGAGATCCAGTCTGCAACATTATGCATTCGTCTGCAGTTTGCTTGCCACATCCGAACTTGTTTCCAAGTGATCTCTGGATCTCTGGATCCCTGCGCGACGATCAGCAGAAGATGCGAGTCAGCAGGTCGGACTCAGGCTGGGAACAGTGCGTCTGTGCGGGGCTGCTGGTCCAGACTGACCCCACTGAGCCTCCAAGAATTCTCAACGGACCCTCCCCTCCCCACCACAAAAAAAAAAAAAAAAAATTAAAAAAGAAAAAAAGAAAAATCAATATCCGTTTTCCCCAAGAGCCATAACCAATAGCGCTTGTAGCCCAATCCGTTTGCACTACTCTAGAATTAAATCCCGATCTGTCTGCACGCATGCGCAACCTGCGAGAACGAGAAACCGCTCCTTCAGAATAAAAGTGCATGTTGTAAAAATAAAACAAGAAAAAACATTTCTAATGTTTAGTTTACCTATACTCACAGTTTCAGAAGAATATTGGTCTATTTATCCAAAACCAAACTAATTATTATTTGAATTTTTATTGGATTGCGTTGTATTTTAGTCTGGGAAAAAAATAATCCTGTCCATTTTATTCTTGGTACAAAACAAATCTCTCTGTATAACTTATAACAAACAAAATAAATAACCACCGGTGCCTAATAAGGACGACGGTTTATGATTTGGAACTGTGTCAATCTTCCACAGAAAGTTATCACATAGCATCCATATTTTCATTTGAACAAATCCTCCCATTGGCGGCTTTTCATCAGATTTCACTTGATGAACACTGACATCTGCTGGAAGATTGCATGTTGACAGGTGTGTTTCTACCAGGGTGGGGGGTTGGAATGAGGCTGAATCTGCCCTCATCCCTTAATCTCTTTTCTTTTTATCTGACACTGTTATTCTACTGCATTACCCTTTTAACTGACGATATCGCCATCTATTTTCTACAAGTCGGCTAATCAAAAAGCCCTGATTACAGAGGATTAATTATTTAACCTGCATGAAACAATTCGTTACATCCTCTTTTAGGCGATGGATCCTTGCTGCCAAGATTGTGCTCAAATGACAGATATCACATGCAGGAGCTCATTTGCCCTCATCATCTTATTGCTTCTGCACTGCTGTGTCTGCCTAGGTTTATTTCTGATGCATTATAATTCATGTGAATCTGCAGATCAAATCTGGCATGCATCTAAATTAATCCTCGACTATTGACATCATTTGTATTGTGAGGTGATGTTGAGGCAAAAAACACACATACTATAAGTTGTATGAACATAATGTACATAATAAGTCCATACTCCCAGTGTAAAATTGTTTAAATAAAGGAATTTATAAAGATTAAATAATTTAACAAGTACAAAATACAGATAAACAATACACTATCATGGTGCTACACTTTTCCTTGAATGTTTTAATCAAATAATAATATTGGACTGGAGTGTGCAAATGGGATAGAGGGGTGTAGGTGCTGGGTGAAACCACTGTTTTCCATTTTTTTTTTCTTTTTTGAATGAATTGGTCAGGAAAAGTAGAGATAGTTTGCTTTAAAAAGACAAAAAAAACATTACATTACAAGTGCTTCAGTCCAATGATATGTTAGTCAATACATAAAAATATCAAACCCCTCAATAGCACTATACTCAGAGTCAAGTAAGATCGGTTTCAAGTAGAGAGCAAACCCTACGTGACACAATGTCCCTTATCAACGCTGAAAAATGTAGACCATCAGAACCATGATCGGAGCCACAGCATTTTTGAGGTATTGGGAGGTTGAGATGACCTCACTACTGCACCATGAAGAGAACCCTTAAGCCAACTCGGATCAAATAACCAGAGCGGGCTGGACAGAGAAAAGTCTCTAGGCTGTGCGTGTTTCCCGGAAGAGTCTGTCATACGGGTATCAAGTCCTTTTTAACTGGGAAGATGTCCCATGTCAATCCATCACCATGCGGGGCGTGACCGGAGGGAAGGAGAACACGTGTCACCCAGTGACTGAAGGACAAAAGACAGAGCAAAGCAGAGATTACAAGAAGCTAAAGATGTTGGTGATAGAAGATGGATGTGCAGTGTAAAAACAAATCTCTACAAACTGAAAAAAACATACCTCGCCTTCTCCACACCGAAGAAGATTTTCCAGTTATTCAGTCTGCCATAATTGAACGGGTTTTTGTACACCTGCCCGAACAGTCAGAGAAAAGGAGACGTTAGAAACCGATGAAAAGCCCAACGCCATTTAAACCAAGAGAACAAGTGTCATTCAATTGAGGTTTCATGGTTCCTCATAATAACGAATTCCCCTTAACTTACAACCAGAATGGTTCGACTTCCTAATTATTCGACACTCACCCTTCCACGTTTGGCCAGTCGTTTTCTTTCTTTGTGGTTAATATGTCTTTCTATGCTGGTCTCTCCTCTGGATATAAGGACTGCGTGCCAAATGGTCAGAGCTCCAAGTGCTACACCCACTGTGCTAAAAGAATAAAACATTTCCTTTTGATCCTCTACCAAGACAACACAAAACAACATGCTTCTGTGTTACTTGCTGACACCTCATAGTATGATAGTTATAGTACTCTGTGGATCTGGTATGAAATAATGTGTTAATTAAATTGCACTAAATGGAATGCATCTGCCAATGAAACTCCAGAGATTAAATACTTTATTTCATGAGAACTGTGCCACTACCACCTTCAATTTTTTTTTTTTCAGCAGTGAGTGGCTTCTCATGTACGTGGGTCATGTCTAACACAAGGCGTTATGGTGCTATGTACGGCAAGAGGCAGCAGGAAATGCGTATCTTACCTGGTAAGCACCCACATGTAGATGATGCTCTTATGAATCATCTTATCCTTAAAGGTGTATGGAGGTGCAGCTGTCTGATAGTGCGTCTTGATAAAGAAAAAATGTTACAAAACTAACAGATAAGAACAGATGCGACAGATCATGTCAATGTGTGTCTACGTTTTTAAAAGCGTACCTGGCCAGGAGGGAGAAGCCCTATAAGAGGTCCCATCCCTGTTACTGGTACCCCCGGTTTTTCCACATCCAAATGCTTAAAGCGCTAACGGAGCAGCCCACATACGCAAAGCCAAGTGGGAAAGAGAGAAGCAAGGCAGTGTCAGTTAGGGAACTGTTAATACCCACAGAGAAAGACACCAGCAGACATAGAGGAGCAGTTAAAGTCAATACGTAACAAGCCTTAAAAGGAGCAAAGCTCCAAAGTAGGGTTATGTGACAGGTCAGTCCAGCAGTGTGCTGAGAGTCTGAATGTATCTCACCTCAAGAGCACTGTATGCATCTAGGAACAGGTTTCTGCCACTGATGCTACAGTAGACACAGCCCAAGGTCATGAAGAGACAGAAGGAGAAGAAGTAACGGTGGTTAAAGTGTCCCACACAGTTATTCAACCAGGCTGATTCGTTGAAATTAAGGAAACACAGTTTTATGTTATATAGTCATATACTCCATTACTGCATAAAAAAAAACATAATCTGCAATGATTTTAGCACAAAGGATACGACAGTGATGGTCCATTTTCAGGATGCACCTGCAAAAGTAAAAAAAAAAAAATCATTCTGACAAATCATGACTGTTGTGGTAAGCCATACAAGAAAAACATCTTGCTAACCCGGCTGAACAGAAGAAGAGCAACACTGACTCACGTGTTACAGATACCACAGTGGTGTGTTCTTGCTGGTTTGGGCATGATGCATTTTTTGCAGACAGCTACAAACGGAACATCGTTTTTCTCCTAAAAGAAGAAAAAAAGACATTTAAGTTGCGTTACAAAGCGTGAGAGGTGATTTGAACAGGAAAGTAGTTTACTCATTACCGTAGGGGGGCTGCCGGGGGAGGTCTTGGCGGCTTTGTAGTAGTGAAAAGCAATCATGACGAGGTTCCAGTGCCCGTAACAAATGTGCCAAACAATCCATGGCGGGGAGTAAGTGTTGAGGACCAGAGGCAGAAGGACTGCATAGGCTATTGCCAGGATGGAGCTGGTCAGGATCACCACCAGGCTAACAAAAACCTTACAAAGATAAGGGGGGCGGACACACAGAGGTTCAGAGGAAAACTCTCTGAATCTAATATAAATGAGTGTGCACCACAAAACACACACATACACATACACAAACACACTTACCAGGCCGAACCAGCGGGTGACATAATCCACAGTCCAAAACACTGGTTCAAAGATGGAATCAAAAAACACATCCGAGTCTGTGAGGGTATTAAAGTAGAGTGACTGCACCAGCAATCTCATGTAGGCCGATAATTCCCTCATCCACAAAGGCAGCCTGTTCTTTCCTCTCCTGGTGCACGACCGCAAACGGACACAGCGCAGCAGGTGGAGAACGGAGCCGGGACACCACCGCATCCTGCATCTGTGATATGCACACGCCTACAAAGCAAATAAAGAGATCAATCGTGGACTCTGACAAGTTGGACAAGTCATGGCAAGTTGACAAGATGCACACATGTGTTAAAGGAGGGGTTCACTGCTTCAGTGCAAATGAGTCAAATCAAGTAGATGTCTATTGCCAGAGTCCCTCTTTTTGCCACTATACTACCATTGCAGCTCAACATCTACCTCAATCATCTAGCTGTCCAGTCTATAAAATGTATAGTAATGCTAGTAATAAAATAATATTAGAAAACATAACACACAACCTCCTATTCTCATGTTCAAACTGAATTACAATTATTAATATTCAATTTATTATCACTAAAGACACAGAAGGAGCAGCACATCCTTTCAAAGGAGAAGCACAGGAAACAAAAAAACAAGGCAAACACAAATGCCTGATTATTAAAATAGATGCAGATTTATGTTCCACCAATCACAGATCATCCAGAGTCCCACAGGGTTCTCCAAACTTACCAAACGTGGACACTGGGAGGGAGTCAAGCTGGATTTGTTTGACGCCTTAAGCCCATCGCTAACAGTTAAATGCAGCGTTCATTTTACAGAAGGAGAAGCCTGAATTGTATTAAAGACACACAGGAGGGAGTGAACACGTCCGTAGGGCTCCGGCCTTAATGGTTAAATGAAATACACTTGCTGTGCTGCATTCCTGCATTCCTGACAGACAGGTTGGCGTCTGGGTGGAGGTTTTTGCAGGTGAAAATGGGGCAATTAGAACTGTCGTGCCCCACCACCTCCACTGTAAGGCAATTAGCTTTGCTGTCGGTTCATCAAACCGTTCAATAATAAGCTTTATCATGGTGAACACTATCATTGTGAAACACTCTAACTGAGCCCTCACACTCCCAAATCCCTATTGTTTGGATGCCAGTCAGTGTTGCCCTGCTGTGTCCAAATATCCGACGTTGTGTGTTGCGCCTCGGTCTCTCTTAATTAAAATGAGTCCGATTTAATACTCACTTCTCTATGAATGCAAGAAAGCCGCCGAAACCAACCGCCCGGCCAACATTTTTCAGACGAAAGCGTCAAAAACAGGATGAGCGCTACATTATAGCGGAGAGTAGCAGCTTGTGTGACAGTTAACACGGTTAACACATGAATCCTGATCCGGAGTTAGTGCGCGTGCGCCTGAACCGCGGCGCAAGGCATCACGGTAGTCCGAGGACGGAAGTGAACGCAGCATTATAGACGCGAATGGTTTCCTATAAATGTCTTATTGCACGAGCCCAAATTTGATTTGTAATATATTTATAAACTTTTAGTTATTTAAGCAGACCGTTAAAAGGCAGCTACTCCGCTTATGAAGAGAAAAACAACACGCTAGGCTTCGGTTGCTTCGTCACACTGAACTCTGGGATTTGCAGTTTGCCCCACACGAGTTTTCTCGCCATGTGGAACCCGTTTTAACTTTCAAACCCCGAGATAACTTTGTGCAGCGTTGACATCCATTATGTCGTTTTCTTTTAACTTCGATGTGCACACAGACACAAGGAAATCGGACGACGAGGGTGAAAATGAACCGCAGAAAGAAAATGACCGCGACGCTAAATGTGTGAGTATGCGCAGCTCATTCATTAGAATGAGTATTTGCCAGCAGTCAGTCGGGTAATGACAGATTGTAGTTTCCTCTGAATAAGACTGTCGAAACTCGACCTTCAAAGTTTCTGCGAGTTATTAACTTAAACGGGGTGTAAAGGATTGTCTGTGCAATTCGGCTTTACAGTGGCTGTGCAGCTTTGGATGGTTGTGATTGGAATTGTGACTATACTTCAAAACACACTTAAAAGGTTCTGCACAAAGCACAGTAAAACGGGACACGATTAAATAAAACACAGAAGAAAATATAAATGCAGTCAGAGTAAAATAACCAAAATTATAACCATATAATAACCAAAATTTAAAATGGAAAAAATTGGAATCAGACAATCAACAAACTTACAAAGGCTACAAAGGCTTTGGCATAAAATGTGTTTTAAGGTGTAATTTATAACGAAGGTACCGAGTTTGCTGACCTAAGCTTCTCAGATAAAGAGTTCCACACTTGCGATTCATGGAATAATATTCAGTGGTGTGCAAAAGTGTTTGCCCCTCTTCCGATCATCAAACTCATTTAAATATTAGTCAAAGACAACACAATTGAACACAAAATGCTGTTTTTAAGTGAAGGTTTTTATTATTAAGGGAGAAAAAAATCCAAACCTACATGGACTTGTGTGAAAAAGTGATTGCCCCCTAATCCAAATAACTGGTCAGGCCCTTAGCAGGAACCATTTGTCTTTGCAGAATTGTTGTAATTCAGCCACGTTGGAGGGTTTTGGAGGAAGAACCGGCACCGCAAGGTCATGACACGGCATCTCAATAGGATTCAGGACAGGACTTTGACTAGGCCAATCCAAAGTCTTCATTTTGTTTTTCTTCGGCTATTCAGAGATTGACTTCCTGGTGTGTTTTGGATCATTGTCCTGCTGCAGAACCAAAGTTGGTTTTAGCTTGAGGTCACAAAAAGATGACTGAACATTCTTCTTCAGGATTTTTTGGTAGACAGAAAAATTCATGGTTTCATTTGTCACAGCAAATCTTCCAGGTCCTGAAGCAGCAAAACAGCCCTAGACAATCACCACCATATTTTACTGTTGATATTCTTTCTCTGAAATGCCGCTCAAGTTTTTTGCCAGATGTAACGGGACACACACCTTCCAAAACCGTCAACTTTTGCCTCCTCAGACCAGAGTATTTTTCCAAAGGTCTTGGCGATCATCGAGAAGTTTTCTGGCAAATTTGAGCCTAAATGTTCTTTTTGCTCAGCAGTGGTTTTGGTCTTGGGACTATGCCATGTAACCATTTTTGCCCAGTCTCTTTTTTTTTATGGTGGAGTCATGAACACCGAATTTAACTGATGTAAGTGAGGCCTGCAGTTCTTTGGATGTTGTTGTGTCTTTTGTGACATGTTGGATCAGTCGTTGCTGCTGCTCTTGGGGCAATTTTGGTTGGCCGGTGACTCCTGGGAAGGTTCACCACTGTTCCATGTCTTCACCATTTGTGGGTAATGGCTCTCATGGTGCACTATTAAATTTGTTTAATGGTCTGAAACAATTAAATGTGACAAACATGCAAAAAATAAGTAATCGAGAAGGGGGCAAACACTTTTACACACCACTTTATAATAACATAATGTGTCATTGCAATTATTTGACTTGGGTATAAATATATTTAGATATTTGATGATTTCCTATTTCTCTACTTTGACATCTGGCTGTTTCTTTTTTACTTTTTTTCTTTTCTTTCCTTATATTGTAAATTGAGTATCTTTCTCTAATACAAATCTTGACAAAAAGGGGTAAAAAAAAAAAGAAAAAAGTCTGACATATGTATACCCTTATAGGTTGGGCTAGAAAAGAGGGAGGTTCCTCCATATACACAAGTGTTGGTAGGCCTGATCTGATAGACACATAAAATAAAACAGGGGCAGAGCGGGGCTTATTATAGGAAATCAAAATAGAGTACAATGCAAATTCTTCTAGAACAACCACCATTGTAGTTGGGTGTATTATAGTGCAAAGCATCCAAGGAGAACAATCAACTCAAGGACTACATCAAAACAGGGTGCAGGATTATATTAAAACTATAATTAATTGAAATTACATTCAAAGGGTTAACAATGCTGCAGTATACACTTAATTATATTTAGAAATGTTAATTATTAAATAAAACTTTTGCAAAAAAAAGGAAAGTGGGTTGACAAAAAATGCATTTTTAATGTTAAAAGAAAAAACACAGAGACCTGTCCTGATACAGTTTCTGGGCTAGCTGCTGTGTATGATAATCCCAACGTAGAAGAAGGAAAAACATCTTAATGTCATCAATATCTCCTGAATCAAATTCAAATCAATGGTTCTTTCATATGAATGAATATTATGATTTGATAATATTCACTGTTAGATTTCTTTTGAACGACTGCACATATGAACTACAGTTTTGAATCTATCAAAGGATGGAACATTTTCGACAGAAGACCTTTTCATAGTGGGTGAAGCGTAGGTAATCACACATTTAGTGTTAGCTGAGTTCCATTGAGCTGCATCAGTTTCAGGGTCTTGGTACTGAGCATGCTGGCTCTCTGTCTCACTGTTGTGACTTACTGGTGCACTCAAATAAAACAAAGCCATCGTATGTCTGCTGTGAAAAATGGCATATTGATTTAAATATTTAACCAACAATGAAGATAGACCTGTCTTCTGTTACGATAAATACAAGGGATACAAATTTGCCACTTGAATGGATTTTTTTTTATTTAATCCCAAAATAAAAAGAAAAGCACACACCACACACAAACAAGATGCATCTGTATGCCAATGCCGATCATCTTCCATAACTTAGAATAATTTCCACCGTATGAGCAACTCAAGCGTGCGTCTTAAGCCATGACGTTGTTTCAATAAAAAAATCCTCGCTGTGACTTCATACTGGTAGTAAATGGGAATTGTTATTGTCATCTGACCCCAGAGCAGCAAGCTCATTAGGCGTTTTTTAAAACCTAAACTGAGGAGCTCTGGTGGGTGCGACTACTGGAACAGTTGGTGAACACATGGTGTTTGTGAAACAATGTTTAAGTCACACATGAATCACAAGGCTGATTCGTAATAGTTTCATTTCTAAGTTCGCCTTTATAGGTGAGGCACATTTTTATAGGAAAAGGAGTATGAAGTCTGTCTCTATAAGCTATGAGTAATAGAGAATTAGAAAATGAGACAAATAGTAAAACACAGAACTATAAATATAACCACTTAAATGTATTTTCTGTTGCCTTCATTTGAGCTCATGAAATCCTTAACTTGATTTAACTTAAGTGATGTTAAGTGACACCTTTAATTTAAATGTTTAATCTCACATGTATAAATAAAACATGAACATATTTTATTTAGTTTTAAGTATAGGAAATTCATAAAATGACTTGGAGGTGCCATATTCATTGAAATCATAAACTATCCATGCTACTTTTCATTGCCTCGAGCTACACAGACAGTCATTGTATTGCTGATTGATATATGCAGCCACATGTGCTGCGAGCTATAATATTGTCTATTTGAAACACATGTCTCCATGGGACATTCTGTAATTTGTGTTCTATTCTGTACACACTACATCGATCTGTCCTGAAAGACGGATCCTGCCTCTCTTGCTCTTCCTGAGGTTTCTTCTTTTTTTTCCCCCCTTTCTTTTCCTTTTAAAGGGGATTTTTAGGGAGTTTTTCCTCATTCGATACGAGGGTCTAAGGACAGAGGATGTTGTATTGCTGTACAGACCGTAAAGCCCCCTGAGGTTAAACAAATAAACTTGACTTGCGTAGCTGTTGTTTCAGACATAACCTAAAAAATGTGTTCCCTAACTGTGCACGCTGCTTTTTTTTTTTCAGACTGAAGACAATGCCAAACCAGCAGAGCCAGTAAAAGAGGCCAAAGAGCACCTTCTACCACCTGACCCACAGCTCCTCCTTACAGATGCCGTCTCTGAAACAGTCAGCATCGGAACTCTGCCGCCTCTCCATTTCCTCAACGAGACCGTTTTTGAGAAAACGGCGTCAGAGAGAGACGACGGGGAGGACATTCTTTCTCGCACAAAGGAGCAGAGGTCTGATCTCATCTCTGGCGTGTATGAGGGAGGGCTGAAGGTGTGGGAGTGCACTTACGATCTTCTGGAGCTGATTGAGAAAGAAGGAGAGACATTTGGGGGGAAGGCGGTTTTGGATTTGGGCTGCGGCGCGGGGCTGTTGGGGATACTGGCTCTGAAGAGGGGAGCCAGCCAGGTCCACTTCCAAGATTATAACAGTACAGTTATTGAGCAGCTCACAGTGCCAAATGTAATAGTAAACTGCCAAGAGGATGATGTTGACAGTGAAGATGACCGAGAAGGGATGGGCAAGGGAAAAAAACAGAAGGAGGAGGATGATTTCCAAACAAAGGCGGAACAGGAATGCAAAGAAGGCGTCCCACCTCCTAAAAAAAGAGCTCTTGACCCATCCCAGCATCCACTGCTAGCCGGGTGTCGTTTCTTCTCCGGTGACTGGAGCACGTTTCTCACGATGGTCCTAAAAAAGGAGCCAGCACCAAAATATGACATCATATTCACAGCAGAGACCATCTACAACACTGCGTACTACCCTGCTCTACACGGGACCCTCCACAAACTGTTGGCAGACGATGGACTGGTCTACCTCGCCACCAAGTCCCACTACTTTGGTGTGGGAGGTGGACTGCACCTGTTTGAGACCTTTGTGAAGGAGAGGGGTATTTTCTCTGTGGATCACCTGTGGGATGGTGAAGAAGGACTTCAGAGACATGTAGTTGTCCTACGTTTTAAAAAAGACACTAAAGTCGTGGATTGAATCTACCATTTTTTCACTTTTGTTAGAATAAAGATTGCAAGGATTGTCATTTAATTCTATATGATGATGGTACATAAGTGCAACAGTGTTGAAACAATGAAACGCTGTAATAAAAACATGCTGTCTCATCTCCTGTTTGCTCTTTGGTTACCTCTACCTTCTTTCACTTCCTATATAGACATTTGAATATGTCTGCCAGTAACTGAAGTGCAGTTGAAAGGGGCTGTTACAGGTCTTTAGATGCATGGGGAGGGAAGAAAGGAAATGGGCTCAGTGACCTTTGCAAGTGATTTCCCCAGTGTTCAAACAGCAGCATGAAAGCCTGGCTTGTTTCTGAAGTCCAGCGCAAAATGTCAATTGCAACTTATCCCACCAGCCCAAGGATGTAGATTGAAAGTGGATTCTAGCGTCACGGCACACCAATGGTGGGACTCTATGGGGTCTCTGTACCTCTGATTCTAGTAATGGTTCCTCTTGATTTTCCTGGTTTTCACCTTCAGTTCTTGTCAAGTAAAACTTCCCTGTATTCAGTTCTCTGGGTGTGGTAGGTTGTGGCAAAACTGAAAGATGTGACGCACACTTGTGACTATATAGTACAGTACAGTACATCCTGGAAATATGTCAAATAAGCAGCCAAGAACAAGAAGAGAACCAGGTTATAACTTAATTCAACACAATGTGGAATCCCCGTTTGTCCAGATCGAGGAAATCCATTGAATTAATCAAACAGGGCATTTTGTGAGGAAGTATGCAGCAAGTTCAGACTCATTTCCCACATATGAGGTGATTAGGTGAAGGGAATGGGGAAATGAAAGGGTTATTCATGCACTCCCCTAACAAGGCAACTGCTTTGAATTATAACGGAACAGCTTGTTCGAAAATCTACTTTTGTCCCGTCTGTCTGATTTAACACCATCTGTGCCGTGTCCACGTCTTGTTTGAATACGGCCAAAGAGCAAACACGTCGATTTTTATGAAGGTTTTATTACTGAATTCATCAAACCTCACCGGATTTAAATGGCTCCAGCTAAACAAATACTCCAATGAATGAGCCTCGTTTTAAATATGTCCATGACGCAAGCGACGCACGCTGCTCTACTGATAAATAATATTTAGAGAAGATAAAATACTTGGAAACATAATGTCATCAGCTCAAACATGACTGTGCAGTTCAAAACCTGTGGTGTGTGGACAGAATTTCCAATGACCTATTTAATACAATGTAGTGTTAAAATCACTAGTTCACTTACGCATGTACAAAATACCAAAGATGGTTTCTGTATGCATATGCCCAGTCGGCAAACCTCCACTGTGCCCGCCTCGTCATTGATTCTCATCTCGACAGCTGTTCATGGCCTGTAGGGGAATTCCTGGTTCCTCGAGTAGTCACAGCCTTTCCCCTGCTTACTTTATGGGAACAGGGGGCAGGGCTAGTCAGATGGTTTTCCTCAGAAACTATTATGTGTTGATTCACTGTGAGGGGGCGGCGTGCTGTACACTCCCACCGTTTCCTTCTTACTGGGAAGTGACTGTCAGGCTTACCGTACGGAGGGAGGGCATGAAAAACAGATAGAGAAGGAGGGAGGAGGGTGGCTGATGTGAAAGGTGGTGGTATTTAAGGTTCTTTGCTCTGAATGTCAGACAGTATGCGGTATCCGTCCTTAGGACCGGAGAGGACAAGGGAGAGCGTGCAGGTGATCTGGTGAGGGATGGCTTGCTGTGCTGTGCTGTGCTCTGTGTTCATTCAGTCTGGAAAGTCCTGCTGCTGATTCAACGCTCAAACATCTGTTTGTTGAGATGGGACTGTCGAAGCGTGTTTAAGTTTGACTTTGCAAGAATGCAGTCTTGGGAGGCCTTTATGAGGAGATATATTCCTGGTTCATCCTGGGAAGTAAACTCATCAGTGAATGACTGGGGTAAGTATTTAGGTAGAAGACTATCCGAAAATGCTCATATTCTCTTAAGAGAATGGACATGTTTTCTATGACATTGTCTGCCTATGTAAAAATTACTACACATTTTAAACAAGTTATGAAATTTAGTTTGAGTAATAACTAAGAAATACCGACTTCCACATTTCCAAGCAACCACGGATGAAATGTTTTTTGGTCACAATGTGATCCACTCTTCTTTTAGGGGAGCTGTTTAACTTCGTGAATGGCTTAAGACTAGTTTAATGCCCCTCTTGTCTAGTAATAGGCTGTAGAACCGGTTGTTTCCATGTATAACTGTAGGGAAGATAGGAGTTTCCTGAACACGTTCAGGTGTGGCCTTCCTCGGAAATTTCATTGTGCTGTATTGTATTTATCCTAAAAGAATGTGAGCTCACGCTGAATAAACCTCAGTGGCTGAGATAAGACTGAGGGATTATCTCACCGTGCTGTCACTGTTAATGTTGACCCAAGTCCTTGAATTAGGTGTCTTTTTGAGGAAGAGATACAGGGTGGTCGGTTAATATCAAACATCGGTTAACTGAAAAGTCCGTAATCACGCTGTCCCAAAGTTCTTTTCCTGGGAGTGTACGGCCATAACTGATGAGTCATTTCTTGTCCTGACCGGAGCACTATCACCACGATCTGATTCAGTGCTTGCATCAGCCTAACAGACGTACTTTTATTTCAGTGGTCGTGAAGCTTTTCCGGGGAATACTTGAGTTGAGAGGATGCTTGAAAGATTCCTCAGGTGACCACTCCATAGGCTCTGTCTAACTGCAGGACTGGGTCCGTTCGATCAGAGTTGCGTTTGAGAGGTTTGTTTTTCACTTCTGTTTCCTTTTGACTAATAGAAAATGACTCAGTTTGTCACACAATAATGAAAATGCACGTCATTATTTATACGTAAAATGGGAAGTGGAGCTATGACTGATCACTCTTTGACATTGTAACAGACCCTTGCTCAACCTTACAAAGAAAGAAGAAGGGCTGACGTTATTACATCACTGTCAAGCTTTTCTCAAGAAGTGGGGAGAGTCATGCGAGGTGTAATATATAATATATATTTTTCATGTAATTGTATTGGTATTCATTATTGGTTATATAACAGTATAAAATAAAGGCAGTTAATTCATGAAGAAACATGAGTTTTGTCATATGGTTTTGAAGGTTAATAAGCCATTCACTAAGAAGGAAGATTTTAAAAAGTGCTCTACTATGAGAACTGAATTCCATAGATGGGGGCATCTTCAGGTGTCATCTATGGGCTCAGTTCTTTTGGCATGGCACTATTTTGTCAGCAGAAAATGGAAATCATGACCATCAAAAAGCAATTAACATGTGTGGATTTAGATTAATTCAAGGTTGTGCTGTGTATGCAACCATATACCTGTCTTGAAGAAGGAGATTGTTTCACATTGCATATTCCTGTGACTAACATTTTAAATTACTAATGAGAATAAACTGAAACCGAAAATGTGATGCATGTGAAGCATGTTCTGTATTGTTAATAAAGTAAATCAAAGTGAATTATTTTCTACTGTAATGTCTTAACGCACATTTTGTTTGATGTTGACAATATTTCAATATTTAATTTATACACAAATGAGCAAGATGGACAATGATGTTAGACTTAGTCTACTGACATACTGAATCCACATATGTGGACCTCTCCTTTGTTTCTTATCTGTAGTTCCATAAAATCTGCAGCCATGGAGATGGCCGTTAGTTATATTAGCTGTATAAACATTATGATTAGATATGACAACCAACATCCTCTTCAATTACAACATCAAGGGACTCAATTTTATATTCCAACTGCTATTCTTTTGAAGTTTGACAGACATAACTGGATATTATGGGCTTTCAAGAATATGACTCATTTATAGATTATAGATTCAGTAAATCATTACTAGTTTAAAGCTGTGTTTTTTTAATCACGCTAAGACAAATTTGACTCCATGACTACATCTATAATGGACGAGGTGAAAATGAACCCACAGAAACAGAAACAGCCAGGTATGGCTATGTATCGTGTCTGGTGGTGATATAGATTGAATAGTAGAAACATTTCTCTATAGTGTGTAACACCCTGATGCCTGGGCCAGGTTTAGATGATCTTTGTCTGAGCAGGCAGGAAGGTGTTTAAACATGCCTCTTTACTGTCGCTCTAATATGAAGGGAAAGTCATGTTAAAAAAAAAAAAAGTTTTTCTCATGATAAGCATCAGCTTATGTATGTCATATTATTTTCCGGAGTAAAATTGCTGATAACATTGTTTTTACTAATTTGGGATATAATCATTTTCTATGTGAGCCAAATATAACAGTATTCAGACAGCAGATAAATACGTTGGATAAATTTAAAACATACCAAAGTTCCATAATGACTGTCTTATGGGTAAATCAGAATGAATGCCCTATAGAGCTTCTATACAGTATGTGGCAATCTGGAATGAAGTGTCCTTATGGGTGCCCTTTCAGTGAATGAAAATGTGATAGTATCCTGTAAAGTACCCCTGCAAGATCTAATGCAGCTCCCTATGAGTTATCACTGTAATGGGGCGAGCTGAAGGTTCTGTATGGGTGTCCTTCTGGTGAAAAAAACGTGTAAAAGGTGCCATTTAGGATTCCCCTAACAGAGCTTAAAAGGAAACCAGAGTATTATTTTTCCCAAAATGCATTTCCAACCCTTTATCTTGGATTAACTTGCACTTGTGAAGAGGGAGATTAGCATTGGGTTACCCCATGATTACAGAATGCCAAGAATAGACAGAAAAGTGAAAACAGTATAAAGGGATCTGTGAAATGTAGCTAGAGGCAGCAATGGAGGAGATAAGAGAGATGATTTGTAGTAGCCTTAAACGATTAGAGGGATTCCTAGTATAACTTAAACCTCTGTCTAGGCATAATAAATTTGTTTTAAATGTATCCTGTCATGATAACATTTTGAACAACCCTGCTAAAAGACAAAACTACTCCAAATATATGCAAAAGGCATTAGTCTACAATCATTGTCTAAACTGATCAAGACCCATCGTAGAGACAGATGCTATCAGATATTCTGATGTAGCCCATTGAGAGGGTTGTCCTGATTGACCATAACATGGTGAAAGGAATTCTCATTTGATTTCACCAGTCTTGCTCCTTGCTTCCCTGACAAGACTGTTAAAATAAATGTTAATAGTTCCCTATTTTTATGATGGGATGTTATTCTGAATCATCCTATAAAGTCTTTATTTAATAAGGAGTTCTTGGAGCTGGAATATTAACTGTATGTGAACATGTCTTCTTGTTTATAATAATTCTCACTAATTTCAATGACGAAAAGTTAAAATGAACAAACTCAAAACTTGGATTTATGAGTGAAGTTTCCCAATAAAATGAATAATTTGAGTTTTGTTTTTGTGTATACTAAAACATGGGTGTTTTTTGTGTCAAAGCGGTTTTAGTGTCAAAGTAATCTTAATTATTTTGATTATTTATTCGTTTTTAATTGTATTTAATCATGTTTCCAAAAATCACGTTTCCACAATGTGAGCGTTAAAATGCTTGGAAGAACTTTTTTAATCACGTCTTTTATTGTCTGACTGACAATTGATCAGCCAATCAGGAGCCACAGCAACCTACGTCCTCTTCCATCATTGGCTAACAGTGAACGTCGGTCAGTGACGTCAGCTCCTTCTCCTAAACCAATGGTGAATTGTTGTTTTTGTGGATGAGCAACAGGCTGAGAGGACCACAACGACACCGGGGCTAAACCTCTTTTCCCCGTTAGACAGCGTTGCTACTGGGAAGCTTTTATGGTTCAGAATAATCTCTTTTTTGTTTAAGCGGGGGCAGAAAGCAGAAAATAACTGCGCTCACCTTGTGTTTTTTATAGAATAAACACGTTAGTTCGAGGCCGTGGCATGGATGAAGTACGGCCTAGCAGTGGTGCTCAAGCCCACGGGCTAGTAACGCTGTTTCCCCCTGGACTGCAGGCTATCTACGGGGAATGTCGGAGACTTTACCCCGAGCAGGCCAACCCGCTTCAAGTTACAGCCATTGTGAAATATTGGTATGTGTATATATATATATATATATATTGCTGGCTGGACACACGTGTGGGAGTTGAGTATGTTTAGTGGTGGCTGGATGTTTAGCTAACAGTTAGCTTCCAAGCTAACAGCTCAGCTACATCCAAGAGCCATATTGTAAGTTAGGCAGCTCCTATTGTGTTTGAGGGAGTTTTAATAATTAGCGATATCATAACTGTGCCCTGCTAGTTGAGTACACGTTAAATGGTTAAAAGAAACATCCTCGGGAAAAACAAAAACAATATGTGACATGGCTGAACGTGTTTATTATATGCTTCTCACAGGTTAGGGGGTCCAGACCCGCTAGACTACATCAGCATGTACAGGAATGTGGGCTGTCCAGCCCAGGACATCCAGGAGCATTGGCACTATGTGAGCTTTGGGCTGAGTGACCTGTATGGGGATAACAGAGTTCATGAGTAAGTACTTTCAAGTGTAGCTTTGACTTGTACTTGAAGCAGGAAAAGGAGTCTAAAGAAGTCGGGATAATCTCAACTGTCCTTAGTTTGATGGAATACAGCAAAAATATGAACTGTGAGTTGTGTCATATATGGAGTTTATGTTATGCAGAATCTCACTTATTACATCAAACCTTTTTCAAATATTCCAAATGTTATTTTATGTCAGGTGACCTCAAAGAGTGGACCACCTACTAATTTGCATGCTACCTCTTGATCTTCTATTATCCTACACCTAATTTTAATAATCACTGTGGATCTGATGCATACAAGACAGAATCACACTGTGTGTGTGTGTCTTTTGTGTGTGTGTTAGGTTTGCAGGGGCAGACAAACCCAGTGGCTTTGGCTTTGAGCTCACCTTTAGACTCAAACGAGAGGTGGGAGAAACGGGGCCACCTACCTGGCCCGCTGAACTCATGCAAGGCTTGGCCCGCTACGTGTTCCAGTCAGGTAAGAGCTAAGCGACATTTTAATAAAACAGAAACAACGCATAATATATTTTTGGATATGGTTAACGCAAAGTAATTGCCTCCATCTCAGCAGGTCTCATATTCCACTGTTAAATAATTATAAACATGGTTGAACAACATATTGCAGGCAATACAGCAAAGATTAGGAGCATGCAGGCTCTTTTCACCGTTTTACTGATAAATGAAGCTGAAGTTATTTAAAAACGTTACGATTGTTGGCTTTGTACAAGTGTCCTGTTTTTCTTTGTGTTATTGTGTATATTTTACTTTTTTTCCTTTTACCTATTGGTGACACAAGCAGACTAAAGACATAAAATTGAACCCTGGAAATTTTTAAAGGAATAACCTATTTACCAATGAATCAATAAAAATATCTTAATCAACATTGACAAGTTATGTTATGTGTCAGAGTCATATCACAGTATTACTGAAAGATAATGATAATAGACAGTTTAATATTTCAGTAAATCTTTTATCTGAACTGGTTTTAATAATAACAATAATAATCAATCAAATAATCAATAACTTATTTTTATCTGCATTCCCAGTGATACATACAAACATGCATGGAGAGAATAGTCTGCAACAGGCTTATTACATAAAGCATGTGTTTGTTGGAGCTCTGGGTATTGACAGGAAGTCTAATTTCCCCCTTCTTTCCGATAATCATTTTTAGCATTGCTGAACAAGAGAGTTGTCTAATGTACTCTCCGGGTGTGAGAGAAATGTGTATATACTGAACTGTAGCTTCTAGTTAGTCGTGTATCTTTTTTTTTTTTTGTGTGTGTGGCATTTTTGCCTTTATGGGATGCAACAAAGGTCACTGGTTGGAATCAAACCAGGGCCGTGGTTATGTGGCATGTGCAGTAACCATTCAGCGTCCAGAGCACTCCTCAGTTGTGTATCTGATATGCACAAAAACGTGTGGTTGAGAAGGAAGGGGGCATTTAAAAGCCATACAGAAAGAAAGGCAACGCGATTCTCTCCTGCCTCCCCTCTCTTTACCCCACCCCCCCGCTCTCCAGCTGGGGTTAATTTACGCATGGGTGGGCTGGGCCCCTGAGCTAAATGAATGCTGATTCCTGGCTATCTTCCCCTTCACTTTTCTCCTGCAGCGAATCTGGAAAGGGTGTTTGTTACCTCCCAAGCAGACAGATTCCTCAGATGGAAATGTAGTTTTTATGCTTTTCTTGCCATATTGGGGTTTCATCTCCTCTCTATTGATCTATGTCCCCCTTTTCCTGTTATTGTAACTTTCCCTCAGTAGTTCTTCACTGTCAGTTGAGGGAAAGTAGGAAAATAGGACTGCTTCTCACTGGTGGCTGAAAGTACAGACCCAAATGTCCTCTGTGAACTTAACACTCATGTGTGTGTTTAACTTCATACTGTATATCTTGTCGTACATTAAAAGTAAACAGCTTTTTTCTCGCTCTTCCACAGAAAACACATTTTGTAGTGGCGACCATGTATCGTGGCACAGTCCCCTAGACAACAGTGAGTCTCGCATCCAGCATATGTTGCTGACAGAGGACCCACAGATGCTACCAATTCAAACTCCATTTGGTGCCGTGAGCTTTCTCCAGGTCAGTCAAAATATGTAGAATTTACATCATATAAGTAACTACACGCCAGGCACTTTCACAAACTAATGGAACGTACTTTACATTGAGGATTGAGGAACAGATGAATGATGAAACGCTTTAAATGCTGACAAAATTAATGGCTCAATTCTTTCAGGTGAAAAGTCCTTTTGTTCCTATTACAGTAATGTGATCAAAACATGACATTGTGACAATGAGTCCATAACAAACATAATGTATTTGATCTAACAAGCAAAATATAAAATGTATTTTATTTAACAGAAATGCATCAAACGATAGTTTTCGACATTCAGAAAGTAACAGGATTTTATCCCACACCTTCTAACACTCTGCACTGTCATCTAGATTGTGGGTGTCTGTACAGAGGAACTACAGGCGGCCCAGCAGTGGAATGGCCAAGGCATCTTGGAGCTTATGCGTGGTGTCCGAGTGTAAGTTTCAGCCCAGGGGTCGGCAAGATTAAGATTATCATGATGGCAGTTGCATCATTGTAAAATCATATCTTGTGTAAAATGAATAATGTATGTTTGATAAATACATTGTGCACAGCAAGCTAAGATGTTGTTACTTCCTCTTTTGTTCACTTGTTTAACTTGAGGTTGAAGCTGCCTGGAACTTATATGCCAATTGTCTTGTGTACAGAGCTGGTGGCCCCTGGCTAATTACAGACATGAGGAGAGGGGAGACTATTTTCGACATTGACCCACACCTACAAGTAAGGCTTTATTAAGTTCTTCAGACTCAGCCATGCATCTTTATAAATCCTATCTAAAAAGCTTGGGCGGCATCTATTTTTTCATATCTTTCAATTGTATTCCCTATAATATATAACCAGTATATAATGGTATTTGTGGAAAAAAAACATACAAAAAAGCCAGCTGAGCTGCTGGTGATAGAAGTTACTGTAACATGTAGGGAGTTGTCTAGCCTACAATGGTTGTGTCTTATATACAATTAGCCTACTTAGACAAGTCTTGTTGGGTTTAAATGCTAAATGGTCCATAGAATAATGAAAATGTAGGAAATAAGTGACCTTCTATGATAGATAAATTCTTGCTGGAATACCCAATGATGCTTGTTTCTGTGGTGGATGCAGACACATTAGTGGGCTAAACAGAAATAATGTGTGGGTTGTGGTGTTCGACTGACAGTTGAATATAATCATGTGGCCAAAGAGTTGTAGTGTATGAGTCACGGTTCTTTCTGATGAAATTCCTAAGAAGTGGATGTGAGTTTCCTTAAATCACAGCAGATGGTCAGCGACAACATTAGGGATCTCTGCTGACTGTCAGCTGTGATTTGGGGAAGTTCATGTCCACTTCAGAGTAACTTTAATCGGAAAGGGTGTGACTCATACACCGCATTAGCAAACCTCCTCAGACACACCTGAAAGCTAGCATGTCTGTTTTGTTTCTGTAGAAACTCAAGTGGTCTCTGAAATTGTTTCCCTTGGAAAACATGGGATGTGACTAATACCTGTTAAAGCAATCTGTCATCTCAGTAGACTCCTACATTATGCAATGAAACACAGTTAACAAAATACAGCTGCTCTGTATCAATTTAATAGAAGTAAGAGTATCTCTACAGTAATCTGTACATCATACCTTAGGTATTTGTAAATGCCTTGATATAATATTATCTCCTGTTCCACAGTTGCCGTATGTCATAGATTTTATTTAAGTTTATTGTCCATTTATATTTAACTGCACATAGATTCTGCCTTGTAGTAGACCGTTTGCCACCTGTCCACCCTCCTTTAAAGAAAACAACCTTCAACCCACCTTATTATTGTACAATATTACAATAATAAACAATACTTCTCCACACTTATGGACTTTTACCTTTCATTCATTATTATTTCCATCAATACATTCCTCTTTTTACCTTTGATCTATTTGTAAATTTTAGGATTATATAGGAAATGCAAAATGTTGTAAATGTATGCATTATATTTTTTTCTTTATATTTTATTGTAAAATGTCTTTGAGTAGTGCCTGCATATACAATTCAGGTTGCACAACAACTTGCACATTAATTTACTCCCCAACAGTATTTATCGCCCCCTGTTGGTGCAAAAATGTTGATATATTGTGTTTGCTAATTTAAAACATTTTATGAGCTTTTGTTAATGATTGCGTATGTTTCTTGCTCATCTAAGCAGGAGAGAGTGGACCAGGGTATCGAGACAGAGGGCTCTAACCTGAGTGGGGTCAGCGCTAAGTGTGTGTGGGATGATCTCAGTCGGCCGCCAGAGGATGAAGAGGACAGCAGATCCATCTGTATAGGATCACAGCCACGGAGGCTCTCGGACAAAGGTAGGCTGGCGAGTAGAGTAGATCCACTAATAAGACTGAGTGGCTCCAAGAACCTTGTGGTGCATGATGGGATATTTGCAAGCTGATCTTTGTGTGTGTGTGTGTGTGTTTACAGACACGGAGCAAATCAGGGAGACCCTGCGAAAAGGACTAGAGTTTAACAGCAAGGCAGCACTACCACCCATCAACAGCCAGAGACAGGGCCATGAGAGACCTCAGTGAGTGTTTCTTCCATTCACCTACACAGGCACGCACGCACACACACACACACATCAGTGCATGTACAAGCACTGGTTCAGATCAGTACAAGGGCTGCAGCAGAATAACTCCCTCCTCTGTATGCAGTAACTCACAGCCCAGGTGACACCTGAGCTTTTATCACCATTGTTTCCTAGGTACCGGGATAATAAGATGGCTATTTTCTGTGCAAATCATTGTCTTCTTCAGAAGCTGGTAACAGATCTATATAGACGGAATTGTGAAATCTGTCTGTACATTCTTGTTAGCAGACAAAGGCCAAGGCACTACTATTTCCTTTGCAGTAGTTGTTTGTCACAGAAAGCAATTCCCTCATTGCTGATTGGACCATTTCAGACTTCCTCACTATCATTCCCCTGAGATGACTACCACTCTTTCTCTTCTCTCCTTCCCCAGAAGTCGAAAGGACAGTTTGGAGAGTGAAAGCTCAGCAGCCATTGTTCCTCATGAGTTGGTCCGAACACGACAGTTGGAAAGCGTCCATCTGAAATTCAACCAGGAGTCAGGCACACTGCTGCCCCTCTGCCTGCGGTACTTCCTCCTCCCACACAAGATATTTAGCTTTTGTGAACGTCCCTACGACAGATAAAATAGTCCAAATATTTGTGTTGAATGGGTGTGGCAGAATGTCTTGATAAACCCAAATGACATCAGGCTCTCAGACGTTGAAAGGGGGATTTTCTGATTTTCCTTTTAGATTCATTTGATTATCAGAGTCTCAAGAAAATAACATTCCAGCCACATGTTAGTGTGTCCAGTGCTACTTTAAGTGAGAGTTCAAAGAACAAACCAGCTAAAAGGTGACTCCATGCATTACTGTTAGATCCCTTGTTACATGGAATAAGTTCATATCCTTTCTGTATCTGTGGTATTTTGATGTTTTTACCTTTAACTCTACTAACCCGGGGAAGTCAACAAAGGTTCTTACATTGACAACGTATCTGAGCCAATGGAGACGCATCTTTAGAACAATACTCGCCTACTCTATGAGAAGTTAGTGAAATCACAGGAAGTCATTTTAGAAGGACATGGGTAATGATTGTTTAGTTTAGACTGATATTTTCAGAATCAATTATTTCAAAATCACTGAAAATATCAGTCTCAGTATATATGATACACCTCCATATTTGCAAAAGCTGTGGTCGGTGGCATTATGTTTTCAGATTGTCCATACTGTCAGATTGTACATATTATCTGTTCTGTTCTCCCTCTGGATAGCCTCGGGGATGTCTCTTTAAATTTGGCACAAACTTTCGACTCCAGGATGAACTGATAAGATTTAGTGGTCAAAGGTCAAGGTCACTATGACCACAAGTCTGTCTCATTCTTGTGATATGTCAGGAATGTCTGTAGGGGATTTCATCACATCTGGCACAAACAAGGATGAACTGATTAGAATTCACAACTCACAACAAACACTTTTTGGCCATAACCTTATACATCCTGTGGCCATAACTCAAAAATCCATATGCCAATAACGACAGAACTCTACTTGACTGGTTTGACCGATTCATAAAACCATGGGGAGATATTCCTAATTTGGACTTTTTTCCCCAGGAAGAATGAAATCTGTTAGATATGCTAGTGTGGTTGTGCTTCTCTCCACTGCCGGGAGAGTAGGATGAACCTGCTTCATGTAATCTGTCTGAGGGAAAAAATAAGAGCAGGGTTAGTTTACAGAGAGACCTTTGTCTGAGAGGGACGTGCAGTTTAGAGTGACAACACTGCAAAGGGCTCATATCTGAGATGTCAGCCTGGGGGTTGATGTCAGATGTTGCCAATAAACTGTGACTTTTCATATCCGAAAAAGGTTATAAAGCCATGTCTGCTTCGTACAGTGGAGTATGTGTCATACTTTGAACAAACTTCTTTCCTTATTTAGTTTTTTTCTACATCTAATGAAGACTGAAACCTTTTTTTTCTGAGAGATGAAAATATCAAAAAAGGACACTAGCTGTCTTCAGTGATGGCCTCTCTGGAAAGCCTTGAGGAAAAACAACAAAACCATGCTCAGAAACTAGAATATTAACCATATCCTTAAAAAGATTGTTAGTAGTAGAATTCCATTATCGTTAAAAGGAAACAAACAATTAAAACATGCAATTGCAGTATATACTTCACACTGTACTTCATGTTTGTACTTAATCTTTCACAGGGGCCGGTTGCTCCATGGAAGACACTTTACTTTTAAGAGTATCAATGGAGACACAGCCATTACATTTGTGTCTACCGGAGTTGAGGGAGCTTTTGCTACTGAAGAGCATCCATATGCAGCCCATGGCCCGTGGCTGCAGGTACGCAAACACACACACACTCACACAATCTCATACACTTCTTCTGTGTGGTGCTTTCATATTTAATGTATCTTATTTTGTGCTCTCCCTGTAAAGATATTATTGACTGAAGAGTTCGTGGAGCAGATGCTTGGGGATTTACAGGAACTCAACACTCGTGAGGAGGTAAGTGAAACCTACTGAATGGTAACTATATTTACTATCTTGTTTTTTTTTTTTTTTCCAACTGCCTCCTTTTTATACCTTGTTTCATTTTTGTTTTTATAGACAAAGTTACCAAAGGAGTACAGTTGGCCAGAAAAGAAGCTGAAGATCTCTGTCCTGCCAGACTCTGTGTTTGATAACCCACTGCAATGAGACAGAGACGCCTAATCACTAGACACTACCAACAAAAACACCTACAGACACACTTCAGTGGCCCATCGTGAACAGAAGACTTCCCATGCACGTATGCATCGGCTCTGAGCTGTCAGGGCACACAGATTTTTTTTTCCCACTCCTGAAGACTATTGGATGATCCAAGGGATGATCTTAAGACCTTTGACTGTTACTGCATTCTCACACCAGCCCCACTGTTTACAGCATTTCTCTAAGGCTTGAATGCTTGTGAAAATGTTATATTTTTCCACATGGTTGACCTGTTAGAACAATCATTATAGGAGACACACTAACTGTAGGGCAAAACAGGATGTTGTCAGTCCTCCAGAAAGGCCTGCCAAGGTCCAAAATGTACGTCACTAGTGCGGTTGAGCATGCATCCTGTGATAACCAGATATGATGTCCCAAGCAATAACTGGATTTTGGTTCTAAAAAAACAAAAAAACAGTAATATTTATTTCAGTTGCCATAGTAAGGGCAGAAACGCAACCTATCGAACCTTTTTTAATCAGTGTTCTTTTCAATTGAGCTAATATGTGTAGTATTTACAAATGCTGGTCATTTTCTCTTATGTGTTGTGGTCATACCAAAGTAATGTCTGTTGGCAGTCCCATGCCAACACTGTCTTTGTTTCAAATGTGTCATGATTCTGTAAGAAAGACATGACTGTACTATTATTCACTGCCTGTTTGTCTAGGTTAACCAAACAAGCATCTGAACTGTTTCCATGTGTATCTGGATAATGCTGTGGATACAACCACCTCTTCACTGTGCCAAGAATATGACTCCTGTATTGGTTAATGCTTTTCAACATGTCTTCTTGCAGTTTTCTCACAGTTGATGTGCGTTAGTTATAAACCAACATACGTCGAGTCTGTTGTTTGAAGAATGGGAATCCATGTTCAGTATCCTCTCTCAAGTATTGTCTCCAGTGGCCACATGAATATAAAATATTTCAACTGTAGGACCTGCTTGAAAAGAGTAAAATTCCTCAGTGCCTTGTGTTAAAACTAAGGACCACATATTGTCGACTGTTAATGCTGCCTGGATTGTTGAGACGCATCACTTTGAATCAAGGCTGCTGCATTCACTGTCTGTTCCTGATACCGTCATTGCATTCCACGGTGGCAACAAAACAGAAGAAAAGACTACTTTTACTTAAGCAAATGTACTCTTATACAACATGTGATGCATATCTTATTTTTGTTTGTCTTTTTCTATTCAGTGACAAAGTTTAGATGACATTGATATGGTGTTTTATAATTACTATCTTATTTGACTGAACTGGCTGATTGTAATCCCAAGTGCATTAAAGAGTGTAGGTATTTACACAAATAAAAGCTGGAACACTAATGAAAAAGAACCTGAACTGCTTCCTGGTCGACACAATATATGTAAAGTATGTTTAGGTGCAATGCTATAGTTAAAAAGTGAAGTATGATGTATACCTGTTAAGGTATATACTACTTTGATGATTATGATAGACGAGTTGCATTCATAAAATGTCCTATGACCTACATGGCACCATTTATAAGTAACTAGTTATTTAGTTATTAATGGTTAATCATGTATGAATATCTTTTAGAGCCTAGTATAAAGCCATAAAGTATAGGTTTACAAATAGTCAGGTACCCATAGAAACATTGAAATGGGTTTAGAAGATCCCCACCTAATGCCCTTACAATGTAAGTGATGGGGGACAATATTTTGAAGTGCATTATGAAGAGATCTCTTAATACTCAGTATGAATGTATTGTTACATAGAATTCAATTAGGCACCTGACTAATTGTTTTAGATTAGATTTCGAGAAACTGTGGTTTATCCTTTAATAAGTTTTGGGTTGACTGGTACTGAATCCCTTCAGCTGGTGGTGATTATATAGCCTGTGGCCAATTATCCCAGGTGAGTTTCTCAGTTTGTAATAAACCATATCGTTTTCTGTTGCAAATTTTAAATTTCTAATGCCAGTGCTCTTCAGACTAAGCAGTCTATGGTTCTTTGGAACTGGATTATCAAACTTCCTGTTAGTTAATTTTATTGGACTTTGATTACAGCAGTTTTGTAACAGAATTAAAAAGGAGCCAACAATATAAACTCAAGCAGGCCCTGCATCATTCACTAATGTTCTGGAAAAAAAGTATAAAGTATCTCCTGAAGCTGGTATTTCAAAAATTATCTCAGAATATTTGTTATATTAGGTTATGTTGTGATCTGAAAATTGAGTATTTCAAAGCAGACCCAGAGAGTTCTGTTTCTGAAGATTTGGATTCAGCTTTGGCAATCCATTCATATGTTTAATCAGAACAAAACACTGCATTAAACTAATTCAAATGTATTTAGGACAGAGATCTGAACCAATTTGATCAATATTTGGATGCAAACATGCAGATGGATTTGATCTAGTTTGACAAATATGTTTATCCCAGATATTGTTACTGATATTGATACCGATGTATGATATTATCAAGATATTGATTACATTTACACTCTAAATTGAACATGGCCTATAAATTTAAAGAGATTTAGTTCTAATAGTTCTAATAATTATTTCCTGGAAAAACTATGTAACTACAAATAAAAACATTTTTAAAGGTATTCATTTAAGCATTGTAATTGTACAAATCAACCCAACATACAATGTTTGTGGTCAAATGGCAGGCTGTCAGAGACAACAGGCGTCCAAAGAAGGTTTAACTTGTGTTTTTTTATTGGTAAATTAAGTATCAATGCAAAAATATACATAGTTAATCAATAACATAATTTAAACATTAATAAAGCTTATTACCTCAATGCTAATTATCTCACAGGCCTGAATCTTCAACAGCTGACCGGGTCTGGTTTCTGCTGCTCTGAAAGTACAAGGTGAGAGGTTACGAGTTAGATTATCTTTACAATGTTGTAAAGTAGCAGGAGACCATTATTATAATCAACAAGACAGCACAGTGGCTAACTAGCGTTAGCTTCACCACAGCTTAATCATAGATGCGGACGCTGTGAACGGGTTGTTGTCAGTTTTAAATAATAAACGTATAATATATGACGTAATTCCAATTAATTCTTGATTAAAAGTTGAACCTTGGACTGCCACATACATAAAAACAAGTCAGCTAGCTCGCTAAGTTAGCCCGGTAGCTACATAACGGAGAAGTCAACGGAGCTCAGTTAGCTCCTGTTAGCATGGCCTGAACTCTATTATTGATCGTTATGTCCTCGTTTTAAGTAGGTAATAATTCAGTTAGCCGCCTAGCATGACACGCTGTTTAACAATCGTTTTATCCTACAAATGCTTTATATTAGACAAAGTAAACTTACGTCTGGAAGCGGGAGCAGCTTTAAATCACCACTTGTTGCGATTTTGGAATGGTTCAGTTTCCTGTAACGATACTGTTCAGACTCTTTATCTGTCAGATCCAACACTGAAAGTGGCCTAAATACTCAAGACAAATACATTTAGATCAGTTTGATACTGGACTGAGAAGATATAGATTAATCATCTGGATCCGGTTTTAAATTACTGGGCCCGATGTCATTTACGGTGTCTCCGGTAGAGTTTGCTGTAACCACGCTCCACCCCATCCGGCTGCTCTCGGTTCTTCTGGGACTTCTTCAAAGCTATCATGTAATAATAATAATAATAATAATAATAATAATAATAATAATAATAATAATAATAATAATAATAATAATAATAATAATAAAAAGAACAACTTTTAACTGAAAAGAAATAAATTGTGTATAAAGTCAATAAGTGTCTAAATATCTTTTATCAAATATTTTTAAATGGTATGATTCTGTTCGACTTAGTCCAAAAAGAAAAACTAAATAATTAGTAAAATAAATAATTTGTCAAATAAAAATAATTTGTCGTAAAATAATTGGTAAAAAATAAGAATTAGTAAAAAAAAATGTTCTTTTTTCGAGAAAATAATTAATTAAAAAATATTTGTCCGAAAATAAAGTAAAAATAAAACAAAAAAAAACAACTTGATAAAAAATGTATTTTTTCCAGGTATGATATTTCTTATATTTTCTTATTTTAATATAACAGTTCCATATCAGCCATACATAGCTCTCGGCTCTTCCCGCCTCTACTCGGCTCCTCTCGGCTAACTCGGCTCCTCCCCCTGCATGTATCAACTCTCTGACGGGTCACGTTACCGGAGGGGGGCAGGCAGTCGGTGTAAAAGCACTGAGCTCCCTCCCGACGAGTTTAATGCGCCCGCACTTACCGTTAAATATTAGTCAAAGAGTTGACGGGAAAGCGAAACCTCACGAATAAGATTTTCCTCTTATAAATCGCAGCGGCAGCTGAACGGAGACCGGCATTCTGCTGAAATCTAACCGAAGGAGCTGGATCTCACCGCGGGTTGGACGCGAAGCTCCGCGGCGTTAAAGGTGCACCGGAGTCTGCCGACGACATGGGAAATAAATAGTTGGTAACGTTGCTTTTTTTTATTCCAGTAGAATACATGTAACGTGGGTTAAAGGGCTGCTTTACAGCTCTTTTAACAGCCGGCGACAGCGGCTTAATTCCTGTAAAAATCAAACGCCAGTGAAGCGATGTGACATTTTATTTGACATGAGTCTCATTTCCACTGTAGCAAGTTGTCACTTCGCGTTGAAGCGGCACAGCCGAGAACGTCCGAACGATAATATAACACCGTTATAACCGTATCTGTAACTGTTGTTTGTTGTTTACCACTTTGTTGTCTCTTCGGATACAACAATATTTACATTCTTATTATTTTTTGCCTGCTTCTCACCAGTCGAGTCGTCGCCTGTTCCTGCTACATTTGCTCAGTGTTATGTAATGTAATGAGGCTCTTAATAAGCCTGTTACTGCGATCCGAATTTCTCCACCTGTCCTTATTTGCTTGGCCCAACATCTGTCTGTTTCATTTTGGACCAGATGTTTTTTTTTTTTAAAAAAAAGTAAAAAAAAAAAAAAAAGTAGGCGTGATTTTCATTAAGTTTATTATTATTTTATTTTAACTTGTAATAAACTCCGATTTCATTCGCTCCTTTCCAGTCGCACAGCACCAGTTTCCAGCTGAAAGCCATGGACGCCAGTTGGAAGAACTGCTTCGAAGAGGAGCTCCTGTGCCCCATCTGCCTGAATGTTTTCGACGAGCCCGTCCAGCTGCTGTGCAAGCACAACTTCTGCAAGGGCTGCATCTCCGTGGCCTGGGCCAAAGACAGCGCCGCGGTCCGCTGTCCCGAGTGCAACCACGACTACGACCAGAAACCCGCGCTGGAGAAGAACTTCAAGCTGGCCAACATCGTGAAGCGGTTCAACGCGCTCAACACGGACAAAGCCCCCCCCGCGCTGCACTGCGTCCTGTGCAGACGCGGCCCGCCGCTGCCCGTGCGGAAGGTGTGCCTGCGCTGCAAGGAGCCCTGCTGCCAGACGCACGTCCAGACGCACCTGCAGCAGCCGTGCGCCGCCCCGGGACACCTGTTGGTGGACGCCGAGGAGCTGAGCTCCTGGACGTGTCCCAGCCACGAGGAGTACAGGCTGCTCCACTGTGAGGAGGAGCAGGTGGCCCTGTGTCCGTTCTGCTGCATCTCCCACTGCGCTAACCAAAGACACACAGTCTGCGATGTCGATACACAACGCATACAAATGCAGGTAGATAAATCACACACACACACACACACACACACACACACACACACACACACACACACACACACACACACACACACACACACACACACACACACACACCCCTCCTACTCACCGATTTCCCCTCGGACTGTCAATTAAATGCACTTCCTTTCTTTCAGAGGAATCTTCTCTACTCTGTGAAGGCTTCCACTCCCTGCCTCTTCCTTTTATCTCCTCTGATATGAAAGGAGTGGACAGGTGAAAGCCTCCCCTCGGGGGTAGTAGGCGCACACACATGCAGGCATGTGCGTCTTTTAACCTTGATCGCGCCGCACCCACTCCACACACACACACACAGACACACACACACCGCCACCGCGCCTTCACATTAGCCGCCCCGTGCCCTCGGATAAGTGCAGTGATGCAATCTGCATCCGCCGGAAATGACGGTCAATCAGGGATGGACCCTGCGTGCGTTTTATGTTAACTGGTCCGATCAGTAACTGTTTTTTTTTAATGAGGGAAATGCAGGCCGGTAAAACTTTAGAGGCTGATGAATGAATGGATGAGTTTTTGCTTTGTGAAGCAGAGGGTCATTCCATTAACTTCTAAGGGAGGGAAAGTAGAAAGTGTACTGTATATATGTAAATCTACCAGACCACGAGTGAATGGTGATCTGTCTTGGCAGGGTTGGTCTCAGGATGCTTAGAGAAATGTGTCAGCATGTCGTGGCTGTGGCCGCTTCCGTATCCTCCTCACTTCCAGAATTTATTTCAATTTGCTCTCTTTTCATGAGTCTAATGTAAGTGGCAAGTTGAAGGAAAAAGAAATCCCAGCCACCCACACTTCCTTACGCATGTTTCTCCATCCAACGTGAAGATACCCGAGATTCCGGTTTGTTTTCGTATCTGCGGCGGCTGTTGTGGATGCATTCGGTGATCGTATTATTCCAGCTGGGAAAGTCACAGACGTGTTTCTTTCCAGCGTATAGATCACAAAGTTCTAAATCGGCCGAAGTATTTGGTGCAAACTGTTGCTTTGCTTCAGAGCTATTATTGGGACAAAAGATGTCTGTTCAGCCCTTTCCACAGCTGCTCTCCACACACACACACACACACACACACACACACACACACACACACACACACACACACACACACACACACACACACACACACACACCCATCTTTCTGTTCTTTCACAACTGTACGGAGTTATCCAGGAGTCAAGAGTCCTCCGGTTCCTCCGAGAAGAGCCAGAGTGCACTCTTAATATTGATACATGTGGTAGTAGCTTAAAAGTTGTTCCTTTTGTTCACCGGGTCATTTGTGCAAGTAATATGAGGCCCCAAAGCCTTTCTCTTCTGATTTCTCATAGGTCCTTCTTGACAAAGCTGCGGTCTATTTTAGTAAAAGGATTTTAGATTCCCCTGGCAGCTCTCTTGTTGCTTTTGGGATAAACAAAGAGGGGGGAGAGCAATGTTGCTATGTTCATATCTTTGGTTATCTTTGGCTCTATGGCTCTCAAAGGAGACTTTTACAGCAACCTTTTGCGGGCGTGCTTGCAATTTCAAAAGGAGAAAGAAAGAGTAATATAATAATAATGTGGTCCCTGGGACAGGCGGAGGAGTAGCAGCCCTCCCACACAACCTCACCTTGGTTTTTGTCAGGCACCTCGGTAGGAAACCATCGCTCATGGAAGCACTGCCATTTTCAGTTTCCCGATTCTGAGCTGGCATGAATCAGTTCCCCAGAATGCTGAGGGCAGCCCATTGACATCAGACGTGGGGAATAGTTGTCAGTTGATTGTGAATGAGGCTCTCTGTTCATTGAGCCTGAGGCTCCTCATTTAAACATGAGCTTCCTGGCAACCCATGGGTGTCTAGATGTCTAAATAGGACAGTGGGGAAAGTGATCATTGATGGGTTTAATCTTGATAAAGGTAGGCTTTCACGCTGCTTGTACAGACGAGATCAGCAAACAGACAGTTCCCTCCTGTCCCCTTATTCTATTTCAAGCACATTACAAGGCAGAAAAAAAAGGGAATCGGAGGAAACGTGGCAAAATGAGGAAGACACGGTTGCTGAGCCGAGACGTTTAGGCAGAGAAAAAGCTGTCGCCGTCATGTGAAGCCAGCTCACGGAGCAGTTCATGCGATGCTTACGACAGCAATGACCAAGCGAAGCATTTTCTACTGTTTGCGTTAATGCAGCAGTCACACAGAAGGCACGTACGTGGTACCACTGAACTTTTTATGTCAGTGTGTTGCACGATTATAAATAAAATGCACAGTCCTGCCAGATAACTTGCGAGGACCATGTGTGTTTGTAGTGCAGTTGGTCGTTATGGGAATTATCAAGATTGTTTGAAGAGGACTGTTTAGCTGAAGCTGCCTCTTGTGTAAGCGATATGTAGTTTGGGGACGTACACGTGTGGGATGTATTAGTGTGTGACACAGGATTAAAAGCCACATTGCTGATTTTCAACATGAATGCTGCTCATCTCATGTGAGTGAAAACGTGACAGATTTCCATCACACCTCTGCATTCAGAACCAGCCACCTACGTATTATAAGTGTTTCTAATTTAATAACATGTAGCACATAATGTCAGCTGCTGATGGAAACTAATTAGCAAAACTAAAGGACGTCGTCTTCTTCTTGCATGTGTCATTCGACAGCCTTAAAAATATGAAAAACGATATGATAAATGCATGTCCTACCTTATGTCCACTCCGCTGATGTTTAAAGTAGAACTGGATATGCCATGATGAGGTGGACCATCCATTCATCAAACATTACTAGTTCACCCAGCACAGATCTATTAATACATCCACAATCTGACATGTGTCTGCTGAAAAAGGTGTGAGTAAAGGCCCAAGCATGTGATTCAATGTAAATGAATGTGTGGCTGTTTCAAACATAGGATTGGAATCTGCTGTTTCTCCCCACGTGATTGATGGTTGATTAAATAGAAAAAGTAACAGCACAAAACAACAAAAAACGGAGCCAATTCATATTCTTTCTGATGCTGGTAAATGTCTTGTTTTTAATCAAGTCAGATAGTGAGAAAACAATCCTGTTAGTTTCAGAATTCAGCACACAAAATGCAGATTTTTAATCATTACCCACAAGCTGTGTTAGTTTAACTGAAGTTTTCATCATCCAAAAGATGAAGGATTGGGCCTCTTTAATAAAACAAGAGTGTCCTTGAGACTGTAGCTTAGGTCCGCTGCTGAGAGAAGGCTACAGGGAAAGTATGGGTTTGTTTTCTGTACATGAAGGACAGCGGAGGCTGTGCATGTGGGAGCTGTCTATTACATTCCATCGACGTAAAAAATTAACATTGAGTTACCTCAAGGCTAATTAAAGGCTAATTATTTCCCCGGCACCTGTATAATTTATCATTTTATGGTGTTGGTCTTGCCTCAACAGCTCTAAGTAAGTCCACATCTCTTGTGCTCATTATCACAAAGCATAAAGAAAGATGGATTCTATTTGGACTTTCTGAAACACTGATGATATAATATTATTGTAAATGTTATTTTTTTTCTAAGCACTTAAAGCTGCACCTATCAATATTCTCATTTTAACAATGGATCGAATAACATCGTTTAACCCATTAAAGCCTATGAGCCTTTAAGTCTATGACTGTCTATGTCATTTTATACTTAAAATAAAAAATAGAAATTTGACTCATACAGCTTGTTTTTTCTAATGGCATGATAGTAGAAAACATAAACAAAAGGTTTTAAGCAAATAATTTAGGTTTTCAAGTGCTTCCTGTCACATGATGTGATCAACTTCCTGCTCCTTTTCCTGACAACATGGTAAAGACAGATTTTATTTAGATTATTATGATTTTTAACCCTGACATGTATATATCTATTTAATCAAGTTTCTAGGATGACCACCCCAAAAAGAATTTTGTCCATGAGTTGGATAGTTTTTTTTGTTTATGGGCAGGTTTGTGCAAGCAGCCACAATAAGAGCCATTAAAATGCTATTTTCTGCAAAGGAAATGGTATAAAATGGAAAAAATAGATACACAACATGATTGTTAGTGACTCAACTGATTATATGCATGAAATCTTTGAAAAAAATCTCGGCGTAAATGGGTTTGGTATAAAATGACAGTCATAGACTTTGTTTGATCTTTGTTATAGCAAATATACTCCATGTCACAGTGCAATGTTTGAACTGGAAGAGCCAGAAAGGGTTTTTTTTTGCATTAAATGAAAAAGAAAATGTGCAAACAAATACAAACAGATATAATTTGAAGTGTTTGTTGGTATTTTTAAATCATTCGGTAGCTGCTGTGTTGCTTTGTTTCTGAGACTAGATGCAGTTGGAGCTGTGTTCATTGTATGGAGCAGCCAGACAGTTGTTGTCATTGAGTGCTGTAAGCAGCTGAAGTGGCCTGTTGCTGTGATACCGCTACGTAGCTACACTGAAACTCACTCACCAGAGACTGCAGGAATGTCCTCGTTCTTTTTTATTTTGCTTCAAACTTTTTTTTTTTTTTTTGTATGTCTTTCTCACTTTCATTTGGTCCGTTCTTGGCATGTGTAAGCAGAGAGCCCCCGCACAGCACTTTGCCATCCCTCCCATTTCCCTTTTCTCCTATGCACACTCAAGCGGACGGAGAGAGCGGACCCCGGCGTTATACACACAGTCATGACAATCTGTCACTGACACAGAGGCCAATGAAAACAATGGGAGCGATGCATGTGGCAAAATGAGAAAGCAGAGAGGGGTGGCGTGAGACCCCCCCGCTTTCACTCCCTTACATACGCATTGGTTTTCACATATAAATACATACACAAGGCTTTGTTGCCATGACAGCAGGCTTTTTTTTTCGTATTTGGGCATGGTGTTTTTTTTCTAGAAACAGACGGTTCATTAAAAAGCATACCTGCCCTCCCCTGTTCCTAGTTTATCTCTCATCCTGTGACCACGGATTTCCATCTCCTGCAGTAAAAGGAGAAGGATTACGTTTGCCGGGTGTGTGACCGGCCGTTGGCTCGCTCCTCGCTCCCCACACTGCCCACAGAGGAAGTTGGCTAGTCCCGACCATGGACTCGCAGGACACTGAAGGAATAAGAGATGGATTTGTGCAATAGTGTGTTGCCTTTGTTGGTGCTCCCCTAATGGATAAATGCATGCGGTTGTCGCTGGCAGCCATTGCTTCCTCCATCTAATCAGGATTGTGGAGGAGGTTGCCGTAGTGACTCGTGAAAACCAGCCAAGTTTGCTGAGTTTTGTCAAAGTTTGAGTTACATTTTTTTTTTCTCCCACCCATTTTTAGCCCATCCTGTCGTCTTATGTATCTCTTGTATGCAGGGTCTTAAAAAGTCTTAAAAGCATTGAATTCATGAATTTTGAAATAATACCTTAAAAGGACTCGGAAAAAGTCTTTAATTTTAAAATCTGAGTCTTAAAATTTGTGCAGTATGTAATTTCACTGTGAGGTTTTAGCAAAAAAATATTTTATATGAAAGATGTATGCGTTAAATACCTGAAAATATTCACTAAAAATTGATTAATAGACTTTTTTAGCACTTTTTTTGCTGTAGTAAATGTATTCACAATATATATTCACTGTTACGGGTGATGTCAGTAAAAAATCATATAAACGGTCTTGAATTTAACTTGAAAAAACCCTGGTATGTCCTCTATCCACAGGCCATGCTAATGAGACAGCAGAGCAGACTGGATGGCCGTATTCACAACATTGATGAGCAGCTTACGAAGCTGGAATCTGACAAAACGCTGATGAAGGTACAGTATGACATACTCGCACAATAGTCAATGTCATCAGTGCAGGTCAAGTAATACAAGTAATACATAACCCAACTCAATAGCATCTTTCATTTTACAATCTGTGTTTAGTTTACTGAAATACAGACATCTATCAAACGCCGCCATCTCTAACTGAGATTACCCAGGTGATTTGACGCTTGACAAACGCTCCTCCGAAGCCATGGAAGGCTCGTCACACCGCGTTAACAGTGCCTTCTCTCTCAACAGGACGCGGTGTCTGACCTGAAGGAGCGCGTGAGAGACCAGTATCAGCGGATGCACGCGCTGCTCGAAGCCAACCAGTGTGAAACCATGCAGATGCTGGAGAGCACTTACACCACGTATGCGCGGAAAAACTCCCAGCAGGTTCTGCAGCTCAACGAGAGGCGGCAAGAGGCGGAAAAACTCCTGAGCTCAGTGCAGACGTTCTTCCAGAGAGCAAACAGCTTTAACTTCATGAAGGTATATATGATATGTCCAGAAAACCAAACCGTGCACCTTCGGGAATGTTTCACTGCCTCCAGTGAATGATTAAATGTGTATTTTCTTTTTTTTCAGAACACAAAACCTTATCAGCTGCTCCTGGACAGGTAAGCATTTCTGTTTCACTAGAATGTCACGATAAGCTAATTGTGCTTCTAGTCTGATACATGTCTTTATTCCCTCAGTGTTTTATATGTGATTTTTTTTTTCCAGGTCAAATTCACACCTGAGTAGTGCCATTCCTCCTCTCAGAGTGGGCCAGGTCAACTCTCATCATTTGTTCTCTGATCTCGCGACTAGAGAGAAGAACCTGCGCAAAATGCTGGAAGGTAGGACAGAAGTAAAATAAAACCAAATTTTGGGGTTATTTAACAACAGTTTCTGGGATAAGTTCTTGTCGGAAATAACTACAAATCATCCTCTTCTTTCTATATGCAGAACCGCTCAACGAGGCGCCCATTCTCGACATCGTCCAGTCGCAGAGCAGCCCCGCTGACTCCTACATGGGGACTAGTTCGGGGCCACAGAAGAGGAAATACGGCATGGCTTTCCTGGAGAGTAACACTGAAAACTCAGCCTCCCAGGATCCGCCCGTGTTGCTCTACAGCAGCAAAAAACCCTTCCTGGGCGAGCAGAGCCATCGCGCTTCCTCCATGTATTCCTCCGAAGGTCTCGGCCACAACCCGCCCACGGGCCCCGGCCACAGCCGGCTCCTGGACAGTTCGGCCCCCCACATGGTGGGTCTGGGGTCCAGCTCTAGCCACCACTCAGGGACCATATTCCCCCCCTCGCACTTCCCCAGCGGGGGCGCCTCTCAGCAAGCCATGTACGAAGGCCGGAAAGTACTGATGTGCACTCTGAGTAACTGCTGCTGCTCCCGGTCCCCGGCCGCCCGCGCCAGGCCCCCGTACCCGGCACCGGACTCCTTCCCTTCCGTGACCTCTCAGGAGTTTCCCCCACACGCCCCGCTACCTGCAAGCCAGCCACTGCAGCATTTCCCCATGAGGGGCCTGATGGAAGCCGCACAGACGACCAGGCACCCGGACTTCTATGGGCTGTACAGCCAGCCCTCAACCAAGCATTACGGGACCAAGTAAAGATTCAGCATCAGCATCCACATCTGTTCCGTTCTATTGAGTCATGATTGGCATCAGAATATCAATTTTTTTTTTCTTTCTGTTCCCGGAGATATGGCGTCAGTTCGTGATGTTATTTTTGACCCCCGTTAACTTTCAGAATCACGGTGACACAGTGGTATTTTCTGTTAGAATTCAACTGGAAGTGCTAATGTGAACAATATAGTCTTAAACCCGTTCAAAGCAGTGAACTAGATCTTTAAAGAAAATACATTGTTCACCAGGAGCCCTGACATGGGGACTCCAGAGACATTAGTGCCTAAAAAGACTATTAACGTGCTCTTTGTACTCACAAGCTCCTAGCTCTTGATTATTTCCTGTTTGTGGCTGAAAGCATGCAGGGAGCCTCTCCGTGCACTCCAAAGTCCATGTGGCTTTAGAAAAACACTGGACGACGAATGCTTGTCAGGTTTTTCATACATTTTTATACGAGATTATGAATAAACCAAAACCAGAGTAAATACTGAATAAACAAGCATATTAAATGATGTTTTTTTGTTGTATTTTAAGGTTTAAATTGACAGATTTGAGTGTACTCTTGTGGGTTTCTTTCCTTTTTCCATGGTTTAAACATTAGGTTTGATGATAGTTTGAGGCGTGTTTGTACTAAGGAGCACATTATGTGATTTATTTGGGTTAGGAGGTTTCACAGTTTGACTCACTGGGCTACATTTAAAATGTCAACGCTGCCTGCGAAAAAGAAACGCCATTATTGTAGCACATCCCACCTTGCAACTCACCCACAATCTATTCATAGTTAGGCTTGTAAAAGGGGAAGAACAAAAAAAAAAAAAAAGAAAAACTGGACATTTGGGTGACCGCATGTTTGAGACCTGCTGTATTCAGAGGAATCTCCAAACACAGCGGAGGAGGTTTGGACAATGATTTGTTACAGACCGGACCACAGCAGGCCCATTATCTGCCAATTTAGGCCAGTTCACTTCCTTGTCAACATCCTGGTCTCTGGCAAAATCTCAGTCTCATCCCTCTTTGTCTCATTATTGGAGCTGGTTGTCAAGTTAGGTCAGAGAACAGGAATAACTGATGAGCAGCAACACCCTCCCCTCCTCTTTCTCTCTTCCTCTCCGGGGGTATCATTTGCCGGGGCTCGATGCAGAGGAGGAGGGGCGGAGCGGTGGATGATATAAGCACAGAGTTTTAATGAGGACTGGGACAGTATAGTCATCTGCTTATCTGTCACTCATACTCCTTTCATCATTCCCCTCCCCCCTTCCCAGAGCGAGACGGTGACATAGTGGGAGCGAGCCAAGGGGCGGAGTGAAGGGCCGAGAGGGAAGAATAGTGGTTAGTGAGGAGGGTATGTAGAGCAACAGAGGCTTTTTTATTTTTAAATGTGTGTGTGTGTGTATATATATATATATATATATATATATATATATATATATATATACACACACACTTATATACACACTTATTTATGGGTTGTAAAATGTTCTGCCCCCTTGTTTCCTTCTCCCTCTTTTTTTGTCCAGTCTGGTTCTCCTTTCTTTTTCTTTTGCCATTCAAATTCAAGAGTGTGAAGACAAAAACAATCTTGATAGCTTTTCAAAGAGCCCGGCACCCTTTAGCACTGAATACAGGAGGAGAGTAGGAGGAGCTGAGGTTTAGTTACAGTGTGGCATCAATCTGACATTTATTATTGTGTGTGTGTGTGTGTGTGTGTGTGTGTCAGCCTATTAGCATTCCCCTTGTGCACCACTCCGCCTGTGTGTGTTATTAATAAAACATACAGTAGACATTCTGAAGGAGGCCATGCCATTAGTTTAATCCATATAAATAATTTCATTTATGGCTGCATGTTATCTCTTATATCTTGTCATTTTTAAGCGTATAGACATTTATATGAAAGATTCACATGTAAAGAAGGTTGAATTATATTTTTAATCACCTTCATTTCATATAACAGCATTTTTTTTAACCAATCCTACAAGCATGAAGCTGGAAGAAAAGTGTGTTGCGTCCATGTGTGTGTGTGTGTGTGTGTGTATGTGTGTGTGTGTGTGTGTGTGTTAGGTGCCTCGTGTGCAGGGTTGGTGCAAGTTGAATCCTGCTCCGAGCAAATGTGTGCTCAGGTGTCAGTGTGCAATCAGTTCAGTCAATGTGTGTGTCCTCATGTTTGTGCAGAAGTAAGCTGGTGTGTGTGTGTGTGTGTGTGTGTGCTCAGTGAGGTTATGTATAGGGTAAAGGTTGATGCACTTGACAGCTGTGCTCTGTTGTGGCAGGTGTGTTTGGCGCTGTATATGTATGAGCGCAACACGCCCCTGCCTGTGTGTGTGTGTGTGTGTTCAATACATACAGTCAGCTGTTGCAGCTGTTTGTAGCTGGAGGTACTGTTGGATTTAAAGTGGGCACTCTATCTTTCTAGTATATTTACATTTTGATGGTGTTTTATGTGAAATGAAAGGCAAAATCCACCCTTAACGACCTCAGCTTCTAGTGTCAGTCCCTCAGGAAATCACAAACTGACAAAGAGAGATTGAACGCACACTTCATCCCACTTAACCGACTGGTGCGAAAGCCAAAGGGTGCTTTAGGGGTGGAGTTTTCCTCCGCAACTCAGGCCTAAAGAATATTATTGACATTGTCCAAATACATTTGCACAGCTTGTGCACAACCATCCTGTCAGGTCAGCGGTGGAGGAGCGAGGTTGCTGACACTGCAATAACCACTAAAACATGTGGAATAGATGAGTGACTATTAGTGCTTTTAGTCTGAACACACACACACACACACACACACACACACACACACACACACACACACACACACACACACACACACACACACACACACACACACACACACACACACACACACACACACAGGCTTAGCAGCAGCCCAGGTACTAACACTCACACATAGATATATACAGCATAATACATAGAAAGCAACTATTCATCATACAACCTTCATCTGATTAGGCCTTTGAAATCTGTGCCAAATCTCCAACCCAGGATAGCACCATAGACACACACACACACACACACACACACACACACACACACACACACACACACACACACACACACACACAAGCAAAAGAGCACAAACATCAAAGGCAATAATGCAGTGTTTATTGATCTCCAGGTCTATTTTTTTTTGCTGTTGTAATCGCTGTAACACAAACCACCAGCCCTCTGCTGTATTTCAGCTGAAGGGAACCAGGGCAACAACATTTTAACAATATGCATAAAAATAGTGAAATAATCAAGTACGGGAAGGGTGTGTGCAGGTGAGCTGTGCCAGCGGAGAAGTGTGTGTGTGTGAATGTGGCTGACATTTCAGATCAAAATTAAAAGGGCATGTCAGAGTCTCTGTTGAGAATAGCTGTATCGTTCTCTGAGTGGGAATATAAGTGGCGTGCTTGAGCGGTTGCCATAGTAACTCAAGGGTTTTGACATTGTAATTGTGTCAGAGGTGGAAAGTACTGCAGCTTTATACTGTTATTCCACATGTTGCTGCACTACCTTTCTGTAAAGGATGTAGTATAAATTATAAAATATTGTGATAACTAAAAACTGAGCATGTGGAAAGTAAATTGATTCACTTTTTTTGTTTTTAAATCTTTGTGGGAAATATTAGGATCTAGAGTGTGTGATGATATTATTTACTAAATTGTTGTTGTTTTTTTGTAGAGATTCCAGAAAAATTCCAAATCAACAATTATATTTGTTTCCCAGAAGAATAACAAAAAATGTATAATACTTAATAGTGGTGAATCTGTTAAATTCCATCAGAGAGCCACATACTCCAGTTTATGGACCTTTGAAAGCTGTGAAAATCCCCAGTTGTTTGTTTCCTCTGAGGTGTCGCACTCGGGCAACTGAAAATCCCCAAACAGCACTGACACGATGTTTCCCTTTCTGTTTTATATTTAAAAAGCCTGTACTTTCCAAAAATCATCTTCAAAGCTTAAACTGGAACATTTATAATGACCTGACACATTTCCAACACTTTTGAATGAAACCAGGCAGTTAAAAATCAAACCTGAATCTTACTTTTCAAAGGTTAGTCATAAGCCAGTGTGGGTTTTTTTGTGGCATGCTTGAAAGGCAGAGAGACATGTCACTAACCAACCAACTGTACTTAGATTAAGCTGCATGGCTTTCTTTAAAAAAAAAACAAAAAAAAACAGGCTAGACAAATTCAGCAGGAATAAACAGGCCGTGTGTATGGGAATAGGTATGGATGTGTGTGTGAGCGGCTGTCCCAAGAAACTGTAGACTCTGCCCTCCACACAGACACTTGTGAACAATGGGACGTCGTTACAGGTGACTGGCTGTCGTTCTGCTCCTCGGGTCAAAAGTTCAGCGAGGTCAAGAATTACCAAACAGCAGTTGTGGATATATTGTGTAGGATAAGCAGTGTTCTGGGTCAAATATGCCAATCACATTGTTGCATCATGTATGTGTATATATCTAACACCATGATACTCCTCATGTGTCAACAGATTCCATATCATTCAAAAAAAGAACCGAACAGCTTGACCTACATTTATACACAGTTGTACAACAGGGCGACTTTTGGAAAAAGCAGATTCTCTTGTAGTCCATCACTCCTGGTATACTATATTATATCATGGTATTTCTCAACTGTAGTAATTGAGAAAAAGGAAATCGACTCATATATATTTGTACCGTCTCATCTATCTACTGAAATTAACAGGTACATTTTCCAAGTCAAACAAACCCTTTTTTTTCTGCACCCAGGGTGAGTCCGTGACGATACTCCCAGTGAGGAAAATATTTACTCATAATGAGGTAAACATTACACTCACATAATCTGTTGAATGTGATCGACAGTCTGGGACTATGTTGCATGAGCTGGAGAGGAGAAGACGTTAACCGTCTGGAACCTAGTGTTCCATCCATCCATGCAGTGAGCCCTTTAGAAATAATATAACAATTACAACTATGAATTGAAATAAACTACAATTTTAAAAAAGGCTACCAGATTAGATGAGAGGTGATACTGGAAAACAAATAGAACAATGGAGTTATTATGTCAAATATGGTATTCTCGCACAAAGATCATGCCTGGTGTTAACATTACAACAGAAAGAAATCACAAGTTCCTCTGAATCATATGATGTGTATCACTTGATACTGACTGAAAGAAGAAGCTCAGTATTGGTGAGAATATAAAATGTCCAGGTGTTAATGGACTTGTTCAGTTTAGAGGGTTCCACAAATGTCAACAAATAAATAATCTTGTTGATAATGGTTGAATTCCATTTAACAGCATCGCTCTCAGTGTCCTGATGGCTCACTGACTCACTTGAATATAACAGAGCAGTGGTTAATGTTATTAGATCTACCTGCACTTAACAATGATGGTGTCTGCTGTGAAAAAAGCCTGATGGAGATTTGGCTGAAGGTTAAGGAGCTGATGGCTGATTTAAGGTGAAATCTTCCTTTAAGACAGTATTTGAGCGATTCCGCCTCGTTTCCTGCCCGAAGCTCTTCTCCGGACACATATCAACCTCTAGAAGACGCTGAAGATTTAACGCAGCACACAAGCACTGGACCATAAACGCTCTTCCACCCAATAAAAAGCAGTGTGAAGGTTGAAAAAAAAAAAAACCATGCTCAGCATACGGCACGATTTAAAGCGGTTTTATGAGATAGAAAATAAGAAGCAGCGGTGGCACCTGCTCCCAGTCAAGGTGACATTAACTAGTTGGAATATTGTTACACATTGATTTTGCCGTCTGTCACATGACCCTACAGGGTGTTTTCTCACTCTGGTGGTTTATCACCCTCCAACAAATCAACCACCTTCCAAACAATATACTTTAATGATCTGCTACAATTAAAAAAAAAAAGACATCTATATGACATCATTCCTGCCTCCCTATCATCGCCCCTCCCCTTCAGGAGACGCCATTGTCACCAAGATGAAAAAGGGGCAACCAGCTGGGACACTGGGTACAATAAATAATGCAACATTATTTATTTAAGCTTCCTCTGATTAAAGCTCCTTCTCCTCCGTGGCTCCCCTTCAACCTTCCCCATCAAGGGCATCACACAGGTGGTCATTTCTGCTGTTACCATGGCAGCAGCTGGCATTGGTTATTTCTCAGAACAAAAAAAATAAAATAAAATCTGAAGTTGGCACTGTCTACTCTTCTTATTCACTACTGTGAGCATCATCCTGCAATGACTGGAGGTAGAAATCTGCCCAGGTGAGTTTGTGCTTGATTGCTCCTTTCTATTTTCCTCAGTCAAAAAAGGTTGTTGCTTCCAACATCTTTGAACTAAAACTAGTTCGTACGTGCAGTGGTGTGGCTGAAAGGTGCCACAAGTTAGTTGACTCCATGCCACACAGATGTGAAGCAGTTATAAAAAAAAAAAAAAAAAAACTGTGGTCATACAACTAAATATTAGTTTAGGGATTCACAGGATTGCTAAATTCTAGAAACAACAACAAAAAAATAGCATTGAGTTTGTAAAGTCAACAGCAGACACTGCTATTTTTTTCCAAACACACCCCTTTTAACTAATTACCCAATAGCACAGCCTTAATAGCGTGCGTATCAGTGTGCTCGGTCTTGTTGGTTTTCTAAGAATATACTGCACCTGCTGGTAAATTGTTTGTCATGTAGCATTAAAAAATACAATAAAAACCTGCATTAACCTTGTCACATTAAACTGCTATTATTTTGAACGCTACTGGAGATCTGCTGGAAGTTGTACAGAAAACTATATTACTAAATTATGCATTTTAGCAAACAATCAGTATGAATTCTCACATTATCTTTGCAATATTTTAACCGTTCTTAATATACATTCTTATTACAAATAAATTAACCCTTAAATGGCTCATGTACACAATCCTGACAAAGATCCTGTCATCTGCGGTTAAAGTTTTTTTTAAATAAAGATAATTAAATGAATACGCAAACACAAAAACATGATTTCTTGGTGACTTCATTACAAATACAAAAATCTTCACATTTATTATTGACAGAGTATTTTGGAACTACAAACAGCTGGAAATTGAGATGCTCTTGTGAACCGAGGACATTTAATTAATCTGATTGCACCGTGTAATTGGAAATCGCACCTTCGCCCCCCTGACAAGTACACACACACACACAATGTCTTCTTTTTACTTTTACAAGATCAGCACCACAATCCAACGGCGGTAGTAAAAGACGATGTTTTCCACCACCGTGGCTGTAACATGTACGGTATAAAAGACAAAAGATAGCTTTTCATTGCGGAAAAAACTGTTCTATGAGTGAACGTCGCATCCGCAGTCAAACACACCGCGGAGGCTGAGAGCTCACAGCGAGAATCTGAGGAGCAAAGAGCCGAGAAGAATCACGAGCTCCCGTCAAGATGTTCTTTCCTCCAACAGCGTTATTCCACACTAAAGATTCAACGACGTGTGGGAGTAGTAATAACCTTGTAAAATGTGTCCCGTTTGGTATAAAACGACTGTTAGTTCTTAAAACATTCCAAAAAAAGAAAGAAAAAAAAAAAAACCCAACCCATCCACGACCTCTCAGCCTACAGATTCTGCTTCTTCTTTGCTGGTTTAATGGGGCTGATCTCCTCCTCCTCGTCTTCATCGTCCTCCTCCTCCTCCTCAGACAGGTCAGAGTCTTCCACCTGGGAGGCTGCAAAAAGACAGAGGGCGAACATTAAATTTCTGCCTTCTATTGAATAATGTTTGAATATTTAGCTGTGATGTCAGCAGGGTCACTTTATTTAATCTCTCCCTGCGGGAGCAGTCGCCTCGTGCACAGTTTGTAATATGCAGCTGCTCACATGCATTTTAGCAGCTAGTTAGAGGCTTGAAAGACTATTTCTTTGGCTGATAAAATACCATTCTGACAAAAAGTTTAATGCTACAAGTTCAATCTTCAATCTCAAACTTTTGAATTGAAATACAGACAAAGTATCAAAGATCTTGGATTTCGAGTGAACTTACGAATGTGACCTTTTATAGATTGAAGGAATATCTCACTTTTTGTGCAGTCGACAATGTAATCAGATGTTTGTTTTGACAGCTTGACGGCACTAGTTTTACTCCTTAAAACATCAAAGGATGCATTTTGTATCCTGCTTCAAAAAATACAGCACCTCTCTAAATAATCCAAATTCTCTGGCTCCAGCTTCTCAAATGTGTGGCTTCTTCCTATCTCTATGGCAACAGAAATATCTTTGGGTTGTGGGCATCACCCTGGACTGTGAGAAGCAGTTTAGTCCCCTCCCTCTCTCCCACGAATTTCTGGCCCAAACTACTTTTTGATTAATTGCACTGGTCGACAGATTAATCATTTGTTACCTTCCAGCTGTTTCAATGTAAATCATTTATATATTGATTATCGACTCAGTGTTGAAGGTAGAGACAAACAATGAAACACGATAGCAGTTAAGTTTACAGATTGATAATTATTAGAAATATTGGGAAAATTGATTGGGAATAATGAGTTACAAAAGTACAAAATTACTGGAATGCATTGATTTTTGCTGTAACACAGTGACGTAAGGCATTAAAGGAAAAAAATGGTAATATTTGACTGTGTGTTTTTAACCTGGATTGAAGTTGAATTTTTTTTTCAACAGTGAAACGTCCACACAAAAAAATGGTTAATTTCCTTTTACTTTTGGCTCATCAGACAGAAGATGGAGATGAGTGAACCTGCAGGAACATCGGATAGCACGTTCTGCAGATGGGCTTGTTACTTTGTGAAATAAGGATTTGAAGAACATTGTAGTCAAATGCACTTTGTGTGCTACATCTTAAAAGCTGTCCAATTCCTGGAATAGCACCGGTAATTTAACATTTACGGAGGTGCCATAGTAACATCAAGTTATGAGAGTGGAGATAAAACCACAAAACAGACGAAACTAACATTCTCCTGCTCTGAGATTCTTCAGCCTCAAATGTTAGGGGACTCGTGTCAGAGTATGTTACTGAAGACATGAAAACCACTTCCAATAGTGGAATCACCAGCTTTTTGAAAACTTGTCAGCAAGATCCCTGATCCCCAGCAGCAATAATAACAGAGATGAGCTATATTTACATCCCCAGATCCATATTTCCACTTATTTTGGTGAGAGTACCCTAAAAGTAACGCAATAGTAGCGTAATGCCTTACATGTTAAATGCAGTGATATTGTAATTCAATAAATTACATTGAAATGACAGTAACAGTTTTGAAGTAACTTGTCCAACAGTGTCAGTAGAACATCTGTATGAATGTACAGGTGAGCAACTGGTTGTTCTGTGTTTCTCTGTCATCTATCAGTCATTTACATGACACTCAAGAACATTGTCTTAATCTATGTTGGGAATTTTAAAACGCACTTATTACTCAGATTGAAATCAGATGGAGTTGAACTTCTCTTAAATTAACACATGTAGAGAACGCGAATGGAATTTGATTCTCTCCTGCATGCACACGCCTTAGTCGGATTGAATGCTGGACACTGCCTGAGCGTATGCTCTGGACTGAAAAGCGGAGCAGACAAGCCGCCAGAACCGGCAAAGTAAAGAGAAGGAGAAAAAAAAAACAAACAGTGCTGATTCAATGTATTTTCACACAGTGTGACAAGCATGTCTGATGAAACTATTCTCAGCACAGACAGCGCTGGCCCACACCGAAGCATCTGGTCAGGAACCGTAGTTGAGAATTTATTAAGCTTATTAAGTTGCTTATATTCGTTTTTTTTACAAGGTGACAGAAAAGTCAACAGATATACACATGTATATATATCTATGGCTGTATTAACCCGCTGAAACAGGTGGCGCTGCATGAGGGGGCGGATCCCGTCGGTTACTCGATTTTCTTAGTTGCATGTAAACTGAGACAAGGACAAAAGTCAGACTGGTTGCAAAACTCTCATTTTGAGCGCAGCTCAAATAAGCTCTGCATGTCAGTGTACAGTGTGTACACTGACAAAAATAAAAATAACATACTTGAAGAAAAAAAAAAAACACACCGAATTCATCCAAGTGCACAAATTCACTTTGATTTTGGTTCATTTGTTTCGTTAGTGCTGGACTGGTGAAAAAGTTTTGTTACAGACAGAATTTCACAGCAGAAGTGAGTAAAAAGCTGCGTTACCTATGAGGTGTAACCCGCTGACAGTGACGGGTCCTGTTCCAGCCTTAAGCCGGATGGTCACTGGAGCTTTCAACTCAAACTCGCCCAAACTCACCTGAGGAAAGAATGACAATCGTTAACAAAAACAAAACAAAAAAAAAAAACTTGTGTGCGGTTCATTAATGCACCGCTAGAACGGATCTTTACCATGGGCAGGCAGCTGATGTGGAGGTTGGCGATGGGCACTGAAATAGTCTTCCCCTGGTGATTCATGCCCGTTACCTCCACCACGTTGCTCTCCTCCTTCGCACCTTCTCCCAAACAAACCTGCAGGAACAACCTTTTATTCAGTGAACATTTTCCCACACTATGATGCCTCTGTGTATTTGCCTGGGGGATTTGTGTTGTTATTCCACCACCGTTCAAAAGTGTGGGGTCACTTCGAAATTTCCTTATATTTTAATGAAAAGCACTTTTTTCAATGAAGATAACATGAAACTAATCAGAAATACATTCTATACATTGCTAATGTGGTAAATAACTATTCTAGCTGTAATGTTTTTTGGTGCAATATCTACATAGGTGTATAGAGGCCCATTTCCAGCAATTATCACTCCAGTGTTCTAATGGTACAATGTGTTTGCTCATTGCATCAGAAAGCTAAGTTTGAGCTGGTTAGAGAAGCTATAAAACTGACCTTCCTTTGACGAAAAAAATATTTCAAACACAAATCGTTATTTCTAACATTGTCAATGTCTTGACTATATTTTCTATTCATTTTACAACTCATGGTGGTAAATAAGTGTGACTTTTCACATAAAATACTAAATTGTCTGGGTGACCCCAAACTTTTGAACGGTAGTGTATTTAATCATGTGGACACAAAGGCCTTAGGTACACACTAATGCAAGAGATTTTATATTTTACATAGTCTTAACCAGGGAAATTATTGGCCTCATTTAATATTTTAGCATCAAGTTCCCTCCTTATGATTTCCTGTTGAGCTGTGGTAGAAATAAACTAACAAAAATGCACTTTTTAATTGATTATTACACAAAGGACTGTAGATTTTGGCCTCCATCACTCACGGTCTAAGAGTTTTATGAATGATCAGCACGGATAACAGGATTGTTGATGGCTAAAAAAGAAACTAAATATATAAATGCTCACCTGAGCTTCTTACTAATTGCCAAAGTCAACGCAGACTTGAATAATTGCGAACCCGTCCTGTAAGCGGTGTGGCGGAGACTTTCGCACCCCGTGTAATTTGATGACACCGAACGTACATACCGTTCTGAGCTCCAGGATGTGCTCCAGGTCCTCCTCCTCATCTCCCTGGAAAGTGTAGAAAGGGACTTTCGAGGACAGCTCGCAGCCTGGGACACACACACAGACACGTTTATGGTTTCATCTCGTCAGCTGAGCTGCTGGTTAGCACAAAGCATTGTTAAAGAGACACCGACGCACATGTTTCACTGTCGGAACATCACAGACAAACCCACGTGTGCGCCAGAAGAGCCGATAAACTGTGTTTCTTACTGAACAGGAAGCTCTCCAGCTTGGATTGACCCGCTAGTCCGCAGTCCGAGGACTCGTCGTCGTCGTGGAAATGATGCGACATTTTCGACGAAGCGCTGAACGTGGAGGTTTTGCTGTTAAACACTTTAAGCAAAATGAGTCCTCTTTAGGGGGAAAAACAAGCGCGTCGCAAGCGATGACGCTGATGACGCGTCGTCACTATGCGCCTGTTGCGCTGTTTGAACGGAAGAGACAGCTGTTAGCTACTTTACTACAGTAAGTCAATTTGATTTGCATGAACGCAAATTAACGCAAGTCATTTTTTTTGCTAATTTGCATTTTCAGAAGAGAAATCTTAACACTGGATAAAAACAAGGTTCAAAATTATTGTTTTATTTTGTTGATAAATTAAAATAAAATGCTTTCATGGAAGAAATATTAATGTGAAAATACTGCTAGCCAAATGTCCCCTCAAATACTCAATTTTGGCCGTTTTTTTAATTAATTAATAAATAAATCAGGCTTTGAATGATATGTCAATAAACTCCATCTGTAAAAAAAACAACTTCAGAATGAAGTTCGGATTATAACTTTAAAGTTTCCTTTCTGCAAGAGCTGCTGAAGTGGAGATGAAGTGAGAAAAAAAGAACTAATTTTGTTGTAAAATTCCATATATTTTCATTGGTACCCAGTATTAACACGCACAAATCCTTTAGTATCAATATACCATTGACATCTAAAACAAAGTGTTTTTGCCTGCTGTCTCATCTGAACACGCACTAGAATATTGCACACATGTATAATAAATTTAATATATAGCAATAGTATTTAATTAAATTATATATTTTTCAGAAACGTATTTACAAAGTGTTTCAGACAGATAACCACAATCAGGAAATACAAAGAATATAAGATAATATAGAAATATGTATGGATAATAGACAATGACTACAAATCTTAATACATAAATGAATAGAATCATTTTATAGTCATTAATTTATTATTTATTTTTTATTAATTTAAAGTCACCTCTTGTAATATTATCCAAGCATGTGACTTGTAGAGGTGAACTGTGTCCACATCTGGTAAAAAAAAAAAAAAGACCTGTTACTTTAGTTTATATAGTGCTCACAAGGTACATAATCCTATGTACTGGTTCCCTGGGTAATTAATAATGATACCACCATCTGTCCTGCCTTGTATACTCAATCATTGGAGACCTGGAGGTGACAGGATACAGATGCATATTTTCATGTTGACAGCAAACACATTTTTCCCTTTGACAAACATAAAATCTTTTTTCAGGAGCAGGATAATGGGAATAAAACCTGGGAATAAGAGGTGTTCCTACCCCTAAGACAAACCTGCGAAAGAAGAAACACAAGCAACACAGAGCAAAGTCACTTATTGTAGTTTATTAGTTTTTAATCTTATGTATTTTACATACAAATTTTACAGAGGTAAACTGTCACTTTTATGCCCCCCCCTTCCCCCCCCCCAACTCTAAACTCAGATAAACAAAATGTACAATTGGAGCCCTTTCTCTCAGTCACAGCCCATTTCTATCGAACCCAGTTGGCAGAGGAGAAAGCACGAGCATCGACGGGCCGCTAACAAATGTACCATTTAATTAATACAAGTGTGAAACCTCTGCCGTGATCTCGGATGAAGAAACGGCAGATCTCGCCAAGACAAAGGCAGGTACGGCAGCTGTGCAGGGACATGGCGCTGTCCACCCTTTTCCTTTCCTTTAAGTAAAACAGAAGGCTAGCCACGATTTCAGTAAAGATATACAAAATAATAACAGCTTATGATCGACTGTTTACAGACCGTCTATAAACTACAGTATTCTGCTCATAGAGGGGAGTGGCATGCTTCTTCCTCTATGCAGCAGAGGATGAGGTTAATTCTAATGACCGCCACAGCAAATCCAATACACCTCATGCACATCATGAATGTACACAGTATCAAAACATCACATTGGCAGGCAGCTACCAGAGAGCAACTGAAGATCCTCGTGTAACCAACAGAACACTCCTTACTATAGTCAAAGTGCTTTTTTTTGTCAACTATATAGACTTACAATAAACAAATGGGAACTGCGTTAGAATACAAAACATTCAAAAGGACAGATAGGAAAAGGCCTGTGAATTCCTGCTTTAAACGGCCACAACTGCAGCGCAACAATGAGGAAGTCCGTGCCACTGTGGTGACATTTAGTGACAGGATTTAACAACCATCGTAGGATCATAGGAGCGCTCGGCTGGAAAGACATTCGTATGCGATGCAGAAATTACAGGGAAGGATGCGAAATGAAATATGTAAACTGATTATTTGCCGTTACTGATGACTTTATAGCACCGCGTATCTGAAACTGCGGCCCAGGTTGACTGTTGATTTACAAGTCAGGTATTGAAAAAGTGGTTAATAAACAATTGAGCAGCTTCATGACAGTGGTTGGTTAAATGCTTCCAAGTCTTAGGAGGACTATTCATTTCAACTAATGAAATTCCAATGTGAACTGCTGCCAAAGTGTTAAAATTTTTTGTACAAAATAGCTGATTATACCATCAGGCTTTTGGTCCCACTGATTTGAGTTTTCATTCTTTGAAAGGATAATTATGCATACCAGCAAATCTGACATTTTAACTAGTTAAACAGTTGGAAAAAAAACAAAACAAAAAAACAACATTTCCGTTACATTTAGTAAATGGATCATCTGACGTAAATTAAAGACAGCCTGTGTTTTCTCCGACAGCTTACTGAAGGATTTCTGTGCTGGATCTGAGCTGTGCTGCTAAGACATGTGACTGCCGAAGTCAGGGGAAAAAAAAGCAGGCTACTTCTCTGGAATTCGAGCAACAACAAGGCCAATGTCCAAAATCACACGTGTTGGAAAGCGTCCACACAGAAGACACTGGGGTCTGTGATATAAACCTAAAATCCAAAGGCAACAACCCAAAAGGCAATAGCTTAAAGGTGAAATTAACAAATAAAATTGTAAAAAAAACAGAAAAAGAAAAGAAAATGGCCAAAAGCAAAGTGCTCAGAAGAAGCAGTAAGAAACATGTTTGTAAACTCGTGGAAGCATTTCAGGTGCTTTCCAAATGTCTACCACTTGAATGGAAATTCAGCAGAGCTCCTGGTTGAGTCTTTAATAGTCTCAACAATTTTCCTTTTGCCGGGCTGTGACAATCCTCTAAGCTACAATTTGCCACCACATCACTTTATTCTTCGTGAGACATCCTTTAATAAAAAGGCCTCTTTCTCCCAATTCTATTGTGGAGCAACTAGAAAACCCATGATGTGATGATGAAAAGGCAAATTCTCTCACAGCACTTTGCATCCTGTATCAAGGCGTCCCGTCTGTGTGGACAGTCGTGTATATTTCTCTACGTCAAAGCTGTGAAAACAGGACGTGAGGGTAGCGGGACACGACCCGAGATACAGGCTGCGCTTGTTTTACAGCTATGCCTCCGTTTCAGAAACAGACACCTTGCGTTAGGGCATGTGGGCAATATCCATGTAATGGCTGCTGGGTTAAATCAGAAATAAAAAAGGCTTATGGAGTTGTCACTTCCTGCCTCCTGCAGGTGTACGGCGAGTGGGACCCCAGAAATCGACCCTGGAGTTCCACTCTTGTTGGCTCTTATCAAACTGCCTACGGATCACTTCTTGGCCTTCTAGCTTCAGATCTGCTGAATCCAACAGAGCCCTAACATCTATGGGCAGCGCAGGGAATCTGTGTGTGCTGTGCTTCTGAACACGTATCTTAAAAACAGGTTTCCCTGGGCTAGCCCAGATGGTAATGCAGTATAAAATCATCATGGAAGTTTGTCTCATGAAGGTAGCACACATTGTTTACGCTGTGTTGACTGCTGATTGCCCTTTCTCTCTCTCTCGTTCTTTCTTTCTCCCTGTCCGTTATTGTAGCAGGACGTTTCTTCATAGGCTTCGTCCCATAATGATGATGTCTTTGGGGAAGCCCTCCATTTTGGCCACCTCAAAGCATCCCAGCTTACTATAGAAGTCCAACATTCTCTTATCAGTCTGACGGACCTTACAGAATGCACCGTGGGAGCCTGGATGTTAAAGACAAAAACGGATAATCATAAACACATAATCAAAATAGGAAATTGGCTACAAAAAATTCCCAAAATGATCTTCCTGACAGTGCAAAGTTCAACTGAAGATTATAGTCTAATGTCTCCCTAAACTGGTTCAAGACCTCTGTCACAGGAGAAGCGATCTTCAGTCGATGCTTTGATGGTTTCTGTTCCTTAAAGCTGAAAGACTTTTTTCTTTTACTTCCTACATTCTATGCCTCAGTTTACATGTGTGATTTGGATCATCTATTGCATTTAGATTCAGTTAACATACAGTAGATTCTAACATTCCTCTTACTAACATGACTAATAGCAGTAAACCAACATTTGACAGATGTCACCTACCATTGGCCTTAAGGGAAGATAACAGACATCCCATCATGCTTTTGGCCACGCTGGGGTCATCAACCTTGGCATGAATGTCAACCTTGATTAGAGAAGGAAAGTTGGACAGAAAAGACTCCGGGAGACCCTCCTCTTCTTCATGGAAACTTAACATCATCTTCTACAGGGACGACAGACAGATGGTTAAGTGGAAGTATTCGTTATGATCGAGTGATTATGATGGTAAATAGATGGATAACGTCCTTACCTCAGCCTCTGTGAGGTCCTTCTCGCAGTCAGGTTTGTTGTATTTTTCTTGCATGAAGGGAATCCAATTCAACTGGCATTTCTTGACGAAGGGGTTGACATCTGCTGTGCCGAGAGCGTAACCGCAGATGCCTTCATCGTCCTCGAGCACAAAACCGTAGTCTGGACTCAAAGACAGGAGACCTCCGACTAACCTGTGGACACACAGTGAGGATTTGTATTAATTCACACGTTTCCGCTACAGGGAGAAGTCTCTCAAATGAATGCATCGCCATGTCTTACCTGTCACCAATGAGGTCAGATTCCTGGTCGGGGAAGGGTACATCCTCCATTCCTTCACTGTACATTTCTTTACAGATTTTATAAATGGCAGACTGCAAGAAGAAAGGCAGAAACAGCTGTTATTATTATTATGTTATTATATTATAGCGAATGGCTTGCCACACAAAAACTTGATCCACTGGATGTGTTTGAAAGCAGTCTAAAGCCACCTTTCTGTTTCAGTACGTACATTCTGTGATGTACAGCACAGTTTAGCGTGTCATATTAAGCACATTTACACCTAAAACTAGACCAGTTCTGCCAGGAATGCTACATAATGGCCAATATCGCGATACAATCATGTTTTCTTTACATTATCAATGCTCATTAACTGTTGTAGAGGGTAAGATACTCAGTTTTTTTTGGGGAAAAAAAATAATCATGCACATGACCAAAAGCACAAACAAAACATCTCACCTCATCTTTGGCAAAGTACGGCCTTATGGAATAGGTTTTGGAGGTTGGCGTTGGAGGTGGAGGTTGGTAGAAAAGATCGTTTGCCCCATCTATTGGCAACAATCTCTGTGGATATCAAAAGAAAAAGGTTCAGCTTCTCAGAGACGAGCTGGTGTTCTGCTTTGGCTGACTGCCTCACTGTGAATTCGCTACAATGGAGCCACTATTAAACCAAAAAGGAATTGGAGAATTAAGCAAAGTGCTTAGAAACACATTATAAAAAAAATGACAAACTAAATCCCCCTTCCTTGTTGATCTGACAGTGGACTCTTTTTGCTAAAGGAGCATAGCGCAAACATATTCATATTTGTTTTCTTATACAATAAGACAAGGGTGGTACTTTGGTCTGACTAAGGTTTTACTGGCTGGAGGAGATGCTCCTTTCCCTTTTGTAAGGCATCGCAATAGTTCGCTGCGCAACCCTCCTGTTGAGAAAAATAATGATGCTTGCGCAAAGAGAGAGAGAGAGAGAACTCCAGGAAAAAAAACAAAGAGGCAAATTAAATGAGGTAACTCAGTCAATAGGATACATATATGTTGTCATTGTACATCTCGCTTTTCTCCGAGGCTGGAGATGTTTCTTTAGGTTGGTACGTGTATATTTTATCATGGAGTTTTCTCATTCCAGACATGCGTGCGTTCTCGCTGGCATTGCGATGCTCGTGCGTGCGCTTGCGCTTGCAAAGGGTTGGCGTGGTAATTTGGGCGCTGTGCTTTTCCTGCAAAGAAATGAGATGTCATGAAAATAAAACCTAGCCATGCTCGCTTGCGCCAGCGTGCGCGAGGGAAAAGCAGCATCTCCTTGGGCAGTCGCTGAAAGAAATTTAAATTAATCGATCAGGGGAAAAACGCCATGCCAAACAGCGGCTGTAACCTCTTTTGCCACAATAGGTTTCAGGTTTCCCGTTCCCCCTCACACGGACTGACATATCCCAAAGGAATAATCAGGACATGAGTTTCTTACTGAAAACGTGAAGGGGGTAGAACCTTATCTTATGAAGCCCGAAACATTACAATCAGCTCACCTTTGACAGACCAAACCCCTTCATACCTCCGCACATTTACCATCGTCTTCTTTGCTCAAAACACTCTTTTTCCATTTGATTGCGGTAATTTCAATGCATTAGATACCTGGAACTCTCCTGCTAGACCTCCCCTAAAGGCCCAGGGCTCTTGGTCTCCTCTAAGGAATTGTGCTGAGGACTGACTACGACACCCTGTTAGGAGCAGAGCCAAGCGGACAGTGTTACCACAGGATGGGGCTCTCTGACACAGATGAAGGGAGTGGGGGAGATGGGGATGTATCCAATAGCAGAATCCAAATAAGTAATTTTAATTTAATCATTACAACATTTAAAAAATGACCTAATTTGGAATAGTCCATGTTATTTAGAGGAAATATTTTACGATGAAATGGGGCTCAAGCAACTAAAGCTCACGTGTTTAAGAGGAATCGGGTCCAAAAAAATCTAAATTATTAAAAATTGAGCTCTGCGCCTCTACTTCAAAATAATGTTAAAATGCGTTGTGTTAAAATTATATGCAGGTCTTACGAACTTGGTTATTTCTTGCAGTGGAACGCATGCTCTCTGAAATCTGAAGAGTAGACAGAATTAAATGCAGTTCAGCCCCTTTGGTGCTTCTTATTTTTAAGAGCTGACAGACTTCCTCAATTTTAGATCGACTATCCACAACTGAAACCTGTACTGTCTATGCACACCAGATGTAAGCTTCAGCTGCCGTCACCCCACTGATCTCACCACCCCGTGTGAAGTCACATTATCATTTTATCTGCCTTGTCACATGAGTGGGGCATATGACTCTTCAAACCAAGAGGACCAAATGAGAGGTATGATAAACACCCCCTGTAAAAAAGGGCCTCTGCTTACAATTCAAAGCCAAAAAAAAATCAAAAATCAGACAGAATCATGTGAATTACATGAAAAAAAGAGCATACAGATGTAAGTATACTAAAGCAGCTGTCAGAGTCTATACAGCTGAATGGCTGCTAACAAAGTCTACTCCTGGTTGATGAGAAGCCTTGTCATGTGACCAGACAAATGCAGCGCGCCTGCAGGACACCTAAAATTGCTTTACATATCAACCTCAGCCTGACAACTAATACAATTCCTCGAGCTGACACAACACAGCGAGCAGATACACCCACAGGAAGGAACTCTCAACTTGCTTTACTTTCACAAATGGACAAAAAAAAACCCTGCTTCCACCCAATCGATCAAGTAAGGCTGTGTTGTCTTAATACAATCACAGAAAACATACAACTCCGGTCCTTGCACACTGATCATAACCACATAGTCCCTCAGTAGAGCAAAGGTTTGTGTATGGCAGTTAAATTTCAATGCAAATCATAAATTCCTTTGAGTAGGTGCATCAGGCTGAGCCATTTCTATAAGCCTACTAACAGAAACAAAAAAACAAGTTAGAGAGAAGCTGCCAAAAAGAAGAGATTTGGGAGTTAACATTTAAGATTCATAGCTACAAATCGCTGCGCAAAATGTGACTTCATCCGGAGGGCCGTTTCCTTTCCTCCAAATATATATATATATAATTTTACATTTATTAGCCTAATTGAAGAATTGTTCACATGAATCCATTTCAAACATGAACGCAAGGGAGAGACAACGCCTGCACTGTGCATACATCGGCCACTGTCGATCCAATAGCAGTAGAAACTTGTACTGTGGATTCTTCCATCTGTACACAGTGAAGGGAGAAAACAGTAGAAAATAATTATTAGTAAGTGTTCTCAGTACATTAACCAGGGAGGTTATGACTAAGTGCCGACTGCACAGCTTCTAATCAGGGGAGAAGATGGGGGCACATGTAAAAATCTGCTAACAGCAGCAGCAGCAAACAGTAAAGCTCTTGATGACACTGATACGTGAAACTGATCATGGTCATGTTCTCAAAAAGCTCAGTTTTTCTTGTGTATTAGAGTGGTCATGGGAATTTTCTAATGCATTAGGCCAGTTGTGCTGGTTTTGACGTGGTTTTGCCAGGGTGGGTATGCTGCCTGCTGTGTACTGTAGGCTATAGCCGGACTGGACAGAAACCTGCGAATGAAACTGGGTTACAGGGAGTAACCTACAGGCCATGCTGGTGCCTCAGACTATTTTCAAGAGCCACTCCAACAAATGAAATGCCATCACAAGACTGAATGTCACTCAAACTGCATCATTGGGGCACCATCGGAAAGAATGAAATACAGCGAGTAGTGAAAGGAGAGGCAGAAGAGAAAGAGAGAGAGAGAGAGAGAGAGAGAGAGGAAATCGATAGATACCACCCTGATACATATTGAACACATGATTCAGAAAGTTAAAACTAACAGCCTCATTTCAGAGGCTACTCAGTGAGGCTATGACAACATAATGTAATCGTGACCAATTCGGATGTTTTATTGTTTTTTTTTCGGTCCCAGTTTATGCACCAGAATGGCCTTCCAAAGTCAGTCAGTCAACTTGCACTCCAAGCTCGCGTGCGCGCTAGGGCATGGAGGAGGAGGGGAGGTGTGGGGGGATGGGGACTTCCCCCTGGCGCCCATCCCCACTGATGGAAGCAAGTGTGTCTGTGTGGGAATGCAGTGGTGATGTTACTGGATACACAGCAAGCAGCAGTAACCCTGCTGGGACATTTACCACAGAGAACCGGATTTGATATCATGGAGCAGCTTGTTGGGGAATAAAATGGGAGGAAGATTCTAGCGGTGCAAGCGGCATTCAGTCAGATGAAAAAAAAAACAAAAAAAAGAAAACAATCAATCATGTGTGAAACAAAAGAGCAATTAAAAACTAGTAAGAGGTGATGCCTCTAGTCTGATCCATGCTAAACTGATCTATAATAAACTGCAATGAATTAAAACCGAAGGGTTTCTGATCCTGTATACAGGTGCTGGCCAAAATCTCAAGAAGCCATATTTCTTTTTTTGATCAACGTCAACGCAATATCAAGGTCTGGTAAGCAGACTTTGAAAATATCAAGGTACTGTACTATAAGGTAAAATCCATGCAGCTAAATGATCAATCATTAAACTGCTTTGATCAAATGATTTGTGGTTAAAGTATGTCTTGAGTATATCAGCGGTCAGAAGGACCAGATGTGATCAGACTGTTGCTACGCTACTGCTCTCTAAGAATAAAAGCCCTGTGGTTCCCCTCATTCATACCTAGCCACTGGACAAACGACTTGACCATAGAAATGATGCTCTTGATGTCCCAGATGTAAGGGTAGAGGTCATACAGGATGGTACGGTTGGCTGAATTGGACAGACGTGTGAACATCTGGATGACGGAGCAGCACATCTCCTCGAACTTCTCCGCCCTGTTCTGCCATTCTGTAACCTGCAGTGATCGGAAATGAGGACAAATATCATTTAAATACAGTTTGTATTAAACCATTTTGAATTTGAATGAGCTGCACACAAAGTTCACTTTTGTCCCCTGTTGTAACAACACCACCCAATGGGCAGTAAAGGTAGTACACATCCACCATTTTGTTTTGCATCACCCGACACCCACCAGCACTCTCCGTAAATAATGCACTAGTTCTCTCAGCGAGACATTTCTCGCTTGACCTTTTTTCCAACGGGTGACCCACCTTTTCAGTTTCTTTTCTCTTGCAGTTGACACTGACGACGCTGCTGTTGGCTCTGAGCCAGTTGAACTCCTTCAGCATCTGCACGGCCTTTGGTCCATGCTCGTACGGCAGATAGAAGAGCTCTGCCAGCAGGATCAGGTCCTCCAGTGAAAGGGGCTCCACTGTGAACAGGGGCTTCTCGTTGGGCCCGGGCACAAACACGTCCTGAGGAAAGAAATCAGTATTTGTGTCACTTTGTAGGACGTTTCTCATTTGTTTTCAACTGTGAGTATAAGAGTAAAGGGGAAAGGGGATGGGGGAACTCCAGAATGTTTGCGGCACCTGTTTGAGTTGATCGTCAGTCTGCATAGGGGCGATGTCACTCCCAGGGTCCTCCTGGATCGACTCTTCGGGGGACTTAGACTCGGCCAGACTCTCCTTGTCTGTATCCATGGGTTTCAGCTCCTCTGCTGAGGTCGGACTGACGTGCTTCTCCACTGGGTCGGCTCCTGTGTCTGGCTCCGGCTCGTCCTGCTTCTCCACCACCATCTCCATAGGCTCCTCGTCGGAATCCTTCTTCTCCGTCTCCACCTGCACCGACGGGTACAATATAAAAATGGGTAATCTACAAACCTACACAGATACTGTCCTCCTAAAAAAACTGATCAGTCGTTTTCCATATGAATTATAGGCAAGTTCACATTAAGAGTGTTTGATTTATTTCGGCTGCTCCAGTTCTGTCTGTGCAGTTGTTGCGAACCTCACCTCTTCTTCCTCCTGAGGTCTTTTTGCCATAGGGTGTGAGAGTGAATCCAAACAAAGAGGCGGCATGGCTGGAGACATAATGGGCTGCTGGAACACAGTTGTGACTGTGGTGGAGGGGCAGAGAGACGGAGCCGCCATGGAGGACACGTCGATGCCTGTGCTTTTGGCACCGCTTTGGGGTACCTGTCGGCCTGAAAGAGAGTGTAGAGTAGAAACCTTTTTAGTATGACATAAAAACATAATTTTAGCCGGTCCGCGTCAATGTTATGAGCCTATTACAGATTATACTGCTGGGAATTACCATTAGCATAGAGCTGTAAAAAAAAAAAGCCCATAAATACTGTTCAGGGTTTTCCCTGGACCTTTTTGAGAAAAAAGGTGGCAATGGTTAGAGAATGTGTATGTACAACTAGTGCCTTAGTTGTTCATGTACTTAAGTAAAATAAAAAACAGTGTGCCAATCTTGTGTCCTGAGTCCACTGAAATGCACTATGAAGCATAACTGTCAATTAAGATAAATTGTCAGCAGCCTTATTACTCTAAAAAGTGAATTATGTTAATTAATTCATTATTTTGAAATGGTCTTACAGCCTCCTGCCTGTATGCGAGTAGAAGAATGAAGAGCTCTCTGCTGTGTCCTTATTAATATCTTGTCTCCAGCAGTGGAGAGTCATGTCTCTACTGAGTAGCTGTAACTTTGTGAGGTGACTGTTCGGGGTTTTTTTTCCCTTCACCTCAGAGTTGGTTTAAAAATGTTTAATGGTAAAATATTGTTATTTCGACCACTTAATCGGTTTGATCTATTGGTGTCTGCCTTTTTAACAACTGTTTAAGGTTAGAATTATAAAATAAAAGATTCTGTGCAGGGTTATAGGTGTCAGTTGACCAGCTCTGGACACTGGGTTGCCTATCCATCTAACCTGAAGGAAGGCCTGCTAAAAGACGTTAGAATTGGGCTGGACAACCACTGGGACACTTAATTTTAAATTGTGTTGTTGATCAAGATGCCCCCCAGTGTTATCTGTATTTCTGTTTTGTGAGCAATAAAAAAATATCTTAAAAAGGGGAAAAATTAAATAAAATGTTAAACGCTGCCGTGTGTGTTGGTCAGCCAATGTTGTTATAACTGGAATTTACTGCTCCGAATAGAATATATTCACAATATACTTAACATTCATCTCACAAAAGGTAATTATTAAATATGTGCCCTCACAGAACAAAACATAATAGTGGGAGTGCACTTACTGTTGTACTGATGAGGCACACCAAATTCCCCGAGCCATTCTGTGAGAGCCAGCTTCAGGGCGAGCTGTGGACTGTACAGCATGTCTGTCTCCAGCTCTTCGTCACTGCCCTCGTTCTCCAACTTGATCTGGATGGACACTGTGCTGTCTTCTCCATCCGCTGGTAATGGGCGAGAGGAGAGGAGTAAGGTAAACTACATGAAGACATGCATTGTTGCTTAAAAAAACAGTTTAAAGTCTGTTAACAGTTTGATCGTACTTACTCATGACCACATCCTTGCGCACGCCATTCATATTAGACTTGTACCACGTGGCCAGAGTGTGGATCGCTACAAAGTTGGACTCAAACTCGCAGTTCGGGTTGGTGAGGACTCCCTTCAGCCTGGGGATGAGCTCGGTGGATCGGCCCTTGTACGGGCCCAAGAAAAGCCTCTTCTGGTCATAATCGTTGGCATGAATGTTGTCCCAGATCACAGGGGCTCTTCTTATGATTTTAGAAACCTCCTCAATAGACTCCACTGTGATGTCTTTGGACACCACCTTGGGACCTGCAGAAAACCCCCCCATCACACTGAAGCTTTCCCTTGACTTGAAGTCTGTGTTAAAGCTTATTTAAATCAGAAGTGTTGTAAACTCACCCGTCCATAGCACGTCAATGTTGGGCAGCAGCTTCTCTCCCACTGTGTGGAGGTAGGGGGACTGAACGACATTAGGGTAGCAGAATGTTCCACAGTACTCTGCATTGCAGGGCAAAAAACAGACAGTGAATCCATAAGTAGATAAAACAATTGTAGAAAAGGGATTCAGGTGAAGAGCTGGACTACCTGTGGGACAGAACAGGAAGGTTTCAGGCTCTCCCAGGTACTGGTAGATTTCGTTGGTGATGGAAACCTGAGCGTGTGCAAAAGAGCTGAACACCTCCTTGTCAGCAGGGCACATGTTGTGGTCAATATCATCAAAAAGTAAGGCAAAGGACTTGCAACCAAAGTGAGTCACCTAAAGGGAGGAAGAGTTTGAGCAAAACAGTTACAAAAAGAAGACAAACAACTCGAGGAGCTATTACACACCATTCATACGACTGTGGAACAATATCATACCTGATCAAGTTTCCTCTTAAGTGCAGAAACCTCTTTCTGATTGGAGAAGGTGATGTCCAGTCCAGGAGAAATGGCATAGATGAACTCTACTCCATGGTCTTTAGCAGCAGCAATTAGAGTCATGAGTTGCTCTAGAGAAAATAGAATTGAGGAGATAAAAAAAATTACTTATGTGTCTTTAATTGCTGACTGCCCTTTTAACTTAGATAATCAGGTATTATTCATTTTCTTCAGGTCTGCTGTGAATAGTCACCTGCTTCTTCCACCGAGTACAACTCTCTCCAGAACATTCTGTGTTTGTAGTCATCTTTGGGTGCATAAAGGTAAGTATTCAGTCCCCACTTCTGCTGCCTGTAAAAACACAATGTAGCCTACGTTCAGTAAAACAACTTTAAATCCTCTAGATAACATAATTGATGTTATTTGATCAACATTCTTGTTGAAATAACACAAAATTCATACCTCCTGAACAACTCTTTCCTCTGTTCCATTGTCCATGGTCTGCCGTAAAAGCCTGCATGAGCAAACAATAGAAGAGTTGAGTTTCCATGTATCCTGCAGTGGTGATGATCAAGTACATTTCCTGTGCACATAGAGCTGGATGATTACTACCACTAGCATTGTGCCCCTGGGGTGGGGGACATGATAAAACTTAAATATGAATCATTTTCTGTCCTGTTATAAGCACCAACCAACTAATCATTTCAGTCTATGAATTATGGCAAGGTTCAAAAATAATTTACTAGGCCACATTTTGAAAAAAAAAAACGTTCACTGACATCTGAAAATGCCTAAATTCACGAAATTAATTTGGATATTATATCAATTACAACTCCAAGGCTTTGCCAGGGATGCACATGTGGTGATGCTGATTTATAGCCTGCAGACGTGATTAATGCGATCATCATGTAAACCTTAATATATCGGGGTTTTTTTAAACAGCCTCTTGCTCTGTTATTCAAATTCGATTATTGGTTATCGATCGTGTCCATTTGCACCAGGAAGCACGATTCCGCAGCGTGTTGACGTCCCTACTAATAATTGTGCGGGGAAATCGTGTCGCTTTACAGAAAACAACATTACCTTCCACGACTCCGCTGATGAATTTCCTGACGCCCGTAGGTTCGGCTCCGATCCCGGATTCCTCCGCCGGGCCGGGGGCCTCGGCGCAAGCCTCTCCGGAGACTGGGCTGGGGCTCGGTTCGTCGTCCACTTGAGGCGTCTCCAGCGTCTTTTCCTTTTGAACCATCGTCGGGAGATTTCCCTTTGGTGCGAGGCCACCGAATTCAGACGAATCCAGGGGAGCGACCAGGTGTTATTTTCTCTAAATGTAGGTCAGCGGGCGAATTGGCCGAGCAAAACCCCGGAGGAAATAAATCGCGTCACTGGCTGTCTAACGTGAACTATCGCACGGTATTAACGAGTCTTTCTGAACGCTCGGCAGTTTTTTTCCGACTGCGCTTAACGGGAGGGAATCTCCGTCAGGCGGCGAAGGACATTCTATGTTTGTTATAATAAAAATAACAAGACATTCGTGGGTTTTTGTCCGACCATTTTCTTCTCTTTATGGTAAATTCGCCCTGGTCTCGTCCGTTCTTCCTGTTTACACCGAGTGCGCATGCTCACGGGACTAGATTAAACCAGTCAAAACCAGATCTGCGTGACAAAACACCTCAAAGCTGTCACGACGGCAAAAAGATAGATAACTCCTATACATCACAGCGCCGAATATCAAGTTAAAACACATAATATAACAAAGTAAAAATATTTATTTGGTAATCAGATATAATACATGACAAGTGTATACACTGAAACAAAAACCGCTTTCATACAAAACGTATTTATTACTTTCGAAACATTTTTAAAAAAATATATTTTTTTAAAGCGTCTTTTAATGTGGAAAAAAATGACGGAAATAATGTCACACGTATCAAGGAAATTAAACGCACATTTGTTTCACCAATAACAGAAATCCAGATAAAATCATGAACTCGCTCGCAGCAGCATTTAAACATCTCGAGCGATGTGGAATAGCTTGAGATTCCAGCCCTTATTAGGAACCAGCAGAGCTGCAACGCCACATTCAAACCAAACGGGGCGGTGCTGCTCACCGTGTGGACACATATCCGCTTACACTTTGCTGTATTACTCACGTGTATGAAAGTAATTAGAGTATATATTAATAAAAAAGATAAAAACGTTGCGTTTAGAAGGGAGGCCTTTATAATCTGAGGCTTATTTTTCCCCACACATGTTGAGTTGTAGTAGTGAAGCACAGGTGAATTTTAACAATGGTTCTGTTTAAGTTTCCCCAGTCAGCCAGCATGCAGTAATACCCTGAAACCAAATCCACTAAGTGGAACTGAGCATCACTTATTTTTATATGTGCATACTTTTCATGCCGTTGTGTAAAATGTCATCTGTAATACAATTCTGACAAATAATTTACCGGTTTTAATAAATATTAGAGTAAGAATCCCTACCCGGACAGGTTAGTTGCAATTAAAAACAGACAACACGTTTCAGATTCTCTCATTTATTTATGTTTGTAGTACATTCAAATGTATTACAGTACATCCTCTCCCATTAATTTAGGGAATTTCACTTATTATTCCCCCCCTTTTTAAAAACAATTCTCTCCATACATTTCAAATTTGATTTTACATTTAAATAAACCTTTAAAAAAAAAAAAGTATCTTATTATTTCACTTATTCCATTTTTTTTAAACTTCTTTTCCTACTTTCATTACAAATCTTCACTTCAATAGAAGGTGTTAGCTTGCAGAAACAAAAAAATAATAATTCAACAACTAATTGAAAGACAAGTGTTGCAGGTCTAGGAGCCATCCGTTGGCTCTGAGGTAAATGTCAGCTGCTTCCTGTAGCAGGCCTGCTGTTACCTCTTCTGATTCTGCTTGGCCTGCTTCAGTAAAGTGTCAAAGTCTAGTGCATTAAACTTGGTTCTTGCAGGCATCGGGTTGTAGTCGTTACTTGAATCTGAAATGAGAAAAAAGGACAAAGTTAACATCACATTTAACCCATTGAAGGCCATGAGCCTTTAAGTCTCACTATCATTTTATAGATAAAATAAATCTAAATGTCACTCTTCAGCTTTTTTCCCCCTGACATGATTACTTTTTACGTTTTAAGCAAAACAAAGTTTCCGACTGCTTCCTGTCATATGATGTCATCAACTTCCTGCCCCTTCTTCCTGAGAACATGGTGAAGACAAACTCTCAGAAAGAGGTTATTTTATTTAGATAATCATGATTTTCAACACTGACATGTATATATCCAATCATTCAAGTCTCTAGAATAATCCCCCAAAAAGAATTTTATACATGGGATAAATAGATGGACATATTTGTGCAAGCGGTAACTATAACAGCCATTAAAATGCCATTTTCTTTGAAGAAAATAGTAAAAATTGAAAAAAAAAGATACATAATTGTTAGTGACTCAATATTATATGCATGAAATCTTTGAAAAAAATCTGGTCTTAAATGGGTTAAAATAATTAGAGGAGAGCACATTTGTCCACTCTAAAGACTTCAATACTTGTTTCTAGAAGAAATAAATAGGGAAGAAAATGGCTAAAATGGATTAAGATTATGAGTTGTTGGCTATGGTTCAATGTGCAATGACGCTCAGTAGCATTCGGACTGTGGCGAGAACATTGTTATCAGACTGAACAGCAGCCAAACCCACCAATCTTCTGTAAATATCTATGCTCTTTGGACAGATAAGCATCACTGGCTGAGAGCGACGTGACCTACCCAAATCAGCATAGCTGGTCTGGCAGAACTGTCTCCTTCCACCAAAGCAGAGATCGAACGGCAGCTCGTCAGGCTTGCGCAGCTTGCTTCCATTTTCGATGGCCGTGAAAGCATCCTTGGTGTTGTAATAAGTCACGAACCCGTAATTGTCCCTGTGACGGATAATAAAATCTCAGTTTGCCAGAGGTAAAGTGGTTCAGGTCAAACAGGCCTTTAACGTTGTTGGGTCGAGCTGTGACTTGCTTTTAAAAGAGCGACCTGGGGGCGTTGCCAGGAAGCCCCAGTTATAAACAAGTCTGGATTTGCTTTAGCACTGTAGCTTGGCCTAAAAGGTCACAGACAAGACCAAGCAGGTTCAAAGACAGTGCAAGATGTTCACATTAGCCTTATTAAACTGAATCAATACAGTATTTATTACAACAGTTGCAGGTGTTATAGTAGCTTACCCATGGTCTCTAAAGTGCAAGGTGCAGTCCTCGATTTCCCCAAATACAGTGAAGCGTTCTTTGATTTCCCTTTGGGTCATTGTGCCTCGAATTCTACCCACGTAAACAACTCGTCGTTCCTCCTGTGAAAGAAAATTTGTTAACCATATGATCCGGAGTAAAAAGACAAACAAATGTTGGCAAAATAGATCACACGTTAAAAGTGACTCACGATGGCCTTCTCCTTTTTTCTCTTCACTTCATCATTATTTGAACTTTGACCATAGCTGGGCCGGTATGAGGGACTGAGGGGAAAAAAAGATGAAACCTTTAGTTGATAATTTGCACCAGTGAAAATGTAAAATTCATGTAATGACTATCAATTAGATGAGCATGATACAGAGCTGTGAAATAATAAAAGTACCTGTACAATCTTCTGCTTCTTTTCCAATGAGCTTGTCTTTGAGGGGAACGAGAACGCGATCTGGAGCGACTCCACGAGCCAGAGCGAGAAGAGGAATACGAGTATCTCCTCCTCCTGGGAGGGGAGCGGGAGACCGAGGGAGATGACCGAGAGGAGGACCGGGACGAGGAGCTGGAACTGCTCCTGGAGTGACGGGGACGATACCTGGAGGGGGAACGAAGAGGTTTGAATGAGGATCAAGGGAAATCATAACCAATGGAAACGTGAATTAAGATATGTGCACACTTGAGATGTTTTGACAGAGGGCCTAACCTTTTCTTAGATGGAGAGCGGGAACTAGACCGAGATCTCGAGGAATGGGAGTCTGACTCGGAACCGCTGGACCCGGGGCTGGGAGAACGATGGGATGTCCTCTTTCTAGACCGGCCTCCGGTCCTCTCTTTGGGGCTGGGTGTGCGAGAAGTCGAACGGCGGCGGTAGGACCTGCCGAAAGGCCCTCGCCTCGGGTCGCTTTCTTTAATCGCAGCGTCGTTCTCCTGCCGAGTCGGAGAAGCGTCGGGCGTCTCCAGGACAGAGCTGCTCTGCATCCCGTCAGTCCTGTGGTCCAGGGGCTCGGAAAACTCTTGTGCTTTGGTTGTGCGGTTCGTGGAAGACTGGAGAGGGGGCTCTGGAGTGGCCGGGGTCGTCTTTGTAGTGGTCGCGGTATTTTGCTTGATTGGTTTAATAGTGATGAAAGTTTGCTGTTTGACGTTCCAGCGCTTGCCTGCCTCTCCACCCGATGCAGCTTTGTTGGGGAGGCAGTAGTCGTGGTCCATGCACGCCACCTCAGGGGCTACAGTGGTGGCGGCAGGAGTGGGTTTGCAGCGGGACCTGACGGAGGGCAGAGGCCGGGCTTCTATCTGAATAACCTTGGAGGGGCTTGGCTTGGAGGCCTCGGCACCCTTTCCCTTTCCCAGTAGGGCCACGGGGGCCAGAGGTTTCCACATCTGGTGGGGAGGAGTGGCTGGAGGAGTCAGATCTGAAGCAGAGGGAGAGAAATGAGCACCGAAATTTGACCAAATGATGAAGAGTAGTTGGTCATCAGTGTCGTAACATAACTCCTAATGACTGACTTCATGTTGGCAGCATGTGGCATACAGGGCCAAATTGAAAATGCTGAATTACCTGCAGTACTCAAGAGATCATTAGCTTTCACATGGTCCACTACCGTTTTCTCTGGAGCCAACTCAATGCTGTAAAAAAGGGAGACAAGAGGCTGTTAGTATATCAAAAGTAAATAGCGCAGCTCCCCCCTCCTTTGGATGAGAACACAGCCAAGTCCAGGCAAAAAGAACATTTTGCAAGTTTGTGCCAATTCAGACTTTAGAAGGCCATTACTGAGGCTGGACAAGATCACGATTTGCGGTAGGTCTTGGCAAAAGGTGGAGTCTCACACTCATACACACACACACACACACACACACACACTTATTTTTCCCAGGAATTTTCATGACAGCCATGACTCCATCACTCATACAGAGCAGCATGAGGGCTGTAGGGTAACTCACCTAGAGTTTCCTACAGCTACTGCTCTACCAGAGACCTCCGGCACACTTTGCTCCACTTTGGCTGAAGAAAGAAGGAATAAGTGTATTAGCACAAGGAACGACAGATGAGACAGAACACCAAAAGCAGACATATTTAAGAGAGATACAAATGAAAAAGCAGTAAATAATGCATTAATGTCGGGGAATATAAACGGAGTGTATTTTCCATTATTTAGTCATATGGTCAGCAGCTCTGACCACTGTACACACTATGCTGGTTCAATGACCAGCCCGCTAATGTGAGTAATGGTACATGCAGAAACTAGCCACTTGTTTGGGTTGGGGCTTGTACATCCGCCCAAACAAAGACAGCAGGGCGAGAGTTAAATGGATTTGCGGACAGGGCAGAATTCCAGCAGCTGAACAGACAAGAGCACAAAGCAGCTTCTCTGCCCCCTGCAGCACCCATCTCTTAAAAGGGAATGTTTCAGTAGAAAACAAAAAGTGCCATTTTGAGCAGCCAGGAGTACCAAACAATCAATACCCAAAAGGTCCTCTGGACAGAACATAAGCTTCAAGTTCTTTAAGACTTGCCCCATAACATATTTTGTTCCATAGCTCAGTTTTGTCGAGTATTAGATCCGGAGGTGTAGATGTTATGGAGATGTTTGGTTGGGCATTTGTCATTCTCTGAACATCATTCAGTTAAGATTCCTCAACCTACTACACTAGTAACCAAAGATAGTGCTGTAATGCTATATCCTACTTCCTGCCATTACAAAGCATAGAAATCTGATATGGCTGACTACATTTAGGCTGGTAATGAACCATGTGGCCCACTAAACTACTGCCCAATACAGACACCCCAATGAGACAAAAAAATTATCATAGCCAACATGGTTTGATGAAATAAACCATGTACGCGTCATGTCAACATGAAGCAGAAATATTCCCTTTACCAGACTGATAAAAGACATAGTAACAATCAGAAATTGCCTTTCAGGTCTCATATTGCTTACCTTGGGTTTCCTCAAACTGCTCCAGCAGGCTGGTCAGATCAGCAGCTTCAATACCTAGAAAACATTCATAAATATCACCAGTTGGATTATTAAAAACTTGACAATATTCTCCTTAATCGGGCATCATTTCTACACAGGTTGGCTGTGGATTCAAGCTCCTTTACAAGAATGTTTACAGCTACAGGAAAACACAATTACAACAGGGCCGTGAACAAGAGAATAGACAAACCGGAGGCAAGGTCAATTAAAGTGTTAACAGAAAACTGTGGGAGGTGGGGGCATCGATTTTTCAAGTGACACTGCATATTATTTTACTGCACTAACAGCAGATACAGCCTTTCCTAAATCATTCCTGATACGGGATTCCTGCAAATCAGCCAATCACTGGAGCACATTAGATCTGAACTACACTTCCAGCACAGTGGTGACAAGGCAATTTTCAGACTAGGGCTTTGCAGATAAATACCAGTTTGGAAGTATGTCAAATAACTGTTAAATGTGTACTTGTTCACAAGGAAAGTTGTCCTTAATTATAAAAATATATAGAATCAAACAGAAATAAGGATGGACATCACGGCTGGTCTTTGTATTTATGTTATAGAATCAACGTAAGCTCACCTATTTCACTGGTGAAAGCCTCGATCAGCTCCTGTGTGGGGCTCTTTGCCTTCAGGGGCTTCCCTGCAGTTGTGGGTTTCTCTTTTGCTTCAAGTACAACAGATTCTGCTTTTCGACTCTGGGAGTACACGTGATGTGCAGCCAGAGAATTGCAGAGCTGGGTGTCGGTGGTTGCGGGTTTGGAGGACATCCTGGGGCTATTTAATGCGGTAGGAGCAGGGCCATCTGCCACTCTGAGGGAGACGGTGGTCTGGAGGGGCCAGGCAGCAGGCACAGCAGTGGCGGTCGCCTCTGTAGTGGTTTTTGAACAAGTTTTACTGAGCTCTACAAGTTTAGGTGACGCAGGCTGAGATTTGGGCATTTCAACGACTTTACCCTTGTCTCCTGAAGGTGGAGGAGGACAATTCCCTCCTGCTGATGGCATGAGCTGACTGGATAATTTTACAGAAGGCTGAGATCCAGAGCTCTTAGGCACACAAGGTACTGCTGGCTCAGCTGTGGCGGGTACATTTTTCACCAAACTAGGCACTCCGGCTGAAGCATTCTGGGAAACGCTCGGTTTAGAAGTCAGAACCGTTTGGGGTTCCGGTGTCTGCTGAGGGTTTGGAACAGCGGCGGCAGCAGAAACTTTGCTGGACGTGCTGACCATGTACGCTGGTGGCACCAGCAGCGCCTCAGGGGTGGGTGGTGCACAGGGTCCCCTTGGCTGCCAGGCGGGTCGGATCTCCTCCACTTCCTGCCTCGCTGTCTGAGAGCCGAGGCGTCGGGGATCCTTGGGGCAGGGCGGGGGCAGGCAGGGAATAGGGGGAAGCTCTCTGGGGAGTTCTGGGAGGCTGGGCCATTTGGTGCTGTTGTCGTCGTGTTTTTCTACCGGAGTGGGTTTTTTCTGCTGCCTGAGCCGCCGGTACTCCGCAAGACTCAGGGACTTGGGCTTTGGCTCTGGAGCTGCAGGGGCCTCGGGAGGGAGGGCCTCGCCAACAGGTGGTGCCATCTGTGATGTGACGGCTCCGGGAGCAGCTGCAGGGCAGTCTGGAGACAGTGGTGCTGCCTGGGCGGTAGGCAGGACAGCAGAGGGAGCTGCTGAGGAGTCTTCCAGCGTGGCAGTGGCCGTCTGTTCAGGCCTCTCAGCAGGCTGCTGGTAGACAGTGGCTGGGATGCTGGGTTGGCTCCTCTCAGGAATAGCATTCAATGGAACTGTGTCCCTTCTAGGTGACACAGGTGTGGCAACATTCACAACAACTGCAGGCGATGGCATTGTAGTGGTTATCTCAGATTCTTTTTGGCATGCATTCGGTTTCTTGGGTTTTGAAGAAGATGGAGTTGAGGCAACTGGAACCTTTGGGGCTTTCTGGTCTTTTTTGATTAATCTTTTTTCAGGCTTTTTGGACAATTCTTCTGCTGTCTTTCTAACTGAGGAACTCCTGAGGACCTTTTTCTCCACGGGTTCAGGTCGGCTCTCTTTTTTGCTTTTCTTTTTTCTCCGGGAGGGGCTTTTTGCTTTAATCTCTTCAGTCTTTTTCTTAGTGACCATCTCATACTTCACATCTGAACATGGGTCTGATGCTGCTGGGGCTCCAATCTTCACTGGAACCTCACTGACCGTCGCATCCCTGTCGTCGTCGACAACGATATGCTCAGAACTGTCAGAGGCCGCTCCTTCTGCATCATCTGACACTTCCTGCTCGTTCTTTGCAGATGGCTCTTGAAGTGGCAGAGCGACAGGTAGGTCCTGTCTGATGTCCGGGATGGCCAGGATGGGCTCTCCGTTCTCCCCCTGGTCGACAACCTCAAGCAAGATGCCTCCTTCGGGCAGCATCTGTTCCCCCTCTTCGTTCTCCACGCAAATGGTCATACAGTACGGGTGCATGTGCCTGACCAAGTCCCCGAGGCTCAACGACACGCCATCGTCGCCCTCCTGCTCGAAGGTGACAGGGAGTGGGAGGGTCAGACCTTCCCAGTCGAGTAGGTCGCTGTCAGGGGATGAATCGTGGCTCCCCGGGCTCAGAGCAAGAGAGCCGTCTTCCTCTTCTTCCCCATCGCTTCTCTGCAGAGAGTCTGCCAGTATCCTGGGGAGGCTCTGAGTACAGACAGGGAGACAAATATACTGTCAAAATCTGAAGCATGTCTGCTGTACACAATGATGGATGTACTGCTTAACGCAGAGAAAGTTACCTTTCCAGTTGACAAGGGTCTTGCACTATAATGAATGTCTTTCTCTGGAGGGGAACGGGACAGACACAGCAGTCGCCTGAGCTACAAAAACAAAGACACAATCGCATTTGCAAATAAACATTAATGCATATTTACTTTATGTACATTTGAGTTTTTAATGCCTCAATGACATTTGAAAAAAAAAAAAAAAAAAAGTTTACATGTTATCCCTTCACCCCCCTTTGTAAGCCTCACTTTCTCTGACCCGAGCTCGAAGGGCCGGGGATGACAGAGCAGGAATCTGCGAGACACAGAGTGAAATACAACAGCTGTCCACTAACCGGAGAGTGTTCCCTGCCCTTCTGACCCGAGAGCAGGTCTGAGTCGGGCAGTGTGTCAAACGGTGATAGGTTCTCATCGTCCACATTGTCGAGGATCTCCGTTAGGGCAGTTAGCAGCGTGGCCTCGCTCTCTTCATCTAGTCCTTTAGTCTAAATAAAAAGATGCACATTTAGGTCAAAGCATGCACAATGAGAGGCTTAAACAACTGTTCATTGCTCATACACCAGAGCTTTCTCAGGCCACTGTAATATTTAAATGTATGTAATGAAGTCTTGCCTCTATTGTTGGAGAGTCCTCAAATATAGAAATGAGGGAGGGGTCTAAGCAGCTTTGAAGGGCTTCCAGGGTTTCCCCAGAGCTCAGACCAGGAGTCTAGAAATAGGGGAAAAAATATGATTTTCTTGACAAAAACAGGACTGATATAAATGAAAACATGCTTGAGGCTAGAAAAATGTACAGGTGGCCACTGACAAGTAGGATATAAGTGATTACAGACTCAGTACAAGTAACAACAGTGAGACAAATGTTATAAAAGCACACCATATCTAAAGTAATAAAACACCTTCAAATGAGTATTGTGAACGGGCAACAAGCTGGATTTTTGATGTAACACTGTAACATCAGCAACTTTATTTCATTTGTGTACAAGTTTGGAGATATATGGGTCTGGGAATTGTGAATTAAATTATCCAGGTGATGAAAATTTTTGGGGCTGCATCCGGTATCACTCGCTCATGTTGGATTTCTTTGTTTCCACTGCCTTTGGCTTCGCTTCAAGTAGTTTGTAGAACCTGTATTACTGCACGTCTGTTGCTTTAAGGTGCAATAAATCAACAAATCTATCCATGTTGTAAACCTATTAGGGAGTCGATTTCCTGTTTTAAACCAACCAGAAGATTATTAAGTACAAAGGCTGTACTAAATTAAGAGTAGTCGTCTGAAGATAAACTGTAAAATAGGTCTGTCTACCTTATTTTTATTTACTAGATGGAGTGAACAATGGACCTTAATTAAAGTGTAGCATTAGAAAAGGAAAAAGAAAAGGAAACCCAGTGGACAACGAGAGGGCATGTGTTTGCAGTTCTGGCTTGTAGAGAAAAAAAGACTAGGTATTTTACTACAACAAGAAATATACCAGAACATTGAAGCAAGCACCTATTGGGCACAAATAACCAATTCCTCATCAAATGTGGGTTTATCTTTAGTAGCGCATTGATTCCTGTGTGGGCAAATTAATTATCTGCAATTGACCAACACACTAGGAGCAGTGAGCAGCCGCAGTGCATGGGCTCTTTTACCTGAGCTTTGTTTAGGGGCACTAAAATTAGTATTATGCCTTGTCCACATGTACATTCAGTTCAAGTTATAACTCAAAAGAGTCAAGTTTAGTATACTTTTGCAACACTTACATTTTGACATAAATATAAAATTCAACAAAGGAACTGAAATGTGCAACTTAACACCAAATATGCTCAATTTATATTTATCACCACCTCAGATTTCAATTATAAACCATGACCTATGAACATAAAGGATAAGAAACAGAAAAAGTCATGCATTTTCAAGAACACGCAGAAATCTTTTTTTTACAGCGAGTGACCCACGTGTTTCTGTCCACACATGCACAGACAGCGCGCAGACATGTTTGATCCCTGCCTCACCCCGTCCAAAAGGGAGGATACCAACTAGTCCACGTGTTACACTATAACAACAACGACGACGAACAAGGGTCTTCATCTTTGCTCCTGCCAGACATTTAAAACGTTAAAAAAAACAATTACCGTCACGTTAAGGTTCTTTTTTTTTAATTATTGTAGGAAATCTAAAAAAAAACACCACACAGCTTATTCATAAATTCAATGGAAGCGCGTGTGTCTGCTGCGCATGTGTGAAAGGAACCCAACATGTGATTCCCACATGTAGAGAGAAACACGTTTTTTTGAATGAAAACCTGTTATGCTGCAGCAGTGTCAGTGGATACTCACGCAGTTTTATTTAATTAAACTGCTTGCAATCATAATTCTAAAAGGAGCTTAATCGGGTATGTGCATCACCAACATTACTGAAACCACACATTACTGCAATGTGCTGGAGTGGAGCCTATAAATTAACACCGTGGCAATAACACTACAGCATTTTAACTTATGATTAAGTTACACAAACTGATAACCAGAGGAATAGTTTACATCCACACTGACACGATCATACATTAGCTTGGTTGTTACCACGTGTGGATGAGCCGGAGAGCAACGTACACACAATAGGAGTTGAATAAAAAAAGCCAGTGGTGAGGCTTAGAGGTAAAGGCTGGGTGTTTATTAGACAACTGGTGCACATGCGACATGAGCTAGCAACAAGAAAACACAGCTGTCATTTCATTAGTTTAAATATTAATTCTATATTAAAGGAATTATTACGCTGTATGAGGCTGACTAGCCGGCCGAGCTACACTGACTCATCAGCTCGCGTTGAATTAACTTACAGCTATAAAACACGCGCACATTCACGACGAGTAACGTTACTCAATACACAAACCAAAAGAGTTGTGTCCAGCTGCAAACTGGACAAAAACACTTTTAAAATAAGTTTTAGCGGCGCTACGGCTGCATCCACGTGTCACTTTTTTCTCCACGCGCAGTGTGTAACGTACGGAGCTCCGCCGCTGCTGCAACATGACGCACGACTATAAACCTCGCGGGGCTTCGTTTACAAGAGGTGAAATAAAAGTGTAGGGTGAGTTTTTTACCTCGTCTAGCGTGTCCATGGGGAAGAATTCCATGTTGCAGGCGGCTAAGGTCTCCTCGCCTGCTCCCCACCGCACCGCCATCTTGCAGAGTAACGTGTACTCCCTGGCTGGGCCCGAATGAATCGCGCAGCCGGCAGCAAGACACACGTGGTTCCCACATTCCCGGCAAAATGACGCTGGGTGACACCAGACACCGATCACCGGGGTGACGTACGCGCTTACGTTTTTGTAGTTCTATTTCTTACAGCTCTCCAAGTCCAGAATACTACCTTGTATTGGCTGGCTGTTTTGTTTTATGTTACTTAAAAACTATAGAAAGATAGAGGGAAATGGAAATCTGATGAAATCTGACATGAAAGCTAACTTTTCTTTTAATATTTTTAAACAATATTTTACTAATGTCATTTGTGTACACAGCAGGATGCAAACCCATTACAAATAGGTCTTATTTAGCCTCATAGGAGTCTATCTAGGCCACACAAACACTGCCATAATATACAGACTCATTTCATTTCGCCCCCACTTTTCCTACACAGGTACCTCGATTTTTCTCCAAATGTGTAATTCTGGGTTTCACCTGCCCTGCCAGTGAAGAGAGATGGGGGCGCTGTGGAGCACAAACTTTTTATACGAAGCAGTTTAGGGAAATTATTTGCTGGGTCATATGAGGTTAGTTTTTATTGTGAAGCAATATTATGTACAGCAATAATAGGGAATTTTATAAAGTGAAAACATGCCTTTTATAAGACACACCCACATACACGACAGTTCAAAAGTTTTAGAACACACATTTTTTACATTTTTATTGAAATTTAAGCAGTTTAATTCCAACAAATACCTTATAGATTTATTAGACTTATATATATAAACACATAAAAAAACATACACCGCATGTATTCAGAAACTGTGTGTTAAAATAAGCAGTCATGACTTACGTGAAGTTGTGATGTCACAACTATACAGTCACCACCAACACCCCCCACAGCCATTTAAAGAGGAGGAGGAGAGGCTTAGAAAGAAGCTTGAGAAAAGAAGTGTAAAACTATACTGAGATGATCTTTGGTACTTAAAATCTTGTTAGGGACGTCAAAATTCCAAATAAAAATCAGGAAAGTGTATAATACGGGATATTTAATTGGAATAAAAATAAGCAGTTAACTACCCGACCCAAAAAAGAGAGATATGAGAGATATGAAATTTCAGGAATCAAGTAATAGTTAACAACTTAGATATACAGCTTTTCTGATATAATAAAAATAAAAAAATAACCTCATATGATCCAGCAAAAAAACCCCCAAAAACCTGCTTTGAACTGCAATATATATATTTAGATATTGATGAAAATTCAAGTCAGGATGGAAAAGTTGTAGCTAGATGGTTTATTTTATCTTTAGTTTAGGAGAAAAGAAAAGTCAAAATCTAGGTAGTACTTTTGCAGTGTCAAATATTTATGGTTTGAATAGCAGATATCAAGAAGATAAAGAAACTTTATTTATTATGCTTTCTTTTCCATCTCTAAGGCATTTCTGCTGATGCAGTTTCTAGATGTTTTACATTTACTTTTACTTTCACTGACCATGAAAACAAAGAATTGAGAAAAAAACACATTTTGTGTGGAGAAGGTTTCCTCTTTATTTTGCTGTGTGCAGTATTTTGTCCCACAATTTAAACACATGTATTTCTGATTTGTTAATAATTCAGCTTTTCATATTTCTTCTCTCACTTACGGATCACACAATGACATTTGTGGAATTTGCAACAAAAATCCATACATGAAATCAATTAGCTTCTACTTTTGCTTGTGTAAAGTTCTAGGTCACATTTACTATATATTTAGTTTGACATATGTTGATTTAAAATCATTCTTGGTGCACATGTTGCCCTGACAAAATGACATTCTCTATTTTTGCAGAAGTCAGTAGATGCCAGAGAATGATAAAGAAAGTCATTCATATGTGGCGCCAAATACCATTCTAAAACTGAGACAGTGGCTACAATCCCCAACCCACACGTGACCACAGACTTACAACATGACCAAAGATCCATATTAAGATATCAAGAACAACTGAGCAAACTACATCAGTTGATGATGACCGTAGATGCTGCTGAAATTTCATTAAAAAAAAAGTAGTCAGTGGATCTTGAGATTTTCCGATGTTTTTAGCAACTCTTTGTAACACAAAACAGACTTTCTGCTGGGGGGGACTTAAATTGAACAACGTACATTGATCAATGTCTTTTTTGTTGCTGAATCCAGAAAGGGAAAGTATGCTGTGTGAAACAGGGAGGTGTGGATTCAATTGGGTCAAATAAAAAGTGGGGCTGATGTTATCCTCATTAGAACTGGTGCTGCATGGAACAGAAAAGCCATCGGCAATTCCCTGTGCCCCACCGGCAGAAATGGATTAGAGGTGAGCCCGGACACACACGCCGTGGTCTTAGCGCACCCGTTCATGAATTCATGAAGCATTTTTGTTGCCGAACAGTCTCAAAACAAGGATCACAACAGGTTACTAACCCGCTGCAGTGTGGTCCTGCCTTTGTGTGCAGTGCTTTCTGGCGTCGATCCAGGAATCCCAAAGGCGACAATTAAGAGCCTTGCTGATCAATTGTGTCCCCTGATGCCTTTCCCGTTGTAGAACATTTGCTATGTGGGCTGTATGATATTTTATATACAGTGTATGTACATAAAGATCTGACGGTAGTTGTATCAGTGGACGTTTAATCACTGGTTCCACCTGGTCTGATGTCCTAGTGTCTTTGAGCAAGACACCAAACTCCAATTTACTCCTGAATTACTGGATATGGACAAACAACTGTACTGGTGATGAGTTGTAAATCAATGTCTGGAAGGAACTTGCATATAAACTTGTTCCTCTGGAAATTCATGCTGAAGACGTCCCACTATCACTCCTATATATATGGTATATAGTGCACCGCTTTTCCTCCAGTGCATTGTGAGGCCATGTGCTGTACATCAGCGGGAGCTGAAAGACTTATGGGCTCGTCTGTGTTCGAGAGACACAGAGAACGAGAGGAACGCCACTATGCACCAACACACTCCCTAACTGCTACCTACCGCTGCTCTGCCGTTGCCATGGATACAGTGCCCTCTCTCCCCCTCTCCTCCTCTCTCTCTCTCTCTCTCAGTGGGTATGGAGGGATGGGGCTGGAGTGGAGAGAGGAGAGAGCAGAGAAGTGGCTCTGGCTGCTGCCTCTGCGTCATATTCATACCAGTGCAGCTGAGAGTTGCCCCCCCCATTTCCCCCCCTCCTCCCTCCTTCCTTCCTACCTTCCTTCCTTCCTTCCTTCTCATCATCCAATTTGCACACTGCTAGATCCCCCCTCCATTTGTGTCTCCTATCTGCATTTGCTCATCACTCTCTCTCTCTCCCTCTCTCTCTCTCTCTCGCTCTCTCTCCCTCTGTGCTAGCCTGGCTTGGTTTCACTCTGCGTGGCTGACCTGGGCGGACTTTTGTGAGTGAGCGTGGGCGCAGAAGAAAGAGGAAGACAAAGGTAAGCGGTTGAGACAGAGGTGGTTTGAGTGTGTTCGCCTGTGAGAGAGAGAGGAGAAGAAAAGGAAGTGTGTGTGTGTGTGGGGGGGGGGACAACGGAAAACAGCTGCAAGACAAAAGACTTACAAGGTAAGAACTGATGGCACAAACTCACCTGAGATAACAAGTGCGCCACCGGGAGCCTTTTAAACATTTTGTGTGGAATTCAGGGAAAAAAACAAGGGTTGTCAGTGCACATGGGCAAGTGCTCTCTGCCGTCAGAGGACAACATACTCAGAGCGTGCAGAGCGCATAAGTAGATGAGCGCCTCAGTCAGCATGTCTGTGTGCAGGCACGTTGCTGTCTGTCACAGTGTTATGGAAGTGCTGCTGCTGCTGTTGCTGCTGCTGCGTGTTCCCACAGTGGAGGGAAGGGGGCAAACGGAGGGTGAACTTCATTATTCTCAGGCTGCTTCTGGAGCAGCGCGTGGATGCGTGTTGACTGAGCGGGAAACCGCTGTGTCTGCAAGGAGCAGGAGAGCGAGAGGAAGTGAGAAGAGAGAGCATGTCTGACAGCGCAGTCAGTTTTCAGAGACTAATCGCTCCTGGAAACAGAAGCCATTTCCAGAAGCACATTCACGCACCCCCTCCTCTGTTTCTCCTCTGTCGCACAAGCTCTTATCTCTCTCTCTCTTTTTTTGTATGTTTCTCTTGCAGGGATGCCTCTTTTCTCTGTCTATCAAATCTGCCTTTGTTCAGAGTTCATCCATTTTTACAGTAGCACGGATCTTTCTCTTAAATGTCAGATACCGACCTATAAGAGTGGCACAAAGAGCAGAACGGTGACAGAATGGCAGAGAGAGAGAGAGAGAGACAGATAAAGACTCAGAAAGAGACAGACCTTGCTGAAACAAAAAAAGTGTGTGTGTGTGAAGGGGAAATGAAAAGAGGGAGGAGAAGACAAGTAAGGGAAAAAGAAGAAGAGGCCCGCAGGGTTGTTCATTGTGTCTCGGTCCTAAGAACAGTGTCTGACACTGTGTATGACATTTAACTGTGATGCCTTTGCCAGTGTGCTGGCATGTAGGGAATGTGCCTGTCAGCTTTCATTCCAGTGGAGACAGTTGTTTATCTTTTGTTAGAATATCGTTTGTGACTGACAGACAACAGGGATCTGATTTTTGTTAAACTGTGGTTTAACTCAATGGAGGGTGGGGGGGTTCTGTGGTGCAGGAGATTTATGGATATACTCCACTATGGCTCATGCAGACTATTGTCTGTAAACTCAAGAGTTTTGACTTTCTCTCATTTTCTGTCAGCCTGATATCCATCTGACAGGGTCAGGTTCACGACCAACAAAGGCAACTGGCTCGCGGGAACGGGTTGTGCGGTCGTGTTTGTCACGCTCCAGCCGGGGAAGTTTATAGGATGAACGGGAAAGGGAAACCAGTGACACGGAGGAGGGGAAAGGAAATAAAAGCAAAATCAAATCACAGCCACATCAGGCTGCAGAAAGGTCAAGGTAATATCGGAGAAAAGATTAAATTGACAGAGTGAAGTAAGATTAAAAAAAAAAAAGTATGAAAAAGAGTCAGAAAAGAGCCCTGCCGGGGAAACAGTCTGCAGACTGTTTACATGCAGCTCCTGTTGGTTGTGGGAGAGCGTGCACGCACACATGCACGTGCATATGCTCTCCCTCTCTCCCATGGGTCTCCGGTGTCCCTGCGCTCCAGGTGGGCTTTGCATTTTTAATCAATACTGTCTGTAGTGATTAACACCGGTCCTCTCTCTCTCTGCAGCGGAAAAAACAGACGGACGGGAGCGGGAGAGGGGGGGGGGGGGGGGCGGAGAGAGAGATGGAAATCTGTCATACATGAGGCGGGGTGTGTGTGTGAGGGAGTGTGTACGTGTTTGTGTGCATGTGGGTGTTTGTTTGGGAGTAATGACCCTCTGCCTCTGGGCGCCTACTGAGTATGTTTATCTCCCACAGCAGCACCGGGCAAAAATAGATGATGCATCACTGCCACACACACACACACACACACACACACACACACACACACACACACACACCTTGTGCATTTTCTCTTTTTCCTCTCTTTTGCTCTAATTGCCTCCCTTCTGCATTCTTCCATTCACACACACACACACACACACACACACACACACACACACACACACACACACACACACACACACACACACACACACACACACACACACACCCCATACCATATTACTTACTCCAGTCTTATATACCGTTAAGGCTCTTTCTTCCTAGTTCCCTCCTCTCTCATTTTCCCTCCCACTTGTGTTGCAATATGCCTATTAATGATGCAGCTAGAGCACCACTGCCAACTTCCTGCCTCATAGAGAGACAGAGAGAGAGAGAGGAAGAGAGAGAGTAGTTGTGGTGAACATGCCCTGCTTTGTACCACTCCTTCTTATCTCTCCGCCCCTCTGTCTGTGTTGTTTTCCTCAGAGTTAGCCCATGCGAGCAGCGTGTGGACTGAGTGCAGCTGTTTCGTTCAGAGCAGAGCCCAACATGTGAGAAGATGTCTGTTGGAGGTTGTGCTTGTCCCGGTGAGTCCAGAGTCTCTCGTTTTCTCTTTTCTCTTGCTCTCCCTGTCTGCCTCCCTTTCCCTCTCTTTTCCTCCTCCGTCTCTGTGTTCAGTGGGGCTGTCAGAAAGATGACTTATGTAAAAGCGCTGCAAAGCCGCCTAGGGCCAGTGTCAAGCTGTGCGAGTGTGAGTTTGTGTGTGTGTGTTTTTCTGTGCGGCTAAACACGTCCTAAAACAAGGGTATAGACCGAGGCTGCCACACTTCAGGATTGAGTTGTTCAGCAGACCCTCTCAGTCACGCCAGCCTGCTGTGCAGCAGATCAATGTCCCTTTGATTTTTTTCTGCTACATACAGAGACCCTGATATATCAGTAACTACTTTGCTTGCTGAATCTTTTCACTCTTCCTTTTTCCTCAGCTCTGTCCGGCCACTGCAAGACTGCCTCCTGATTACTCGTGCCCCTAAATGTCTAGAAGAGTCAATGGAAATCGCTGCTTTTTTATTTTGTTGTTGCAGGATTTGTTGTCCCGGGGGTCGGAACTGAATTAGGCAAAAGTAATTTCCTCACTGCGAAATGGTTTAAAGCTGGCCTTTCTTGGAGTTTAAACCATTCCTCAAGAAGACTTGACTAAGAGTTGAAATGCACAGAGTTAAGCTGCTGTTTGGATATTTAGACAGCTCTTTTTTTCATTGTGACTTTGCATTTTTTTTTTTTAATGCAGTTGTTACACTCGGTTTGGCTTTCACCATTCCTGAAACCATGGTCTCTTCAGCTTTCACTAAAGGTTACATAAAATATCTTGTACTTTCATTGTTATAGTGTCTTCCTCACTGTCCCATGCCGTGCTGCTTTAGAGCAAGAGGGAGGAAATCGCTTCTAGTGGCTATGTGTCTGTCTGCACATGTTACTCTTTGGCAAGCAACATGTTTTGGCATTTTTTTTTTATAGATCTCATAATCTGTTTTCTCCCTCAGAGCATTTGGACTTTGGAGCAGTTTTCTCTTTAATGGTACCCCAGTGAGAAGAGGCAGGCTGTGTGAGACGGTTGCCTTGTGCACGGTGAAAGCCTCCCAGCGCCAGGGGACGAGCTCTGTGCAGCACAAGGGAGCGAGTAGGAGATAGAAATTGAATCGTAGCATCTGCTCGGGGTGGGCTCTCGGAGCGGGGAGATTGAATTAGGGTGTTAGTATCATTTTAATGGGGCTGCTCTGATTCATTGGCAGTCAGATGGAATAATATTAGAGAGGCCACTGCTTGATGTTCTCTTTTCAGATCATTCCTCTTCCCCTGCGATCTGGCTCCCTCGCACTCGCCCCCTCTCCTGCAGTGTAGTTTTCCAGTATCTGTGCCTCCTTCTGCTCCCTCTGTTGACAGACTTTCACTGTGGAGCAGAAACTTTTAATGGCATCCACATGTTTGCGAAGGATGCAGGGAGAAAGGAGGTCCCGGCCACAGGGGTTGTTGCCATGATGTGCGGCGTGCGCACGCACACTCGCGTGCACACTCAACGCTGATCAACTCTGCCTTTCAGGTTTCTGTCTCTCTGCGCATGCTGTCAATCGCTGGATTTGAAGGCTGGTTTGTTTACATTCTTGTTCGATGGTGGATGGAGGATCCTCCCCGTCCTTTGTGTGTGTGTGTATGAATCTGTATCAGGGGGAAAAAAAACAACTGACCTCTCTTAACCTGACATCACTTCCTCTCTCCCTCTGCTCCGGGGTCGTCTCGTGTTTTGTCAGAGATATTAAAGGACACATGTCGGCATTCATGTAGCAGAACGCGAGCCCCGCGTGGAACACGCTTCCCCCCTGTCTGTCTTGCTCACTGACAAGCGTGTGACATCCTGCTGCTGTTGTGACTTTGCCATGAATCAGCCTTTTTAAGGCTTTGTTCCCTCCTGCATGAAGGGGATCCGTCCTAACACGGTGGAGCCAATCACATCCTTTGTTCGGACTAAATGGTAAAAATAGATTGCCTGTGAGCTGAAGATACCCCCCCCCTCCTCCTCCTCCCCTCCGTTCTCACATGCACCCACTCAAGCATGCGCTCCACTCCGCTCGCCGCCACTCTCCGTCTCTCACCCATCTCACTCCCACCCCCTCCTATTCCTGCTCCTCGCGTCTCACTCTCTCCCCCCTCTTTCTCTTTCACCCTCCGTGTCACTCCCTCATCCCTCGTTCTCTGCCTTTTTTTTTTTTTTGCAGTAACGGTGGCGTTACCTCATGCAGAAAGTCACATGGCTCCTGATTGGAGAAAAGTGACTTAAAGCGGAGCCAAGATGGCAGCCAAACAGCCAGGGCTTTTTTGATTACCGTTACACAACAACGGCTGCCTCAGCTTTATCTCAACGCACTAAAAGCCTGCGCCTCTTTCTTTTCCTTTTTAGTTTTTTTTTTCCACTTCTTCTCTTCTCTCCTACCCTGTCCTCTCTCCGCCCGAGTGAATCTCCCTGATCTTATTTGCTAGATCAAAATGGCTGTGTGTGCAGAGGCAGAGAGAAAGAAGGAATGCGTGGGAGACAGAGATGCTGGGGAGTCAGAGAGATGGGGGGGGTGCAGAGTGGAGACGAGCTGTAGTGATGTCACATCTGCTGCGGGCCGACAGGATGGTAGAGGAAAGCTGGCATGTGCCATGCAGCCAAGGGGAGGGGGAGGAAGGGGGGAAAAAAACTAAATGCGTGGGAAGGAGAAAAAATGATTTTTGTATCAAAGCACACCTTTATTTGCGAGGGATCTGAAAGCTGCGCAGTCTGTAATACATGAGACTGAGACAGAAGGTGACGGCAGCAGGAACAGAGCTGTGCTGACTAGAAAGGTGCGAGGAGGACAGCTGCAGAGTTGTTTGAAAGCTCCATGCTGTATCTCTGTGTATGTGCGTTCCAAACTATTTAAAGACACCCCCCCAAATAAAAAATCATGTTAATGTGGTGTTTTTTTATACGCTACAGGACGATTCAGAAGCGAAATAAGCAGCCGACACTGTGGCTCAGCTTTTTCCACTTTGAAATCGCAGCGTACCAAGGACAGTCACAAAAACACAGATTCATTCAGGCAGGATTTCATACGTCACAAATCCAAGGAACCAAGGATGCCCATAAAAACGTTTTCTGCTGCTGATCCAAACCAATAGATTGGTTGTTTTGTTAGAGTAATATTATATCATTTGATGGATTCACATTACATTTGTTGCATCTGTTGCATTTGCAACATGCAAAGGGTCTATATCCTCAGAGTTTTTTTCTTTAATTTTATAACCAACAAGTAAGTAAGCAAACAAAATAAGAATCAATACACAATTAAATGGGGGTGGGGGGATAAAAATAATAACAAATAAATAAATAAGGACACCTGTATGTGTCTTTTGTGAAGACAGAAAAGGAGAAAAGGAATGGTGGTCCATCAATCTGGGGAAAGAGATTGAAGAGAATGAAAAACAGTTTTTTGTTTTTTTTGTCAGTTACTGAATATCTCATCTTCTCTAGAAAAGACACTGTCATTGAGTAGAGGGAGTCTTACTTGACTTCTAATGAAGGAGATGGCGTCATTTCACTACGGAAGTGAAGGCTATGATATCAAATTGCTTAGATGTAAACCGGTTATGGTCTTCTGGGAGCCCAAATATGGTGACATGATGATCACCTTTATGATCACCAAAGGCCTTTTTGAGTGTTTTGCTTGATCGATTCTTTCTTGCAATCAGCAACTATTATCGCATTATCGGAATTTTACTGCCCCATATTTATTAGGGATGCACCGATACCATACAGTACTTGTTTTTCGAAAACAAGTACTGTATGAGTTGCTTGCATTTGAGTACTCGTCGATATAAATATCAAGTTTGTGGACGTGTTTTTTCAGCTTTGGTAGCACAGTGTCTGTGATATGGCTACGGCTGAGAATCTCATACCTCGGCTCCAGTATGCTGAGAAGATGCTGGAATCCCAAATCGTCAACCATAGACAGTGCAGGGCAATATATTCGGCAATGGCATCTGTGATTTTGGCCGCACGTGGGTTATCTGTGGACATTTTCTCCCTCTTGGTTGTCTCTTGTTGGCGTCGCAAGTAAACTGCCGATATTCTGTGTCGAGGTGAGATTTCAAATGTTTAATTAAGTTGCTTGTGTTGCAAGCGGTAGACTTTGTACCTTCTCTTGAGATTTTTGCTGGACATTATTTGCATTTTGCTCTGTTTTCTCTCTTTCATCAAAGAAAGAAACAAAGAAGTGACATGACTCCTCCCGCTGACACTTTGCGGTCAAGCATGTAAATTGTGCGCTGCCATATTTGTACTCTATAGATACGGCATATATACTGTATTCAGTATATATGCATATTTATACTGAATAATCACCCAATTCCCATTGCTTGCCGATTGATCATGGCAACCCAATATGGGTTCAAATCATTTAAGGAATCAATCATTATAATTACAGATGTTTATATCCAGTCTACCTCCTCAGGCTTCTCTGACACATGATTCCAATCTGCACAGAAGAGTGGCAACCTGTCGAGTTGGAAAGCCAAGCCCAGCACATTGCTGTTTGGTCAAGTTTCTGGCATGAGAAAAACACAATAGTTCATCTGCTGATGGATCAGATCCATTTTTTTATCCAGTGCAAACATTGACCAGACAATGGAATAGCAACGGAATAGCCTGATGGCGTTGGCTTTTAGCTTGGCTAACAGACCGGCCTGCTTACCCCTCTTCGGTACTGTGGGCACAGCCTCCTCTTTCCTCTAAGCCGTTGTAATCTGCTACACCAGTCCGCTGTGTCCTCAGAAGCTATACTCTGCTAACTGGGTGCCAGAGAAGTTCTGCTGTAAACCACGCTGCCATGAATATATTTGCATATTCATAGATTCTGGAATTTTCAGTGAGAAGGAGTAGACATCATTTTAAGGAATTTAAAAGTGATAATTATACTTTCTTGCAGAAAAAAACACATCAGACACATTCTTCTAAGCAGAGTATTTTTATACATCTTATTACATGTCTGGAGGGGGATCTTTAAATCCGTACAAAAAGACCAGATTAATATAATTTTTTATGAAGATAGATATTTTGAATTGTGCTTACTGTAGAAGTGTATGCAAATCAAAGCATTTCAGAGCTGTTAACGCGACTGAACTTACATTGAACTATTTCAGTCATTTTTGGCAGTAAAAACAGAGAGAGGATGACGATATCAGCAGCTGCTGTTGGTCCAGTGTCATTAAATTAGTGACTGACGTGGTGGGATTATAGAATTTCAATTTGAGAAAAACGTTTTATTTGCCTGTAGGAATTTGTGAATCAGAAAAGGTGCTTTGAGATACAAGCTGAATGATGTAGTTTCATTAGTCACTATCAGAGCAACATCACCAACATTGCTCTGTATTACATCTTAAAGGTTTCATGAAATGGAATACATTTTTTTCCAATTGTTTATGTCCCTATATTAACTTAGTATTTTTATATATGTATTATATTGTGTAATATTATTTTATATGAGAATCCACCAAGTGTTTTTCTCTTTCTGTAGAACAGTTTTAAATATTTGACGACTCATCCTCAACTAAGGGGAGGGGGTGTCCAAGCTTCACCCAATCATCTTTGTTGTGTTACTTCTATTTTTTTATCTATATAGAGTGCCTAAATGTTTCTGTATTCTGGTCAACCTATGGAACCCTATTTCAGAAACATTCTGTATCGAGGTCAATGGCAAGAGACAACTTATCATTTGATCCTGCTGGATTTGTGCCATAAATCACATATATGATTTCTCTCTCCACAAGCTGCTGAGACGCTGTTTTGGTGACGTGTATCTGAGCAGTTGCATGCAAAACTATTTAAAATTTCAGTTGCAACATTTTGTGGTGATATGTGCGATTTATGGCACAAAACGAACAAGATGTCTCTTCCCATTGACCTATAAGAATTTTCCCAAATAGGGAAAGGTGGAAATCCTTAGTACTCAATAGAGTCTATTGAGTTAACAGTAATCTCTGCCCACTTTTTTGTGGTCCAATCTAATGTGAGGATTTTATGCAAATCCCTCTTGTAACTGTTCAAACCTCAAATAATTAGTTTCACTAGGGAATAAGTCACAAATGTTGCTCTAACTTCCATTCCACAAGGCCTTTTAGAAGAGTATAATTCACACATCGAGGTTTGCAGAGTTGCATTTGACTTTTTTTGCACAGCTGTGAGTTTGGGGAAAACACATTTTTTTCGAGACACGTCATTTAATTCCCTGGATGTTAGCACAAGAGAGGCTATAAAAACGGCTGTTATATAACGGGGTTCAGTGCCTCAACCTATAGCTCAAAAAGCGTTTTAAGCTGCTCTGCACCAGGTCGTGTCAGACAACAACATTCCTCTCTGGCATAGCTTAGGCCGTGTCTCAGTGTTAAAATATAGAATGTATTGTGCATGTAAAACCTATTGATTGTTATTGTTGTTGGATTTAAATGAAAAGATCTGACCAAATGATACAAATGATATATTTGATAGGATTTTTTTTAACAGAACAGATTGGGAATAATGATCATTACAGTTCCTCCTTGTATTCTATTCTTAGATATGAAGAAGATGTGTGCAGTGTTTGCCAGCAGAGGGAGATGCTGCTCTGTCACGTCTACTTGATTCAGTCCTTCAACACAGACAAGCTGCGAATCATTGTTTTCAGAGAAGGCTTTAGTCTTGCTGTATTTGAATAATAATTGTGTCATTAATACAAAGGCACCTTTTAATTTATATTATGCTATGTTATATTGAAAAGGAGTTTTTGAGGTAGTGTAAAATATCTGGAATGAACCTGTTGCTACAAGCGGAACCTAATGATCAGATGCTCTGGAAAGGAGGGAGGAAACATCAGCTCCAAGCACTTGAGTGGGTTGTTTAATTTTGTTGATGTACTCCACAATTTACACCAGATATTATCACGGTTCTCCTATGATCTGAACACATGGCGAGCGACCACATGCTGCCTACTCTAAATCTCTGGCCTTTGCCTGCTGTGGGGTTTATTCAGTAAGAGTGACTGTCGCGGGTCAGATGTGTTTACTCGCAGCCTTTAATGTATTGCTTGAATTCTCTGCACTTCTGGCTGACATAATTACACAAACTGACTGGCAGCTCAAGTGAGAGCCTCAACAAATTGAGTTTTAAATGCACTTTGTGACCACAAAAGAGTTTCTGCCCTTCAAATATATTGCTTGTAAACATTAGAGTGGTTATTGATTAAAAGTGAGGCTGCAGATTATACCCCTTACATAATCTGAGGCTACGAAAGGCTCAGGGCTGCGGTCTAAAGGATTTGAGTCGTTAGCGGAGACATTCCTTTTTCATAGGGCTTCACAAAATTATCTTGAATTATCCATCAGGTTTGGCCAAACAGTGTTTCAGATTTGCTAGAAGCAGCTCAAAGAGAATTTCTGAATCGTATCCGATACTGTATTTATTTGTGATTTTTTTATGGTCAGGACAGATTGTACTAGATGACCAGTACGAGGTCACATTGTTCCAGCAGCCCCGCCTAATTAATTTCACAATCCTTTGATTCCTCTTGGACCATGCAAAGGTTTTATAAATACACCAGATAAGAAAAATATTCTAAGATCGGCAGAGACAAAATCTTGCCAGTTCATGGTTTAAAGCAGAATTTTCCAAACTCCAAAAATGAATTGTACATTGGACAATATGATGCTGTTGCGTTTGTAAACCCCAACCTTATGTGACGTTTAAAAAAAATACAAAATAAAAGAGCTGTAACAAACCTGTGCGAACTAAATGTTGGAGTAAAGTATGTACAATTAATTCCCAATAACTGCTTTATACTGCTAAAGTAACAACTAATCTAAGTCTGGATCAGAAATAAAGATTGCCCCGTATCTGAAAACAAATTAAATTGTTAGCATGACTTCTAAAGTATTCTCCATTTCTCACAAGTGTGATATGAAACCTGAAGCCCCCAGTGATGCATAAATGCTGAAAATACACTGCTACACTAGAATACATAAGTAAATAAAATATTAGGAATTCACTTTTAAGTACAATAAATATCTAAGTCTTTATGACTTTTACTTGTAATATTCTAATGGGATATAATTGAACATCAACTAAAGTCATTTCCTGGCAGGATATCTGTATTATCTGTATCTAATAGTAGCTGTAGGCTGGATAATAAACAATAATGCAGAATTGCTATATATGTGTACGTTATGTTTGAAATTATATAAATGATATATTTGCGTTTGAGTGTGTTTTCACATTCATCTGCTGACCTGATTTTAAGGGGCAGTCCTACGACGGTGGTCGACTCTTCAACAAATATAAGTATGATACAAAAAATGGAAGCCTCCAATGCACAAACACTTTTACAGTGAAGTAAAAAAAGAGATTTTATGGGATTTTAATTGAATTGAATTCAGTTGCCTTTATTGTCATTGACATGTTAATGAAATTTCCATTAAGGATGTTTGTGGGGAAAAAACACATCAGATAGAAAATAACAGTATCTTAAAACATGTCTGGAGGGAAAAATAATTCTCACATATTGTTTTACCACCACAACAACGTTATATTTTCTAATTTGCAGTTCTGTTTTGGAGTTTGGGAAATTCTGCCTTAAACAATGAATTGACTAGATTAAATGTACATACTTTACTCCAACTTTTTGTTCACGTGTTTTATCATTATCTAATGTGCAGTTCATTTTTTGAGTTTGGACAATTCTGCTTTAAACATCCTTACATTTCAGCAGTTCACACACTCCAGCATCAGTGTAACACCGACCGTCCATACTCTGGTGAGGCCTGTTGTTGTCCTCCTTTGCAGCCGAGGAGGCCGCTGTGTGACGGGATGGGCGGAGGAGCCGCGAGGAGGAGGCGGGGTCTTTGTTTGTTCGAGTCTCGGCTGGCAGGAACAAAGGGTCCGGTAGTAGTAGTAGTAGATAGTGGGTGATGCAAATGTCGCCTAAAACGTATATTAGGGAATTGCGAATTGACGGGAACTAGCGGGAGTTGCCGGGTCGTTCGGCCGCACGGGACTGTGTTATCACCGGAGCTCAGAGTGTAGCTTTTCGCCGTCCAGCCGCCCCGGCTAGCAGCGAGGCTAGCTAGCATCGAGGCTAGCTGCTAGAAGCGCCGAGCGGAGGTGTTGAGCAGCACCACCTTTCTCTGCAGGTAACTAACACGATTACAGCCGCGGAAACGAAGCGGCACCGTAGCTTTACGACGAGTTGATGAAGCAGTTTAGAAACGAGCGTTGTATTTTTTTTTCTAAAAACAAGAAAAGGGTGGGGAAAAAGCGCCCAGTCGTGATAACGTTAGTTTAGCAACAAGGTGAGTAGCTTAGCAATGGCATCCGTCCTCTGCAGGCGGAGAATGAATGCGGCCCTGCGGTGCACTTCACGTCTGGCCCTACGTGTTAAACTGGCTGCTTCTTGTTAAATACCGCAGAACGAGGCCAGTGCTTTAACCCCCAGCAATCAGTGCAGGTATGATAGTCTTTGCACACTACTGTGGATGTTTTACTTGGCTTGGGGCCACTTCCAGTCCGCGGCTGGATGCAGATCTATTGTTTGCGATGATGAGCGCAGGGACGCACTAAACTCACCATATAAAGTTGTAACGCCTCTTTAGTGCTCATCTGATATCGATCAGAGGATGCTTCAGTGCTGTAGTCAGTCATTCGTGTCTCTTTGTCATCTGTTCAGGCTGCTTCCCTGACTGTCTTTAATGTGGACATCACGTTTCCTAGTAAAGTAAACATTATAGATCCATCCTGTTCTTGGATTAGGCCCTATAATATGTCATCTGTTGTTAGAAGTGATTAAGGATCTTTATACAAGATGTGAGTTTGTGTTCAGTAGAAGTGGAAAATATGTTTCAGCATTTTTGCATAAATTATCTCTATATACATCTATGCTTTATCTATGAGGGAAAATAATTTTTTATTGCAAACATTGAGATAATGAACATGTTTCAAAATGAAGAATTATGTGTCACAGTGGGGATGTGCATCAGATTGAACAAAGACTAATCATATGTGGTTGTAGCTGTCTGGGGCTGGTGTTGTTGGGGGGGTCTATAGGTCAGAGGTAATGCATAGAAAGCCATTGTTGGCTGCTCCTGAGCAGGTTCACCCCCATAGTAATGGGGAGGAGAGGGTGACCTGTTATGACTCTCTCTGGTATATTGAGGCCAGGAAGAAAAGGGTGAAAGTAAATGAAGGAGGAGTTGTAGTTGTTCAAGGAGCAGAGGCTCGCCTGCGAAGGAGGGCAGACAGATCAGAGTTCACACATGCCTTTTCTCCATCTCTTTATCTTGAATTAGACCACCGGCGTAAGTCGTGGAGTGGCCTGCTGCCTGTGGGGCAAACTCATCAGCAGTGACGTAAAAAAATTAATTTAAAAAAATGCATTAGAGTGGCATGTGATTAAATCTGTTTTTTCACCTGCTGGTTTTTATTTAGTACAATCCCTATTTTATATGCCATGCTGACAGTGATACTGTGTTGTGCATAAATTGAGATTTGAGTCAACATAGTAAATTAACATTAATGCTCCCTTTAGGTGTCTGCTGGCGGTTGCCAGATTGACAAGCTGGGCATGCATAAACATAAACAAGGCAAATACTGAAAGTTGTGATTTTCTCTGAACCCCAAGTTAGTTGCTAAGATCCACATTCTCTATTATAGATGTAAAGGTCCAATATATTTGATTTGTCTTCTATATATGTAAAGAGAAAGATTTGTGTCGGCTGGTTGTGATAATGAGGATATCTGGTTACATTTCACAGAACTCTTTCTTTTTCACTTTCACTGTCTGCTCGTGTTAAAAATATTGTAGTCCAATCTAATTCTACTCAGCTTCCTGCCTGTGTGAGTTTTTTTCCCTTCTTTTTAGTAGAGATACAGAATAGATGTTTTTTCCAGAGCCTGGAATTGTTTGAGCATGAATGCTTATCTGGGCAGACAAGGGTTAACAACAGGCAGGGCAGGCAGTGGGGGGATGGTAAAAGAGGCAACTAGAGGGGGAGATGCACATACATCAGTGTGTAGAGGAACATGGTGAGAATCACATGGGGCTGTATGCAGAGAGGAGGGTTCCCTAATATGGTACGGATGTTAGAAAAACATGTTAGATCATCTCCTCTACTTGTGTCCCTATATTTCACTGATTATTATCTCAGATTTCTGCAGTCTAATAAATGTTGCCGCCGCCCTGCCCCCCTCCTGATAATTTGTTTTCTTGTCCATTTACCAGATTGAAGGTGCATTAGATAATGAAAGCAGCAGGGAAATTGTTTTGATAGTGTTTTTGAGTAAATCTCAACAAAATCATCCCAACATTAGATTACTTAGATGATGCTGTGATATGAATGAGCTAAATCTAAGTCATCTAAATCTCCTCTAAATCTCTGCTCTTTTTTTTCCTCCCCTCCCTCCCTCCACTTTGTGCTTGTGTGCAGGCTGTTCGTCAAAGTCATTCAAGCTGTACTCTCCTAAGGAGCCCCCCAACGGCGGCAGCTTTCCCCCCTTCCACCCAGGCGCTATGCTGGACAGAGATGTGGGGTAGGTGTCGGTTTTCTGCCAAGATACAAGCGATGTTCTGTCTGAAGGAAAATATGTTTTTTAGTCATGTAGGGTTTTTTATACATCATTCATGCTGTAACTTTTCATTATAGTCTGACCTAGATATGTTTTCAGCGTGTCTATTTTTGGATGCTGATTACTTTTTATGAATAATTGTTCTTTTTGATGTTTTGCAGCTTCTGTGTTTGATCATTGCAAAACGATTGTGCATCTTTGATAGTGATATTTGAATAAGATCAAATGAGTTGATTAAACAGAATCTGAGGTTTGAATATGTCCTAAAAAGGCAAACATAGACATGAAGAAAGACTCGGTTTGATTAAAAAGCATCAGATGTCAAATTAATATGCAGTGTTGCTTTCATTACATTTTAAAGTAGTTCTATGTACAATTCTGAAATCAATAAGATAATAGAAAAAGGATAACATATTATACATTAATTATATAGTAATTATACCACACTATAGGCTGTTATTTCTTTACATTTCTGAGAAATCATTTCTGATTTGAAAAAACAAAACCATGTTTTCCTTTCAGGCCTACACCCATGTACCCCCCGTCATACATGGAGCCAGGAATGGGGTGAGTTAACTAACACTTTTACAGCCATTTTTGAAAGTAAAAAAAAGCACATGATTAACTGTTTATTCATAGGTGCTCTGGATTCATGCTCAAAAAATGTAGACCTTAAACTGAGGGGTAATTAACCTGAGCTTGAGGCCTCTCTTGGCTTGTAGCTGATGTTTGCACTGCGGGTGTGGAAAAACTGTAGAGTGTTGAATCCCCTGTTTTCTGTTCCAGGAGACCCACACCGTACGGGAACCAGACAGATTACCGGATATATGAGCTGAACAAACGGCTACAGAACTGGACAGAGGTGAGAGAATCTTCCTATTTCATAGTCTCATAAACAAATGTCTAAAAACACATAATAACTTGTTGGTTTTCAAGCTGGTTGTAAGTATATTCTGTTGCTCCTTTAAACTGCTTAATGCTGCCATGTCTTCAGAATTTTCCCTCCCAGCTGCTGTTTGTGTCTACCTAACTGCTTGGGATTTTCTGGGGAAATTAAGCCAAAGAACTCATTGACTTGATTTACATTCAGGGTCTTAATAGGATTATCTAATCACTCTCGCTAAAACGTGATGCACATCTGCTCTCACGCAGTTTGAAAATGTCCGGTGGTGTGCACAGTATTTCATTAATGAGAAGAGATGTGGTTCACAATTTCTACTTCTTGTTGTTGATCTGTTTTAGTATATTCATAGTGATGATATTCCTATTATTTTATCCAACTTCCACACCTCACCCGAGCAAACAATACACGTGTTGTTTTAGACGACTGCTTGTTTTAGACCAACTAACTTTTTATTATATATATATTATTACCAATTTTATTTAATAAAATTATGTATCAGGGTTTAAAGCAATCAAAAAAGGGAGGTAACTGTTCTTCCTGTCTTCCTCTCAGGATTGTGATAATCTCTGGTGGGATGCCTTCACCACAGAGTTCTTCGAGGATGATGCCATGCTCACCATCACTTTCTGTCTGGAAGATGGACCCAAACGATACAGTAAGATACGATTTGGAAAAACAAAGAAAACCTTACTGTTAATGCTGTAATTCTGTTATTACAGCATTAATTGATGATCATTTTTTGTCCACAGCCATCGGTCGGACGTTGATTCCACGATACTTTCGGAGTATCTTTGAGGGGGGTGCCACTGAGCTATTCTACGTTTTGAAGCATCCGAAGGAGTCTTTCCACAGTAACTTTGTATCTCTCGACTGTGACCAGTGTACCATGGTTACCCAAAACGGCAAACCTATGTTCACACAGGTACGGTTAATGCCGCTCTGGATGAAGATATATACAGCCTTCACTCTACTGTGACTTCTAACCTTTTTACAAATATATTTTTGCCCAATAAGGTTTGTGTGGAGGGCCGTCTGTACCTAGAGTTCATGTTTGATGACATGATGAGGATCAAGACCTGGCACTTCAGCATCAGACAACACAGAGAGGTCCTACCTAGGAGCATTTTGGCTATGCATGTAAGTTCCAGCCTCAAAGAAATACACACTCTCAGATGTACACATTCTACCTTCATCTATTCATGTTTTACCCATTTAACCCCATCCCACAGGATCCCCAGATGCTGGATCAGCTGGCTAAAAATATCACTAGATGTGGGCTGTCCAACTCCACGCTCAACTACCTCCGTGTAAGCGAGTCTCCTTATGATTGTCTTCTGCTGCACAGTAACTGGATTCCCCTCAACTACAAATGCAACAAACGCTTCCTAATGTTTCCTCTTGTCTTTCTTCCATAAGCTATGTGTGATATTGGAGCCCATGCAAGAGCTGATGTCAAGGCATAAGACCTACAGTTTGAGCCCAAGAGACTGCCTGAAGACTTGCCTCTTTCAGAAGTGGCAAAGAATGGTAGCACCTCCAGGTAACACACACACACCTGTTTTTTTAATATTGTGCTGGGTACTTTTCCTGCCACAAGGCCAGAAGCAACACATTTATAGAAATGTGTATAAATGTTTTGATATCGACAGCTCACCGTCTTCCTTTCTGTGTCTGTAGCTGAGCCAGCCAGACAAGCACCCAACAAGCGGCGGAAAAGGAAGGTGTCTGGCGGGAGTACCGTGAGCTCTGGCGGCGGCAGCAATAACAGCAACAGCAAAAAGAAGAGTCCAGCCAATAGCTTTTCTCTCTCCAGCCAGGTACCTGTAAGCATTACATCTACTTGACCTCTAGCTGCACCTCTAAATTCAGCTGAGCAAGGCATGGGAGAATAGCACAGGCCTGGGGGGGTGGAGGGACTGAAATTAGAGGCGAGGAAGTTAGAAAGTATTCTGTGGGTGTAGCAGGTGGTAGCTGGGGAGGTTAGTCTGTTAGAGTAGCTGTAGAAGCAGATCAACATAGAAGTAGTTTAGGGAGGTTTCTGGAGGTGGGGTTTGTATTGAGGTGGGGGGGGGTTAGGGGTTGATCTCTAAGATTCTACTGGGATGGGATGAGTAGATTTAGTTAGTAGACCCCCTGATGTGAACCAGTGATGGGCAGTCCCTGGTCCTCCGGGGCCATAGGTTTATGGGTTTATATAGAAGGAGGTACATGTGACCTCCACCTTTTAAGTGGTGCTTAATATATATTGGGGCCATGGGGTAGCGTTACCTTGCTCTGACTTCCAGTGGTACAGTTAGGTTTTCTCTCTAAATCAATTTGATTTAGCACATACAGAGTTACCACTAAGCCTATCAGAGCACATGATTCACACAGCACTGCTGTCTTCGTTTACTTGGTTGCTTGAGCGAATGAGACCCGAGGTGGAATGAAACCCCCCCCCCCTTCCCGTGATGCAGCACTCAAGGATCAGGGATGCCCACTACTGGCCAGTAGGGGAGGGCCCCTCATCTCCGGTTCTTGGAACAGGGGCAGGGAGTCAGGGCCACACGGACTACTGAACTTTCAGGGTAACCCTGTTTTGTTCCAGAGGAAACGGCAGATTGTCTCGTGATTGGGTTCAGAATGAGAGGGTGCTAATCAACCTCAACATGTGATACCTGGGGTTCTTTGGGCCCCTAAAAAAATTAGGTTTGATGTATCAATTTTTATGCATTTGATTTTGAATTATGTGAATCTGAGGTTTAATTCGTAAATCTGGATTTCATCCCAGTTTGATCTCACCTAGACAATGGGTCAACACCTTGGTAGCTACAGCCCGTCCGTGCAGCCAGTCATTCCGCGCACCCCCTGTATTATGGGGATAATATGTACCGGCCCTTACTGTCCCCTTTAGGACGTCATGATGGTGGGCGAGCCCACTCTGATGGGAGGGGAGTTTGGTGACGAGGACGAGCGTCTGATCACGCGGCTGGAGAACACGCAGTTCGATGGGGCGAATGGCCTGGAAGATGAGGACAGTTTCAACAGCTCGCCTGCACTGGGGGCACACTCGCCCTGGAACAACAAGGCTCCCTCCAGTCAGGAGAGCAAGAATGACAACTCCCAGTCGTCCCAGTAGAGCGCTGAGGTCCCAGCCAGCCCCCCTTTCAATGCTTAAACCTACTGGGATCCACCTGAGCCAACACGCTAGCGAGAGGAGTCAGGGAGGAAGGCCTCAAGCACTTGTATTCAATTTACTTTTGTTTGTTTTGTTCAGTTATGTTTCAAAGCTGAAAGGAGGGTGGTTAGGGAAAGATACAGTAGTTGCTGGACTTGAAGGAGCTCTGTGCTGCCACATGGACAGTTTCAGCAGAATCCTGCTCTCGCTCCCTCACATTTGTTGCACATGCTCAGTGGTGCTCAGCCTTGGCCCTTGTCTGCTCGGCTCCACTCGGTCCTCTTAGAGGTGTGGTGAGGCTGGCGGGGTGGAGGTGTGTGTGTGCATGAGCGTTTACCCCCATCATTGCTCACCACAGTGTTTGAGCCAGAGTTGGCATGTCCTGTTGTCCGAGTGCTCACCATGGCGACCAGGTCAGTGGGTTCTTGTTCCAACCTCGGGTCTCTCAGGCGTGCGTTTTGCTCGACGTCGCACCTCATTGTTTCTGTTGTGCTCATGTCACAGGGAAGAAATGCTTAGCTTTTCTTTAACTTATTTTTTTGCAGGCTGCAGAAAACTGTGTGCACTCTTAGCATAAAAATTCAACGTCCGGTTTTTAAAAACTCAATTATTTGTTTTTGTAGGACCTGGTTGGAACAAAAACCTGTACAGTGCCGGAGCTTGAGGACCGGAGTTGAGAACCACTACGCAAAATCTTAAAACCCCCCCTACACACACACACACACACACACATACACACACACATACACTCTCTCACACATAAACACTGACACACACTCAAACCAGTGCACGCACGACACACACACTCACCCACAACATAAAACATTGAGGTACTGGAGAGAGGTGGTACGCAGCATGTCTGGACCAGAGCACCAGACCCTACAGAAGTGTGTTTTCATTTTCTATGTTTTAGACTTGTTTTGAATTTTTTTTATTTTTGTAAACAATTTCTAAAAAACAAACAGACAAGCAAGCAAGCAAACAAAAACACCCCAGAATATTCTTTGCACTGTTTTCCACTATTAACTCCAATCTATTTTTCTTATGAATTGACAGTGTATTTTTTCTTTTCTATTATTGCTAATGTAAGAACTGTAAAACATCTGAAACCTGCAGTATATTAATGTATAAGTATTGCTGTTAGATCATTCTTATTGTGATGGTAATAACTTTCATGTAAGTCTATGCTTGATATGTCATTCATCTGTGTCAGACATCACACTGTCATAAGGTCCGCCGGCTTCAGTGCTTGAAAACTGGTCGGGGAGAACAAGGCTAGTGTTTTAATACTGTGCTACATCTTGTTTGATGTGAGTCCAAAGCAGCACACTGGATACCATTTTCCCCGCTAAATTTCCAACAAGCACCTGGTTTGGATCTGTTGTCTCATCATTGCAGAACTGTTTGCTTTGTCTTGAATTCTCTATCTGGGGGTGGTCTCTTTAGAGAACAGAAAACTTCTCAAATTTGCTACTCAAAAATATTTTAAAAAAACAAGTTTTGACAGGATTGTAAAATGAGAAAAAAAAGACTTTTGTATTAACTTAAGTTTCCCAGAAATGTTTTTAATCACAATTAAGAAAGCTGCAGACCAAGGAGCTACATGTAAAGATTCTTTAGATATTGATTACACTGCGCTGTTTGTTTTTATGAAAAAAAAAATCATTTTGTTGGCTTTACTCCTCATGTTTGTGTCTGTGCTTGTATATTTTTAGGTAGTCATTTCTGTAAAAGTTATTCTATGTATTCCTCCCTAGAACTACGAGAAACTCAATCTAATGTAAAGAGATGGAAAGCCTCTTAAAAGTTTTTTTTACGTGATTTTTAATGGTACAATCACTGATAAAAGAATTTTGCCCTCATTTTAGCAAACTGTATTTATTTTTCTATGTACTGACATTCTGTTTAGATCTGACCCGCCTGTACAGTGCTCATGATGATATATGGAGGAGTATGTGGGGCTGCTGCGTCAGTTAATGCTGATAGAGGTCAATTCGTTTCTTGTGTTTTTTGACATGCAGCTCCTGAGTCAATCTGGCTTCATCTTCTCAATGGTTCAGTATGTTCACATTAAAGAGATATTTAATAGCTATTTTCTGCTGTTGTAGGTTTTTTGGTCTATCTGAAAACTTATCAGATGCGCAAAAAAACAAACAATAAATAACTATGTTTAGGGAAAGTAACGTGACCTCTAAGTTGTCTTTTTTTTTTTTATTCTGGGAAGTTACTGTTTCGTGGCAAGTCATCCTCTAATGAAGAGCCTCGTGCTCCTCACATGTCAGAGAGTTCCCATAATGATTTCTTTTGTGAAAATTACTAGAATGTATTTTGCTCTCCAATCATTCTAATTTTCTTCGTTTTGTTTTAGAAGCTATTTGATGTTTTTTCAGATACATTCCAAATACGTAGGGGATAAATTAAAGGGGGTGGGGGAAATATTTCATTAATGGCATAATATGCTGACCATTGGCATCACATTTAATCCTGTGTCAGGTTTTCCTGTTAACATACATACAAAAGGGAAAAAAAATGTTACCTAATGCATGGGCTTCCGCATCACCCAGATCCCAGCTAACAGCTATTGGATAGTAATTTGCAGACTTTCCCAGCAGGGGTCTCTGAGAATCAGGACAGACTGAGCAGCCTGTCAGGAATCCCTCCATTATTATATCTAACTCACATGCTGACAGTAATCCCACACGGAGCCTGCAGGCTCTTGTGTTTGACTCCTCAAATCATTGTCTTTAGTGCCCCAATACTCTACTTTTGTGGTGTATCAGTACAGCAGGCTGACACAGAATTGAATCGAAGGGGCAACCTCACACCTGGTGTTTCCTAAATTGACACCACTTAGGGAACATTGGGCTGTGATATGTGAGACAGAGATAAAATCGCGATGCACCCATAGCTGGCTCCTGTAGCACCTCACCATAGGGGTGGTTTTATATCTATATTTTTTGCCAGGTTTCTGTCATTGATAATTCATGTATGGTATCAATAAAGATGAATTTTCACTGAAAAACTGTTCTCTTCATAAGGTGCATTGTGTGAAAATGATTCAATCCCACTTGTGTCCCCTCGTGGTGAAGCAATTTGTGTAAATCCACTCTCGGATGATTACAACCACTCAACCAGCTCCTGCAAAGAAAACAAGTCCAGTTTTTCTGTCAAGCAAGAGTTACAGTTTGCTGGATTTTCTAATGAAACAAACTGTAAAAATGGAACGTGAGACACTGCTGCTTTTGTTTGAGTTGATAAACATCAGGTTTTCAAGGATGCATTTCACAGTGTGACCTCCATCTCTGTCAGACAATAAGGCACATGAACAGATACTGTAGGCTGGTCAAATTTCTACATTTCTGTACAAATCACTACATTTTCTGCTACATGACAGGCATATGATAGGCTCCAGATGCATTCCTGATCAAACTCCAAGTCCACTCCCAGGATCTTTCAGTAACAGCTCACAATCAGTGAGCTAACAGTATAGTAGTGTACAATTTCAGCTTATACAAAAGGCGTAATAAAGGAGACTTATAACAAAACAGTCAGTCCATATTTTTCAAACAGGTTAAATTGCAATTTAGTAGAACCGTTTATTATAATCTTTTCTTATATTCTGTTTTTCTTTTTTTTTTTTCTGTTACTCTTGGATGTTTGCGTTTCACTGTGCAAAATGATGCATGACGCTAGAAGACTCATTGGCCAAAAATTCTTTGAGCAAAATTTAAATCTTAATTTAAAAGTGAACATGATTTGTCACATCACAACCAGTTTGCTGGTCCAGTAAGCAACTAAAAAAAAGAAAACGAATAGCAGCCACAAATGCTCAGATGTACTTATTGTTTAATATACCACCATTAACAATTTACATTAACAACATTACCAACATTCCAGCGGCAAGCTGTCTCCATCAGGGTTAGTCTGCATTTAAAAACACTTGATGCACAGGTGAAGACTGTTGGCTGAGCAATTACTGTGGTGAGACTTGGCTAAACACATGACTAGGAAATTGATTCACCACATGTGAGATGAATTAATAACCATACGAAGAAATTTAATTTAATTAAGAAAACCTCACTAATCAATAAGTGGTATGAAATAAATGAATCAAGTTTAAATCACTCAATAATAACATATATAAGTTTGGGGTCACTTAGAGATTTCCTTATTTTTTCAATGAAGCATTGCATTGCTAATGTGGTAAATGACTATTCTAGCTGAAAATATCTGTTTTTTGGTGCAATTTCTACATATGTGTATAGAGGCCCATTTCCAGCAACTATCAGTCCAGTGTTCTAATGGAACAATGTGTTTGCTCATTGCATCAGAAGGATAATGGATGATTGGAAAACCCTTGTGCAATCATGTTAGCACAGCTGAAAACAGTTTAGCTGGTTAGAGAAGCCATAACTGACCTTCCTTTGACAAAAGCAAACATTGAAGGAAAAATTATTATTTAAAATACAAATTATTATTTCTAACCTGGTTAATGTCTTAACTATATTTCCTATTTATTTTACAACTCATGGCTGCAAATAAAAATGTGACTTTTCATGGAAAACACAAAATTGTCTGGGTGACCTGCACAGACTAAATCTCCAGTATTTATACTTTAGGGGACAGCCTATAGCCTGCAAATAACAGTATAGGAACTGAATTAATACCATCCATTTTCTATGCCTACTTTTTCCTCACTAGGAGTCATCATAATACGGGCAAGAGGCGGGGATACACCCCAAAAAAGGTCACCGGCCTATTGTGGGCCACACGCACACACCATTCACTGACACCTACAGGCAATTTAGAGTCTCCAAATAACCTGAGCATATCTTCAGACTGTGGGAGGAAGCCAGAGAAAACCCACACAGACACAGGGAGGATGTGCCAACTCCACACAGAAAGGTCCCAGACCAACGACTTGAACCTGTGACCTTTTTGTTGTGAGGCAACAGCCCTAACCACTGCACCACCCTGAATTGATGCAGCTTTAAATACCAAAAAAAAGAACAAGAAAACAAAACAAAACTAGGAGGCTGTTTAAATTGGTTTCAGCTGTGGGACAGTCTCTCCAGCTATCTGTGTCAGTAAAAAAACAAACAGGAAATGAAGCATCCACGTGTCACAGCTAAAGCCTCTTGGTTGCAGATTAAAGGATCAGCCTCCTGTAATTGATGACATTATGTTGAGGTGAACAGGGGATGAGTGATCAGCAGGTGAGTACACAACTCCTGCCGCATTTGTATGAGCAGAGTCTGGAAAGGCAAATCAGACGCATAAAATTGTGCAACTGTGCAACGCCTATTGGTGATCCTTGTCATGCAAATGTGATTCCTCTCATCCCTGCAACAGCAGCAAGAGCAAGGTAATATCACACCACACCAAGATCTTCTCTTCTCCCTCAAAGTGGTGCTTCTGCGGAAGTGGGGTGAGTATCACACAACCTCTGTCATGTCCCAGTGTGTTTTTGTTGTACTGGAAGTAATTCATTGCTAGTTAAGTCCACGGAACGATGGATAAATGAATTGTCTTGGCTTGTTTAGGCTGCAGAGTTAGACTGTATATCTTTCTTTCTGACACATGGGGATAATATCATTTCTCAGCAGACCATAATGTCTGTTGACACATTTCTGAGATTTTCTTGGCAGCCGTTACAACTCAGTGTGTTATCTCATCTCCCTTCCCCGCATGTCTCCTGCGTATTCGGCCTTTGTTGTTGCATGTTTGAATACCACATACATGGTCCAATTTGCCTGGAATGACTGCATGCGTGACCTAACGTCTAACATGCTCCTACTTTTCCTTGTTTCCCTCACTGCCTGTGGCTCCCACATGGTGGAATGCTCTCCCACTGGATTTGAGAGATGCAGCTTCTGTGGACGTTTTTAAGAAGCAGCTTGAAACTGTCTTGTTTCACATGAACAATGTGTTTCTCTTGCGATTACAGTTGACATCGGTCCCGTCCTCGCTTGTTTCATTGCAGTTTTATTTATTTGATTGTAAAGCATGTTGTAATTTTTAATCCTTTTAGCTGTGAAAGTCATTATATAAATACACTACTTACTTATTACTGAGAAGTAATTCATGACATTACTGTCAAATAATTGTGGGTCAATATCATTCTACAGAATTCAACACACAAAAAGGGGGAACTCCCATTTGTTTGAACCTAATCCTAATAATAATTTTCTTACTTCTCATCCATCTTGCTGTTCTCTCCCACATAACTCCCTCCCGCCCTCTCTCTCTCTCTCTCGCCCTGTTTCTCTCTTTAAAACCCTCCCTGACTTCCTCCTCCAATCCCTTCTGTCCCTCCCTCTTTTCTCATTGACAGCAGTTCTCCAGGCACGCTCCACAGTCAACTTCCAACTTGCCAGCAGTGGCAGAGCATATCAGGTCTCTACAGGACCATCGGAATCACACGCTCCTTTCTGAGTCAGTGAGGAACGGAGCAGCAGGACTGTGCTGCACTGGCGAGGTGAGTCGGCTGAGAGAAAACAGGTAAATGCTTGATCTTCCCTCCTGTGTCTGTGTTTTGATCTACTCCACATGTCTGTACCGTCCAGATCCGTCGTCTTTTTCATTCCCTGTCCTGTCCCACTTACCTGGACAGTTTGTTTAATTCCACTGAATATTCTCAAGCTGCTGAGAATTGTTTTTTTTTCAGAAAACAGGAAGAGTTTTTGTCTGATTTCAATAGCATAACAAAACAATAGCCTTTCTCCACAGGAATTTGATTAAGAGATCTATGATCCAGCAGTTGAGGATTGAGAGATAAGGGATATTTAAATATTGTTGGGGTAATTACCTGCTGGCGACAGGCGTTTTTCCTAGGTAGATGTTTCACAGGGAAACAGAAGTGATGCAGGTATCTGATACAGTTCTTCCATGTGTTTACACTACAAATGTGGTCAAACAGGATCTTTTGATTCACCATCCATCCAATTTACCTTACTTTTCCAGTAACTTTTAAATGTGCGGACATTCTCTACTCTACTAAAGTCTAAGTATAAGCGTAGTATGAAACTGGAGCTTAAAGGGCACCGAGACGAAATGGGCGATGGCTTATCATTTTAATTCTCCATTTGCAAAATGCCATTGCTGCGTTTCTTTTGCAACACAGCAGCACATTCATTTTTTCTATTACCATTTTGTAACAAACTAATCTGCAACCTCTTTCTCTGTGACTCAGTGTCTGAACCTCTGTGGGTTTCTTCTACAGCCTCCTAATTCTCTCTTTCCTTGTACGAGTGTGTCATTATCCTGTTTGTCTTTGTTTCCAGATGCATCATTCCAGAGCTTGTGTCATGAGGTGATCGCTCTGTAAACCCGCGTCTTCCGCCCCGAGTCGTCCCCCCTCCCCTCCCGTCACACCTGCCGTCACCATGTTTTACGCGAGTATGAGGAAACGGACGTGGCAAGGCCGCGGCGGTGCCTTCAGGGTCGGCGTGGGGATGTTGCTGCTTGGGTTCGGCCTGGCCCAGTCCGTCCCTCCCCAGGGTGCCTGTCCGGCGGGCACGGCCCAGCAGAGCCTCAAACAGCCCCGCTACAGGGACACGGTAGAGCAGGACCCCGGAATCGGCTTCATGTCTCCTCTGGTCCGGTCCTTCCTCCACACAGTCCAGCCCAACCCTTTCCCCGAAGGTCAGCGTCATTCAGATCTTACTCACCAAACAAACACCATGGTGAATCTCTGCTGTCATGTTCTATGAAATTACTCACAGTATCTGTTTGAGATCATATTTCACATTGTCCAGGCAAATTTATGGTATTTCAACAACAAGGCGATTCAAAATTTACATAAAATTTACAGTTTAAAATGTAAAAGAAAGACATTATAAAATGATGTTTAAATACAAATAAAACCACTCATTAAAGAGTTAAAAAAATAAACTTCTTCTAGAAATGTGGGGCCTATCTATTAAAATACTTTAGTTTTAATGCTCACCTACAGAAGGAGAGGTGAAGGAACCTCCTTTCTAATTCACTATTTTCTGCCTAAACCAACCATGATGGCATTGGTTAATAAGTAAGTTAATGAGAATTCTTGTATTTCACTAAGTCAATATTTAACCCTTATGTTCGCCTCTGACGTTTTTAAAGCTATATCTGAGTTGTAACTTTTGTCGGTTCCTGAGAAACTTCTCTTTGTTTTACATAACTTCCTTCTCTGTGTTAATGTAAAAAAAGAAAAAAAAGAAAAGGCACTGACTAATGGCCTTTGCTCAGTTCAAACTCATTGTATTCAAAGGTCATCTTGTTGGATGTGGTTGATTTGAATGATAAACAGCGTGAGTGTGTTTCGGCCATTCAGGATCCATTAGTGTTTTACGAAGAGAATTGTGTTACATTTCAAAAGCTTCTATGTGAACCCGCAGGTGTCAGCAGGTGTTTGAGCACATTATCTGGAGTCTGCAGTATGATAACGCTAATTACTTGATGGCTGCAGGTTTTGGCTTTTGGCTACGCACAAAAAAAACACAAAGACCTTGGTTACCAACATGACTATGAGATTTCAAAACCGCGTTGGTAGTGGATACCAACCCCCACCCCAACGGATCCCACGCTCAAATGACAACCTGGCAACCCTTAATACACACACGCAACCCTGGCAACCCTAACTGCTTGTTTAAAAATTCTTATATGATGTATTTAACTTCAAATAATGTAATTAGGGGTATTTATAAAGAAAAAAACTGCACTTTAAAATGTGACACATATATTTTATTTAAAATGTTTTTAATGTTGTCATTAGATTGTACAAGTCAAATTAACTCAATAAGGCAGTGGTATTCAACAGGGGGTCCATGGAGGTACTGTAGGGGGTCCTCCAAATGAAAAAGAAATTATTTTTATTTTTGCCAAAATTTTTACCAAAATAATTTGAGTTAAAAAAAATATATATATAATACGATTGAGAAAACGTCATTAACAGGCAATAATAATCTACTTTTGACAAAAACTATTTTAGTCTATTAACATAGACATGATTCCCATCACATCAGTATTAATGTCAACTTCAGAGCTGAAAAACAAGCTAGTTAGCTGCCATAGTTGTTGTTGGCTAAAGGCACATTGAGATCTGAGACCTGATGGATAAATTCCTAATTACTAATCATACAATTACTACTACTTTTACTGTTACTACTACTACTACTAATTATAATAATAAAATAAGAATTTTAAGTGGGGGTCCCTGCTCCAAGGGGTCCCTGGGCTAAAAAAGGTTGAAGACCCCTGCAATAAGGCAACAGGATATGTGCTTATTGTGTTGTCAGGTTAAATCTTAGGCTTGACTTGACTCAAATCTTAGGCTTCCTGGATTTGACCTGATAATGAACCATCCATCCGTCCATTTTCCATACCCGTTTATTCCTCACTAGGGTCATGGTGGTCTGCTGGAGCCGATCCCGCCGTGCTTCTGGCAGAAGAGAGTGATACAGCCGAGACAGGTCACCAGCCTAACGTGGGGCGCACACACCATCCACACACACACTCACACACAGAAATTTAGAGTTTCCGATTAACCATAGCATGTTTTTGGACTCTGGGGCGAAGCCGCGGAACCTGAAGAAAACGCACGCAGACACAGGGAGGAAATGCAAACTCCACACAGAAAAGGATAATGAATCCCTTCCTTCTTTTAATAAACGCCTAGACAAAACTCACGCCCAGCCCAGAGTTTAATATTAAAGGTGAAACATTTCAAAACGCTGCTTAAAAGGGAGCTGAAAAGCGGCAAGGCACATTTCCAGGACACTTATTCCCGACTGTCTGTTGGAAGTGTGACAGAGAAACGGCGAGAACTACACAAATAGCTCCTGTAAGACGCACCAGGAGTGTCTCCTCCTCTCAGTTACCTTTTGTGAATGGTATCTTAGGTTTTCATTGTATTTTTTTGTGCATAAAACAATCTAATCTCTCCTAAAAGCCGGTCTGCTCCCTTGGTTACCGCAAGTGTCACATTTCCACTTGTACAATGCAAGAGATTAAAGTGTTTGTACGGAGCACAGGACGCATTGTACCTCTGGCCGGGTAGAACTGTGACGGAGCATTCCATGCTGCTGTATAAGCCACTCTGAAGTATTTCTGAAGCACTGAGACACTTTCAAACTTTTTTCTTTTTTTTCCCCTCTCTTTCTAGAGCTAATCCTGAAACTGTACCGCGAATTCGACCAGGAGATGAAATCAGGAGTCATCAAAGAAGTACGTGAATGTAAACGGCTTTAACGTGTTGTTTGAACTTCCAGGCCTGGGAACACACAGACACACCCTCCCCTAGCGCCCCCGGAGCTGGTAATCCGAGAGGCTTTAAAGCATCCTTGTGTGTCCCAGTCTAGTGAGTCTCTTTCATCCACTCTGACTGTGGACTGTCACCACAGTAAAGTAAAACTACTGCCGGGTGATGTCTCACTGCGTTTGACGTCACGAACAGACCACAACAACCTGCTGCTGCTCCTCTTTCCTGGCCTGAATATTATATTTTGTACCTAATTTTTCACTCTAACTGCCTAAAGTGTTCTTTGTTTGTGTGTGTGTGTGTGTGTACAGAGCCTGTTGTATCAAGTGGGTTTCCTGGTTTGTGCGGCCATCGGCGTCCTGTACATTGTTCTGATGCCCATAGTCGGTTTCTTCTTGGCGTGCTGTCGCTGCTGTGGCAACTGTGGTGGGAAGATGGAGCAGAAGCAGACGTCCTACATTAACTGTCGCAGAACAGTTCTCTACTGGTGCACATTCGTCACCACAGCCATTATCCTGTGAGTGAGTGTGTGTGTGTGAGTGTGTGAGTGTGTGCGCACGTTTTTCAACACCATAATGATGTGCTTTCTGAAATTAGCACAGACGAAGACAGCTTGAATATGCATGCCTCGCTAACTGCGTGCGGCTCACTTAGATCAACATTATGTTCATGACGCAAGCTGAATCCTGGATGCGTGTGTGTGCGTGTGTGTCTGCGTACGTGTGTGTTTTTGCAGTGCTGGAAACATCTGCATGTTCAAAAGTAACGAGGACCTCAGAGTGAGTGTCGAGCAGGGTACGGCTGATGTCTACAAAACCATAGACAACCTCCAGATCTTCTTCACATCTGTGCCTCAGGTGAGAGAGAAACTTCTACGGCTCATGTAAACATAGGAAAATGTCAAAGGTCAAGCGGCTCGCGACGGCGGCATTTACCGGTGTCGACTGATTGGTCGATCTAATGTCTCTCACTGTTAAAGCCGTATGTCTTGGTAGCATCTGTTTAGAGTCAGACGTATTAATGCCTGCCCCCTCCGCCACCACCATCAATCTGCTGTGTCTCGACTGCACTTTGTGTGCGATGCAAACAGTCAGCCTGCTGATTAAAGACCTGCTCTGTGCTCCACAGTGTCAATACATTTATCTGAGGAGTGAGAACAGGTGGAGGGGAAAAGGCGGGGTTGTTTTCTGTTTGTCTTTCTCCATTGGCAAAATCTGCTGTCTGACAGTTAGCTTACATAGGGTATTTCATATCTAACCTGCACAATCTGAAATGCTTTGTTTGCTCTGCCCACCTCCAGCAAATCGACTATGTGGTAAATGAGAGCTACAAGACTGTGCAGGACGTTAGAGAAAACTTAGATGGTAAGAACCAGGAAGTAATACATGTAGAAACCATGTTCTCACCATCGAAGATTAAAAGTCTCACTAGTGTGTGTGTGTATGTGCGAAACAGGTATCGGGCTTCAGTTGGGTACAGAAATTCAGGATCGCTTCAGAGCAACCCTGGATCCAGCGCTGGGCTCTATTAGAGTTCTGGATCAAGGTACAATACACCTACATGCTGGATCCTGTTTCAGCGTGTGGTTGAGTGTAAATATTTAAGGACAGTAATTGCACTGGTAGTTCCCACTGTTACTCAGATGTTCAAATATTTAATGAAGCTTGAAAAAATATAAAGTCTTTAATGAAATCAGCAGGTTTCTTTATTGGTTATCATCTCTTTTTTTATTTGTTAAGGCATCATAAAGAGAGTCTTAGTCAAACGTATCAATGGCAGCATGACATTTGAGTCCTTTTATGTTGAGTTTTGGCTCCAGAAAGCCTGCATTAAAATAAATAATGCATTTTAATTTGTGTGAGTAAGTCTCCTTTAAGATTGAGTTTTAGAGTATAGCATGTTGATAGTTGGAGATCTTCATCTACAGATAGCTACAGTTTTCATTTACCTACAAGATGAAAAAGATCTAAAAAGATAGCGACATGCCTCTGTCTGTAATATGGTGCGGGACTTGCTGCTTGGTTGGACAGAGGCATTTTTCAAATTAAAAGCCCATCGAGAAGAAAACTGGACGCTGTATCTCAAAATACACACAGTCTCTGTATTGTGCAAGTCCTATAACTGATAGATTACATTTTTTTGACCTTTTTTCCTAGAACAAATTAAGTGCAGAAGTACAGAATTTACTGAAAATGTTCCTATCATTGTAACACAAAGCAGACCCCAAGGAACAATATGCAAAATGAATTTATTTCTCTTGATCCTTAACTTTTAGAACTTCCTGTAGCAGCCTGTTGTTATAAACAAGCTGTTTTGGCAGCATTTTTGATTGCTTTCGATTAGAGGCCAGGTCGCATGAAATCCATCATGGATGAATGTGTTTTATTACTGTAATTACTTTTCTAAATATGTGGACGCACTGGTTTATACTGTATGTGCGTGTGTATGTTTGTTTTTACATCTGTGCAGATGCTCAAACGACGAGTATTCAACTGGAAAAGCTGAACACGTCGTTGGCCGAGCTGCAGTCCAGCGTGGATGTCGTCCACGCCAACGCCACAGCTATTAGAAACCGCATCAACCGGACCATATACAACCCAAACTGCTTGGGCTGTTCCATGCTGAGGCCAGAGTTGCAGAAACTTAGACTGGACATCTCTGTTCGTGTAAGTTTACTTCCTGAATTATCAAATTGATTCTGAACAACAAAGACAGATAAAATGAGGTCAGGCATTTAACCAGACTGTTCCAGCTGGTAAGAATAACTGAACTGGCAGGACTGTAAGATACAATAAAGAGGGTAAATCTGTTTATATGCAATTTGCCAAATATAATAGAATTTCTATATTAAAACAAGTTGATATCCATCTAAAAAAAAAAAAAAGTTGGGAAATTAGTGTTTGGTTGATAAAATCTCTGTTGTCACTGCTACAGTGATGTAAATACAATTCAATACCAGCAGGAGCATATTAAACTGTTTGACAATGGAAGGGGAATTTGGCACATTTCATTTTGCAGCTTCCCCCTTTCTCTGCATGATCCTTACCAATGGGGACATCGTTGTACAAGGAAATGAACACACTTTTCAATTAC